>CAMRHE010000071.1:0-1200000 GCA_947044405.1 Leptodactylus fallax | reverse complement strand
AAATTGTAGATTCACACTGAAGGCATCAAAACTATGAATTAACACATGTGGAATTATATACTTAACAAAAAAGTGTGAAACAATTGAAAATATGTCTTATATTCTAGGTTCTTCAAAGTAGCCACCTTTTGCTTTGATTACTGCTTTGCACACTCTTGGCATTCTCTTGATGAGCTTCAAGAGGTAGTCACCTGAAATGGTTTTCACTTCACAGGTGTGCCCTGTCAGGTTTAATAAGAGGGATTTCTTGCCTTATAAATGGGGTTGGGACCATCAGTTGTGTTGTTCAGAAGTAAGGTGGATACACAGCTGATAGTCCTACTGAATGGAGTGTTAGAATTTGTATTATGGCAAGAAAAAAGCAGCTAAGTAAAGAAAAACGAGTGGCCATCATTACTTTAAGAAATGAAGGTCAGTCAGTCCGAAAAATTGTGAAAACTTTGAAAGTGTCCCCAAGTGCAGTGGCCAAAACCATCAAGCGCTACAAAGAAACTGGCTCACATGAGGACCGCTCCAGGAAAGGAAGACCAAGAGTCACCTCTGCTGCGGAGGATAAGTTCATCCGAGTCACCAGCCTCAGAAATCGCAGGTTAACAGCAGCTCAGATTAGAGACCAGGTCAATGCCACACAGAGTTCTAGCAGCAGACACATCTCTACAACAACTGTTAAGAGGAGACTGTGTGCAGCAGGCCTTCATGGTAAAATAGCTGCTAGGAAACCACTGCTAAGGACAGGCAACAAGCAGAAGAGACTTGTTTGGGCTAAAGAACACAAGGAATGGACATTAGACCTGTGGAAATCTGTGTTTTGGTCTGATGAGTCCAAATTTGAGATCTTTGGTTCCAACCACCGTGTCTTTGTGCGACGCAGAAAAGGTGAACGAATGGACTCTACATGCCTGGTTCCCACCGTGAAGCATGGAGGAGGAGGTGTGATGGTGTGGGGGTGCTTTGCTGGTGACACTGTTGGGGATTTATTTAAAATTGAAGGAATACTGAACCAGCATGGCTACCACAGCATCTTGCAGAGGCATGCTATTCCATCCGGTTTGCATTTAGTTGGACCATCATTTATTTTTCAACAGGACAATGACCCCAAACACACCTCCAGACTGTGTAAGGGCTATTTGACCAAGAAGGAGAGTGATGGGGTGCTACGCCAGATGACCTGGCCTCCACAGTCACCAGACCTGAACCCAATCGAGATGGTTTGGGGTGAGCTGGACCGCAGAGTGAAGGCAAAAGGGCCAACAAGTGCTAAGCATCTCTGGGAACTCCTTCAAGACTGTTGGAAGACCATTTCAGGTGACTACCTCTTGAAGCTCATCAAGAGAATGCCAAGTGTGCAAAGCAGTAATCAAAGCAAAAGGTGGCTACTTTGAAGAACCTAGAATATAAGACATATTTTCAGTTGTTTCACACTTTTTTGTTAAGTATATAATTCCACATGTGTTAATTCATAGTTTTGATGCCTTCAGTGTGAATCTACAATTTTTATAGTCATGAAAATACAGAAAACTCTTGGAATGAGAAGGTGTGTCCAAACTTGTGGTCTTTACTGTATATAATCAATAGGAGACCAACCCCCGGCCACCTGACTGATCATCTGTACGGAGCTGCTTCCAGCGTCTGTCCTGTAAACAATAAGGGGCTAGATGTAAAAAGTTCCATTCACTGAGTAGCAGCCCTGCTCCTTCACTGCAGCTCAACTCTCACTGACTTCAATGAGCTGCAGTGAAGACGGCAGGCCGCTAGACCATGGACGTAGCTTCAAACAGATGAATGGTCCAGGTATCAACCCCCTATCGATCATATATTTATGGCCTATTCTGAGGATAAGCCATAAAAATTAAGCTCGACAACAACCATAATAGGGCCTAGAACAGTCATGCTAACATAACAAATTTAATGAAATGGCACTCACCTTTAACTGATCCCCTGATGTCCTTGCTCTGATGCTGTCCACGTCAGCTTAGGCTGGGTTCACATCTGCGCCAGGCTCTCCGTCATTCAGGTACACAAGGGGGACCCGAATGATGGAGAGCATGACCACTAAAACAGTGATTACACATGGACACCCGTGGACCCCATTGACTAAAATGAGTTCATTGGGGTGTCTGCTGTTTTCAAACTGAAAGCAGCAAAGAGAAACATCTCCTGTGCAGGACTTTTCTCTCCGCCAAGTTTCTGTGCTTTCTGCAATGGAGTTTCTAATGGAGACTCCGGCGCAGATGTGAACTTAGCCTTACAATTCCTGCTATCTGTTGACACACAGGAAATGCCTGGAGGTGACCTGCCTTGCCAGTGATTGGTTTTGTATATATTTCCAAACACTTCCTGTGCATGACACCAGGAAGTGGAGGGCAGCCACAGGTATCAGTTTTAGTATGTTTATCATGTCCATTCTATGCCTTTAAATATATATATAAATCTATACAGCTGGTAAAATAAGTATTGAATACGTCACCAATTTTCTAAGTAAATATATTTCTTAAAGTGCTATTGACATGAAATTCTCACCAGATGTCAGTAATAACCCATCCAATCCACACCAGCAAAGACATCAAACCATAGATGTCCATAAATGAAGTTATGTGTAATAATGAGAAATGACACAGGGAAAAATATTGAACACAAGAAGAAAGAGAGGTGCAAAACGCCATGGAAAGTCCTGACACCAGCTGAAATCTGTCCGGAATTACAAAGCAATCCCGCCACTTAGTGACAAATAATATCTGGTTAATGGTAAATAATAGTTGGCTCAACTGTTGGCCTATAAAAATGTGCCACACAAGAAACTTCTCATGATGGGTAAAACCAGTGAGCTGTCTCAAGACTTTTACAACCTTATTTGCAACTGATGGCATTGGTTACAGAATTTCTAAACTTCTGAAGGCTCCAGTGAGCACTGATGGGACCATAATAGGGAAGTGGAAAGAACATTATTTCACCATAATCCGGCCACGACCAGGAGACCACTGCAAGATTTCAGACAGAGGAGTGAAAAGAATTATCAGAAGAGTTGTCCAAGAGGCAAGAAGCACCTGTGGAGAGCTACAGAAAGACCTGGAATCAACAGGTACAATTGTTTCAAAGAAAACAATAAGTAATGCCCTCAACCTTCATGGCCTGTATGTGTGCTCACCACGCAAGACTCCATTGCTGAACAGAAAGTATGTTCAAGACAAGCCTGGGAAATATTGGGAGAATATAGTGGGGTCAGATGGACATCTATGGTTTGATTTCTTTTCCTGTGTGAATTGGATGGATTTTTATGGACATCTGGTGAGAATTTCATGTCAATAGCACCTTTAGAAATATATCTACTTAGAAAATTGGTGACATGTTTAATACTTATTTAAACTACTGTGTATATATATGTGTGTGTATATCTATATATATATATATATATATATATATATATATATATACCTGGTTGAACTTGATGGACATATGTGCGTATATATGTACTGTATATATATATGTATATTTGTTAATCGCTGGAAACCCTTTAGATCATCACTGAATTTTAGACCTATTTAGACTGAAAAACCTAATGGTGTATAAGGACGGACATTCACTAAGGTTGATATATTGATATTTGTCCGGATTGTTATGTTTTATGAATGGATCATATTAAATTGTAGGGGGCTGCGAATATAATCCAGAGCTGATGATAAAATATAGAAATATTTAATGTATATTATTTTGCATTTGAAAACCAAACCTGATATTTTTATATGTTGTACAACATTTTAAGGAGAATTAATTATTTATTGGCAATTTCTTAGCAGTGGAGAAAAACAATATAAACATAATTTTTTTAATGAATCGCATATAGAGTAAAATATATTTTTTGATTACTTTAAGAAGAATTTTATTGAAAAAAGTATAACTCTGCACCAGCCTGTATTTCGTAGATACTGCAGGCATTTTGAATATTTAAAGGAGAACTACCGACATAGAAAGAACTTTATAGTAAAGTCATTTTAACATTAAATGTGTGGAAAGTTTGCAACTTTTTTTTTTTTTTTTTTGCTTGGTGCACCTATGGATATACTCCTATGATGTACTCTGGCGGTTCAATCTTTTATAAGGAAAGGATATTGTGATGATACAATTCTTCTTACACATGGAGTCTCACATCCTAACAGTCTAAAATAGCGGTATGTATAAGGTGGACATTGATGTCCTTGGAGAGCTGTCCCTATGCCAACACAGAAGGACACAGACCAGGAAGTGTTGCCATAGGAAAGTGCAGCTAAAGGCATCTGGTCTATACTTTGAAATGCTGAAATCCACATATGGGAAAAAGATTTTTATATCTTTAATGTGCATAACTTGGTCTTCTATAATGTTTTGGTAGTTCTCCTCTATGTGATGTGTAGAAAATGTTTTGGTTAGTTTTGGTTTTGCGTTTATTTTGTTTCTATTATTAGTCTGAACAAAGGATTTTACATGATTTTGATCAGAGTTGAGCTGCGTCTCTGGCACAGGAGATGGGGCCGGAACAACAGCAGAAGACAACTTATTGAGGCTAAGGCCCCACGTGGCGTCCTGCAGCAAAAAAGCGCTGCGGGAAAAAAACGCAGCAGCAACGCATCAGGTTTTTCCCGCAGCGCTTTTTACAGAAAGTCCACAGAGATTTCCTCTACGGACTTGCTGCTTCCATTATACCTATAGGGAAACCGCTGGCGTTTCTGTAGGTATAATTTACATGCTGTGATTTCCAAAACCGCGACAGTTTTGGAAATCGCACTGTGTCCTCTGCGCATATATTACCGCAAAGTGTGAATGGGATTTGGTAGAATCCCATCCACCTTGCAGTGACTGTAAAATGCTGTGTTTATTTTTCCACGGCCTTTCCACCACGGCTAAACCATAGAGCACACGCCACATGGGGCCCCGGCCTTAAAGAGGATCTGTCACCTCTCCTGACATAACTTTTTTAATAAATAATATTTTTTAATAAATTGTATTACCCTAAATATAGCAATTTTGCATTAATATTTTTTTTAGATCTCTGAGTTCTGCCGTTCCTCTGTTATTCCTCCTAGAAATGAATCAATAAATTGACAGCTGAGTGTTACCATTTGGAGGGCGTGTCCATACACATCTCACATTGTCCTATCAGAGCTAATAGTATCCAAGTGTGTAATAACAAACCTGAATGGTAGTTGCCAATTTACCTCATAGATTGTAAGCCCTTGCGGGCAGGGCCCTCTATCCCGCTGTGCCAGTTGGTCACTGTTAGTATTATATTTGTTTTGTATATTTTCTGTACTGTATGTAAACCCTCAAATGTAAAGCACCATGGAATTAATATAATAATGTACAGCACCATGGAATTAATATAATAATGTACAGCACCATGGAATTAATGGTGCTATATAAACAATAATAATAATTTCTAGGGGGAATAACAGAGGAACAGTACAATGCACCTATCTAACAATTCGGTAACACCTTTTCTTAGTGCAAGGGGAATACAAGTTTCTTCTAAACTAGGCATGTCAGGAAAAGTGAAATCCTTTAAAGTGAAGCTCCGTCTTTGAGCAACAAAATGCGATAAATAGATAGAGAAGGTTTCACTCAATTCACAGATTTTCCAGTTCATTGAATATAGTCAGAGGATCGATTTGCCTAATATTCTGTTGAATTTTTTTTTTTTTTTTTTTTTTTTTTATATAAGGAATGGAGAATTGGTTTGCCAATGCACCCTAATAGCCAGCAAATCACAAACTCATGCACAAAGTCAATAGGGACATACACATACACTATGGGGACAATGAAAGTCAATGGGGACATATACATACACAATAGGGACAATGAAAGTCAACGGGGGCATATGCTATGGGGACATTGAAAGTCAATGGGGACATATACATGCACTACAGGGACAGACACATGTCCGTTTTTAACACACTGTTTTAACCAAACATTAAAAAAAAGAACATGTTCTATTTTTGTCCATTTTCACTAACAGACTAATACAAGTCTGTCAAAATGGATTTATATCCGTCTGAGGGCCGTTAAAAATGGATGAATGGGTTGAGTCAAAAAAAGTAGACCAATGAAGTTCATTCGTTTTTTTCTATCAGTTAAAACACATGACAAACTAATGCAAAGGGACCTTAAAAATGGACGAACTGACAGAAAACTGATTAGAAATAAGTGACACTCCAATAGAAAATGGATGTTAAAAGCTGACAGTTTTATCCGTTGTTAATCTCCGTGTGCAGGTAGCCTAAGGGTGTTGTCACCTGCACATGGAGTGTGAATAAGCCCTTATTTTGTGCTGGATTTCTACTCTTGCACCAGTATTGACCAGGACCAAATAGGGCTTAGAGCAAACAAAAAGCATCACATAAGATGTCCTGTGCAATAGTACAAGTTGTCCAGAAGTGGAGCTGCACTTTAAATACCTATGTTGTACCTATGCACGCATTCAAAAGTTATATTAAGACTATTGTAATCTGAAATTTATAAAATGCTTCTGCCATTTTACATCTAGTTCACATCTGTGTTTATACACACAATATTGTAGGGAAACTGATGACTTGGGGCCATTTCACAGGACTATGTTCGACCCAGGAAACATGGTCTGTGTATCTGTTGGATATACTAGCCCACGCTCATATAAACTATACTGACATGCTGAGTTCAGTTCAGTATAGCCACATAGGGTCCATATATCCAACTAATACCTGAACTGTTTTTTCCTGCCCTGAATATGGCCATGTGAAATGGACCTAATGTAATTTCCTGTATACTTCTACTCAGGAACTTTTGGTTGCCCTTCCCAGTTAAAACATGACCATAGTGCATCCTTGAGATTGGGGACACACTTGGCATCATTGCCATGGGGTGCCGCCGAAACTTTGCCAGTTGCTAAACCTTGGTGATTTACAGATACAGCATAGTAGGTGGGATTAAAAAACATCTAAATCTGCTTCATGTCAATGAAGCGAATTTCAACTATTGCAATGCAAAGCCTGAAAGCCACAGTGGGAGGTTCAGAGAAATCTGCAGGTAAACCACCTAATTTTGGGTGCTGTTTGTCCTGGGTATGTTCACATCTACAGTGAAGTTTCCATTAGGAGCCTCCATTGCAGAGTCTGTTAAAAATTGTGAACAAGAAAACAGCATGCGAGACTTTTTCACCCGGAAAAAGTACAATAACAGATACCCAATGGACCCCATTAAAGTCAGTAGGTCTCTTGGGATCTATTTGTGTCCTTCATGTCAGGAATTCTGTTTTTCTACTCCTATAATGGAAATCCAATGTATTGGTGAGCTGAGATTTTATTTCTCGTAATGAAATGTTGTGTTTGCATTGTAGTAATGCAGTGATTTTACTGTGGCTCATGGGTAACCAAGAAGGACTGTATAGTCTTGGCTTCTGGCCTTCCTGAAAATGTGTGAACAAGGCCTTACTCTGCATATCCACTGCCATCCCTGCAGAGTACCCACTGACTGTATGGATAAATAAATGACATTTTACGTGATCTGATGTGCTTGGTGTTTTGCTTATTCACATATAAAGACATTGCTGGGAATGGGATCTCCATACTGATTCATTTGGGGTTATTTATTAACTGCGCATTTTATTAGCCATATTTTCTCAGTTGCTCCTTTTTTTTCTGCGTTTTTGGTAGTGGGTATCTATTAAATAGGTGCAGTTCCTTGATTTTTTTTTTTTTTTTTTTTTTTCCAAGATGGCGCCGCTGGAGTGGCTGCCTGCTACAGCAGCTCTGAGACTCTCTATCTTATTTTTCTTTCTATGACTCGTTTTTGTACCTCTCTACTTAAGGACTTTGCACTATGAAACACACACAAAGACTTGGACCCTTGTGATACTTTTTTTTTTTTTTGTTTTTATCTGTCTTTTTGTTCTGCTTGAAAATGGGATCTTTTGTGTATGCAGACAATTCCTTTGTCTATACAAGAGAGGAAATTCTGCAGCTCAGAGGCACAGCAGAACGGCATACCATCTGGTCACACATCCCCCGTGAGATTTGGAGAAAGAAAAAGCGGGTGAGGGGATGCAGAGCTGGTACTCTTCAGAGGATTAAAAAGAGGCGTTACCTACCAGCTGTTCCCTCCATCATCATGGGCAATGTGAGATCTCTTGCAAACAAGATGGATGAACTAACAGCGCTCACCAGGCAGCATCAGGAGTTTCGGGCGTGCAGCATGATGCTACTTACAGAGACTTGGCTCACTGAAGTTACTCCTGACCCTCTGGTCTCCTTGGATGGTTTTAAACTCCTTCGGGCAGACAGGACAAGGGAGAGCGGTAAGAGGAAAGGAGGAGGGCTGGCAATGTTTGTGAATAATAGATGGTGTAATCCTAGGCACATTGTGATTAAGGATCAAACTTGCTGTAAGGACATTGAACTATTAGCTGTGAGCATGAGACCTTTCTACCTACCAAAGGAACTATCACATGTCATCGTGATAGCTGCATATGTCCCCCCCTCTGCGAAAGCTGACACTGCCTGCGAGGTCCTACAAGCCACGCTGAGCCAGTTACAGATAAAACATCCCCAGGCCCTCTTTCTTCTGTCGGGTGATTTCAACCACGCCTCTCCATCATCCACACTGCCCAGTTTCACACAGTATGTAACCTGCCACACAAGAGACAACAAAACACTGGACTTGTTCTTTGCCAACGTGAGGGAGGCATATAACTCATCAGCCCTACCGCCCCTGGGGAGATCAGATCACAACCTAGTACATCTCCGACCTGTGTACAAGCCACTTGTACGTAGAGAACCAGCTGTCACCCGCACAGTGAGGATATGGTCCGAGGAGAGTGATGAGGCTCTGAGGGATTGTTTTGACACAACCGCATGGGAAGTTCTGCAGGATTCTTATGGGGAAGACATAGAAGGACTCACACACTGCATAACGGACTACATTAATTTTTGTGTGGACAACACAGTACCCACAAAAGTGGTGAGGTGCTTCTCCAATAACAAACCATGGATTAACTCTGATATAAAAACACTACTTAAGGAGAAAAAGATGGCATTCAGGACAAGAGATAAGGAGGGGTTGAGGGAAGTACAAAAGGAGCTGAGGCATCAAATCAGGCAGGGAAAAGCCAGTTATAAAGAAAAAATGGAAAAGCAAATGGAAAGAAAAGACATAAGGGGGGTCTGGGAGGGGCTTAAGTCAATTTCGGGTCATAAACAGTCTGTCTGCCAGATTGAGGCAGATGTTAATTGGCTTAATGAACTAAACCTATTCTTCAACAGATTTGATCACACACCAGCTCCTCCCACCCCAGTATGTCCTTCAGCTCCCCCCACCACAATGACTTCTCCCCATGCGGCCACTTCCCAACAGACCAGTAAATCCAGAAATCCATCTTTATCTGGCCACAGTCTGACCTTCACACGGGCCCAGGTGAGGAAGGAGATGAAAAAGATCAAGGCGAGGAAAGCCGCAGGGCCAGATGACATCAGTGCAAGGCTAATTAAGACTTGCGGGGACCAGCTGTGTGGTATAATTACATATATGTATAATATGAGCCTGAGGCAGGAAATAGTCCCTGAATTATGGAAATTTTCTTGTGTGGTACCAGTTCCAAAGAAACCCCACCCTATGGACCTCAACGACTACAGACCTGTAGCACTGACATCCCACCTGATGAAGATCTTGGAGAGATTGATTCTCACACATCTCCGCCCTCTAGTGAGCCCCGCTATGGACCCCCTCCAGTTTGCTTATCGGCCGGGCATTGGGGTAGATGATGCCATCATCCATCTTCTGCACAGGGCTCTGTCTCACCTGGAGAAACCAGGGAACACAGTGAGAATAATGTTCTTTGACTTCTCCAGTGCTTTTAACACCATACAGCCCAGGTTATTGAGGGACAAGCTGGGCCTTGCTGGAGTGGACCACCACCTCTCCAACTGGATCCTAGACTACCTCACAAATCGACCTCAATACGTGAGAGCCCGAGACTGTGTGTCAGGTACCGTGATCTGTAATACGGGGGCACCTCAGGGTACGGTTCTCGCCCCTTTCCTCTTCACACTGTACACTGCAGATTTTAGGCGCAACTCATCCAACTGCTACCTACAGAAGTATTCTGACGACTCTGCAATAGTGGGTCTCATCACAGATGATGATGACAGTGAGTACAGAGAACTGAACCAGCATTTTGTGGACTGGTGCCACCGGAACCACCTGAAGATTAACGCGGGGAAGACCAAGGAGATGGTGGTGGACTTCCGTAAAGGCAGATGCCCTCCAAAACCAGTGGACATCCTGGGGACGGGCATCGAGATTGTGAACACCTATAAGTACCTGGGTTTGCTCCTTAATAATAAGCTGGACTGGGCAGATCATATGGAGGCCCTGTACAGGAAGGGCCACAGCAGGCTCTACCTGCTTAGGAAGCTGAGAGCCTTTGGAATCCGGGGGGCACTTCTTAGAACTTTCTTCAACTCGGTAGTGGCATCAGCCATCTTCTTTGGAGTGGCCTACTGGGGGAGCAGTATATCAACCAGGGACAGAAATAAACTGGACAAGCTGATTAGAAGGGCCAGCTCTGTCCTGGGGAGCCCACTGGACCCAGTGCAGGTGGTGGGTGACAGAAGGATACTGTCCGTGGTGAGCTCCATGCAGAAGAAGAAGTCCCATCCCATGCATGAGACTGTGATCGCGCTGAGCAGTACTGTCAGTGACCGACTGCTCCACCCTAGGTGTGAGAAGGAGCGCTATCGGAAGTCTTTCCTCCCCACCGTGGTTAGGCTGTACAACCAACACCGACCTAAGCGGAGATCATTACACACAGAGAACTGAAATATCTCTCTGCCTGTTAAATCCCCCCCCCCCCCTGCTAGTCCTATCTGTCTGTCTGCTATTAATGTAATGCCTCTCACCTTGGAACATTCCTGTACATGTTGTATTTGTATTTGTATCTGCTTATCTTATCTTATCTTTGCTGCTGTAACACACTGAATTTCCCCATTGTGGGACTATTAAAGGACTATTATTATTATTATTATTATTATTATTTAAATGTTGAGCACACGTTAGTTATTTTAGGTGCGCCCTTATTTTGACTATGTGCACTTTGCACCTATTTTTCTAAAATGGTATTGCAATTCCAATGCTGTGTGACATGATGGACTTTTTTTACGTTGTCCATGTACTGGCGTGCATTTGTGAGAGAAACTCCACTTTGGCCTTGCCCCTTTCCTCGCCAAAAACAAAAGTGGTGAAGGAAGTGAAACCTAAAGTGCAGCGAGAAAACAAGCCCCTAAAAAGGCGCAATTTACGTCAAAGGCAGGCGCAAATTAATGAATTGTGCCCCATTCAATGCATCTCCCACAATCTAGAAGACAGAGGGGAAATATTCTTTTTACAAAAACACAGAGAACTTCATCATTTTCTTTCCTCCATGCAGCCACAGTATGGAGATGAATTACTGAGCCAGTAGATTCAGAAGACAGCCCTGACTTTTCCTAAAATGTATTCAGACTCTGCACCTTAGTAACATGGACACATAGAACAGAGAACAAAATGTTATGGAACTTTGTAATGTTCTTGTTGCAATGCAGAGTCGAGGTGTTGGGACTTTGGCGCTGTATGAAGATGCAGGGCTTATTTATACACAGTAGCCTGCGGCCGGAGCATCCGAGAACTTGACTGAGTGGAACATAAATGTACAAAATCCTTTAAAACTGACAGCAAAGCTGAACTAATATACGGCCATACAGAAGCCAGCCAATATGACAAATCTTGAGCCCTGTCAAAGGGCTGCACAGCCAAGTCTTCCCGAGTTAACATCTGTGGATGCTATTTGTGTCCTGTGATATCAGCTGTCACCATCAATTGCCATACAGCTGAATCCTGTCCTATTTAGTAGTCCTAAGAATGCAGGAAGGTGGAGTTTCATGACCTAATTCACTTTAGTATCCTGCATTTAGTGACAGTTCTATGTGTATAATGTGTAGCCAGCCGTTTCTAGTTTATTAGTTGATACAACTCATTCCAGTCTATGGAAGTTTGGACACATCTTTTTATTCCATGTTTTCCTTTTTTCTACAGGGTAGATTAATATTGAAAACATTTATCTATTTTACTTACTTATATCGCTCCAACATATCCCTCAGCGCTTCACAGAGATATTGTCTTTGGAGTGTGGGAGGAGAACCTGAAGGAAACTCACGCAAACACAGGGAGAACATACAAACTCCTTGCAGATGTCGCCCTTGGCTGGATTCAAACCGAAGCATCAGTACTAACCACTGAGACACCATGCTGCCCATGGAAACTATGAAGGAACTTCTATGGAATTAAGTAAAAAGTGTTAAACAAAGGATATGTCTTATATTTTAGATTCTTCACCCTTTTACTTTGACAGTTTTTCCATTGTCTTGGCATTCTCTCAATCAGCTTTATGAAGTAGTCACCTGGAATGGTTTTCACGTAATAGGCATGTCTTGTCAATTTGTGGAACTTCTTGCCCTCATAATGTGTCTGAGACCATCAGTTAGGTTGTGCAGAGAGGTACACAGCACCATATACAGTTCCATACAGTGTTTAGCCCTATGCAACTACTGTTCTCCTCCACATTACGGTAAGAATCACTCAACTAACTAAAGAGAAACAACAGCCCATTATTACTTTAAGACATGAAGGTCAGTCAATCCAGAAAATTTCAAGAATTTGGAGGTATCCTAAATTGCAGTCATGAAAACCATCACTGTGATAAAACAGATTCTCCTAAGAATCACCCCAGGAAAGGAAGACCAAGAGTAACCTCTTCTGCAGTGGATAAGTTCATTGGAGTTACCCGCCTTAGAAACCTAACATTACCTCAGATTAGAGCCCACATACAGTGCCTTGCAAAAGTATTCATACCCCTTGAACTTTTTCACATTTTGTCACCTTACAACCACAAACTTAAATGCATTTTCTTGAGATTTTAAGTGATAGACCAACACAAAGTAGCAGATAATTGTGAAGTAGAACGAAAATAATACATGGTTTTCAAAATTTTAATCAAATAAAAACCTGAAAAGTGTGACGTGCAAAAGTATTCAGCCCCCCTTTATCAATACTTTGTACAGCCACCTTTTGCTGCAATTATCGCTGCAAGTGTTTTGGGGTCTGTCTCTACCAGCTTTGCACATCTAGAGACTGAGATTTTTGCTCATTCTTCTTTGCAAAATACCTCAAGCTCAGCCATATTGGATGGAGCGTCTGTGAGCAGCAGTTTTCATGTCTTGCCACAGATGCTCAATGGGATTTAGGTCTGGACTGTGACTGGGCCATTCTAACACATGAATATTCTTTGATCTAAACCATTCCACTGTAGCTCTGGCTGTATGTTTAGGATCATTGTCTTGCTGGAAGGTGAATCTCCTTCCCAGTCTCAAGTCTTTTGCAGCCTCCAACAGGTTTTCTTCCAGGATTGCCCTGTATTTAGCTCCATCCATCTTACCATCAACTCTGACCAGCTTCCCTGCCCCTGCTGAAGAAAAACCTCCCCCCAGCATGATGCTGCCACAACCATGTGTCACAGTGGGGATGTTGTACTCAGGGGGATGAGCAGTGTTGCTTTTCCGCCACACATAGCACTTTGCATTTAGGCCAAAAAGTTCAACTTTGGTCTCATCTGACCAGAGCACCTTCTTCCACATGTTTGCTGTGTCCCCTATATGGCTTGTGGCAAACTGCAAACAGCACTTCTTATGTCTTTCTTTCAACAATGGTTTTTTTCTTGCCACTCTTCCATAAAGACCAGATTTGTGGAGTGCACGACTTATAGTTGTCCTGTGGACAGATTCTCCCACCTGACCTGTGGATTTCTGCAGCTCCTCCAGAGTGACCATGGGCCTCTTGGCTGCTTCTCTGACCAGTGCTCTCCTTGCTTGATCTGTCAATTTAGATGGACGGTCATGTAGGTAGGTTTGCAGTTGTATAATACTTTTTCCATTTTTGGCTGATTGATTGAACAGTGCTCCTTGGAATGCTCAAAGCTTGGGATATGTTTTTATAATCTAACCCGGCTTTAAACTTCTCCACAACTTTATCTCTGACCTTTCTGGTGGGTTCCTTGGTCTTCATGATGCTGTTTGTTCACTAGTGTTCTCTAACAAACCACTGAGGCCTTCACAGAACAGGTGTATTTATACTGGGACTAAATTACACACAGCTGGACTCTGTTGATTAATTAAGTGACTTCTGAAGGCAATTGATTGCGCTAGATTTTATTTAGGGGTATCAGAGTACAGGGGGCTGAATACTTTTGCACGTCACACGTTTCAGATTTTAGTTCGATTAAAATTTTGAAAATAATGTATCATTTTTGTTCCAGTTCACAATTATCTGCTACTTTGTGTTGGTCTATCACTTAAAATCTCAAGAAAATACATTTAAATTTGTGGTTGTAAGGTGACAAAATGTGAAAAGTTCAAGGGGTATGAATACTTTTGCAAGCCACTGTAAATGCTTCACAGTGATCAAATACTAGACACATCTCAACATCTACTGTATAGAGGAGGCTGCTAGAATCAGGCCTATTTGATTGAATCGCTGCCTGTACCGCGGTAGAGGGGTGTCACACAAAACATACTGTAGCTGAGGTCTAAAAAATAGATGTACCTTCTTTGCCGCATAAAATCGGAGTCACAGACAAGGTTTATATTAATGAAAATTTTTAGCACTAAAACCATGTCCGTGACTTTACTGTACATATATCCTGTTTCTGTTAATTCTGCATTAGGTTTTGTATGTGACATACATCTACCACTAGATGTCAGTATAACACCATTACACCTTTTTATAACACAAGTTTATGACTATCCCACTGATCTCTTAGTAATGCCCCATGCACACGACCAAGTACGCCATCCCAGGGAACTTCCAATGCTCTGTTCCATTCCCATGATTATATAGCGGGTCCTATCCTGCATTGTGACATCAGAACGGAGTGGAACCCCCACTGAAATTAATGGGAGATGGGAGGCACCTGTACTGTATGTAATGTGAGCCTCTAAGTGTATTCCGCCTCTAAATCAGCTCCAAATTCCACATGAATAACCCTCCATGGATTTCAATGCGAGGCAGATACTGATTTTTTCCTCTAGCAAATTTTTTTAGCTAGCAGAAAAAATAAGCATTATGTTCGCTCCCCAGGTGGATTCTGTCAGAACTCCCATTGAAGTCAATGGGATGTGGAAAATGCTGCATGGCAGGTGCGGAATATGGTCAAGCGTACAAATTCAGCTTCAAATTCCTAAAGGTGATTTTTTTTTTAACCAGGAAAAATTCCATTGTGTGAACATACCCTTAACAGACAGGACTGTCTGGTTTTGGAAATCACTGCGTGTATTTTCCTACAGTGCGGGGATGGGTTTCGTTAGAATCCCAACCACTTTACAGTGACTGTAAAACCCTGCGTTTTTTTTTTTCTGTTTACGCCACGTGGGGCCCCGGCCTTATAAACATTTGCCAGGATGACTAGTAGGAACCTAAATGGTAAAACTATTTCTGTCCCCATGGGAAGTTGGATTTATCATTCAGTTCAATGGAGACGGGATAAATATCTATATATAGTGGCAGCTCCAAGAAGACTTTATAGTGGCAGTTACAAGAATTTTATCCTGTAGTCTAGGGCAGGGGTCAGCAACCTTCGGCACTCCACAACATGATCCATTCACTTCCATAAGAGTTCTAAAAACAGAGCGAGTATGCATGCTGGGAGTTGTAGTTTTACAACAGCTGGAGTGCCGAAGATTGCCTACCCCTGGGCTAAGGCCACACAGTGACTTTAGTGGAAGAGTGAAGAAATCAGGCGATACCTTTTAGAGGCTAACTGAGTATATTTATAAATATACTCAGTTAGCCTCTAAAAGGTATCGCCTGATTTCTTCACTCTTCCACTACTTTCAATGGCTAACACGGTACAACATTATACTACTATCAACACAGTGACTTTGTCAGCGGCTCCCATTGCACAACCAAAGATCGCTGTGTTGCCCTTCGACTACTTCATTTACGTTTGCAAATGCGTTAACATGAACAAAGGAGTCACAGGGCAACACTGCGATCTTTGGTCACGCAACAGGAGTTGCGGACAAAGTTGCCGTGTGGCCCTAGCCTTAACTCCATGGTTGTGTAAAGGAAAACTAGGGATTAAGAGCTCTAACCCTTAGGCTACGGCCCCACGTTGTGGAAACGCAGCTTTTTTTGTTGCAGATTTTGCTGTGGTTTTTTGAGCCAATGCCAGGAGTGGATTTAGCAGCAGGTAGAAGTGTAAGAACTTCCTAGATATTTCCCATTCCTGTTGTAGCCATTATTGGCTTTGGCTCAAAAAACAGCAACAAAATCTGCAACAAAAAAGCTGTGTTTCCGCAACGTTGGGGCCGTTGCCTTATAAAGTTTTCTGAACCGATATAGATTAAGTATAATTTTCTTATAGTGTAATATCCTGCCCTAGATCACCATCATTAACCCCTTCACCAGCACAAACTACAAGGAATAGAACATGTTTATCTCTGTACCAACCAAGCTCTCAATGGATGTTAGCTATAACCCATAATCACTACGATGGTTAATGTATATCACCATTAACCCATTCATAACTCTGGACTACCAGAAATACTAGCTATTAGCACTACAACTACCAGGAATATTAAAGTAAAACTATCACTAGCACTTCTACCACCCAATGCAAAAAATGTGCAATGTAGAGTAGAGATAGGGGATATTTTAGCATCTCCACTATAACCACTAGTGTGCTTGGATCCACTTTTCCTTAAAACCCCCATGGTACCACCATTACAACTGTGCTGAAAATGGTCCACTATCTGTGTCTATAGCCCTTTATTACCAAAAGGCCTGTTACATGTTTTTTTTTTGTTTTTTTTCATTATTTTCTATCACTTTGACATCTTGCCTAAAAAACAACTTTTATTGCTTGAAACCAAATATGCTGAACTCCAGAGCACCCACCATATGTAATAGAGATCACATAGACCATTATTACTGTAGAATAGGCCTTTGAGATGAGCAGATACCAAACTAGTCTGCTATACAGCTTAGCAGGATTCTTCTTGGGAAGCGCCAAGTTCTCATTTCTGGAAACTTTGTCCAAAACATGTTGTTCTGTAGATAAAAAATGTTGAACTAGCCATATCATATTATGTAATAACATGTATATAAGAGCAAAGGCATCTGACACCTGGAGCCAACAAGAAGTAAAGGGAATGTATAAAGCATAGTAGTCCATGGAGAAATAACATGGCATATGGCAAATATTTTTTAATGTACATATATTTTCTGTGACTAGAAATGCCAACATATTTTGGTGCATTTATACAGGTACAAATAATACCACTGTAGTCCAACTCCAAATAATTGACCCCATTGTAAGTATCTATAGTGTTTTATAAATAATATCATCATATGAATGGACACAGTGCCTCTATGACAGCCACAATGCCCCCTAAGACAGCCACAATACCCCTTTCCCTTACATAAACCCAACCCGTGCCCACCTGTTATAAGTGGGTTTTCCTCAATATCTGACATGCATCTCTGACATCCCCGTATCAGATACATTTGTTACTTAAAATGGATAAGCAGCTTTGTGGTCATAGCTTTTGTTCCTGTATATATTCAATTGTATCTGCATAATCTGCTGATACAATAGAAAGTGGTGACCACACCCAAGACACTTATCCATATTGCATTGTGATACGTATCTTTGGGAAATAAAGTATAAATTAAAAAATAACGCAAAAAGTAAAAATATTCAAAAAAATAATCAAACGCAGTGAATAACTTTTGTTGCTGAGCCTTCAAGTAAAGAAATTTTTTACTTGCTTTCATGTACTTTGTTACCCTTTAAAGAGCTTCCTCCAGGACCCAAACAATTGGCTGCCTCTGTGCCCAATCTTCCATAGACTAGATCAAACGCCACCAATTCCCCACCATCCAGAATAACATGATGATGCTTGTGAATGAGACCATTTTTCAGACCCCAGAATATAATGATCAGAGGCCCAGCGCGATGATCAGCGCGTCTCAGACATGGGTTACGCTAATATCATTATGCGTCATGACGCCGACCTGACCCATGTGACATCTGTGCTGTGACATCACTAAAGAGGCCTGAAAACAACAGGGAGTCCCAACGGAGCCCAGGAGAGGTAAGTAACACAGTTTTTTTTTTAGTTTCGCTCACCTCCCCTGGGCCTCTGATCATTATAGTCAGGGGTTTGAAGAGACCACATGGGACAATTGGTCTAATTATTGGAAAAAAAATTGTTCCTTGGAAGTTTTATCCCAAAATCTGGCCATGTAAATGTGCACAGATCAGCAAACAAATGAGCAAATTTTTATTTATCAGCCGACTGCATCTTTTATGTATAGGAGATGCCCATATGTCTGCAGGACATCACTTAGCATGGGGTGTTAACATGAGGAAACTTGATAATCACCTTATTGTCAAGGGACCCTTACCACAAAGCGGTATTGTCCTAAGAGAACAACTCTTTAGATATCCATATACAAGTGGGTAAGGGGCAGTTCAGGTCCAGAGAGAATCCCTTGCAACAAACTAAATGTACTTGTATGTAAAGTTAAATATATAATACCAACATTTGTTCCTATTTAAGACTAATCTTGAAGACATCTGGAAATCTCAATGTCAGTCTGATCCTTCTTTCTTCAGCTGTTTACGTCTTGCCCCTATTGAATAACATTGGCCATACGCTGTCATTGAGATGAAAGACTACTAAATGTTTATAGGACCTTCACACTAGTTCATATAACACTTCTAAGCTGGCAATGAAAGATGAGACAATCCTGCTTAGTAATGTTCAGGCTGTTTTACAGCATTTTATGGAAGCATTTGATACCAATGAACTACGGAGTACTCCTTAGATAAAGACATCCGTATGGGACATGAGAACCAGTTTATACCTCAGGTAAGCATTACCAAGATGGTATAAAAACTACATCCAGTTTCTCCGACTTGTAGACACTGGGACTTATCTACATGTCTTGACAATAGTGGTGATTCCAGAGAGAGATAATCATTTACTACATTTCTATATCCAGATGGATGTTCTCCCCAGATATGTAATGAGCTTCCACGCTAGTGAATACAGACTAGCCAAGTGGCAGAATATTCTATGGAAAACAGTTGTGTTCTGTCTCCAAACAACTTACAACTAACTGAGGATTGTGCACAAGACGATGTAGACTTTGCCTTTAATCGGAATTCATGAGCCCAAGTCCAATGCTATGTGAAAGTGACTACTTGCTCTGTTACCCCTCTATGCAATACTGACCACTCAATTCAATGTAGAGAACCTGGTGATCCAGTTTACTGTCAATACTTGGACATCACGGTTATAGTTTCCATCTCCGGTCAAGCAGTGGTTGAACCACGCTGGTATCTACATTATCCATAAGGTGAAGGATCCACAGTATTACCATAATGGACACACAATTTTAACAAAAAATTGCAACCAACCTTGCAGAAACACAAACACCCAACCAGTAGGCAAACACTGGTGTCATGATTTTTGATAATACCGTGAGTTTACTGCAACTCCCTAGCCTATGTTGTATCATACATTAAGAAGTGATCATAAAATAATGAATAACAATAAAGTAGTTACAGACAGCTGCCCAGTGCCCCTATATGGGCTCATGCACACAGAACAGTCCAATGTATGGAGTCTGTATAGCTGCAAGGTGGTGCGACATACACCGTAAATCATACCTTCCAACCATCCCGGATTCAGTCGGACAGTCTCGGATTCCGGGTCCTGTCCCGCCGTCCTGGTCGGCGGGAGGTATGTCCCGGTCTCAACTCATCTGCGTCCGGAGGGGCAGATGAAGGGGTGGACATGAAACTGGGGGCAGATGAAGGGGGGGCATTAAACTAGGGGGGGGGAGATTAAGAGGGACATTAAACTGGAGAAGCAGATGGAGGGTGACATTAAACTGGGGACAACTGGAGGGGCACATATCTGCCTCTAGTTGCTCCCAATTTCATGTCACCCTCCTGCTACTCCTACGGTTTAATGTCCTCCTCTAGCTGCACTCAGTTTAATGTCCCGCTCCAGCTGCCCTTAATATGTTGTCCCCCTCCAACTACCCCCACTGTTTAATGTTGCCTTCCAGTTGCCCCATTGTTTAATGTCCCCCTCCATCTGCCACAGTTTAATGTCCCCCTCTAGTTTCTGCCAGTTTAAACTGGGGCTTGAGGAGAGGGACTTAATACTGTGGGGCAATTGGAGGGGAACATTATAATGTGGGGGCATATAATGTTAGGGTGATTGTAGGAGCATTATACTGTGTGGGGGCACATGAAAAAATGGAGTCAATGTAGAAATGGGTGGAGCTAAATTTGCTGCGCATAGCGTGCCACACATTTTGTCCCTCTGTCTGTCCTTTGAAAGTTGTGAGATATGCCGTAAATAGCTGGTTGTTCACACTGCACGTGTGGTTTGACCGAGGTATAGCCTCGGTACAGTGTGACATGGCTTGGCTTACTCTAGCCTTTGTTGCTTGGATTGTGTTACATATTGTGTGTGATATATGACTTGCACTGTGTGATGTAGTGATCTGATGTAATGTGTATCACTGTGGCTGATGGAGATCAGCGAGCGATCATGCTCTGGGCGGTTTCTGGAAACCGGATGGTGCGATGGGTTCTGCTTAAGAGTTGCACCATGGGAATAGTTGATGGTCTCTCATATTACAAACCACTAATGACAGGGGTTGCCCAGGGTACCCCTGACGGGAAGGGTCACACTTATTTAAGGGAGGTGGAGCTTATGCAACTGTTAGGCTTGCTGCACATATGACATGGTCAGTTTGTGCCATGAGGAACATTGGCACCACTTGACTAGGTAGGTTTCAGGAACCGGCTCACTAGCCAGATCCTGTTTAGCAGAGACATGGGTTCTACAAGGCACGTGTTGCATTCCCTGCACCAGCGGAAGCACATTGTCTGTCGCCAGAGAACTGTTGGCCACCCATTACAGCTGTCATCCACTTTACCTACATCTGTCTACTAGTGAAGGTCCTGGTGTCTCCAGTTTGTGTGTCTCCCTTCCTCCATCAGCAAAAATCTGGTAGGCATCCTGTAAGTAAGGGGCAGTGTGACTCGGCAGCTGCTCCTCCGTGAGAGCTGACCAAACCACAGGAATACGTCAGCCCCTGAGGACTAAAGAAATAAGAATACCAGACACAACCCACAGCCAGGTGTGGTGCTGTTTTTGGGAGGGATCCATGGCACTCAAAACTACTTTTTAAAATGATTTTCTTCTATGGGTCCGAAACATCCCATACCTTATATCTGAGCCAAGTAATTTTGCTCCATACTGAATGCCTACTGAAACATTATAAAGAGTGGAAATAATGGAATGTCCTGTAATTTTCAACCTATAGTAACTATATAAGACACAGCTCCATTGCATACATGATTCACACTGGACTGCGTTCACTGTGATTTAATATCGGAAATGGAAATGAAAGCCAATAAATCCGACCGTCATAACTTGATTCAATGCATTAATATCATTCCCGCATAACAAATTATTGTAAGTGTTTGAATAAATTGTAGGACGGAGATGGAAATTATTCAACTAGAAAGGAATTTCATTTACAGTACACAGCTACCGGGTCTACTGGAAATCATGGCTATATTATAAGATGGCCACAGTCCACCTTTAAATGTCACAAAAATTCTCTGGAAAATCAGATATTTTATTACCAGTAACTAGAAGATGACAGACAAGTGAGTCAATGGGAAGCAATTACACAGGGTATTACTAGTGTGAATATATTACTACTCACTACTAGCAGCCAGATAAATATTGTAGGTATAGAAATATGCTTTCATTGAGTGCAAAAATTACTTTATTCATTAACATTATTTCCCTTGGGGGTGTATATGCCTGCCAAGCACAAGTGGTGCCAGTCATCTGTCAGCAAAGCAAATGGGTTATCGGGCTACAATCCAATTTGCAGTCTATTATGAAACATATATAGCTGACATAAACCATAGCTACAGCCAAAAATGTACACTTCTGTGCGCTCCTGAACCCTAGCCGCATGTGTTTCTGTTTAATGCTCAGTGTTGTCAGTTGTAGTCTGGTTTTGTGATTGTGTAGTTGATCAGTAATGTAAAATGGCTCCATATATATAGGCAACCAGGATTTGGGCAGTATTCCCATAAACGTAACCATTTCAATTTGTATACAATTAAAACTTAAACATTTTTACAATTTAGGCCGGGGCCCCACATGGCGTATACGCGGCCTTTTACAGTCACTACATCCACACATTGCAGAAAAATACACGCAGCGAAAACGCTGCGATTTACAAAACCATTGCGGTTTTGGACATTGTAGCATGTCAATTATACCTACGGAAACGACGGTTTCCCTATAGGTATAATGGAAGCAGAAAGTCCGCAGAGGTTTCCTTTCTGTAAAAAGTGCTGCAGGAAAAACCACTTTGCCACCGCAGTTTTTTCCACAGCGATTTTTTGCTGCGGCCCACTGTGTGGGGTCTTAGTCTAAAAATAATAAAATAATTCAGTCTATTTTGCTCTAACCAACTTAGCAGTGACAGTTTTTCAGGGATGTGGAGTCAGAGTTGGGACCTATTTTGGGTAGAGATGGAATAAAAAAAATAAAAAAAAAGTTACTGACTAGGACATCAAAATTAAATAATAATTTTTAAATATATAATTATTAATATTGTATATTTAATTAGATACATAGTTTGTTGCATATTTACTTAACTAGGAATTAGATCAATGAATTAGAGGATCTTTATGGCTGCTGACTGATCATGGCTGTCAGTCATTTATGAAGGAGAAGAGCCGGAGTTGTGGTTGGGCTGTGGAAAAATAGAGGAGTTGGAGATAGTGGTGTGGCCTATCAACAGCCCTGCAGTCTTTTGTCTTGATCGGTTGCCAAAGGATACGACTATGACTGCAGGGACTTTCTATGGTCTGGGATTTGTCAGAAACCCAGCCATGATGTCCATATTGTGGCCAGGTTATCTTCTCATGCATGTTGTGTCCAGGCTCGATAACATGGAAGTGGGGTTCCCCAAATGTAATAAGGTTGGGAACCACTGACCAGAGTTTCCATTTATATCCATGCAAGGCAGAGCCTAAAATTCAAGTTTGGCAGTGCATTCACTTTGCACACTGACCCATAATACTACTAAAATGTGAAACAAATTGTAAATATGCTTCGATATAAAATAATACAATGTGTACATATTAGACCGACACTTTGTATCTATTTCTATTTCTATTACATGTATTAATAAAAATATCACATTTTATAAAATAACTTCAGTCTCGGTTAATTCAGGATCTCTTTTCATTTCCTGTTTTCCATGTTATTCGATCACCACAGCTGACAGAGTTTTTGCCTTTGAAGATAGAACAGCAAATCCCAGAATGTTAAATTTCAATGGTTTGCAAGTTTACAGAAGGAATGTATTTTACAGTGCACATTCCAACCAGAAAATCTGATCTTAATAGGATTGCACTGGCATATGTATGCTCCATATGTTATCAGACAGTGCAGGAGCTATGCATTGTGCCTGTAACAAAGCCACCACTTATACATTCCACCTACCTACCTATAAGTAGTAATGTCCACCTACCTATTAGTACCAGAATAATATCGAGCAGCTTGCTGTGGTCTTAATATAAAGATGCCCTTAAAGCTGTATCCTAAAGATGCAGAAAGAATTGAAATCGGGAGAGCACCCAAATTCAGAAAAGCTGCCAGAGGCCCCCCACTGCCAGAGGGCCTGGTGCGGGTGCAATGTTTGCCCCATGTTTAAAGCGGCCCTGTGTGACTGACCATACTCCATACATGCTCCTGTGTCTAGATTTTGCTGTTACATAGTTGTTATTGTGCCCTCTGGTGTTCTTTTAATTCCCTCTCAGAATGTCGACCTAATGCGTTCAATATCAATGCTCCAGCGCCTCAGTCCCACTAGCCAGATCCTCTTGAGCATGACAGTGGAGTGATTCCTTCTAATGTACAGGCCAGTCAGAAAGAACCAATAGCGGTCGCTTCTTCTCACCAACACTGGTCACATAAGGTGGACGTTTTGATAGGGCATCAAAAGAACACCAGGGGGCACCAAAACAAGTATGAAACAGCAATATCTAAATACAGGGTAAAATGCAACAGAGGTTGTGGGACAAACCCTATAACATATTTCTTCTAATTTCGCAATGGATGACAGTTTAGAACTAGAGACCATTGTCTTCTGAATTATTGGTGTGTTAATATAATAGGCATGTTACAATGATATAGCAATCGCTACTGATCCAGCTTCCAGCTGTGTATTAATATTGCCAGGAGTAAATGAAAGGAATCTGATAGGTTTATTCCCAGAATGAAACGTCCTTTGCGAATATTATGTTACCCAGATTTCTACGGCACACACTCATTAGGCGATACACAAAATCCCTTTGTTTAGGAGAAGCCCTGATGACATAACCAGACTTCACTAAGGAATAACACTTGAAGAATCACTGACGTCTGACACCTTTTGCTGATCACTTGTCATTGCGACAACTGGGGCTATTATTATAAACCATTTGCATCAATTTTGTGTTTTTCTGTTTCGAGTTAAAACAAGGATGAAATATTTTCCAGGGTCTGAAAAAAAAAAACCCAGGACAAACAGAACTTAGCACAAGAGTAAAGCTTGTCCCTGGCAGGAGGGAGAGCAGACATCCTACTCCTTCCATCTCCCTCTGCAATAACAAGATTGGCATGCCGTAACACAGTCACAATGGTAAACCAATCATCTCTGATCATGGCCTGGAAAATATATGTTTCCTATTCAAGTCCTATGACTTGAAATCCACAAAGCAGATGTCAGAGACTGGAGATATAGAAGTGATTATAAATGGCATGTTATGATTGCCGTGCGATAATCCAGTCTCGATACACAATGAAACCCAGTAGGACACTTAAGACACTGAATAAGTATAACATACATCTGTGCAATGTTATTTCCTTGTCATATACACATCTTCCAAGAATGTTATATGCTAAAGGAGGAATATGCTAAATGGGTTATAGGACTCTGCAGCAAATACAATAAAAATGGATCTGTATTAAGTTCATCTGAAACCTACCTAAGTCATTCGCTCCCATTGGGAGTACATGCCAGCAACACATGCCCCCATTACAAAAATAATGCCGCAGTAGTAGAGACCAGAGCCCAAACCAATATAAATGAACCAGCCACAATCTTAGAGGAGCAAACACAACCAGTATAAGCCAGTGGTATAATATGAACAGTGTCAAAACCAGAGCAAGGTGGCAGAGACCGTTTTGCATGAACTCAAAGGAGTGAGAGAGACTTGGAGAAACTGGTCATGCAAGGCAATATCCATTAAAGTGTGAATCTTTAGGACAGGGATCAGCAACCTTCAGCACTCCAGCTGCTTTGGATCTACAACTCCCAGCATGCTCTTCTATGAGTAGCTCTAAGAAAAGCAGGGCAAGTAGGCATGCTGGGACTTGTAGCTCCACAACAGCAGGCGCTTTGAAAATTGCTTACCAGTGCTCTAGGAAGTCATTGTAGCTATGGACAAGATATGGCCAAATTAGGTTCAGGGAGTAAGTCCTCTAGGGCCATGTGAGTAGAGGTCCATCAGCAATGAGGTTTTGGATGCAAATCTCAGCAGAGGACATGCAGAGAGAAATACTTAAAGATGGTGGTGAAGAAAGAGCAAAGTCATAAGCACCGGTCAGAGAACTGCACCCAAAAGTCACAGCTACAAAAGATGTTTTGAGTGGTTAAAGTTGAGAAAAAGGTTACAGGGTGGGAGATGAGGAGATCAATGTCTCAGCTTAAGCACACCAGCCTTGCCCGTTCTCAGTTATTTCTACTGAGGCCCAGTCAGAACACGATTCTACACGACCTAGCCCCCGGACGTACTTCTGTGGCCCTAATCATTCAATAAATAGGGATCGCAGAAGCATGTCCGCAAAACCGGACAGGGATAGGACCTGTCCTGAGCTTTGCAGCCCAGACTGTCGGCCCTCACACGGGACTGTGTAATTCACGGTCGTGTGTGTGGGCCGACAGAAATGAATGGGTCGGATAGCACACTGAGCTCACACACTGAACACGCCCATGGCCATCTGCAAGGGGCCTTAGCACTGGATATGCCTCACCTAACCAACAACTGGGGGCCCTCACCGCTTGAGAAGGATCAGCCTAAAGATTAGCGGTAACTTATCTAGGTCACTAACTCAGACACTAGGCTGCTGCCAATGCTTAGGCCTCAATCACACAGGTGTATTATGTCTCCAGTTTACACCAACCATATGGGCCTCTGCTTTACTTCCACATGCTTTAGCTTACATATGGAAGACTTTCTGTAGGAATCCATAGAAAAACTTGTGGCATGCTTCATCAGATGCCATATGTACATCGATGTTCTCCCCTCGAAGCAATACTTCAATGACTGTGAAAGTAGCAAGGGTGTACTTACTTTTCTTAGCAGATTTCTGAATATAGATTTTCTTTAGTTATTTTATTCTGCTCATGACTGAACATAAGGTAAGTAGAAGGAAGAGATCATCAGTCACTTGTGACCTACCTCCCCCTGAACTTCCAGTATAAGGCTAAGGCGCCACGTAGCAGGCTGCAGTGAAAAAGCCCTGTGGGAAAAGCAGTGGAGGAAATGCATCACGTTTTTTTCCCGCAGCGTTTTTCCCATATGTTTACAGTTTTCCTCTGTGGACTTTCTGCTTCAGTTATACCTATAGGGAAACCGCCAGCGTTTCTGTAGGTATAATTGACATGCTGCGATTTCCAAAAACGCAATGGTTTTGAAAATCGCAGCATTTCCGCTGCAGGTTTTTTTCTGTAATGTGTGGGATTCTAACAAATCCCATCTACTTTGCAGGGACTGTAAAATGCTGTGGTTTTTGCACCACATTGAGCTTCAGCCTAAGGCTGTGGATGCATCTGGAATGTAGTGCACAAAGTGTTAGTATAGACCAGTACATCTGGAAGCTGCCTGATTCCAGTGGCTAGGCTATGTTGATGTCTCCAGGAATAACAGACTCCCCTCTAAGAACTGGATACAGTTGAGTAACTTAATGAGTTTACCATCAGGTAACTGCTCTGACAAACATGAAAACTGTAGATTTTAAAAATTGGGAAAATTCTATTCTGCTCTTACTGTCATAAGTGTGTAAACCACAATGGAACCTGACAACGTGAGGACAGACCCTTATAGCAGCTATTTGTATCAGATCTCTGCTTGCTAGATGCATAATTTACCAATGTAGTAATTGCAAATGCTCAGGAGCTGTGTGTATATACAGATGTAGTAGGGTTAACCTGAACTTGTGCAATTGGTTAAACGGCTGCAGTGTGATATCTTATCACAGAAGACAACAAAAAACAATGAAAAGTAATTGGAAAAACATTTTTCTAAGACTTTTCATGGGTTCTTGTGGTCTTCTGTGATATGATATCACGCTGCAGCAGTTTAACCAATTACAGAAGTTCTGGTTAACTCTGCTACATCTGCTATTGTAAGTGGACAAGGCTGTCTGAGAACTAAGGAAACACTGTTGGCATGAGCCAGGACTCATGCTAGTGCTCATCTTTTCTTCTCTGGATAATCATTCTTCCAGATGTCCCAAACAGTCTGAAGGGGGCTTCATCAGTGAGAATAACTTTACCCCAGTCCTCTGCAGTCCAATCCCTATACTTCCTGCAAAAAGTCAGTCTGTCCTTGATGTTTTTCATGAAAAGAAGTTGCTTCTAAAGAAAGATTACCTGGAGAAGAAAAGGTAAGTACTACCATGCTTTTTCCAGCATTATGAAGCCCCATGACACAAGACAGAAGTGATAACTAAGTGGTTCAGTGAACAAAACATTGGTCCACGGCCAGGAAACTCCCCAGATCTCAATCCCATTGAGAACCTGTGGTCAATCCTCAAAAAGTGGATGACAAAAAAAAAAAAAGACAAATAAAACTCCAAGCTCTAATAAGACAAGAATGAGTAGCCAACAGTCAGGATTGGGCCCAGAAGCTGCTATCCAGCATGCAAGGGCAAATTTGGAGTCTTGAAAAATAAGAGTTAACACTGTAAATATTGAGTCTTCGCATAAACATGATGAATTTGTTAATAAAAGTGCAAAAGCTTATGAAATGCTTGTAATTGTATTCAGTAACCATAGAAACATCTGACTAAAAGATCTAAAAACACTGAAGCAGCAAACTTTGTGAAAGCAAAATTTGTAAGTCTTGAAATTTTTGGCTATGACTATATGAAGATTAGCCTTTCTTTGCTGAAATAATACCCTTATAAGTATGAAGAGTCTGTAGAAGTGACAGTAACAAGACTTCCATTGTATCGTCACTGCATATCCCTAGATAAACTGCAGGGCAAGCGCCTTCAATTGCCCCCCATTCAGGCCACTTCTACAATCTGCATACATTGCAATTCTTTCCTTACACTCCTTCACAAGGGCAGCGGATCCATCCTTCATAAATCCACTCAGCCTTTTGTTGGATCACAAGTGGCCATGTTACCATTATAAACAGACTAGAATCTCATTGTTTGTTGCCTTCTCTGTAGTTATGGAGACTCTAGAACGTCTGACATGCCATGTTTTATGCATTTACTTTTTTCAAATTTGATGTAAACCATATTGATTTCATTCAATATATTTCTCTCTCACAGGAATAAAATCATTTCAAGGATTTTATGCGATGACCCGACTATGATGAATCACGTCTGTATATCTTAACATTAAGGTCACCATTCCCCAAGTTCTCCTTGACTTCCTTATTAAAATATGATCTATGCCAAGTAATATCACTTGATGCTGTCCAAGGCTACAAATTTACACCAGTCCAGTTATACCAGGCAAATATCATGGCTAGACCTTGTTCTTGTTTTAGTCCTTCACAGGGCTTTCCATTGGGGTATAGGTTTGCCTGAAAATGCCATTCATTCACTTTATTGGGTCAGTCCGAGACCAAAGATTCAACTTGGACCCTGACTTGCATTGTGGCGGTGTTCACTTTTTATGCCAGGCAGAAAAACTTAGGCAGACAAATTTTCCAATGCTTAAAGGATACCCGAGTTGTCATCAGAAGTTGAAATAAGTGCAGGGTCTTGCTAGGCAGTCTGAACTCTGGTTGTATAAGTCTTCATACATGGGGTCCTATCAGTTTTTCTGCTGATAATAATGACATTATGGCTGCAGCACAATTTGTATTTCTGTCTAAGAGAGTGGGTGTTTACAATAAGGAGCAGTCTGTCCCCTCCTCTACCCATTATAACTACTGCTGGTAGTAACTGGTTTATTTGCATGTATGCCAGGAGTAACTGTAAAATAGCAAACAAATAGGTGAGAAAATCCCAAGTGACTATGATATAGGAGATCCATGGACACCAGGATGCAAATACAGAGCATGCAGCTCATAAAAGATCCCTGACATAAATCTGCCCACAATAAGGAAAGCTGCTTGTTGTCTGTGACTAACATCCCATCAGTAATAACACAAGCATCTATTCAGGAATAAATATACTCACTTTAACCTGTGAGAAGCTGCAAAAGCTTTGTGGAATGCTCCCCTCTCCATTCACGGTGTGAAGAAAGCCCAGCCGCTCCCTCCTGCACTCAATATGAACCCATCTTGCTTTTTTAATGGTATCTATAGACAGGACATCCATAGTAACAGGGAGTGAATAGCAAATTAACTAGATGGGAAATACCTAGTGGCAGCAACTTAAGAGAGGTTTTTCAGGCAGAATACAGCAACATTTTTTAAAGTCCATTAAACATTGGTCCATGAGAATAAGTTGTCTGAAATCTTAGTGATTGTTTAAGACCCCGATCCTCCAACTTTTTTGAATATAATTGATGGAATTCGATCAAAATATTTGACTTTTGTTCCAACAGGAACACTGAGAACTAAATGTTGCCATAGAGGCCAAGCCTTGAAATTAAAAACTTAAATAATTTTGCAAACATAAATAATTAAAAATGTTAAACATTTTCTTTAACTCTCTTAGGGATGTTCTGATTGGTTACCAACGGATATGACCATGAATGCAGGAATTTTCTATGGTCTGGCACTTGCTAGAAACTCAGCCATGATTTCTGTCCATTGGCAACTTATCAAGACAATAAAACCATCATTACTAAGATGTTTAGAGAAAAACTTTAAAACTATGCTAAATGTTTAGCTTATAATTGCCTAGAAATCTAAATATGGTTATATTCAAGGGAAACTCCTTTAGGCCGGGGCCCCACGTGGCGGAAACGCTGCGAATCGCACACGGCGGAAACGCTGCGGAAAAAAATTGCGGCGTTTTACAGTCAGAGCAAAGTGGATGGGATTCTAGTGAATTCCATGCCCACTTTGCGGAGAAAATCACGCTGCGGACACGCGGCGATTTCCAAAACCGGCGCGGTTTTGGAAATCGCAGCATGTCAATTATACCTACGGAAACGCCGGTGGTTTCCCCATAGGTATAATTGAAACAGAAAGTCCGCAGAGGAGAACTCTGCAAACTTTCTGTCTAAAAGCGATGCGGGAAGAACCGTGATGTGATCCCGCTGCGGTTTTTCCCGCAGCAAAAAAGTGCTGCCACGTTGGGCCTTAGCCTTAAAAAGGAATTGCATTTGTGTAATTTATCTCAACACAGTCTAGATGCTGCGTCTTGTCACAACTTTCCAAACAATGGTTTGTACATGAGCTTATGCATATATAGAGGTACAATGTGAACAAGCAGAGCTGCAGTTTAAAGCAGAGGGGACATAATAATATAAGAGATAAACTGCACACCTACCAAAATGTATCTTAGTTGGAATCACTATCATAATAGGGTCATAATAAAGCAGTGAAATGAAAACATTACCCATATTAATAGCACAAATCCATTTAAAATAAGAACAGATTTTATTCTTCTCTACACATCAAAAACAAACTGATATAAATGAGAAAGCAACAAAAATCTAATGAAAATACATTACAAGAAGGCAACATTGCACAATAATTTATTAAAAAAGAATTAAATATCGTACCAATGATGGACCCATGGCTCCTATCTCAGGCAACCCAGACTTTCCCGCTGCACTATATTCCCTCTTTCTCTCCCATACCATAGGCCAGCCTCTCCTTAGATTTTGTCGGGTGACCTCATCCTCATCCCTTCTTCCCCACTCTGAATTACTCGCTCCAGGTTCAGACCCTGACAACATTGCCTCCCATTGACAGTATTCCAGCTCTCTCATTTCTATGCCACTCTTTAAGATGTCTCATAATCTTCATGGGGCACTGTTGCCTTTTGAGCGGCTTTGCCTTTCGCCTAGTCCCCAAGCTCATGCTGTCTCGCCTATTTATGGAATCCTAATGGAGGAGTCCGGTGCCTGCTTGCCAACATATGCGAGGGTTTGGGAGAGGGAATTGGGGCGGTCTCATTCTCACCAGACGTGTGGTCTTCGGCTTTCCAGACGTGCCATAAATTCTCTATTTCTTGCAAGGTACAAGAAACGAACTATAACTATACCTTTCTCAGTGGTACAGAGTCCCCTCTGTCCTCCATGAGATATACCCCTCCACAACGGACCACTGCTGGTGATGTAACGATGACCGGGGTACGATGACACACGTCTGGTGGGGATGTACGCTACTACGCCCCTTTTGGTCGGATGTCTGTCGAATTATTCAGACGGTCACTGGAATTGCGCTGGATGATGACCAAAAACTTATCTGTAGACTATTAGGATTACTATTAATAGCAGCGAGGTCCGTTATCCCTAGACTGTGGAAATCCCAGACGCCCCCTCTCTGTTGTCTTGGCTTCAGGAGGTCTTACGCATCTGCAGCATGGAAAACTTACTTGCGGAATTGAAGCAGGAGGATAGGGCCCACCAACAAACGTGGCTCCTGTGGAATCACTTTTATTACCATGCAGAGTTTCAGTCTTCCTTCCCCTCGGTTTCTTCATAGCCTTCCCTTTTATATTTTATTTCCTTTTTGTTTTTATTGTTATTATATATATATATATATATACAGTCATATGAAAAAGTTTGGGCACCCCTATTAATCTAAATCATTTTTAGTTCTAAATATTTGGGTGTTTGCAACAGCCATTTCAATTTGATATATCTAATAACTGATGGACACAGTAATATTTCAGGATTGAAATGAGGTTTATTGTACTAACAGAAAATGTGCAATATGCATTAAACCAAAATTTGACTGGTGCAAAAATTTGGGTACCCTTATCATTTTATTGATTCTAATACTCCTAACTACTTTTTACTGACTTACTGAAGCACAAAATTGGTTTTGTAACCTCACTGAGCTTTGAACTTCATGCCAGGTGTATCCAATCATGAGAAAGGTATTTAAGGTGGCCAATTGCAGTTGTTCTCCTATTTGAATCTCCTCTGAAGAGTGGCATCATGGGCTCCTCAAAACAACTCTCAAATGATCTGAAAACAAAGATTGTTCAACATAGTTGTTCAGGGGAAGGATACAAAAGTTGTCTCAGAGATTTAACCTGTCAGTTTCCACTGTGAGGAACATAGTAAGGAATGGAAGACCACAGGGACAGTTCTTGTTAAGCCCAGAAGCGGAAGGCCAAGAAAAATATCACAAAGGCAGAGAGAAGAATGGTGAGAACAGTCAAGGACAATCCACAGACCACCTCCAAAGAGCTGCAGCATCATCTTGCTGCAGTGGTGTCACTGTGCATCGGTCAACAATACAGCCACTTTGCACAAGGAGAAGCTGTATGGGAGAGTGATGCGAAAGAAGCCGTTTCTGAAAGCACGCCACAAACAGAGTCGGCTGAGGTATGCAAAAGCACATTTGGACAAGCCAGCTTCATTTTGGAAGAAGGTCCTGTGGACTGATGAAACAAAGATTGAGTTGTTTGGTCATACAAAAAGGTGTTATGCATGGCGCCAAAAAACACAGCATTCCAAGAAAAACACTTGCTACCCACTGTAAAATTTGGTGGAGGTTCCATCATGCTTTGGGGCTGTGTGGCCAATGCCGGCACCGGGAATCTTGTTAAAGTTGAGGGTCGCATGGATTCAACTCAGTATCGGCAGATTCTTGAGAATAATGTACAAGAATCAGTGACGAATTTGAAGTTCGCCAGGGATGGATATTTCAGCAAGACAATGATCCAAAACACAGCTACAAATCTACTCAGGCATTCATGCAGAGGAACAATTACAGTGTTCTGGAATGGCCATCCCAGTCCCCAGACCTGAATATCATTGAACATCTGTGGGATAATTTGAAGCGGGCTGTCCATGCTCGGCGACCATCAAACTTAACTGAACTGGAATTGTTTTGTAAAGAGGAATGGTCAAAAATACCTTCATCCAGGATCCAGGAACTGATTAAAAGCTACAGGAAGCGACTAGAGGCTGTTATTTTTGCAAAAGGAGGATCTACTAAATATTAATGTCACTTTTCTGTTGAGGTGCCCATACTTTTGCACCGGTCAAATTTTGGTTTAATGCATATTGCACATTTTCTGTTAGTACAATAAACCTCATTTCAATCCTGAAATATTACTGTGTCCATCAGTTATTAGATATATCAAATTGAAATGGCTGTTGCAAACACCCAAATATTTAGAACTAAAAATGATTAAGATTAATAGGGGTGCCCAAACTTTTTCATATGACTGTATATATATATATATATATATATATATATATATATATATATATTGTCTTTACCATTTGACTCTGCTGCGACAGAGTCTTTGTTATTGCCCTCCCTCCCCCGATCCTTCCTGTTACCCATCTACAGTAATGTATCTTGTTCTCCCCACCCCTTCCACTCCGCTCCCTATCCCTAACCGTTATCCTAACCCTCTTCTGTAAACCACCTTTGTTACTATTGTGTTATTTGTTTACTGTTATACAAAAAGTTCAATAAAAATCTTAATGTCAAAAAAAAAAAAAAAAAAATTAATATCCAGAACACAAATAAATAGTTAATTTCCTGCAAGTCAATAAAAAGGATATTAAAGCATGCTGTACTATATACTATATGGAATTACATTCTGGACATACTGCACACCAACACTGTCATCATAAAGTATAGTAAGAGGAAAGATCCCCTCTTCTTTCTTTTGGATCACTTCTCAAAACTGAAATAAGGCCAGCTTAGGTCAATGTCCCACGTAGCGGGCCACAGCAAAAAAGTACTGCCGGAAAAAAACCTACGGCTACACATTGTGGTTTTTCCCGCATCACTTTTCACAGAAAGTCTGCAGAGGTTTCCTCCGTGGACTTTCTGCTTCCATTATACCTACAGGGAAACCGCTGGCATGTCCACTGCGCATATTTTTCCGCAAGGTGTGGATGGGATTCGCTAGAGTGCCATCCACCTTGCAGTGATTGAGAAACACCGCAGCATTTACGACATGTGGGGCCTCAGCCTCGCTAGAGTCCCATCCACCTTGCAGTGACTGAAAAACACCGCAGCATTTACGCCATATGGGACCCCGGCCTCCACCAACTCCAGCTCTCTGTATCCTTTAATAGGAATCTCTCCACTGATTCCAGGCAATGGGAGTGATTCTGAGCCTCTGATTGGCCAGTGTCAGAGAACTCTGGCTCACGTCCCCTTGCCAGCTCCAACCAGAGACCGCCCACTTGACAGTAACAAGACTAATAGCATATCAGGCACTAATTACTCAGGAATGGTGAGGACTGCAGTAGAAAAATGACCAGAATGAGTGAATCAGCACCTATTTAAGGATACAAAGAACTGGAGAAAGTGGAGGTACTGAAAAGCACCTCTTGAAGTGTGTGCAACATTCTTAACAGCACAGCAATGTATGTTAGACATAGAATACAAGTCACAGATGTGAGAATTTATTCATTTATTTGCATGACATTTCAGAAACTAGCAGAGTCACTAACTTTACCAAATCTGTGCAACCAATTTAAAAATTCCTGCATGCCCAATACAATTTTTTTTTTATGTTTAGTGACAAATCTGTTGCCACAAACACATTTTACATATCTGTCCCATGTACAAAATAGCTTATAACTTCAAATATAATACATATATGGAAGCAAAAAGATATTTACTGCTAAGACATTCATACAATGCAGACATTACAATATGTAGTGTGGTCAGAGAAGTGGTTACCATTTTTCAGCTGGAAGCCTGTATTTTGTCTTTTCAGAAATTATTCATAAAGCCCTTACTAGTAATGGATGACGTGTTGTATGTAGTAAAAACATAAGTATTAGACCACTGAGTAAGAACCTCCATATACTGTACAATCAGAAGGACATGGAGGTATAGCATGGGCATATACATATCCATATCAGCAAGATTATAATACAGTCATGTACATGAGGCTGTACTGTCCATGTTCAGTGCAGCACTAATGCTGCCATGGAAGACCACCACCCATATAGTGGATAGCCATCCATAAAGCTAGACAGGTTAGCAGGTATTTAATGTTGTGCCAAGTCTTCACTTGGCAGTGCCATCACTTTGGACCTACTTTGCAGAATTTTTGCGAAACTTTTTTCTAATATATTTCTAATACTTCATATCATTCTATAGATGTGATGTGAATGAGCCACTCCTACATCTCTGGTTAGTGTATACTGGGACGTTCAATTAGTACTGAGGCAATGTATATGTATTATGGCTATAATGGATTTTTTTTTATATACATTAGGCTGGACTTCCATGTCCCCGTTTTTATGCATTTTGTACTTTTCATCTATGAATTAAATATTTGTCTATTTATTGATATTTATTGTAGCGATAGGATCTGAGATTTATTGTTATATGTATAACTTTGTATCCATAATTCATCTTGTGTTTTCCCTTGCTGACGGTCTGTATCCTTCCTTTTATGTATTGCTGTGCATATATGTATAGATATATGCATAGGTATATGTATTTTTGTTATGATACGTAGTTCCCCTGTTTGTACTGACACGTACTAGCCAGACAGAGGCCCAAAAGTCACCATTTTGGCCTCCATTGGACTAATAGCATATACCATATCAAACTTTCCCAGCATGCATGCTAAATACACAAATTGTATCTGAACACAGACTAACTTAAAGAGGTTGTCACATTGTGAATATCATCAGTAGTGGGATTTGTGACTTGAGACCCCTTCTATGAGCAAGAGACACAAAGTGTGACCCCTGTTTTAGTGGACCTGTTATGTGGTAATCAGTTATTATTTAAAAAAAAAAAAAAAAACTAACAAAAAAAAAACAAAACAGTGCCACTCTTGACCATAGGCTGTGTCTGGTATTGCAGCTCAGACCATTTCCATTTCTAATTTTATAGCAACCATTTAAAATGATGGAGCGGGGGTGGCAGCAATAAGGTCATATTTTTTTCTTACATGGAGAAGACAATACTTCATTGTGACATTTGTAAAGTTTTAGCTGCCAGAAAATCCTAGAATGTACAATGTGGACTGTAGGTAACATCAGTCTGTAATCTATGAATGGGATGAAAAGTACATCTAACCTCTAACAGATGGAGTCACTGGGGATTAAATTTCTCCGCTAAATTGGCCAGCAAAAAGGATGAATTTCGAGAATATTCTAACAATTAGATTAGTAATCAAAAAAGAAACAATTTCCGCCAGCTGGCAGAAATTTTTCTTTTTGATTTCCTGACGTATACGCCAAGTGAGGTTCGGGTGATTGCCATTTCCCTTGGGGAAATCCTGTTTGGTGCTGTCGCTTAGGCTGAAGCTCCTCATTGCGAACACAGTGTTTTACATTACCTGCAAAGTGGATTCTGACTAATCCCATGCACACATTATAGAAAAAAATCCACAGCGGAAAAGCTGCATTTTCAAAAACACCTGTGTTTTTGAAAATCGCAGCATGTCAATTATATATACGGAAACGCTGGTATTTTCCATATACACATGTGGACATAATTGTTGGTAACCCTCGTTTAATGAAAGAAAAACCCACAATGCTCACAGAAATAACTTGAATCTGACAAAACTGGAATTTGCCAAACTACATGCTGACAAGCCACAAAGCTTCTGGAAGAATGTCCTATGGACAGATGACACAAAAATCGAAATTTTTGGCAAGGCACATCAGCTCTATGTTCACAGACGGAAAAATGAAGCATATCTTGAAAAGAACACTGTCCCTACTGTGAAACATGGATGAGGCTCTGTTATGTTCTGGGGCTGCTTTGCTGCATCTGGCACAGGGTGTCTTGAATCTGTGCAGGGTACAATGAAATCTCAAGACTATCAAGGGATTCTAGAGAGAAATGTGCTGCCCAGTGTCAGAAAGCTTGGTCTCAGTCACAGGTCATGGGTCTTGCAACACGATAATGACCCAAAACACACAGCTAAAAACACCCAAGAATGGCTAAGAGGAAAACATTGGACTATTCTGAAGTGGCCTTCTATGAGCCCTGACCTAAATCCTTTTGAGCATCTTTGGAAGGAGCTGAAACATGCCGTCTGGAAAAGGTACCCTTCAAACCCGAGACAACTGGAGCAGTTTGCTCATGAGGAGTGGCCAAAATACCTGTTGAGAGGTGCAGAAGTCTCATTGACAGTTACAGGAATCGTTTGATTGCAGTGATTGCCTCAAAAGGTTGTGCAACAAAATATTAAGTTAAGGGAACCATCATTTCTGTCCAGGCCTGTTTCATGAATTTTCTTTTTTTTTTTTTAAATTCTGTTGAAGCATGGTTGAAAAGCAATGTCTGACTTTCATTTGGTCATTTTCATAGAATTTTTAGATATTATTACTTTTGTCAGATTCAAGTTATTTCTGTGACCATTGTGGGTTTTTCTTTCATTAAACGAGGGATACCAACAATTTTGTCCACGTGTGTAGGTATAATAGGGGCAGAAAGTCCGCAGATGAAAACTTTGAGAAAATGCAGCGCTTTCTTTTTGCTGCGCTTCGCTACGTGGGACCTTAGCCTTACATTCACGTCAATTAGATTAGTTACTATTTCATCAATTCCTAATATATCCTGCAAAGTAGCTCCAAAACATATGACCTAAAGGTACAGCACATATCACAATATATACATCTGTCCATTAGTGAAAAGGAACAATAGACAGCAGCCATGACATCAGAGAAAACCTATACAGAAATAAGTACCAGTATACTGTAAAATATATTCTATTGTCCCAAACAATCATTAGCTAGAATATGAAATATTAAAATATGTATATTATCATTTTCTGCTGTATCTATATATATATTATAGCAAAATCTGAAGCATATAACAGACATTATATTACTAGACTCATGCATAAAACTGTTACTATAAGAATAAAGTATGAGAAAAGACCTACTGTAGATTTAAGATCGTATAGAAGACATTCAGTTGTATCGTATAGTTATATAAGAAATACTTATTAAACTCTCTCATTACAAAATATTCTTGTAGTATTGCAGGGAATGTCATAAAAAATCCAGATTATGAAAAAGTGTTAACTGTGCCAAAAGGAGTCCATAGACCCCTAGTCATAGACATCTTTTATTCTATACATATATTTACAGCTGGGGCAGTATATGACATTAAACAGCATCATTGTAGTAACTGGGGTCATAAAAATAATATAACCTGCTATTGGAAACATTGTGGGGGTTTATGTGCCTTATAGGGGTTCTCCAAATTATCATAGTACAAAATATATTGTTTCTTAATTAAGTTATAACTCACCTATTACAGGCTGGTACGGGGGCAGCACTGGTATCAGGACCCCACAATACATATCTTCATCGTCATAGTCATGGCTACATTAGAACATCTGAGCTCAATTATTTGGTTAGGCCATATTCATCTATCCAAAGAACCCATTCCAGACCATGGGGTCTTGATGCCTTCCAGAATCAGGGTGTTGTGTGCCATTTGTTTTGGGTTTGCTGTTGGGTCTGGGATAAGTTTGGGGTCTAATTCATTTTTTTGTGATTAATTTAGCAGTCTCATCCGGAGTCTGGAAAAATTGTATTAGTCTGGTCTGGTGTGTGATTATTGATGGCCCTGATCTAGGGTACAGATTCTTTTTCAGGTCTGGTTAATTTTGGGGTCTGCACTAGGTAAGGGGTTTTGGCCTAGGGTCTGATTAACTCAAGCATCAAGTCTGGGGTTTTAATCAATTTTAAGGGTCTGGTCTGGGCTCAGAATAATTTTGGGTACAGTCTGAATTTATTTAGGGATCTGCTGTTTATGTGTCTGTGTGTGGGTAAAGCTAAAAATGCAGTAAAACATTTACAAAATGGGCTCAACAAGGCAGTATTATTTCACTACTGTTTGCAATATTATTTCAGAAGCATATACAAGTACATTACACTAGTTCAGGTTTCCAAACAATAATACTTTATATATACAGTCATATGAAAAAGTTTGGGCACCCCTATTAATCTTAATCATTTTTAGTTCTAAATATTTGGGTGTTTGCAACAGCCATTTCAATTTGATATATCTAATAACTGATGGACACAGTAATATTTCAGGATTGAAATGAGGTTTATTGTACTAACAGAAAATGTGCAATATGCATTAAACCAAAATTTGACCGGTGCAAAAATTTGGGTACCCTTATCATTTTATTGATTTGAATACTCCTAACTACTTTTTACTGACTTACTGAAGCACAAAATTGGTTTTGTAACCTCACTGAGCTTTGAACTTCATAGCCAGGTGTATCCAATCATGAGAAAACGTTTTTAAGGTGGCCAATTGCAAGTTGTTCTCCTATTTGAATCTCCTCTGAAGAGTGGCATCAAAACAACTCTCAAATGATCTGAAAACAAAGATTGTTCAACATAGTTGTTCAGGAGAAGGATACAAAAGTTGTCTCAGAGATTTAACCTGTCAGTTTCCACTGTGAGGAACATAGTAAGGAAATGGAAGACCACAGGGACAGTTCTTGTTAAGCCCAGAAGTGGCAGGCCAAGAAAAATATCAGAAAGGCAGAGAAGAAGAATGGTGAGAACAGTCAAGGACAATCCACAGACCACCTCCAAAGAACTGCAGCATCATCTTGCTGCAGATGGTGTCACTGTGCATCGGTCAACAATACAGCACACTTTGCACAAGGAGAAGCTGTATGGGAGAGTGATGCGAAAGAAGCCGTTTCTGAAAGCACGCCACAAACAGAGTCGCCTGAGGTATGCAAAAGCACATTTGGACAAGCCAGCTTCATTTTGGAAGAAGGTCCTGTGGACTGATGCAACAAAGATTGAGTTGTTTGGTCATACAAAAAGGCGTTATGCATGGCGTCAAAAAACACAGCATTCCAAGAAAAACACTTGCTACCCACTGTAAAATTTGGTGGAGGTTCCATCATGCTTTGGGGCTGTGTGGCCAATGCCGGCACCGGGAATCTTGTTAAAGTTGAGGGTCGCATGGATTCAACTCAGTATCAGCAGATTCTTGAGAAGAATGTACAAGAATCAGTGACGAATTTGAAGTTACGCCGGGGATGGATATTTCAGCAAGACAATGATCCAAAACACAGCTCCAAATCTACTCAGGCATTCATGCAGAGGAACAATTACAATGTTCTGGAATGGCCATCCCAGTCCCCAGACCTGAATATCATTGAACATCTGTGGGATAATTTGAAGCGGGCTGTCCATGCTCGGCGACCATCAAACTTAACTGAACTGGAATTGTTTTGTAAAGAGGAATGGTCAAAAATACCTTCATCCAGGATCCAGGAACTGATTAAAAGCTACAGGAAGCGACTAGAGGCTGTTATTTTTGCAAAAGGATGATCTACTAAATATTAATGTCACTTTTCTGTTGAGGTGCCCATACTTTTGCACCGGTCAAATTTTGGTTTAATGCATATTGCACATTTTCTGTTAGTACAATAAACCTCATTTCAATCCTGAAATATTACTGTGTCCATCAGTTATTAGATATATCAAATTGAAATGGCTGTTGCAAACACCCAAATATTTAGAACTAAAAATGATTAAGATTAATAGGGGTGCCCAAACTTTTTCATATGACTGTATATATGTGTATTATATATATGTATATACATACAGTACAGACCAAAAGTTTGGACACACCTTCTCATTCCTAGAGTTTTCTGTATTTTCATGACTATAAAAATTGTAGATTCACACTGAAGGCATCAAAACTATGAATTAACACATGTGGAATTATATACTTAACAAAAAAGTGTTAAACAACTGAAAATATGTCTTATATTCTAGGTTCTTCAAAGTAGCCACCTTTTGCTTTGATTACTGCTTTGCACACTCTTGGCATTCTCTTGATGAGCTTCAAGAGGTAGTCACCTGAAATGGTCTTCCAACAGTCTTGAAGGAATTCCCAGAGATGCTTAGAACTTGTTGGCTCTTTTGCCTTCACTCTGTGGTCCAGCTCACCCCAAACCATCTCGATTGGGTTCAGGTCTGGTGACTGTGGAGGCCAGGTCATCTGGCGTAGCACCCCATCACTCTCCTTCTTGGTCAAATAGCCCTTACACAGTCTGGAGGTGTGTTTGGGGTCATTGTCCTGTTGAAAAATAAATGATGGTTCAACTAAACGCAAACTGGATGGACTAGTATGCCGCTGCAAGATGCTGTGGTAACCATGCTGGTTCAGTATTCCTTCAATTTTGAATAAATCCCCAACAGTGTCACCAGCAAAGCACCCCCACACCATCACACCTCCTCCTCCATGCTTCACGGTGGGAACCAGGCATGTAGAGTCCATTCGTTCACCTTTTCTGCGTCGCACAAAGACACGGTGGTTGGAACCAAAGATCTCAAATTTGGACTCATCAGACCAAAGCACAGATTTCCACAGGTCTAATGTCCATTCCTTGTGTTCTTTAGCTCAAACAAGTCTCTTCTGCTTGTTGCCTGTCCTTAGCAGTGGTTTCCTAGCAGCTATTTTACCATGAAGGCCTGCTGCACACAGTCTCCTCTTAACAGTTGTTGTAGAGAAGTGTCTGCTGCTAGAACTCTGTGTGGCATTGACCTGGTCTCTAATCTGAGCTGCTGTTAACCTGCGATTTCTGAGGCTGGTGACTCGGATGAACTTATCCTCCGCAGCAGAGGTGACTCTTGGTCTTCCTTTCCTGGGACGGTCCTCATGTGAGCCAGTTTCTTTGTAGCGCTTGATGGTTTTGGCCACTGCACTTGGGGACACTTTCAAAGTTTTCACAATTTTTCGGACTGACTGACCTTCATTTCTTAAAGTAATGATGGCCACTTGTTTTTCTTTACTTAGCTGCTTTTTTCTTGCCATAATACAAATTCTTACACTCCATTCAGTAGGACTATCAGCTGTGTATCCACCTGACTTCTGAACAACACAACTGATGGTCCCAACCCCATTTATAAGGCAAGAAATCCCACTTATTAAACCTGACAGGGCACACCTGTGAAGTGAAAAACATTTCAGGTGACTACCTCTTGAAGCTCATCAAGAGAATGCCAAGAGTGTGCAAAGCAGTAATCAAAGCAAAAGCTGGCTACTTTGAAGAACCTAGAATATAAGACATATTTTCAGTTGTTTCACACTTTTTTGTTAAGTATATAATTCCACATGTGTTAATTCATAGTTTTGATGCCTTCACAGTGTGAATCTACAATTTTTATAGTCATGAAAATACAGAAAACTCTTGGAATGAGAAGGTGTGTCCAAACTTTTGGTCTGTACTGTACATACACACACAGGAGAGTGTATTTGTTTAGTTGTTTGTAGTATAATGTTGTACCGTGTTAGCCATAGAAAGTAGTGGAAGAGTGAAGAAATCAGGCGGTACCTTTTAGAGGCTGAGTATATTTGATAGTAAGCTTTCGAGAGTACTAGCTCTCTTCTTCAGACAAACAAGAAACGGAAAATTCAAACACTCTTTATACACACAAGACCTGGTTTTAATGGGACATTTTAAGACGCAGAGAGAGAAAGGAATGGGAATATAAGTGAATGCAAAAATTTCAAACTCTGCAGTTTGGACTTAATATTCATGCCAGTTTCATGTCACACTATGTATGAACTGTGAGGGTCACAAATCACCACCTGATAGGAAACAGATAACAGCAAGAATTACTGATCCCTCCGTCATGCCCCACAAGTTTCCAGATTGTTTATTTCTTGACCTGTTGTAAATAACTTCTCTACTTATATTGCATTTTGATTTTCTTTAAAGATTCTAAGACCCTTGGAAGATCCAGGTCTTGTGTGTATAAAGAGTGTGTGAATTTTCAGTTTCTTGTATGTGTGAAGAAGAGAGCTAGTACTCTCGAAAGCTTACTATCAAATATACTCAGTTAGCCTCTAAAAGGTATCGCCTGATTTCTTCACTCTTCCACTACTTTGTTTAGTTGTAGAACAGCAACCATATATGTGTTTTATATGAAGGAACTGACTGTAAAAGTCTACCAATGTGAATTTTTGATCAGTGTTTATTATGCAAGTCTTTGAGCCCCCACAAAATGGTACATGTATGCCCCTATATACCAATAGGGTTCTGATAAAAAGTCCTAATACAGTTAAAACCTGCAATGAACTTAAATACATTATTAGATTTTATAAGCAATGAACCAGTTAAACGAAAGCAATTACTAAAAATTTTCTTGGAAATCGTTCATGAATACTGAAAGCAGATATAGGCAGCTTGTAACTCCTAGGACACAACACTATGGCCAGCATTAGGGATATGACGCTTTGGTGTTTCTGGTGTAAAATAAGCTATAATAGTATAAACAGGGCTCTGTTTATTGCACTTATACGTCCCCATATAAATATTTGGAAAGCATCATCTTTGAGAACAGCTTGCGCAATGGCCACAAGCAGCCGTAATTAGTGTCAGGCTTTATACTGAACTCCTGACTGTATGAGGTTAACGGAAGAGGCGAGATTCAAGTGACCATTCATGGTGTGAGGAGCGGACTGGAATGTCGGGGTTCAGCAGATGCTGAAGGTTGTAGTGTGGTCACGGTCTTTGGACGGTTCTGAGGGCTCCGCCGGAGATTATCATCCATCTGTAACAAACACAGTCAGACATTACCCATGTAATGATCCATGAAATATAACCCTGCTGTATTTCATTACAAGGGACCTCTTTACATAGGATTGCCACTACAAAGCCTCCTGTATTGAAGGCATGTGGGGGGGGGGGGGGGTTATGAAGACGATTTCAAAGTCAGTCTTAATGCCTGTGACGAGGTGCACCCTCCCAAGGGTGTGTGCCTGCACGGATATCTATGCTGGCTTGTATCTGCCATAGATTTCAGGCATCACTTAAGCCAATAAACTGGCCCCTGTGTGAGGGTGACGTAAAAAGTTTTTGCAAAAATAACTGACTTTTTCATGCCTTCAAGTGGGCTACAAAGCATAATAAACCGGCCCCATATTATTTGCGGCATTTTATCACCTAGAGGACTTTATAGCGGGTAAACTAAAGTGAAGCCTGATCTTCTCCTCCTTTCCCACAGATGTCACTGTGACCAATTGTGATATAGGCATAAAATGGTGGTCAGGTGTTTTTTTTTTACATAAAACACTAGGAGGGATAGTACACAATTCTGTTATTAAGAGTATGTTCACATGATAGAATTTTTCCTAGCTGAAAAATTCAGCATGACCAAACCAGAATTTTTCTGTCTCCCATTCACTTCAATGGGAGTTGTCAGGCGGAATTTCTGATGAAATCCCTGAAGATGGAGCACGACGCTTATTTTCTCTACTAGCTGAAAAATTATGCTAGAGGAAAGGATCAGCATCTGCCTCCCATCTAAATGAATAGGAGGCAGATTTCAGGTGCAATTTGGAGCTGATTTTGAGATGGAATCCGCCTCAAATTCAGCCGTGTGAACACACTCTACTGCTCTAACATTGCTGCACAACTATCCTTGAAGGAAAAGAAACCTCTAGTGACCACTTTGGTTTCCAGCACACTGAAAATAGAAGAGTCCTGCTCGATCTTGCCACAATTTTCATGGCTGAATCACCATGGAAACCGTGGTTCAAGGCCTCATGCCTGATTTACACCAAAACAGTGCGCAAACCTGTGGTGTAAAGCTAAATCTGGACTTCAGCTTTCCACCATAGGGCCAGAAAACCATCTCAAATTCCTCCATGTGAATGGGCCGTTACAGTGTGAGGACCCCATCAAACAACTCCTGGTACTGCAGCTTTCTAGATCCCTGTGGTTGAGGGGTGGGAAGCAAAGGGACAGCTGTAGTCACACATATTAAAGGTCGTTATTTGGGGAGTAGTAATTTACTTACCTTGTCCCAGGGATCACAAAGGATGGACCGAGGGTTTCCAGTGACGTCACGAATCCCGGTCATGTGATCCAAGGCAGTGTTAATTAATTACAAGTGAGAACAGAGATGGAGGGAGAAGATGGAGCAACTAGGAAGGCTAAACACTGCCTCGGATCACATCACCTGGGGGACGCTGGAGACTCCGGGTCCATCATCTGCGATCCCCGGGACCAGGTAAGTAAATTACCACTCCCTAGACAACCCCTTTAAGGCACTGTGTGATGTTAGTGTTTCTTTAAAACGTGATCATCCAAATCGCTTTTTAAGAACATCCAGGCCTTTCACAAAATGAGTTTGAAGTCACAGAGATTTTGTTTATAGATCCTTCCCCGCAATGACATCACTTACGTCCCTGTGAAGGATACAGAGACCTTTTTTTTTTCCTTTTTCAGCCACTGAAGTCAGGATAATTGGGAAAATAAGGTCTTGTTTTTCTATCTCTGGAAACTATGACTTGTCTGAAGGCAAAAATCTAACCAAAAAGGAATGTTAGAGGTAGAAAGCAAGCTTTGTGTTCGCAGTCCAGGGGTGAAGCGATCATATCAGCGACTGTATACAAGGTCACATGATTTACATTCCTGGACCCTTTGTTGTAGGATTTTTTGATAGGGACGATGGAGCTCTCGCTGTGCCAGTGGATTGTTGTGTCCATTTAACACCTACTTTATTCCCAGAAATATGAAACTACTTTCCAGATGACCACCCAGAGGGAATAGTACCAGAGGTACAATAGCATTAGCAGATGTGTACTACTCACTTCTCCAGAAACATTATCCTTGAAGGTTCATCTTTCCTCACCTTGTTTTCTTAAGATAGGCTTCACTAAAGGTCAAGATCTTTAGTGCTTAAGGTTAAAGGACACTTACCTTTAACCTAAAAAAAAATTATCAGTAGCATTTACTAAGATGTCTTCTGTCAAGTTGTTAAAAGTTCTGTACAGCTGTTATTTAGTTGTATCTTACCTTATATTTGCCAGTGTTACTACAGCGTGCAGTCTACACTGTAGAAGCAGTTAAAAGAAGTCTATCACCTCCCCCATAGATATCCAGCTGTCACCACCAAATTATAGAGCACAGTACAGTGACCATCATCATACATTTATGTATGACACTTTTATAGATTTGGAGAAAAACTTATGTAAATGAGGTAGTCAGTGCACTGGGGGCAGGCCTTCATCCCTGGGAGCACTGCTTTTGTAGTACGGGTGATGTCATAGCAGTCGGAGGATCATCTCCCAATGCACGGGGTGGTACAGGCACAAGATGGTAGAGATCGTAGTGGCAAGAACAATCGTCCAGGAAGCTGAAGGCCGCCCCCAGTGCACCAACTGTCTCATTTGCATAAGACTTCAGAGTTGTTTATCTCCAAATCTATAAATGTGACATACATAACATAGGTATGATGTTTGTCACTGTAATGTGCTCTGTAACATGGTTGTGGTAGCAGTTGAATACTGGGGGAGGTGATAGACTCACTTTAACCAATAATCCAGCCTGTCCTGCGCCCCCAAGATCTGTGTGGCTTACAGTCTATTCAAGACCACAAACCTGAAAGATCCTACACCAGAAAACTCTTAGACAGCTCTGTAGAAACTTTGGACTTGAAACAACAACAGCAGCAAGACTGGCGTACACTGAATACACTAAATGTCTTGGTAGACTGCATGCTAGAACTGCACCTATTTTCCATTGCAGCTTATATAGGGGTCGTCATTGGGATTTTTGGTCCCAAACACCCCTGTATTGTAGCAGAAGGAGAAGAGGAGGCATCACTAAACATGCCATATACTGTATGATATTTATAACAACGCATTCATTTCTTCAGAGTAGTTCAAGGGGCCATTCACATGGAGAAATTTACAGCTGATTTTGAGGTGGATTTGGCCTCAGAATCAGCTCTAAATTCTAACCAGAGTCTGCCTCTCATTATATTAAAATGGGAGGCAGTGACAGATGCTGAAAAAAGAAGGGTCTTGTTTTGATCTTACTGCCAATACCAAGGTTGACTCAGCTGCAGAACCCACGGCGTCAGACTATCTCAAATGAGCCCCATTGTTTCTGAGGCTAGCAAGTAAGCAAAACCGCAGTGGTTACCCTCTACAGATTGCACAGGATCAGAAGTTGGAGAGGAACACAAGGGAGAAGACTGCCTGAAATTAATCTCCAAACTCTGTCATGTGAACATACTCTAAGGAATGAATCCTGCACTGTAAATAGTCCAAATAAGCAAACAGTAATTGTTTGTTTTTTTTTAAATGAGGCCTAATTTTTTTTTTTTTAATTTAGACCTTCATAGAATGACATGTGCAGAGGCCCCTTCCTAAGTCTCGCAACTTTTTAAGAAAATGGCTAGGCAGAAATAAATGTAATATTCGCTATTATGGTGAAGGGCAGTCATGGGCACAGCAGGCCCATTTTCTGACAAATCCAGTTAGGAGAGTACCACCTGTGCTGCCCTCATGACCTCCCTGGGCCCAATGACACTCCATGTTACAAACAGACTCCTCCTTTAAAACAAAAGAACGGATCAAACAATAAAGACTGATCCATTCTATGACGGAAAACAACGGATCCGGAGGGACCGCGTTGACTATAATGGGGTCAGTCAGGGATCTGCTGCTTTCTCCCTGACTTTGCCAAACGAAAAAGCATCAGACACAGATGTGAACGTATGCTAATGGAGGCTTCTTTAACATTGTTGATACAGTAGAAATTTCATTGACAGACATGTTTACACAAGTAGGGTTAAGTTCACACAGAAATTTAACATTTTCTGACACAGAACCCTCAACAAAAATTTACGAGAACAAACCACCGATTTCTGCTGCAGCTTTGCAATGCTGCGGGTCTACTTGGAGATTAACCTTATTCCATATGGCTAATCCATATGTTCTTATCTGATGCAAAGTGCTTTTCCTACTGATAACATCATGAGGCAGAACTCAGTTTTCCATGCAGATTCCAGCATGGAATATACATGTAAATCAGCATGAAAATCTCCGATGTGAACATACCCTAAGGAAGTTTTGTGGTAGGAAATCAGTTATAAGGAGGTATAAAAAGAAGAAAACAGCTTATGACCTTTTCTATTAGGTTGGACTCCTTATTTACAAGCTGGGTTAGTTTCTGTAAGTTTGCATCTATTGCTTCCTGGCCAGCAGGAGAGGTTCCTATACAGAGCAAGGAGAGACAGAGGTGAAGATACAGACAGGGTTAGTATGGACACAAAAAAGCTGAAAATTTACTGTAGAGGAAACCAACAAGCAAGATAGAATGTATTGGGAATGTTAACAAGAAGTACAGAAATGTCAGGTTTTCTCCATATACTTTCTAACCACTTTCTTAAAGTTTATGACCAAATAACCAAATCTTGGCTCTACCAACAGCGTACCATCTGTGGTCTTGAGTTTCAAGCGTAAGTCTACAGAACATTATAGGGCATCTAAACTTTTACAACTATTTTTATTGCCTCTATAAAGAAAAGTATTAAAACATTAAATTATTAGTAGGAAAATCCTCTTTAAAGAGACAGAATACTTATGTAGGTAAAGCCAAAATACATCTATAAACTGCACTTTGATATACAGTATTTACAGGTGAACATACCTTCCGCATGTTCTGTGAAATAGACACAGACAATGTGGTCACAGAAGTCACACAAGTTGGGGAGCTGCTTTAGATGTTCCTGGAGCTGCACCTTGAGAAGACGGGCTTTGTAGAGGGGAGCAAGGTAACCAAACACAAAGGCATCTAGGGTTGTAGGCCTGCAACAACAAAAAAAAAAAAAATTGGGATTTTTCTTACTTAATGATGTTGTCCGGCCCACAATGGAATTTTCATCGGGATAGGTCATCAGTATATGATCTGTTGGGGTCCGACACCAGAATCCAACACATCTGCTCTAGCAGCCTCTGGGACAGGAACCTGCTAGTGGACAGGCAGCATGGCTCCTATTCAACTAATACGAGCGGCGTAACAGCTAAACTAGCCAAGGACAGCCGTAAGCGGAGACTCTCATTGGCTGGTGTAGATCATGTGGTTTAGGTTACACTTGATCAGTGAAAATAGGTCAGAGACCACATTACTAGTTAGATAGCCACTCACCATTTTGAGCAATTCATGTAGAATGAATCCCAAAAGTTTTGGATTTGCTCATCTCTAAATATGATGGCTTGCTAGGTTTTCACATTTAGATCTTGATATATTTCCTACTGTAACTCACATGTCTCCAAAAAAGAACTGTGATCTTCCAAGTCTGTTGGAGAGGAGATTCAGACATTCCTTGGCATCTTTATAGATCTGCAGAAACAAAATCTGCTGAATAGACAAAACTTACTGATAAATCCCCATATGAAATGACTACTGAAAAATAATATAAATCCCACTCAGACAAAGAAGTCTACACTATTTCCATAGATATATTACAGTCTAGCTAACATGAGGTTGTATATTATCTCACCTCAACCTCATGACTTGTGAGCACTTTGACCCTCTGTAAAGACCAAGACAAGACTCACATTTTAGAATGTAGCATTTAAGAGGACGTGGCATTATCTTGGCCCCTAAGAAATAACCCTATGGGGTTCTATCAGTTCTCAAAACTATTCAATTCTGTAATCCTCTGAAAACAAAAGTCTCCTGCAGCTCTTTAGTCAATCACAATATTCTATAGGATAGCTGTCTATACTGTACGTAATATAGTTGCCTATAAAGCTGCAAATGACAACTCGAAAGGGACATCCTTAGGCAAAGTTTTTAGGGCTCTGATGTCCTCTACAGGAATTATTAAATGACAAGAGGTATCACTAAGCATTGCCCATATGCTTTTCTAACAGGTCCCTTTTAAAGATGTATCTGCACCATACATATTAACTGTACATATGTCTTAAAGGGGTATTTCCGGCAAACTGGAAAACCCAGTGGGTGCTGGGGTTGACTTGAAATAGAAAAGAAGAGATTCACTGGCTTCAGGGGTCACATGTTGGGTACCGATGACTTATTAAGCAGTGACATAACTGGTCCCCAACATGTGATCAATGAGGCCAGTGACTGACCGCAGGGATCAACTGAGCCACTCTGGTTCTGGTTCAGTCTGTGCTGGCACAGGATAGAATGGGGGATCCAATGCCAGAAGGAGGACCGTTTAGTCTGCCTGGAAAACCCCTTTAAATGTCCGATAGTTGGAGTTCCCACCTCGGGGACCCATACATTTATAGAATGGAGGTCCACCAACTACCCCACATTTATTCTCCAGCATTGAAGCTGATGGACCCTCAATCTAGAGGAAGGAGCAGGTTCCGGAGGGGACACCCATATCTTTCAGATATTTATGGCACATACTGTGGACATGCCAGAAAGTGTAAGGAAGAAATATTCCTTTAAGAGCAATTTTTTAACCCAAATATTTCTCATCTACAGACTGGTCCTTATTTTTATATAACCAAAAGCTTTTTTGGGCAATATTTGCAAAAAGTGGTTATTCCCAACCTTATACTAAATAGCCCATTATGTTATAGCTATATATACACAGTGAGATCAGCATACACTTACATTCAATGACAATGTGTATATGTTACATTAGATTAGACTAATGGAGGTCTATAACCACCCAGGAACACATGTATGGTTAAACAGGAGTATAACTTCCAGCAAATCCAAAGCCCTGCCAGCAAGAAATACTCGTCCTGACCACTAAGGATAATTCAGGCTTCTCTGTGCTGTTGTCTTTGGATCCAGAAAATGGAAAACTTTGGAAGCGATTACATTTCTAACAAACCAAGGCTGTAACAGAACGCAACTAAGCGTGGTAGATCTTCTCAGCAAAATCTCATATATGCCTTGTTATCTCAGAAATAAGTCTTTAAAGGTTAACTACACAGTGCCATGTCCACTAGGATACAGATATAAAGGCCTCATGTTAACGCTTACATGTTACACCATGTGTGTCCATACATGCACACGTGTAGTTTATTTCAGTAGATCTACATGCAATAAACTATTACATATCTCATCAGTTATGATGACCAGATAAGATTTAGGACCCCCTCAAATGACACTAGTCTGTAACTAAGTATATCATGGATAGCTGGGGAGTTGAGTTAGATATGCTGTCACAGTGATAGCTACAATACTCATAATGAGATTACATATATTGTGTGTATCCTTTAGATAGGTTATCAATATGTTTAGTCTGGAAAATACCTTTAATAATCCTTTATTTACTTACAGGGGTGTTCTGCTATTTAAAGGGGTTTTCTTAGTGAAAAATACTATATACTAATGATAGGCTATTAATATCAGTTTGGTGAGGGTCCAACACCCAACACTCCAACCAATGAGCTGTTGACAGTGGCTGATACGCAGTTAATGGAGCAGGAAGCAGACAGCTCTGCTCTATGCGAAGTGCCTGAGCTGAGTAACTGCAGCCCAGCTCCCATTGAAGTGAAAAGGAAACGAACTGTAATAGCCTAGTCTGGCCATTACTCAGAGAACGGATCTGTCTGCTTCCTGCTTCATTCTCTGTGCATTAGTGTCTGAGAACACCAGAACCGAGGAAAGGTCATCAATATTTTAGCCCAGAAAACCCCTTTAAAGTGATAACCTATCCAATGGATATGGTATAACTGTCTTATTGGAGGCGGTCTGAGTGATGGACCTCCTACTGATTACAAGAATAGGTATCCCTGGTACCCTTTTTTGAAAGGCAGGCTTGTCGCACAAGTGCAGCCTCTCCATTCACTTTTACAGGATTGATGGAGATAGCCAAGCACTGCCAATAGACAATCCCATAGAGAACAGAAATAGCTAACCCAGGTTTACTGGTGACACTGAGATTGTAATAGAAAATAACTTTGCGGCTTCCTTCCAGCACTCTCATGTTTATAGGTTGTATTCTGTATTGCAGCTTAAGTAAATTATGCTGAAGTGCAATAGCAAACATGGCGCCGGGAGCAGTCATGTTTTTCTAATCACTTCCAACCTCAGTTGTGACTAGCATTACACATTATAGGGTCAGTCACGGAGACGAGTCAAATGTAATGAATGATGGGGTCCAAGAGCTTATGCACCAATAGATAACTAGAACGAAATAGGCTGCCCCTTCACGCTCATCCAAGAGTGAGGGAAAGTGGGCAGGGGATTGAAGGGGCTCAATATTCAGCAGAACACCACAGTCCATTTTAACTGAGCGTGACTGAAAGGGACAGGTCATTGACCCTTTAAAGAGAACCTGTCAACAGTTTCATGCCGCACTAACCACAAAATAGCGATAGACTTCTTCAGGTAGAAAAGCCAGCCTAGTAGCTCTGCTTCGGCCTATCTAGCCTGAATGACAGGCGTCTTGCTATATGCCAAGTCAGGCAGGGAGAAGATACAGGGAAGCTTCCTGTTAGCCACTTCAGAGACAGCCATAATTATTTGTAATAAGGCGACTGATCTCCGGTTTATGTGGCTTGTGCAGCATCAAATCATTAACAGGTTACCTTTAAGACACTGTGTAGAAACAACAAAATCTGCCGTCGTTTCTTACCTGGGCTTCAACTTCGTTCATGCTGTATAGCGGCGGCTGTCCCTTGGTTACCAGAATTCTATTCAAAGCTTTTCTATACATCTTTCCAGGCAAGTAAAACCTTAGCGGAAAAGGAGTCCGTGAAGCATACCAAGGCCGCGTCACACTGGAATAATTGTCAGAATCTATCCAAAACGTATGCAGCTGGGACAACATTAAAAAGGTTGGTAAGTACGAAGAATCCTGCTGTCATATGGTTTGTCAAGCACTTTTTAACCAAATCCACAGCATTCATGAAGATTAATAATAATCAAACGTCTTACATAGATGATATCCAAAAACAGCCATTTTCAGCAGTGTAGGCAAGTTTTACACTTAGCTGGAGGTTTCTAGCTATCCAGTAATGGTCGGTCATATATAACCTTCTACTTGTCCCAATCTCCTATGACACTTGGCTACCTCTATTGACCATACAGTATGTCTCTTGTCTCTAAGGAATTCATTACAGGGGCCCAAAGTACTTTCCCCCTTATTTGCATATGAATAAAAACGCTATTTACATGATATTGGGACTCCATGGCTGAATAACAGGCACATTTGGAAACTGTACAATCACCTCTACAAGGTGAAGGCGACAATTTATAACCAATTTACTGTGGACAGACTCCCTTTAATTCTAATTTTGTCATAATGTTTTTGTGCTGTATAATCTATTTTAGTAGGGATGACAGACATCACTAGGCTTCTGTACCTTTGTGGCAGAGATACCCTGTGTAATGGGTGAAGCCAGAAATGGTGGGGTATGGTCAGAAAAAAATTATAAAGAAACCTAGGAGAAAAAAAAATCACATGTACTTTATTCCTAAAGCATGTGACTACGCACCACATTTCATTATGCTCATGTAATAAGCCCCACAGATTTTTACAAATTCCACTGCAGTCAAATACAGAAAATGGGAATATATACCACCACCCAAATAAGTTGAAATAGCAATTTTTAACAGTTTTCTAATACACAACAAATTTTATAAAATGTTTTGAACAAAGAGAGTTGTCATTATTATTTCGGACCTTTCTGATGCTAGGTTTACACCAGTCAGAAGAAAAAAGCACCGAGCAGTTCATAGTGCATTATCATTTAGAATAAAAGGAAGACAAGGTAGAGACAATTTGCTCACCTTTTTAGGTTGTGTTTGATAACACAACCAACTTCAAGAGTATTTAACAGGTGGATATAGGATCGCTGCTGCACTGTGTAGCACCCGCAGTAGGTGAGAGGACAATGGAGGTATTTGGACCACTATACACGGACTGCACAGATCCAAAGGGTATTAGCAAAAAATGATTTATTTCCCAAGGTATGGTACAGTAAGCACACACAACGCGTTTCGGGACCAGCAAGTCCCTTTTTCAAGTGTATCACACTGGCTGCAGCCTCTTCATAAATCTCTTGGCCTCTGTGTCAGTCAGGCAGTTTATCCCGGATAACAACGGATAGGCGAACCGCTACAACAGCAATCACCTACAGCCTGATGCACCCCATTAACTATAATGTGATCCATTGGGTGTTCGTTCTTTAAAACTAAAACTGCCGGACAAAAAAGTCAGACTTGCGAGACTTATACGTCCAGAGATTTTGCACACACATGTGAACGTAGCCTGTGCATTTGCAGCGTTGTATATTACGTGAGTGCAGGTTTTGGTACTATATCATTGTATACAACATTTACAACATAAGAGTGCATGTCCTGGTTCTTGAACCTTACGACAAAGGTATATGTTGGTAAAATTCCCAGAAATCCCATCTGATGGAAAGCGCTGACATTTGTCACAGTCTATGCATAAAGTGTCTCCCATTGACTCCAGTTGTGTTATAAAAAAATGGTATATATTCTTTGCATTGGGTTAATGTATAGGAAAGCACAATCTGTTACTCCTTTCTATACAGTACCAAAAAAGGTATACATTGTATTTCATATAGACAGGAGCTTTTTCTAGCATATAGGTCAAGTTTATGACTCTGAGCCTAAATTCATGTAGTCAGTACCGGAATACTAAAATTAATATGTACTTACTATTGCAGGAAGCAGCTTCTCTTCAAGTAGGGCGACATATGCCAGGGTGTCAGATCCCTCTCTCGCTGACAACACGTAATCGGCATTATATTTCTGTAAATAATAAAACATGACCAATGGTAAAGAATGGGGCAATGGATCAAAGAATGAATAAAAAGACAGATCCACGTGCAGGTAGATCATACCATCTGCTCAGTCACTCCTCTTTGGAAAAGTCACCAAATTCAGTTTCGATAAAGCACCCAATTTGTCGTACTTCGTAGACACAGTGCCAGGATGTATAAAGGAAGCCAGTCTGGTATGTAGCACATTAATCTTACAGCACTACTAGCAGGATACATGCCAACTCTCAGCCTGGCATATGCAGAACGCCTGAGAGAAGGAGGCATGCAGAAATGTAGCGCTAGCTTTACAAGACTTAAAGGCTTGTGCAAACCCCTGGAGGCATTGAGCAAACACAAAAAAATATCATTGTCTTTTTGATAAAGAGGGCCTGTCACCACCCCTGATACAGCAATGAAAAGTTTGGGCACCCCTATAACTTAATCATTTTAGTTCTAAATATTTGGGTGTTTGCAACAGCCATTTCAATTTGATATACTAAAACTGATGGACACAGTAAATTGATGAAGAGGTTATGACTAACAAATGTGCAAGCTTAACCATTTGACCGGTGCGAGGGCCCTCCGAGACTTTTGAACCTCCTTTGCTAGCTCTGGCTTCCTGTGTTTAGTCTGGTCTGGTGGTTTTTCTTCTCTTTAACATTGTTGTTGTTTGTGGTCGCCGGCTGGGCCGCTTTCCCTGTTTGTTTCGGTCTGGGGTTGTGGCCTCGTTGTTTGTTCTTGCTGTGCTGGTGTTTGGGCTGTGTTTTGGTCTTGTCTTGCTGTTCCTCCCCGGTCTTCTTCGTCCTGTTCTTGTCTTTTCTCGTCTGCTGTCTGGTTGTCCTGCGCCCTCCTTTCGTTCCCGGTGCCGGCTTGGCCCCGCCCCGCTGTGGCCTCCCCTTTTCGTGGGTGCGTGTTTTTCTTGGTGCTGTGTTTTTTGCGCCTGCTCGCCTTTTTGTTGCCCCTCTCTTTGTTTCATCGTCCCGGACCTTCTTCCTGGCTGGCTTGTCCTGTGCTTTTGCTCCTCGGCGACTCTGTTTGTGGCGTGCTTTCGCGGCTTCTTTCGCTCCTCTCCCTCGCTTCTCCTTGTGCGTGTGCTGTTTGTTGCCGTGCCGTGCCCTCTGCGCGTGTGCTGCGCTCTTTGGGGTGGTCTGTGGTTGTCCTTGCTGTTCTCCCTTTTTCTTCTCTGCCTTTCTGTTTTTTCTTGGCCTGCCCTTCTGGGCTTCGCTGTCCCTGTGGTCTTCCTTTCCTTCTTGTTCCTCCGTGGCTGCGGTTAATCTCTGAGCCTTTTTGTATCCTTCCCCTGCTTGTTGCTCTTTGTTTTCAGATCATTTGAGGTTGTTTTGAGGAGCCCATGTGCCACTCTTCAGGGAGTTCTGGCCTTGCTTGGCCACCTTTACCTTTTCTCTGTTGGTCACCTGGCTTGGGTCGCTCGTGGGTTCCCTTTTGTGCTTCGTGTCGTGTGTTAGGGTATTCTCTTGATGGGTACCCTTTTTGCATCGGTCTTTTGGTTTATGCATATTGCACTTTTCTGTTAGTACATCCTCTTTCAATCCTGATTTCTGTGTCCATCAGTTATTAGTATATCATTGAAATGGCTGTTGCCCCCAAATTTTGACTTGTTAAGATTAATGGGGTGCCCACTTTTCTTGCTGTTGTCTATTTTAGTAAATATGTGCATTCCCCATGATATAACAATTCAGCAATTTTCATTTTTTTTCACTTTTCCTGTAATATTTTTCCTGCAGTTTTAATGTACAAAAAATTGACAACTGGGTATTACAGTGGCTTGCAAAAGTATTCATACCCCTTAAACTTTTTCACATTTGGTCACCTTACAACCACAAATTTTATTGAGATTTTCAGTGATAACCAACACAAAGTAGCAGATAATTGTGAAGTGGAAAGAAAATGATACATAGTTTTCACAATTTTAAGCAAATAAAAATCTGAAAAGTGTGATGTGCAAAAGTATTCAGCCCACTATATCAATACTTTGTAGAGCCACCTTTGCTGCAATTACAGCTGCAAGTCTTTTGGGGTCTGTCTCTACCAGCTTTGCACATCTAGAGACTGAGATTTTTGCCCATTCTTCTTTGCAAAATAGCTCAAGCTTAGCCAGACTGGATGCAGAGCGTCTGTGAACAGCAATTTTCATGTCTTGCCACAGATACTCAATGGGATTTAGGTCGGGACTTTGACTGGGCCGTTCTAACACATGAATATTCTTTGATCTAAACCATTCCACTGTAGCTCTGGCTGTATGTTTAGGGTCATTGTCTTGCTGGAAGGTGAACCTCCTTCCCAGTCTCAAGTCTTTTGCAGCCTCCAACAGGTTTTCTTCCAGGATTGCCCTTTATTTAGCTCCGTCCATCTTCCCATAAACTGTGACCACCTTCCCTGCTGAAGAAAAGCCTCCCCCCAGCATGATGCTGCCACCACCATGTTTCACAGTGGGGACAGTGTTTTCAGAGTGATGAGCAGTGTTACTTTTCCGCCACACATACAGTGGGGGAAAAAAAGTATTTAGTCAGCCACCAATTGTGCAAGTTCTCCCACTTAAAAAGATGAGGCCGGCCTGTAATTGTCATCATAGGTAGACCTCAACTCAGAGACAAAATGAGAAAACAAATCCAGAAAATCACAGTCTGAGTTTTTTAAGAATTTATTTGCAAATTATGGTGGAAAATAAGTATTTGGTCACCTACAAACAAGCAAGATTTCTGGCTCTCACAGACCTGTAACTTCTTCTTTAAGAGGCTCCTCTGTCCTCCACTCATTACCTGTAGTAATGGCTCCTGTTTGACATTGTTATCAGTATAAAAGACACCTGTCCACAACCTCAAACAATCACACTCCTAACTCCACTATGGTGAAGACCAAAGAGCTGTGGAAGGACACCAGAAACAAAATTGTAGACCTGCACCAGGCTGGGAAGACTGAATCTGCAATAGGCAAGCAGCTTGGTGTGAAGAAATCAACTGTGGGAGCAATAATTAGAAAATGGAAGACATACAAGACCACTGATAATCTCCCTTGATCAGGGGCTCCACGCAAGATCTCACCCCGTGGGGTCAAAATGATCACAATAAAGGTGAGCAAAAATCCCAGAACCACATGGGGGGACCTAGTGAATGACCTGCAGAAAGCTGGGACTAACGTAACAAAGGCTACCGTCAGTAACACACTACGCCGCCAGGGACTCAGATCCTGCAGTGCCAGACGTGTCCCCCTGCTTAAGCCAGTACATATCCGGACACGTCTGAAGTTTGCTAGAGAGCATTTGGATGTTCCAGGAGAGTATTGGGAGAATATCATATGGTCAGATGAAGCCAAAGTAGAACTGTTTGGTAGAAACACAACTCGTCGTGTTTGGAGGAGAGTGAATGCTGAGTTGCATCCAAAGAACACCATACCTACTGTGAAGCATGGGGGTGGCAACATCGTGCTTTGGGGCTGTTTCTCTGCAAAGGGACCAGGACGACTGATCCGTGTATATGAAAGAATGAATGGGGCAGTGTATCGTGAGATTTTGAGCGCAATCCTCCTTCCATCAGCAAGGGCATTGAAGATGAAATGTCGCTGGGTCTTTCAGCATGACAATGATTCCAAGCTCACCGCCAGGGCAACGAAGGAGTGGCTTCGTAAGAAGCATTTCAAGGTCCTGGAGTGGCCTAGTCAGTCTCCAGAGCTCAACCCCATAGAAAACCTTTGGAGGGAGTTGAAAGTCCGTGTTGCCCAGCGACAGCCCCAAAACATCACTGCTCTAGAGGAGATCTGCATGGAGGAATAGGCCAACATACCAGCAACAGTGTATGCCAACCTTGTGAAGACTTACAGAAAACGTTTGACCTCTGTCATTGCCAACAAAGGATATATAACAAAGTATTGAGATGAACTTTTGTTATTGACCAAATACTTATTTTCCACCATAATTTGCAAATAAATTCTTTAAAAATCAGACAGACAATGTGATTTTTTGGATTTGTTTTCTCATTTTGTCTCTCATAGTTGAGGTCTACCTATGATGTCAATTACAGGCCAGCCTCATATTTTTAAGTGGGAGAACTTGCACAATTGGTGGCTGACTAAATACTTTTTTTCCCCACTGTAGCACTTTGCATGTTTGCTGTGACCCCTATATGGCTTCTGGCAAACTGCAGCCTGCACGTCTTATGTCTTTCTTTCAACAATGGTTTTCTTCTTGCCATTCTTCCATAAAGGCCAGATTTGTGGAGTGCACGACTTATAGTTGTCCTGTGGACAGATTCTCCCACCTGAGCTGTGGATTTCTGCAGCTCCTCCAAAGTGACATTGAGCCTCTTGGCTGCTTCTCTGACCAGTGTTCTCCTTGCTCCATCTGTTAGTTTAGGTGGACGGCCATGTCTTGGTAGGTTTGCTGTTGTAGAATACTTTTTCCATTTTCGGATGATGAATTGAACAGTGCTCCTTGGAATGCTCAAAGCTTGGAATACGGTACTTTTTTTTTTTTTTTAACCTAACCCTGCTTTAAACTTCTCCACAACTTTATCTCTGGCCTGTTTGATGAGTTCCTTGGTCTTCATGATGCTGTTTGTTCACTAGTGTTCTCTAACAAACCACTGAGGCCTTCACAGAACAGGTGTATTTATACTGAGACTAAATTACACAGCTGGACTCTATTAACTAATTAAGTGACTTCTGTTGGCAATTGTGCACACTGGACTTTATTTAGGGGTATCAGATTACAGGGGGCTGAATAATTTTGCACGTCACACTTTTCAGATTTTTATTTGATTAAAATTTTGAAAAAACATGTATCATTTTCCTTCCACTTCACAATTATCTGCTATTTTGTGTTGGTCTATCACTTAAAATCTCAATAAAATACATTTAAGTTTGTGGTTGTAAGGTGACAAAATGTGGAAAAGTGCAAGGGGTATGAATACTTTTGTAAGCCACTGTAACATTCCCTGCAGGTTTTCTTCATAAATTTCCAGGAGAAGACAGCACAGAGCGCTAAGAAAAGATGGTCCAGCCAGGGCTATGGAGTTGGTAGGCCTAACCACAGACTCCATAAATGGCTGACAGCGGTAGGAAAATCCTCTAATTCATTAAACAGCCAGTGATTGATTCCTATGGCAGTAAATATGTAACAAACGATGCATATAATTAATTATGCAATATTAATATAATAAATAATATAATGTTTCATTTCATTTGGACCCAAACTTACAGACTTGTTTCCAGCCTTGTTAATTTATGTGGTATAGATGTATTTACTAAATCAAAAATGTTAGGAGATTAGTTTCAATTGTGAGACAATCCAAGTGTCTGATCAGCAGTGGTCTGACTGCTGGGACCCCCCTTAATCACAAGACTGGAGTTTCCCCATTGGAATAGAACAATGGTCGAGCATGCATGTTCTCACACTATTCAAAGTCCACAAGAGCGCTGAGAATAGCCAAGTACAGAGCTCCCATAAAATGGTGTAACAGGGACACAGGACTCCATTACCCAATATAACTCTGCTGTGACAGCTGTCTGCCTACACTTTAAAGGGAGTCTGTCACCCGATCTCAGCATATCAACACAGCCCTGCAGGTAGATAGGTTAGGGTCTCCTAAATCAAACTGTTTCCCCTTGTGCCTCCATTGCGGAGATATCAGCTTTTATGTCAACATGCAAATGAGCTCTTTGGAGCAATAAGGGTCTTGCCACTTATCTCCTTGGAGCAACAGCAAAGTCCTCATTGCTCCAAAGAGCTCATTAGTATACTGACAAAAACAGCGATATCTCAGCAACAGAGGCAGTGATTCACCAGGGGAATACACGGTTTGCTTCATGTGACTCTAACCTATCTATCTGCAGTGGTAGGTTCCAGAGACAGACTCCCTTTAAGGTTCAATTAAGAATTTATATATAATATAATATTATAATATATAACTACACATTACCATTACACTTAACCACAATTCAAATGAATGAAAAATTCGAAGTCATAAAAATATTAAAATTGTATTAAAATACAGCTGCACAAAAAATATTAAAAACAATACACAATAACATGGACATTGCTATAATGCAAGGACATAGCATGGTGTTTCAGAAGTATACCATCCACCTACACAGCATCTATGACATGCGTTGGGTAACACATATGTGGTTTTGCATTGGTTTTATCATTTTGCTGGTCTCCTTTGCACATTACTTTGATATGCTTTTATGGTTTTTGCCATTGCTTGTGCACTCTATTATTTCTACCAGTAGTGTTATACGATGGACCATATAAAGACTGGCCACACTGAGATCTGTGTTTGTACGGAGGTTCACCGCAGCATAATACAATATCTGCCATTTCCCTCCAGCAGAATTGGAGACCGTGTTATACTTTGCAACCTCAGGAGGATCTAGGACCACCGGGGATGCGGGCTCCTTTTCAAAAAGCTCCTGCAGTCTGCTGTTCTAGCTCAGGAATCCGACCAATTCCTTCCTACTTCTTAGTAAATGTGTGCCAGTACCCAGTAAAAAGATACAAGCATTCCTGAGCAAGATCTGTACAGTGACACCTTTCTTGTACATCTGGGACTCATAGAGAAGAGTGCTATATACTTGGGGTATGTGAGAATTACAAGGTAGTCATAAAAGTAATAGACTTACATGGAATTCTCCTGGAAATGGCTTTACATGACTTACATAGATATCTAAACCATACAAGACCATGAGCCCTCAATAACATTGGGGTTATAGTACACGTTTGTGGATGAGATAACCGCCTGTGGTTTACCACCGCCTGAAGTGCTGCACCTGTACTTACAACCTGAAACAGTGACACATCCAGGCACAGCCCAGTAATGTGCGGATACATGGCTCAGCCCTAAGGCTGGATTCACACAGCCATCATAGATCCCCATGAAGCTGGGATGGGATCTGCTGCTGTAAAATCGTCCGTATAATGTGGACACACTGTATGAATCCAGCCTAATACAAGTTTTCTTTTTATTTAACAGCCATTTTATCCACCCATAAACTTCCTGTGCACAGTTATGGCTGCACACTGCTGTGGGAGCTGAGAACCAACCCCCCCACTCCTAAATTCCCTCCAATTCCCTAATTCTTCCTGACCTCCCTAAACCATAACTAAGAACCCTGTACTCATGCCCCTTTGCAACAATGCTCTCCCCTGCTGCCCTTCCCCATTTGGACAGATGGACCAAAGATCATCGGAGCCTCCTGCCTGAGATCTCCCCTGAAATCAATGCAAGGTGGAAAAATACCACCTGGCCCACGCAGAATTTGCAAATTGAACACCAGATTCTGCAGCAGATTTCGGTAAAGTGGAAAAATTCTGCTTCTGTATTTCTAAACTTTTGCACTGTCCCTGCACTTATGGCATATCACTTGGTGTGGGTCTAACTACTGGGATCCAAGTTGTTTGCTAGAATGAAGGGGCAGTGGCGGTGTTAGGACAGTTCTTTGCCTCCTTTGTCTCCTGTAGGTATCTTATTCTTTGGTTAACCCATTATTGTCAATAAGCAAACCAGACACTGGATGGACCCACAACAATCAGATATTGATATCCTAGTGACAAGTGATAGTGGTAAGTGCACACAAAGTTTTTTGCAAGCAGATTGCAACCTCTCCCATTGATTTCTATGGGAATCAGTAGCAGAGGAAAAAAGCGCCTTGCAAACCCCACAGAAATGAATGGAAGGTGGAAAAAGATGCAATACTGTTTTGGACGCATTTTTTTGTTTTTTGCAGCTTTTCCAGGCCCATCCTGCAGGGAAAATCAAAAACCGCAACAAAATACATATTGCACCAAAAAACAATTTTCGGAACCAGATTCTTTCAGCGTCCAAAAAATTCATTGTGTGAAATTACCCTTAGACAACCCTTTTAGATGCATCTAACTTGGGACTTTTAGGACTACAGCACATAGAATTTTTAATTTAGTTTTCATTTTTAAATGTATAGTATAGTACATTATATACCATACTTTTTATACTACATCTACTACTGGGAAAAATGTAAATCTTTGACCACGACAGATGTTTTTATGTCGCGATCCAAACATTAATAGGTTTTAAAATTTATTTCAAATTAGGTTTTTGTGCAAAAAAAAAAAAAGTAGGATTGTTTTATCGGGTGCTAAACTTTTCAGATCAGATTTTATTATTCATATTTATAGCATAAAACATCTGCTACATATCGAAAACATATTAAGACATAAAAATATAAGCCCTAGTAACAAAATCTATAACCAGGAAGCTATCTGCTTCTCTCCAAGTGCAGGATGTTCCGATCATCCTGGAAAGCCTTGCGATGATAGAATGTCCTCGATTTATCAGGATAACCTTCTCTGCTGAATACTGCAGCCAGTAGTGAAAACGTTTAGGCCTCATGCACATTAATATTTCATGGCTACACATAAGTTGTCTGGAGTTGTAATGTGGCTCTTATACTGGGCCATACTGTACCTCCATATAGATTGGATTTCATATGGAGACCCATAAAGTTTCTGTTAGAATCTGTATAAATCCAATACAAAAATTGTGCCTTAATATCATTGTAAGTACCATACGGTAGCATGCACAGTGTCTATGGCTTCATTGTACAAAAGTCTAAGGACTCGTGTGCTATTTCAGGAGGCTATAGCACACTGACCTATTCATTTCAATGGGCCCATGCACACTGTTGTGTTTTCCACAGGTCCATGTGCAGGCTGCTATAGGACAGAGAATCAATTTTAGTGTGGCAGAGGTCTGACTGCCGGGAACCCCTACAGATCAGCTGTTTCCCCATTCAAACACAAGCTGCAGTGTTTACTCACTGTACTTCTAATAGCAGCCATAGTGAGTATTGCAGCTGTTGTCCTACAAACAAGCTCTGTAGCTCACACTGCCACAGGGGAACAGCTGGCTTAGAGGAGACCTGGAAGTCTGATCCCTGCCAACATCAATTTTAAAAAACTGGATAACCCCTTTAATACAAAATAACTGCATTGGTTTTACCCTTAGCCAGCACATTTTTATGATTTATTTTTTTTTTATTATGACAACTTGGTTGGTTTCCACTGACAACAGTCCCACAATACACAAGTATTCAGAAACAGTGCAAAGTGGAAACTTACAGGAACTTACTAAACAGAGATTAAATCGCACCTGAATAGTACAGGTTAATAGATGAAACTTTGTAATATATCTTATTAAAGAAATATGTTTTCGTCTCCACTTTTCAGGCACAGTTACTTTCTACATATTAGTCTATGAAGATGAGAGGTGGGATAGAAAAGGAAGTCAAATAATTGCTGTTTCTTCATTTTGCTATTCTGAATTCTTTTAACACTGCTAGGATGTAGTTCATAGAATGAGGCAATAAATCAATTAACCAGCCGACAGCAGCCTACTCCACCCTCCCTTCTCCATAGAGCTCTGTGTCTGAGGCTGAAAACGGAGACGGACATAACATAAGTAAGCAGTGAGACTAAAGTTGAGGAGCAGGAGACGAGCTTAAAAAGTGGAGAAGTAAACAGATCTCCTTAATAAGATATATTACAAAGTTTCTTATATTCACCTGTAATGTTCATTCATGAAAAGATGTTTATAAGTGGAGGTACGATTAACTTTCCACTGAAGTCAGGTTTACTGGCATTTCTAAGAATGTTTCCTACAGATGTTTCATGACTGTGGCATCATCGATTAGTTGTGGCCAGGAGACAGATTTTCCATCCAGAATTAGAGCTACAAATACTCACTTATTCTAGGACTTCCTAAAAATGACATCAGCAACATGAAAAGAGGCCAAAAACTGGTAATTCTGCTCCTATATTTGAGAATGGTTAAAGGGAGTCTATCACCTCCCGCAAACATATTCAGCTGCCAACACCATCCTGCAGAGCACGTTACAGTGATAAACATCATACCTTTGTTATTTATATCACTTTTGTAGATTTGTAGAAAAACAATCTTATACAAATAAGGTAGTTGGTGCACTGGGTGCGGGCCTTCAGCCCAGGGAGCACTGCTCTGTCTCATATAGGATTGGTGATGTCACAGCATTAAGACAATCAATTCTCATCACATGGGTCAGATGGTAGAGGTCCGAGTTGCAAAAACAGTGCTCCAGGAAACTGAAGGCCTGCACCACTGCACCAATTGCCTCATTTGCTTTAGACTTCTAAGTACTTCAGAGAATTTTGAGTTCATAGATAGGATCCTTTTTTCAGGACCCTTATTTCTTGGCCAGAGTAGAGAGAGACTACAAAGAGCATCTTTTGCTCTAGAGAACGTGTTACTGTCCTGGCATTACACAGGCAACTCTCTGATTTAAAGAGCACCTTCAACAAACTTCAACAATTTGCATTCTGTAAGAGTCCATGCTCCTTGGATTCTGGCGCAGTTGGAACTTTGCTCAAGAACGGTGGGGGCTAGAGAAAAAAAAATTCCAACTGCACCAGTGTCAGTGGAATGGAGTTTAATGAAGGATGCAAAGAGTTAGAGTTGGCAGAGATGGTGAAGGTCCGCTATAAATGGCTACTGTGTAATGCTTAATTTTCCCTGGCGTGCAAAATTTCTGCAAATTAGATTTCAGAGCTGATGGAAGTCACTTTGTCATCAGCTTATTGTCAAGGAACCCATCTAACAAAAAGGGAACGTCTAGCAAGGAGAAACATAGGGCAGCTATTTAAACACAAGTCTTCCTTTCTATAGATCCCATTTCTAGGTAATAGACTGACCAAATCTAATAACTTTCCTTCCAAGGCCCAACAACAAAACCAGTAAGCCCATACACACAATTTCCATGATACAGCAACAAATACCATAAAATAACATAATAGCAACTCACCTGTTTCCGGAAAAAGCTTAAAATGTTGGCAGGCTGAGTAATGTCATCATCCTCATATGTTAAAATGGGCACTACGACTAGAAGAATACAGAAAGCATTAATTTCCACAAAACAAGAGATCCTTACAGGACTTAAAGGGGTTGTCCAGTCACTAGAAGCTAAAAATATGTGCAGAGATTGAACAGTCTCTCTATTCAAACTGGAGTGGAAAACCCCTCTCTACTTGTGACTGCTGGGCATCCCAGCGGTGAGAACCCAACCATCAAAATGTTATACTTCTGAATAGGGGGTAACTTGTTTTGAACTTCTAATGCCCAGACAACACCTTAAGCTGGCCATACACATTAGAATAATGTCGGCCAAACCTGGCAATTTCATGATGAATGGCTGCCCTTCCAATGTGTGTGTATATATATGGGGGGGGAAGGGGCCTCTTGACAACTGCCATGTGGGGTAATGAGCATTGCGCTCTGGGCCTTTAGTTCTGAACAGAGATAACAGTACAAGACAACACCAGAAGTATCTAGCAACATCTTCCTCCCTTCTCCACACTACAACCAAAATGAGCGTGCATATGTATGGGGCATCGGGAAACAGATTGACCACAGGTCAATTATTAATTTCACAATACCTCTCAGTATCCTCCGACCACATGAAGCATGCCAATGCTCAGGTCTAATGTATATCTGCATTATACATGAGTATTTATTCTGGATTACAACTGAGCAATGTGCAACGACTTGTGATCTGGAATAAGGACATCAAAATGGCCAGGCGGGTTTAATCAGAGTATGTGGCACATGCCCAAGATAAGGTGGCATCTGCTTCACAAGTTACAACTAGATGTTCTTTGTTTAAATCCCAGACCCTACAATTGTGAAAGAGTTTACACAATCCCCTTAAATCCCCTATCACCCAAAGAAAACTATTAGTAAACGTTCTTTCCGCAGTAAGTCATGTCTATGTGAGTGGGATTGCGGAATATTTCCTTATATACTGGTAATGCTAAGCAGAACTTGTATATACATTAAACAGCCCATTGTTCACAAGGCAGTGGCCCCAGAGGGCAGAGTTTATTCCCCGTTCATGTGTTCCTCATTACGCTACAGAAATCAATTTTATCCCTCATTTGCTTTTCTGTATTCAGCGAGGAAATAAAGACAATGAAAAGTCACAGTTTTGGCTTTCTGGTAAAACTTCCACATATACATAACAAAACAACAAAATACTTATAATGTACCATGTGAAACTGCTTTTAAAGAGTCTCTGTCATTTCATAGTGTATAGTCTTATCAAAAGTCTATAATAGGAAGCAGGGAGACCCTATAGATTGCTGAATGACTGTGCTCCTCTACATACAATTGCAAAACAGCATCGGCCCTTAAAGGGAACATGTCAGGTCTATTTGGGCCACTATGGACCTGTGGCTTAGTGTCCCAAATAGCCGTATCCTAAGTTTGCCTATGGCTGCAGTGTGGGTACACTTACCTACAGGTGATTCCGATGGCTCTCATCAGACTCCTGTGCAGTTGTTCAATGAAGTAGGGGGAAATACATCTTGGCTTTGCTGCGCATGTGCTCAAAGTCCAGCACATGCGCGATGAAGCCAAGGTGTACTACTCCAGCTTCAGTGAACAACAGCAAGGGCGCTGGAGTAAAGGAAGTAGAAAGGATGTTTTGTCTGTTTTCTTAACTGTAAGAATGCACCGGGGTAGAATAGGGATATTTGGGACACTAAACCACCGGCCCATACTAAACCAACTGGTGGTTAGTTTAATGTTCCAAACAAACCTGACAGTTTCCCTTTAAAAGCTCATTAATATTTTTTTTCAATTAGTGTTTAATATTAACCCACCAATCGAATTATTGTTAATGCATCATGAATGGGTTCTTTCTATATGATATCCACAAATCATAAGACCTGATGGGGATTTCAGAGGACTGGAGTCTAGGAGTACTGGAATAGACTACTGAGTCTTATGGCTTGTTCTACCTTGTTCTTGCCTGGACGATTTACCATTTTGTTATAACAGTATGTACTATCACAATAGGTAACTACGTAAACTCAGAAATTAGGAAATACCTTGTGAACTTGCCCAGGTATAGTCTACAGGATTTAATGTCAGTGGGGCACCAGAAAATTTTGCATATGCCTAGAAAATATAAAAATAACAGTTACAGAGGATTTCAAACTCATTATTATTATTATTTTTTTTTTTTTTTTTTTTAAAAAAGGTCTCCCCAAATACCTTTCCCAAGCCCTCCCTACAGCTTTAGGCCTTATTCACATGTTAAGTGTTTTGCATCTGTGAATGTAAGTAGTATAATGGAAAGAGTTCTACTTGTTCTGTGTTTTCAATCTGACACATTCGTTGGAAAACGGAATGGATGGCGTCCATGTGCAATCCCTATTTTCCAAAGACCCTACCCATGGAATATATGAGACTGAGACTGGAAAAATAAACAGAAATAGGATCTGCTCCATGTTTTGCAGCTCGGTCCTATGGCTGCCACATGGATCCGTAAAAAAATACGGACGTGTGCATGGAGCTATGGAATCGTATACTATATTATTTAGGGACAGTATATTGGATAACAATATGGAGCATGTACCCCAACTCCCCTTCAGCCCAACCTCAGTTTCCATTCAGATGCATAACACAGTCACAGAAATTTCTGTATCAAAACCTGCTGCATGTGAATGAATCCTTTTGCTGGATTCCCACTGCAAAAAGTAAAGAGGAATTTGAGACTGTCTTTTGCTTCAGATTCCTTTTTCTAGCTCCGTGCATCCTGCGGAGGAAAACTGAATCAGAGCTTTGACTTTCCGTCATAGCTATGAGGCTATTCAGACTGAGCTTCTCGCCACAGATTTTGCTGTGGATTCAGCCACGAAATCTGCAGTAAGATTGAGCAGGACACTTTTTTTTTTTTTCAGTGTCCTCTTTGTTTTCAATAGGAGGCAGGTTCCGCTGGAATTTGGAGACAATTTTGAGGTGAAATTTGCCTCAAAACCAAATGCAAATTCAGTCGTGTGAATAAATCTTAAGGCCGAGGCCCCACGTGGCGAAAACGCCGCAGAAAAAAACGAGGCGTTTTACAGTCACTGTAGAGTGGATGGCATTCTAGCGAATCCCATACTCACAGCGCGGGAAAATACACGCTGCGGACACGCTGCAATTTTCAAAAAAATTGGAAATCACAGCATGTCAATTATACCTACGGTTTCCCTATAGGTATAATGGAAGCAGAAAGTCCACAGAGGTTTCTGTGAAAAGCGCTGCAGGAAAAACCGTGATGCATTGCCACTACGTGGGGCCTTAGCCTTAAGAAGGAAACAAACAAAAGATATTTATAGAAGACCAGACTGTGGACTAAAACCGGTCACTCCATGCAGTATTTTTCACAATCAAAAATATCAGCACCCTGAGAGACCCCCTTATGGTCAGTGTTTAATAGTCTTTGCTTTTTCAATATGGAGACATCACAAATACTAACATATGGCACCTGACGCGGCACAATATGCCAGCACTTTGCTATATAAAAGAATCAGCTCCTTTATATAATGGCCTAATAAACGTTCCTCAGTAGATAACACTGAATATAATCAGTTCACATCAAACATGTAAAGTGTAATAATCTTATTCCAGCTCCCATATCTGCACAGTGCTTTGTAGCCACTCAGACTGTGTATACAACCATATCCAGCACGTCTCATACATTCTTCACATGCCCAGTAAGGTTACATTGTCACTACCTTGTTTAAACTGGAAATGTTGGTTCCTAACTGGTAGTGACTGCAGAACAGAACAAGGTAAAACACAGGCCTTACACAAACCCTCATAGCTCCCTATTAGGTGATCGGAGAATGAGGGGGATGGTTACCAAAACTAATAAATCCCATTGCCTCTTTCATTTTCCAAAAGGACGCAAGTGAATAAGTCATTGGGTCCTCTGGATACCTGATCCTCTTAACACAAGATCTCTCCATTAAAGTGGTCATCCAGCTTGCTCCTCTGCCGAGGGTCCAACACTCAGTCACATGACCGCACTGTACTCAATGGACCTGCGGCCGAAGTAGAGGGGAGTCTGTGACATCAGTGAGAGTTGGAGCTGCTGGGACTTTCTGTATGAACAGAGGAAAAAACATCATAGAACAGAAAAATAAAATGTATTGTGTAAGGCTAAGGCCTCAGGTTGCGGTAACGCAGCTTTTTTTGTTGCAGATTTTGTTGCGGTTTTTTGAGCCAAAGCCATGAATGGCTACAAGAGGAATGGGAAATATATAGGAAGTTCTCATACTTCTACCTTCTACTCAATCTAGTCCTGGCTTTAGCTAAAAAAAAAACGCAACAAAATCTGTACCAAATAAAGCTGTGTTTCTGGAATGTGGGGCCTCAGCCTTAAACGGTATTCCAGGACTTGGTTATTGATGCTAAGCTAAGGGGAGGTATAAAATAAAAAAAAGGGAATACTCACTCTCAGCACTCCGTATTTAGGACATGCCCCCTCCTCCCCATTCCCTCTGCTGTCCAAAAGTGGTTAAGTTCCCCTGACCATTGCAGTCAATCACTGGCCACCGCGGTCACATGGGCATGACCATGACATCAACACATTTTTCCTACCAGAACAGAGTGCCAGGGGTAGGTGATTAGACTTTTTTTGTCACCTGCCAAGCCCACGATCAGCTGATGTCGGGAGCAGTAGCCACCAAAACCAGCATAGTGTACAAAGCCAGAAGCAGACAGCGCCATACACTGTGTAGTGGCTGTTCCTGATTACTGCAGCTCAGCTCCCATTAATGTGGCAGTAATCCAGCACTGCCACTACCCAGTGTACAGATCTGCTGCATATCAAAATCTACCATGGATTCTACTAATAAAAAAAATCCGCTGTCTGTACAAAAAATGTTGACCAAAGTGACATGGCCTAAAGCTTCCCAGTGGCAAATCGAGTTGCAAGGAAACACTGAAATTGAGGATGATGTAACGGATTTACTACAGGTACTTGTGTATTGCTCTTCACGTAAGGAAAGTCTTCAACTTCATCACTTACAGATGTAGCTGAGCTCATCAAAACTTCTGCAGTGCGATATCTTGTCATAGAAGACAACAAAATCCAATGAAAAGTCATCGAAAAATGTTTTTGTTGTTTTCTGTGACAAGATATCACAGTGCAAGTAGTTTAAAAGGGGTTGTGCCATTATGGACACTGATCCCCTAACCAAAGGGCAAAGGATATGTGTATGATCACTAGCCAGGTTCCCCTAAAGCCTCCTTGTAAATAGAGAGCCAGTGCACTTGAGTGAGCGGCTCTCCATTCACGTCTATGGAGCTGCAGGCACTGCCAGAAGTTACAATGCTGGCGGCCCCATAGTAGTAAATGGAGCGTTGGTCACACAATTCACAAGGGGGCTTTCGGGGGACTTTCGGTCCTCCATCCTCCTGATCACTGGGGACCCTGTCGATCAGCCCCCCAGCACTCAGACACTTATTCTCTGTCCTATGGATAGGGAATAAGCATCCATAATGGGACAACCTTTTAACCAATTGCAGAGGTTTGGGTTAACTCTGCTACATCTTTATATTAAAGGGGGCTTCCAACCATAAGATGACATGCTTTTGATGAAGTGTTCTCCAGAATGACATGACATATTGACATGACTGTGGCAGTAGGGAACAATGGCCACATGATATAAGGTAGTTGGTGACAACAGGTTATTGGGTTGGATGCAGAACCCTGGACTGAGGATCAGAGCACAATACAAAGTTTACTTTCTTATAGCTGGAAGATCCCTTTAAGTGTCCAGGTGTAGAATAAGTCGCACACCTTCATGACACGTGACCTTGGTGACATCTCTGTGTATTAGGAGGCTATAGTGATGCACATCAGGCCGGGGCTACAGAGCACTGCACAGGGATGATGGGTGCCCCTGTCCACTGCCTGTCACACTGACTGACCACACAGCAGCAGGCGCTGCAGCATCTCCAGGGGTCACGCCGCTCTTACCAGCACAACCAGACATTCGGGGTGCACAGAGGGCAGCCCCCAGTCACCTCCCCCAACACCTCAGCTCCATCACCGGGAGTCCCCGGGGCAAACCGGCCACAACAACCGAGCGTCGGTCCGGAATTTCCTGCCGGAGACTCAGCCTCACAGAGCGGCCATCCCCAGAAGGGGCGGAGCCACGCCTCTACAGACGGCGCACAAGAGTGGCGAGTAACCCCGCCCACTACGGGGAAGCCGCTGAGGTAAACATTTAAGGCCACGCCCACTTAATGCGTCGTTTGTATGTCCCCGCCCACTACAGTAAATTCTCCGCCCGACATGGTTACGTCATTTTAGAATCTTTTTCATGATACTTCGGAGAGCGTGTTAGCTAGCTGGTGACGTCATTATATAATATTGGTAAAATCGCTGATGAAAATCTGCTTTACAGATTTATAGCAATAACTTTCTTATTTTTGTGAAACCATCCTAAAACAGGCAATTAGATTTTTTTTACCACCCTCTCAACTAAAAACTAAAAGAGGGAGTTTAAGGGGTTAAACAGAAATATTCCAGGCCCTTATGGGGGGGGGGGGATCAGCTGCCCAAATGGTTGACAGTCTTTATGAGAGATTGGTCTGGGCTGAGAGAGGGAATTGGGTGTGTTACCCTCAGGGCTCATCCTAGTCTCTATGTTGCATGAGGCGACCTGTAGAAAGGTTCCCCCCCCACAAAAAAAATAAATATACCCACCCGATTGGTTGCTTGGTGGGACCCCCATAATTAGGACACACCCCCATTGGCAGATCAAAAAAAATCCCCTTTTTTTGGCCTCTACATAGTATAACACCCCCTTTTTTTGGCCCACCACACGATACATGGCCCCCTTTTTCTGGCACCACCACACGGTATATGTCCCCACTTTTTCTGGCCCCCCCACATTGTACAGTATATGACCCACTTTTTCTGGTCCACCATTAGGGATACCTAATGTGTATGTGTTTCACAGTAATTTTCTACTTTTATACTGTATGTATTCTAGGGGGGGGGGGGGGGTGAAATGAATTTTCAATTTTTAAAAAATCTTTTTATATTTTTTATACTGTATTTATTAGACCCCAGGGGGTCTGATCACTAATGCAATGCATTGTAAAATACCTGGATTTGTATGACAGGCTACATAAAGCAGTCTGTCACACAAATTAATGCCAGACAAGCCTTCAAGCACGGGTATTAGCAACGGGTCTTTGCTAAGCAGCCACCATATTTAACCCAGCTGTTCTGTTCGGTCAAAAATGACCGAATTTGAAATTTGATATTTTTTAAAATATTCATTATGCGGTTCTGAAACTTGTGGTTCATTGACTTTTCCTCATTTGAGGGGTTCTTACTAATAGCAGTTTTTATTTATTTATTTTTTGTTTACTTTTTGCTCCACGTCTTTTTTTACACTTGTACTGTTCGGTCAAAAATGACTGATAGTCTTCTATACTAATCTCCAGCCATTTTTTTAAAAAAATAAAGGAGTTATAATCTCATTTTGGTCTATATAGTTCAGTTTTTGCGACAGCAAAAGTTCATACGCTGTAAACGCTCAGGTATACATAGGAAAAAACCCTGGAGAAAGAGCTGAAAAAAATCAAGGTATGCGAGTAGTTTTGGATTTGACACATGGACTCAAAGGACGAAATGTTACGTGACAATTTTTTCACATCACACCAACTGGGGCAGATGTTGCTGAAAAGAAAAATGACCATGCTGGGTACTGTTAGAAAAAATAAGCCAGAACTGCCGCAAGGTATCCTCAGTAAGAGAGACGTTTATAGTTCTATTTAACTGGCAGCCCAGGGGAGGTGACTGAAAACAATAAATACATATTCTCACCTCTCCGGGCACAGCGTCCTCTCCGGCGCTCTTCTGTCATGTGACTGAGGCCTGTGATTAGGTCCCGGCGGTCACATGGGGCGCGACCGCGTAATGACGTCAGTGCGCCCCCACGTGACCACTGAGGCCCAATCACAGGCCTCAGCAGCGTCGTCGGAAAAGGGCCTGAAGACGCTGAAGACGGCAGGATGGAGCGAGGATGCCAAGGAAAGGTAAGGCGAGGTGAGTATGAGAGTTTGTTATTTTTAATCACTTCCCCTGGGCCTCCGATTATTATACTCTGGGGTCTGAGGAGACCCCAGAGTATAATAATAGCACCGGAGCGGAGGGGGCTATTGGGCGCATATAATACTGTGTGGGGGCCACTGTGCAGTTTATAATACTGGGTGGGGGCCACTGTGGAGCTTATAATACAGGGTGGGGGCCACTGTGGAGCTTATAATACAGGGTGGAGGCCACTGTGGAGCTTATAATACTGGGTGGGGGCCACTGTGGAGCATATAATACTGGGTGGGGGCCACTGTGGAGCTTATAATACAGGGTGGGGGCCACTGTGGAGCTTATAATACAGGGTAGGGGCCACTGTGGAGCTTATAATACAGGGTGGGGGCCACTGTGGAGCTTATAATACAGGGTGGGGGCCCGTGGAGCATTAATACTGGGTGGGGGCCACTGTGGAGCATTATAATACAGGGTGGGGGCCACTGTGGAGCTTATAATACAGGGTGGGGGCCACTGTGGAGCTTATAATACAGGGTGGGGGCCACTGTGGAGCTTATAATACTGGGTGGGGGCCACTGTGGGCTATAATACTGGGTGGGGGCCGGGGCTGTGGAGCTTATAATACAGGGTGGGGGCCACTGTGGAGCTTATAAACAGGGTGGGGGCCACTGTGGAGCTTATAATACAGGGTGGGGGCCACTGTGGAGCTTATAATACAGGGTGGGGGCCACTGTGGAGCTTATAATACTGGGTGGGGGCCACTGTGGAGCTTATAATACAGGGTGGGGGCCACTGTGGGGGATATAATACGGGGGGGGGGCCACTGTGGAGCTTATAATACTGGGTGGGGGCCACTGTGGAGCTTATAATACTGGGTGGGGGCCACTGTGGAGCATATAATACTGGGTGGGGGCCACTGTGGAGCTTATAATACAGGGTGGGGGCCACTGTGGAGCTTATAATACAGGGTGGGGGCCACTGTGGAGCTTATAATACAGGGTGGGGGCCACTGTGGAGCTTATAATACAGGGTGGGGGCCACTGTGGAGCTTATAATACAGGGTGGGGGCCACTGTGGAGCTTATAATACTGGGTGGGGGCCACTGTGGAGCTTATACCCATACAGGGTGGGGGCCTCCTACTGTGGAGCTTATAATACAGGGTGGGGGCCACTGTGGAGCTTATAATACTGGGTGGGGGCCACTGTGGAGCTTATAATACGGGGTGGGGGCCACTGTGGAGTTTATACCCATACAGTGGCTCCTTCGTGGCCCTTCTTTTTTTTTTAATTACGCAGGGGCAGGTGAAAAAAACAAAACAAAAAACCCCCCCACAAACTTTCTTTCCTGTCCCCAGTGTCTCCCAGAGTAGTTTGGTCCTGCAGTTCTGTTGTTTTCTTCCAGCTGAAATTCCCCCTGCACGTGACTACCTGTGACGTCACGTGATCCCTGAGGCCAATCAGCGGCCTAAGGGAAGGGACCTGGGACGTCACAGCCAGTGAGGACTTCCGGCAAAAAGAAGACAGCCGAGCTGCAGGACCAGACCGTGCTGGGAGGACACCAGAGCACCGGAGACAGGTGAGTATGCTTAGCATGTTTTTTTTTTTTTTTTGGGGGGGGGGGGGGTAAGGGGGGATTCACCTCCCCCAGACTAATTATAAAAAAGAAAAAAATTATACTGGACAATCTCTTTAAAGTGTGGTGCATTAGGGGTGTATATTAAAGGGGTTGTCCAGGCATAATTTGTTATGGTTTATCTTCAGGATAGGACACAGATACCTGATCTGTAGGGGGCTGACCCCAGACCGATCAGCTGTATGGAGCCACTTCTGATGCCCGTCCTGTACACAATACAGGGCCAGAAGCAGAAAGCTCTGTCCACTGTATAGGGGCTGGGCACCTTCACTGTATTTCAGCACTTATTGAAGTCAGTAGGAGCTGAGCTGCAGTGAAGGCACTGGGCTGCTATACAGCGGATGGAGCTTTCTGCTTCCGGCCCTGTGTTGTGTACAGAACGGGCACTGGAAGTGGCTCCGAACAGATGATGGGGCCATGTGTCAGCCCTCTACCGATCAGGTATTTATGGCCTATCCAGAGCATAGGCCATAAAAAAGATTAACCCTGGACAACCCCTTTAATATGCCCCACACAGTTTAATGTCCCCCCCACAGGATGTTAGCCCCCATCACTGCTCCCACACAATATAATGACCCCATCACTGTTCCCCATACAGTATGGGGGACCAGTGAAGAGGCCACTATGTGGGGGGACCAGTGACGTGACCATAGAAAAATTTGGCCCAGACAACCCCTTAAAAGAGGTTGTCCATAAACTGGAGCGACCACTGTGTCGGCCGCCAGGGAGGTGTAAAAATAAGAAAATTTTTAAAAAAGCATACTCACCTGTCCCCAGCACCCCGTTGTCCCCTGCCTGTGTCTGTTCGGTCTCATGGCGGCGCCTCATTTCTGGAAATCCTGTACCTAATTGGTCTTAGCGATCACATGAGGTGCAGGACTCCCAGCAAGGAGTCGCCGGCATGAGACTGAATGGACACTGGCAGCGGACAACGGAGCGCCGGGGACAGGTGAGTATGCTTTTTAATTTACTTATTTTTTACTTTACACCTCCCGCCAGCTACCTGGGTTGCTCCAATTCGTTCGACAACCTCTTTAAAGGATTTATCCATCTTCCTAATATTGATGGCCTGTCCTTAGGATAGGCCATCAATATTACATCTACGATGATACAACAGCCAGGACCTCTGCAGATCAGCTTTTCCAGGACAGTGCGGCTACAGGTAAAGGTAACAATTGTAGGAGCCACGCTGTTCACTTGCCATACAAGGTGTAGCAGTAGGTTTAGGTAGTGCAGTGGTGCACATGGTATAGTGGGTGAGCAGCATGGCTCCCGGCATGTTATTACCTTTAGCCGCCCTGTCTCGGTACCGCTGATCTGCAGGGGTTCTGATGGTGGGCCCCTAGAAACAATTCCACTGGTGGGCCCTAGACATCCCAGTCCGGCACTGCTCCAAATGACACCACATCTCATGTGAGGTCAGGAAGTCAGTTTCTCTTTTCATTCCTTCCTTCATACATTCATTGATTTATTCATTTATTAATTTCAGCACGGTGGCTCAGTGGTTAGCACTGTTGCCTTGCAGCACTGAGGTCCTGGGTTAGAATCTGTCAACATCTGAATGCAGGCAACAGCTGAATGCAGTTTGTATGTTCTCCCCATGTTTTTGTAGGTTTCCAATGATTTCCTTCCATACATGCCAAAAATATACTGATACGTAGCTTCCCATGGACAGCTGACGCTTGTGTATGTTGGGGATGAGTGTCTGTATGGCAGCCACTGACTCCACAACTCACCCTGTGCGTTGAATCCTTTGTGTGAGAAAAGTGCATTACAAATGGTTGTCACTTGTCATTCCTATGAGAGCCTCAATATAACTCTCAGGAACGAATTGAGAAAATGACTTCCTGTCCACACATAAAACACTGTATTTCTTTCTAACAAGTCGGAGAATAACATTTTTTGTAGGAGTGCAACTTTAAATCGTAGTCAAAGTTTTATAATCGTTCCCGTTTGCTGTCGAACTTTTCCAGCGTTCTCCTCAGTTATGTCCATTTCTTCAGTGAACCATCAATTGACTACAATTAGCAGCCATGTTTAGTATATACACAATCAATCTTAGCTCTGCCTGTCCTTTCAGGCTTTGCTTCCTTAAATCTGCAAGTACTTAGAATAATGTTGTTTAATTTGACTTCAGAGATTTTTCACTGTAAGTCGTTGTCTGGAAAAATCATCAGTTCTATAATTATGTTCTCTTCCTGCTTTGTATAATTTCACCTCATCCTCAAAAAAAAACTGTAGCTTCTGGCGTTTTAATTTTAAAGGGGTCTATCAGGTCCAAAATGCCTCCCAAACCAATAACAGGGTGCAGGGACCTTTACTAGGAGTAGGAACATACCTTTGCGGCCACAAAGTGAAGCATTGTGAGATAATCATCTTTGTATGGATACGCAGATCAGTCTGCAAGTTCACCAGGGGTAGGGCCTGACTTGTTAAATTTGCCTACAAACAGCTACAAATGCTCCTGCTCTTACTGCCCAATGATTTCCCTTTATCCATGATTGACATTTTCTGCCTCTGCTGATATCACAGCTATCTGTACACAAATCTGACATATCAGGTCCACCCCTCCATGTCCTGCATCCTTAAAAGGAGAATTTTGCAGTGTCTCTCAAAAGAACCACGGCTAAGTAATAACCTGTTGTATTAATGTCTATTATGTTTTATACTGGCTTTTGCACTTTCTCCAGCCACTGTTTGGTTCTGTTTTATTATGTTTGGAGCTAGCTGCAGTTGAGGAAGCTAGGTTGTAGAAGAGCACCTTCAGCTCTTCAGTTTAACTAGTGGTAGGTAGGCCTCAACAGGCAGTTCTCTGTAACCGGATCCTTTACTCGCAGAATAAATCTTCCTGTGACCAAACATCTCCACTGTAGCAGACAGGAAACTTTGATGTCCATGGCCAAAACATGATCTGCATTTCCACAAAAGTGGTTGATGAGAGAACCAAGTTCCAGAAGTGAACCCAGATGGCCACGGTGGACATGGTCAAAGGACTAGAGGAGGGAATGAAGAGCAGATGCCACTTCAGTTATGTTTGTAAAATGCCCAACATATGGATACTGCTTGCCATAAGTAAATGAAGTGAAGAAATCTGTCAAGTAAACTGGCTACTGCCATCTTGTCTCTTGGGCCTCATTAGAACCGGCCATCAAATCATCAAGAAACATCACTGCAACACAGGAGACACAGCAGGGAGTGCCCCAGGGAACCCTGTAACATCGCCCAAGTGCAAACACCTCATCCATGTGCCACCTGTAGGAGGATTTGGCACCCAACCCACCATGATCAGAGAATGAGAGAGTGGTAGCCATCTTGGGCCTCCTCCACTTGCACGCATCATATCCTCACTGTTAGCCAAGGGCATGGCAATTGTGTCTTCATTGCTTCATCATTAAAGGACCCTACACAACATTATTATTGATTTGGGAGATTTTGGACCTGATAGACTTCCTTTAAAGAAAAATAACACCCAAAATTAATTGTATACATACATTATTAGAGCAACAAAATACCATTTTGTCCCGTAGTAGGTCCAGATTTAGGGCAGAGAGCATGGAGACAAATTGGTCAGCAGAGTTAGGCTACGTTCACACTACCATTATTAATGGCTGTTCCCGTCATCCATTAACTGTAGCAGAGTAACAGACACAGAAGCTGGAAGGTGTTGGATTTTCCCTGATCTACTTCGGTAAACACCATGAGTTACTTTGTTCTAGAAAACCCTGTCTCCTGAGCCTTATTTCTGCATGACTATTATGGGCACTCCAACCTCCATCAGGCTCAGGGAGGCTTACAACCATTAGGATGAGGAACACTACTACCACCACCAGACACCCTGCACCAGCCTTAGAGAGCTGGAGGACCTGGTAGAGATCCTTGCCCCTGTGTCCACAGCGACTACTACTCCTAACATCCTGGCCTTCCTCTAACGGGCTGCTGCACTTTCTCTTAAAAGTAAGTGAAACATACAGTGCCTTGCAAAAGTATTCGGCCCCCTTGAACTTTCCAACCTTTTGCCACATTTCAGGCTTCAAACATAAAGATATAAAATTTTAATTTTTTGGTGAAGAATCAACAACAAGTGGGACACAATCGTGAAGTGGAATGAAATTTATTGGATATTTTAAACTTTTGTAAAAAATAAAAAACTGAAAAGTGGGGCGTGCCAAATTATTCGGCCCCCTTAAGTTAATACTTTGTAGCGCCACCTTTTGCTGCGATTACAGCTGCAAGTCGCTTGGGGTATGTCTCTATCAGTTTTGCACATTGAGAGACTGAAATTCTTGCCCATTCTTCCTTGGAAAAAAGCTGGAGCTCAGTGAGGTTGGATGGAGAGCGTTTGTGAACAGCAGTTTTCAGCTCTTAACACAGATTCTCGATTGGACTTTGACTTGGCCATTCTAACACCTGGATACGTTTATTTGTGAACCATTCCATTGTATATTTTGCTTTATGTTTGGGATCATTGTCTTGTTGGAAGATAAATCTCCGTCCCAGTCTCAGGTCTTTTGCAGACTCCAACAGGTTTTCTTCCAGAATGGTCCTGTATTTGGCTCCATCCATCTTCCCATCAATTTTAACCATCTTCCCTGTCCCTGCTGAAGAAAAGCAGGCCCAAACCATGATGCTGCCACCACCATGTTTGACAGTGGGGATGGTGTGTTCAGGGTGATGAGCTGTGTTGCTTTTACGCCAAACATATCGTTTTGCATTGTGGCCAAAAAGTTCGATTTTGGTTTCATCTGACCAGAGCACCTTCTTCCACATGTTTGGTGTGTCTCCCAGGTGGCTTGTGGCAAACTTTAAACGAGACTTTTTATGGATATCTTTGAGAAATGGCTTTCTTCTTGCCACTCTTCCATAAAGGCCAGATTTGTGCAGTGTACGACTGATTGTTGTCCTATGGACAGACTCTCCCACCTCAGCTGTAGATCTCTGCAGTTCATCCAGAGTGATCATGGGCCTCTTGGCTGCATCTCTGATCAATCTTCTCCTTGTTTGAGATGAAAGTTTAGAGGGACGGCCGGGTCTTGGTAGATTTGCAATGGTCTGATACTCCTTCCATTTCAATATGATCGCTTGCACAGTGCTCCTTGGGATGTTTAAAGTTTGGGAAATCTTTTTGTATTCAAATCCAGCTTTAAACTTCTCCACAACAGTATCACGGACCTGCCTGGTGTGTTCCTTGGTCTTCATGATGCTCTCTGCGCTTTAAACAGAAACCTGAGACTATCACAGAGCAGGTGCATTTATACGGAGATTTGATTACACACAGGTGGATTATATTTATCATCATCAGTCATTTAGGACAACATTGGATCATTCAGAGATCCTCACTGAACTTCTGGAGTGAGTTTGCTGCACTGAAAGTAAAGGGGCTGAATAATATTGCACGCCCCACTTTTCAGTTTTTTATCTTTTACAAAAGTTTAAAATAACCAATACATTTTGTTCCACTTCACAATTGTGTCCCACTTGTTGTTGATTCTTCACCAAAAAATTAAAATTTTATATCTTTATGGTTGAAGCCTGAAATGTGGCAAAAGGTTGAAAAGTTCAAGGGGGCCAAATACTTTCGCAAGGCACTGTATATCTCATTGCTGGCCATGCAGTAACAGAAAAACATCATAGACACAGCTGCCCATTATTGCACCTAAAGGGGTTTACTCATAAAGGAAACTCCTGTCTATATGCCATTTTAGGGAATATAGATTAGAGTCCCCTCTACAAGTTAGAGCAAATCTTACTGCGGTAGAGCCAGACCCTATATGCATTACATGGTTAGCCATTCATTGGAATGACTGGCATGTAATGCTACATATTCACTGTTATATCAGCTATATAGTTATAAATGGCAGTGCCCATGATAACAGTTGATCTGTTTTACGGAGCCTGCTAGTGCAGTGTGCAAGTTCCCCTAGGCACGTCTGGCAAAGTTTTTATTCCTATCCAGTGTTAACATCAAAAGCCAATGTGACATCTGTAGTAAATTATAGCGGTCCCTTGCCATCCTCCACAAGCCTGGAACACTTTAGTTACGTTCTGCTGCCTCCCTGATTGATAGAGAAATATTGAAAATAAAGCCATGGTCACATTCTCATATCCGGCATTGGTGTTGCTTACACATTTAATGTTCTGGCTGTTCGGATATTCCTTCTTGCCATGCATCATCATATTGGGCATGACTAGGCATATTAAAATTCTTTGGAAAAGGTTTGGCAGGAATGATGTTCTCATGCGCAGGATCCTAGAATGGAAATGTCATTTTACAAGTTTCTGAAGCTGTAGATGTGAAGGCCGCAGTTTATATGCTATGACACATTGTTTCTAGAACATTTTCCTTAGTGAAACTGTCAGAACTAGGTCTTTGTGTACTTGGTGGTAGATGAATTGGGTCCAGATGCTGATCGTGTCCTTGCAATATCAGCGGAGATAGGCTCTTGTTGGTATATTACCATACGTCAATGAGAATGCAGTCAATGAAGTCAGGAGGGGTCATTTCTGTCTGTGAATCATCTGCAGTTATTGGACTGGATCTTCCTGCAGCGGTAGGATGAACATCAGCGTACACACAACACTGCTGACGTCATAGCTTTAGCATACAGTAGTATGACTTCTCAAGGAAGATGACAGCTTCTTAAAGGGAGTCTGTCAACCAAACCCAGCATATCAATCCATCACCACAGACAGATTAGGGTCACCGAAGTCAAAGGGTGTTTTCCCATTGTGAATCGGTATCTGCATAGCCAAGAGATGACCAGTTTTGTCAATATGCAAATGAGCTCTTTGGAGAAATCAGGGCTCTTTGGAGTAATGACAACATCCCCGTTACTCCTAGAGCTCATTCGCATATTGACAAAAACTGCAATATCTTAGCAATGAAGGCACTAATTCACAAAAGGGGAAGACAGGTGACTCTAACCTATCTGTGAGGCGGGGGTGGATATGCTAGGTCTTGGTTACAGACTCCCTTTAAATACTAAAATAGGAATATTCTGTGTTTTACAGTTTGTTTATAGTATTATGAAATATGTCACAAAATGTCAGGGATGGATGCTGGGGTAGGCACATACATATGAGTTTTTTACGTAGTTGTATTTGTAGCCAGTGTTTTCTCCATATTTTCATTTAGCAAACATGTTCAAGTAAGAATAAAAAAATTTCCGGAAAAAAAGGTCTCCCCGTTTAATTTCTTGCTTTCAGTGAAAAAATGTTTAAAAAAAAAAAGTCATACATACATAAACATGCACAATACATACTTTTTGGAGAAGGCAAACATGCCACAGTCTGCTGACCAGAATGGAGTGCAGAGTCCAAGGGATACTCCCACTCTTCACCAGGGATGCCTGTAAGGAAGTTTAGACTTAACGGGTCAGATCCCCAGTCGTGGTCCTCAGAAGGGGCACCAGTTGGCAGAAAGATATGCCAACAATGCGGCACAGAAGGGTAGTCAGATGGCTGCTGGGGGGTCAAAATCGGGAGGTCAGTGAGGAATGACACCTCTGAGCTCATTACTCTTTGTCCATGCACCTGCAGGCAGCACAGACCTGCAGGCAGAATGTTGACACCCACCATGGTACCCATGGGTTGCACAAAACACATTTTGGAACCAATGCATTACAGTGGCTCCATGATCTTAAAAATAACAGCAGCTGCAGAAGAAATTTGTCCGGTTGGATATTATTCATTCTGACACAAGAGGGAGAGTCACTTATACTTACACCGCAGCAGTAAGTAAGACTTCCTGCTTACAAAAATGAGACAAATACTGTATTGAAGTAGAAAAGCAATATGCTTTGGCTTTAGGAAGCAGCCCAACATAAGCAGCTATCTTCTCATGAACATATGCATTGATGTGAATATGTTTAGTGTTTATATAAGCGGTTTCCTTCGTAAGTCATTATCCATGTATGTGTTTGATCAGTAGCAGACATGACATAACCCAGAAACAGCATATAAGGAAAACCCACAATTGCATTTCAGAAGTTACAGACAATGTTACTCTATGGTGTCTAAGAAATGTGTTCAAGCCAAAAAAAAAAAAAAATCACCAATCAATGGGATTGTCCAGGAAGGAAGACATAATAAATTAAAGAAATTGTCTGCGTTGGAAAGTCTTCACTTGTTAGGAGAGAGAAATGAACGGTTACAGATTGGTCATTTGTATGAATGGGTAATGCAGGGAATCGCTTCGGGGTGAGTGGTGTTCCTTGCAAAAGCTTACCCCTATGGCCATGAGATAAGGATCCTGAACAGCGCAGCCCCCTCTATTTACTCAGAATTCTCTAACATGGTATATAAATTGGGTCTTCTAAACTGGACAACCCCTAAAAAGAAAAATATCACCGTTGTGAAAGATCCTCAGTGCGCCAACACCGTTTTGGCCACACCGGAGTCCTCTTTCATATAAAAACCACACTCACCGCCAGTGAATGTTGGGTTCACAAGATAAATACAAGACAAGCCTTCTAAATTTTATATATTTATTAACCCCTAAATGGGTCGGTATTAACATCTAACACATGCAGTTCAGAACAGATATGCAGATATATGCAAGCATTAACAGTTACTAGTTACAAGATACAGTACAAATAAAATAAAAGGGATAAAGGTGAAATGATTACTTTACCACACATGTCCTTGATGTGGTTCTGTAGTCCAACACTCACACATGCTCTGTCATGTGTGAATAACCAGTGGAGGCTTCTTGGCAAGTGGCATTAACTCCTAGCATGTGGCATTAATACAATAATCCAGCCTGCATGCTCTCATCACAGTCTTTCAGTCATAGTCTCTCAGTAATAGTCTCTTGTAGTCTCAGCCCAATCTCCATAGCATAATCTCCATAGCATAATCTCCATAGCATCATCTGCATAGCATAATCTCCTCCCACAGACCTCTTACCTCATCTTTTATACCCTTTATGCCACCTCCCAGAATGAGGTCATCGGCGGCAGCAAGTCTGATTGAATAATGCACTTAAGTCCAGATCCTTTGTAAAGAGCTGGGACCAAGTGAAAGGATACAATGTTATCAGCCATATCTGATCTACAGTGCAGACTGGACAATGCACAAGGTTTCTTGGATCACGCAGGGCTGCGTATGAATTCAATTGAGCCATTCTGGGATGGATACAAAGCCCTATTGTTACAGTGGTACTTCTATTTACCATATACCTAGGATTAGGGCTGCGCACATTATGAATCTATGTAGGTAAGAAGGGAGATACTATACCCAGAGATCAAAATACATCCCTGAGCCACAGCCACAGCCACACTTAAGCAGAATCATCACACCTCCCCCTTTAGATGGGGCTTGCAGGAAGTAGGGGCCTACGCCCCTCTTCTGAAAGCACCTCCACCTCCAGCTTCTCAGGCCCTGGCCCCAAGGCTTTCTCACCTCCCCCCCGGGGTCCCAGCAGACTCGGGCCTTGTCAGACTCCGAGGGTGGTTGAGCGCCACGCGCCTTCAATATGTCCAGACTAGGGTCAGCTTGGACAGCATCTCTGAACTCTTGGCTGGAGTGAGACAAAAGAGAGGTGCATGCTACATAGCTGCCGGACCGTTCTGGCTCTCTAGTCCGACTAGAGACACTTCTAAGGCCCAGGCCCTGATCCACGTACACTTGGCTACCTCCTGCCTGTTCTGGGTCCGCTTTCTGAGTGTTGGCACCCTGTGGAGCCAGACTCATGACCCCAGGTCTTTGGGATACCAGTTCAGAGATCCCATCCCGGCAATCTCTGCTCTCCTGGCTACCCTTGGCCTGCTTTCTCAGGGTCTCTCTCACACTATCCGCTAGTTGGGAGAGTTCTAGGGGATTCTGCACCTCCCCCTTTGCTTCCAAGCCTACAATCCTGTTCCTCCTGTACTTGGGTGGGTGATGGTGATACCTTGGGCAAATGACTGAGATCATGCTTCCCTAAACCATCCCCCCACAATACATGGACAGGTAATACAGTTGACATACCCCCTTCTTGGATCACACCTCCAGTACCCCATGCCATCTGCACTTGGGCCATGGGCACTCCTGGAATAGAACTGGACAGAAGAGACGTGTATGTCTCATACCGGCCGGACTCCTCCGGCTTCAAGGGAGTGAGGCTAGTCATGGCGGTCTCAGCACCGACTCTAGGTGGTGTAGGCAACGGTTCAAGGTTCGGAACGCCCTCCACCCTGGTAGCACTCTGGCTGCGGGCTAACACCGCACTACCAGCAGTCCGTCCCTCACCTGGATCGGTCATGAGATCCACATAGCCTACCTGACCATCTGGCACATTGTCAGCAGTTGGGTGCTCATCGGATACACTGGGCAAAATAGCAGAAGTCGCTTCCAGTGACTCAGAAGAGCTACCCTGCACACTTTCACAACAAGCATTGGCAATTATATTGACAGTACCTTCATTAGCAATTGTTAATTCACACCGGGCCTCAATGAGATCTGCAGTAGACATGTTAACAAGCTGGGAGGGAGACGCCCCCGCAGATGTGGGTGTGTCTACAGACAAAGTCTCATTGGCTCCTAGCACGGGGGTGAACAAAGCATCAATAACATTTTTGCTGAGCTGGGTTGTAGGAAGTTCAGTTGCATCTTCCCTGCTCTCAGCTGAAGGCAACTCATTAGCATTTACACTTACTGCCATGGGAAGTATCTCAGAGGGGGGTTACGGGCCCTCTCTGCAGATATGACAGACACATTATCAACATTAGTCATAGACAGTTTATCACAGTAAATTGGGGTGCTCCCCATCCCATATTGGGACATCATAGGTCCTAAATCAGTTCCCAACAGTACATTAGCAGGCAAATCAATCATTAGTCCCAAAGTCCGCATTCCTTTTCCTGCACCCCAGTCCAGATACACAGATGGGACACCTGCTGTGGCTTGGGAAACCGGGAAGTTCTCAGGGCGGTTGGGGCACTCCTCCTTGAAATGTCCTGTCTGGTTACAGGCATGGCCCCGCCGCACCTCCCCTTGGGGTTTGGGGAAGGTCACTAGGGTGCCCAGAGTTCTTGGGACAGGGGAGGGACCACCCGGGGCATAGTTTGTCTCACCCGACCTGACGACAGACGGCTGTGGTGAACTCCGGCCTGGCTTCTCCTTCCAACTTGAGGGTCTCTGCAGGGTTGTTGGAGTTTGCGCATGGGTGGTTTGTGCCCGCTGGGAGAGCTCCATCCTTTTGAGCTCAAGCTGATACTCTCTCTCTGCCTGTCGCTCAGCAGACTGTCTCTCTGCCTGTCGCTCTGCAGCCTGCCGTTCTTGTTCTACAGCTTCCAGAAAACAGTACAATACCTGCAGGTATGTGTTAGGGTCACTGGTGCCTACTTGCTGTAGGGCCATTTGCCAGTATGAAACCGTTCCCATGGCAAGGTTGGGGTTACTGGTCCCTCGTGGTGAAGTAATCCCTGGGACCGGGCTGCTTGCTGCACTTCCTGGCCTAGCCCCAAAATCAGGACTCTGCTCGATTCTCTGCATGGCTGTGGCTGCCTCCATTTCAGCCATACGCTCAGGATCTCAAAAAGCCTGGTTCAACAATTCTTGAGCTCTGCTTCTGAGCCCACTAGCCATCCACTGGTATTTGCCAAATAAAAGATAGGATAGAATACAAAGAGTAAGGGAGGGAACAGCACTGTATCAAACTTTCACTGTATCTTAATGCTTGCTTTAATACCGAGCTTGTCTCATAGGATTACTACAATCCCCAGCATGTGAGTGATAAAGGTCACCAACACACGCCGTTTATCCTAAGATCCCACTATGCTGCCACCAATGTGAAAGATCCTCAGTGCGCCAACACCGTTTTGGCCACACCTGAGTCCTCTTTCATATAAAAACCACACTCACCGCCAGTGAATGTTGGGTTCACAAGATAAATACAAGACAAGCCTTCTAAATTTTATATATTTATTAACCCCTAAATGGGTCGGTATTAACATCTAACACATGCAGTTCAGAACAGATATGCAGATATATGCAAGCATTAACAGTTACTAGTTACAAGATACAGTACAAATAAAATAAAAGGGATGAAGGTGAAATGATTACTTTACCACACATGTCCTTGATGTGGTTCTGTAGTCCAATACTCACACATGCTCTGTCATGTGTGAATAACCAGTGGAGGCTTCTTGGCAAGTGGCATTAACTCCTAGCATGTGGCATTAATACAATAATCCAGCCTGCATGCTCTCATCACAGTCTTTCAGTCATAGTCTCAAAGTAATAGTCTCTTGTGGTCTCAGCCCACAATCTCCATAGCAATCTCCATCTCCAAGCATAATCTCCATAGCATAATCTCCATAGCATCATCTCCATAGCATAATCTCCTCCCACAGACCTCTTACCTCATCTTTTATACCCTTTATGCCACCTCCCAGAATGAGGTCATCGGCGGCAGCAAGTCTGATTGAATAATGCACTTAAGTCCAGATCCTTTGTAAAGAGCTGGGAAGAAGTGAAAGGATACAATGTTAGCAGCCATATCTGATCTACAGTGCAGACTGGACAATGCACAAGGTTTCTTGGATCACTCAGGGCTGCGTATGAATTCAATTGAGCCATTCTGGGATGGATACAAAGCCCTATTGTTACAGTGGTACTTCTATTTACCATATACCTAGGATTAGGGCTGCGCACATTATGAATCTATGCAGGTAAGAAGGGGGATACTATACCCAGAGATCAAAATACATCCCTGAGCCACAGCCACACTTAAGCAGAATCATCACACCGTCTTTTACATTTATTTATTAAAGCCAGATAGTGAAATCTATCACTTTTTTTCTAATCTGTTTTTATTTTCCAATTGTAGATTTTTTATTCTATTCTCTATACATGATTATGGATCCGGAGGACACGATACCCATTCAGCAGATCAGTCAGGAGGCTGTGTAGCTCCTGCACTAACCAGCAATTGGCAAGCCATCATCTTTGTAGGGGTTCTATCAATGTACATGCAACAATAAAATTATACAAGTGTATTCAGTCTGGAAGGATTTCAGCTGGATGTCAGATGACTGCAACCGCAAGATGCTTTGTTGAAGAAAGGTTATGCGGTAAGCTAGATAAACATGGGTTAGTGAGATCACCACGATGGTTTTGTTTACAAACCACTATATGGATAGAGTGTACTTTATTGGATTGGACATTTGCCAGTTCCTAACCACTAGAATTAAATCAGTGCAAGTTAATGTACAACTGAATGTCAGTCAGAGGAGGATTCTATTCACTGGGCATAGACAGAAAATTGTATTCTAATACTAAAGAAAATAATAAGAAATGAATAAGAAAATAAATGTGAGATTGTACAGCCACGATTCCGAATAAGTAGGGATGCTGCATAAAATGTAAAGAAAACATGAATGCAATGATTTAGAAATCTATAACCATATTTATTCACAAGAGAACATAGAACACAGATCAGAAGGTGACAATAAGACATTTTTCCATTTCATCTGAAAAAAATAACGCATTTAGAAATTGATGGCAGCCAGTGACATATCTCAAAAAGTTGGGACATAGCCATGTCTACCATCGTGTAGTATCCCCTCTTATTTTTACAACAGCCTGTAAATGTCCGGGAAGTGAGACCAATTGCTGGAGTTTTGGCAGAGTAATGTTGTCCCATTCTTGTCTGATATAGGATTCTAGCTGCTCAACAGTGCTGGGTCATCTGTGCTGGACTTTTTTGTTTCAATACACCAAATGTTTTCTATTGGTGAAAGGTATTTGAATAAAATGGTGTCATATCAAATTTCCAAATCATTACATTCTTGTTTTCTTTACATTTAACACAGCGCCTCAACTTTGGAATTGGGTTTGTATGACAGTATGTTTATAGCACAAAAATGACCAAAAAAGGTCAATACTTCATAAATCCCACACATACACAAGCAAAAGGGTAACAATGTTTAGAACGTTTGACTTTCAGGCTCCATATCTCACCATCCACTACAGCTTCCAATTTGAGACTACCATCATTTTATAGACAATCATTTTGGCTATCTCATACATAAATTTGACTTGCAACTATTTAGCATATGATTAGTTATGCAGATTATTGTCATGTACCTGCATTGTTACTGCTTTGCTCCAAAAAATCTAAATTTTAATTTTTAGTATTTTGTAAATCCATCTTTGGCTTTCAACACTGCCTGAATCCTTCAGGGCATATTCTTGATTTGATTCAAGCATGTCTTGACCGAAATCTGATCCCAGGTCTCTTTTATACGTTCCCAATGTTGGTGCATACTGGTCAACTTACTTGGGTACGAAAACTGCTTTTTCTTCAACTCTACCTACAAGTGTTTGATTGGGTTGAGGTCTGGGGTGGCCAATCCAGCATGGTCTTTGAACCATTTCTTTGCTACTCAACATATGCTTCAGGTTGTTGTCCTTCTGGAACATTATGTTGTCATTTTCATACCCATAGCACTCAAGTGTACGAAGTAACTCATCTTTTAGGATACTCACATATAGCTCAGCATTGAGACCACTATCCATCCTGGTCAAGTATCCAATGCCTTTGGCTGTGAAACAACCCCATATCATCAGGCTTCCTCCACCAAACTTGACAGTTCCTTTAATTTCTCGATCCATTAGCTCCCTTTTCCCTTCCAGACCCATCAGAGCCCATTCTATTGTCTCTTTGCTCCAAATCAATCGTTTCCAATCTTCTACTGTCCACTTTTCCTACTTTTTTGCAAACTCGAGCTGACGCTTCTTATGACAATGTTTAGGTTGAGATCCTTAACCTTTATTCAGGCCACCATTTTAGACTTGTGTAAGTCGCACGATAATTGCATGGACGACTGTGATCTCACTATTACTAAGCATATGAGACACCTCCACTGCCATGTTTGTCAAACAAGAACTGATAGACCTTGTGATGAGCTGACTTCTTGACTCTGATATGACTCTAGATGTCCACCTCTTGGCTTTCAAATGGATGGACGGACTTCATTTCATATTATTTCAATGGTCATGGCACTCACATGATGCTTCTTCATGGCTGATCCTCGATTTGAACCAGTGACTTTTCACTTGGGAATCAACCTAATAACACACTGAGCTATAGGGGAATGTGAGAGCAGGTTGTAATTTGTAGTATACAAGAAGAAAAAGATTTTTCCACCACCAGGAGCAAAACAGTAACAATGTAGTTACATAACAAGAATCTGCATAACTAATCATATGCTAAATAGTTGCAACTCACATTTATGTATGAGATAGCTAAGATGATTGTCTATAAATGATGGCAGTCTCACAATCAAAGCTGTAGTGCAGGGTTAGGCAACCTTTTTTTGTTCGGCGTGACGATTTTAATAAAAAAATCAAAGATGAGGTACTCGGAGTGCCGGTCAATAATTGTAAGTCTGACGACCCCTAAACTAAAGTCATATACCACAAACCATAACACAGAAGTGCTGCCACAAGATGCTTTAGGACACATGCGTTTACTGCTATTTCCTGGGACGCTCCTGTACTTTCCGATTAGAAGCAATGAAAGTCTATGTGCATCCCCCAATTAGTGGTAAATGTAAGTGTCCAGGAGCACCGTATGGCAGCACCTTATGGTGAATACACACTATATATCTGGATGCAGATATTTTTGGAACTTTTTCATTCGATGTAAAACTGGTGCATTTTTGCACAAAAAAAAAACAAAGCCTGAGTTTTCTGTGCAAAAACACATCCTTAATATAGAAAACACACCGTTATACAGAATAATGTCCCATAGTAGTCCCTGCACACGGTATTATGTCCCCTAGCGGTCCCTGCACACGGTATTATGTCCTATAACAGCCCCTGCACACGGTATTATGTCCCATAGCGGCCTCTGCACACAGTATTTGTCCCATAGCTGCCTCTGCACACAGAATTTGTCCCATAGCGGCCTCTGCACACAGTATTTGTCCCATAGCAGTCCCTGCACACAGTATTTGTCCCATAGCAGTCCCTGCGCACAGTATTTGTCCCATAGCAGTCCCTGCACACAGTATTTGTCCCATAGCAGTCCCTGCACACAGTATTTGTCCCATAGCAGTCCCTGCACATGGTATTTGTCCCATAGTGGCCTCTGCACACAGTATTTGTCTCATAGCGGCCCCTGCACACAGCAATATGTCCCATAACGGCCCCTACACACGGTATTTGTCCCATAGCAGCCCCTGCACACGGTATATGTCCCATAGCAGCCCCTGCACACGGTATTATGCTCCTTAGTGGCCCCTGCACACGGTATTTGTCCCATAGCAGCCCCTGCACACGGTATATGTCCCATAGCGGCCCCTACACACGGTATTATGCTCTATAGTGGCCCCTGCACACTCACTAGCTATTATTATCCTGTTGGGTCTCTTCAGACCACAGAGTATAATAAGTGGAGGGCAAAGAGAGGTGATGAAACATAAAAAACAATGTTACTCACCATTCCACTTTCCGCAGCCGCTCTGTATCTTCGGGCCCTTCTGCCTGTAGTCAGCGACCGCTCATTGAGTCTCAGGGGTCACGTCGCGTCATTATGCGTAATGACGTCAGATGCAGATGCGACCCCTGAGGCCCTGTCAGCTGACTTCAGGCAGAAGCGCCTGAAGAGTACACAGCGGCTGCGTAGCGTGGAATAGTGAGTAACATTATTTTTTATGTTTGATCATCTCCCCGGGGGCTCCGCTTATTATACTCAGGGGTCTAAAGAGACCCCACAGTATAATAATAGCAGTTTCGTTTCGGCCGTGTTTGGTCCGATCGAAACTGCTGGGTGAGGAGTCCGCTGCCGTGCCAGGGAAATAAGCCTCGCGTGCCAAGAGTGGCACGTGTGCCATAGGTTGCCGACCCCTGCTGTAGTGGATGGTGAGATATGGAGCATGAAAGTCAAAAGTTCTAAACATTGTTACCCTTTTGCTCGTCAGTATACTATGTACCAATAGTGTAACTAAAGGGAATCAGACATGACAGTTCTACCAGGGTCCTAGTGTGGCATCCCAGAGCTGGCTATGGCTGGGCTGAGGGTGATCTCTGTGCATTGTATTATTTCCTGTTGCTTCATAGCCTGTGTGACATAGCAGGGGGTCCTGAGTCTCACACAACACAGCGCCACCTAGTGAGCCTCACACATGCATTACACCTCCCATAGGATTGAATAGTAACCAAATGTCCAATGGGAGGACATCGCCTGGGAAAAGGGGAGGAGTCAGCTGATCACTGGGTCCCCATGGTAACACCCCTGCAGGAAGGTCCTGCGTGTGAGGAGTTAGAAGTGTGGAGTGTTAGGAGGAGGAGGTGAGGAGATAAGTGTGATGTCCTGTGAAGAAAGCAGTGAGTTTAGTGCAGGAATCTCAAGTCCTAGACAGGCCCAGGAAGGTTGGAGAGCTGACATACTCCAGCTATTCAGAAGATCCTGTCCCCTGTCTGCCTAGCCATCGCCCTGAAGGAAGTCAAGCATCATCATCTTGTCAGCATGAGACTGTGGAGAGAACATTCTGGAACACGTGCTCCATAGCAAGTATCACAGGATCCAGGGGCCAAGGCCAGACCTGTGGAATATCCCGCCACCCTGACTATTGCACCCCGAAACTCTGAGCTATCAGGACCACATAACGTGAGTGGGGAATATTATGTACTAGTATCATGGTGGCATGCATCCTCCTATGAGCCAAATAGGAGCCCAGACGCACCTTAGGGCTGTAACACTGAAGTATAAGGGGCTAGGAACACCTTTCATCAAGTCTACCCTGCACCCCAGGACTTTGCTGTGTCACCAGGCGTACCCCGTTGTTTTGTATTGAAGAAACTGTTTAAGCATTTGTGTCTCCACACCCATGGAAGTAAAAGTTCAACTTTACAACCGTTTCTGTGTCTGACTCTGCACCGACAACATCAGGGCGCCCCAAACACCACCAGTCGGCACAGTATAGGGGAAGCGCCCCGGGGGAACAATCACCACCAACATTTGTGCAGCCCCCTCATCACCGGTACCAGTGGTGGTAACGTGGGACAGCACCAGCGCTGCGCCCTCGTGCCCAGAGACCGTGACAAGTCTGCGCTGTTTGCACCCCGCAATCCCAACTGCAGCGTTACCTTCCATCTGGTCACCGCAAGAAAAACTGGCGTCACGAACAGGATACGGGTGTGTGCCATTTTGAGAAAGTCGCCACGAAAAGTGCGCCAAATTGTCTCCAGAGCATCGGTCTTTATTGTGGACTTTGCTAAGATCAAGTTTATTCCCTGAGAGTGCTTGCCACAAAGAGGGGGAGCCCTAAACCCCTGAAGTAAGCCCTAAAGACTGTCCTCTCAGTGTGTTACAGCCCTGGAAGAGTTAAAACGCCCAGGACTTGTTTGCTGCGCCACATCGCTGTGTAAGAACGCCCACAAAGGGTTAACTGTACCTTGCAAAAGTGCGGGAGATTTTTAGCACTGCCCATGAGGCCAGGAGACCCATCTGCCGCCATCTTAGGAGAGCCCAGAATGCTGAGCGCAATGCTCCAGCGCACCCATACAAGAAAGTGAAAGGCGAACGTGCCAGCGCCATTTCTGACTCTCCGGTGCCGCATCACCGTCCCTGCTGTGCACCGCTGATCTCTGGTCCACGCTGCAGTTGCTGTCAGTGAGTACTGTGCCTCCCTGTCCTTGTCTTCAGACCTCCCACGGCCCCAGCGAGTGTTTTCCGTGTACAGTGTCCGTGGGGAGTGCCACCATTAAAGAGGGGGAGCACACCGTCTGCCTGCATCACAGTGACTCTGTTAATAGCTACAGCATTCTTAAAGGGACAGCATTCCAAGTTGTAGTCTCCATTCCCTGCCAGCAAGCAGTTGAGTTTCTTAAAGAGACGGCGACCTAATTCCAGTCATACCTGCAAACAACATGACTGAGCAAAGTGACATTGTGCCATCTGTTTCTAGTGATCCAGCAGTGCCCATGGCGAGCAGCCTACCATTCTCCATGCCATTTTACCCTGGCGCACCATGGCTGCCGCGCTACAAAGGGGAGGCGCATACCCTCAGGGACTTTCGTGAGAAGATGCTGTCTCTCTTCCAGTTCTATCCTCTGAATACAGAACAGCAGATACAGATCCTGCTGGGCCAGCTTGAGGGTGCTGCAGCTAGGGAGGTCAAATCCTGGCCTGCCTCTGACAAAAGAACCCCTGGGCAAATTCTGGACAAACTCCATGTGAACTTTGACGTGCGATCTGTCTCCGAGGTAAAGATGCGCTTCTTTTCCAGACGACAACTACCTGGTGAGACCCTGCGGGACTATGCTTTATCCCTCCAAGAGGCGTTCAGAGCTGTGGTGCAAGTGGATCCACGTGAAAATGTGGACTCTGATAAAATCTTGCTTGACCGCTTCATAGAAGGGGCGGGTACCACATTGCTCCAGAGTCAGTTGCGAATGCTTGCTGCACAACATCCCAGCATCACATTTGCTGACTTCAAGGCCCTTGCCATCCAGGTCTTGGGACAGGAGCAGCCCCAGCCGAGCCCAGTCATCTGTGCTCCCTCACCTGGACCCTCAACAAGCATTGCTCCAGTTGTCCTGCCACTACCTCTGGGTACCTCACCTGCTGCCCAAACTGCGCAGACTACACCAGCAGACTCCAGAGATGACCTTCTGGCCCGAGTGGATCATCTGACCCGTGCCATGGAACAGATCACCGTCCGTCTAGATCGTCTGACCCAGCCGTCTTCATCGTCCAGTGATCCTTTGCGAAGTCTCAACATCTCACCTGAGTCGCCACCCAGACGTCCGTCTTCAGTGAAACCTCCGCAGAGTGAGAGGCCATACTGTACCTATTGCAATAGATATGGACACACCAGGCCTCAGTGTTTTCAGTTAAACGGGCCACCCCCGAGGCAGCGGGCCGCCCCTCGGGAGGAAAGAAGAAGGGCCCAGGTGAATCTTCAGTGCCATTGTCACGCTTCGTCTCAGCCTGCCCACACATCACAATCCGGGTGAACGGCGTCCCTCTGACAGCGTTGGTGGACACTGGATCTCAGGTAACAACCCTGCGCAAGCAGGTGTTCCTTGAACATTGGGACTTAGGTGTGTTGAATAGAACACCTGACACATGGATAAATCTGTGTGCCAGCAATGGACAGCCCATACCACAGCAGGGTTATTGGGAACCCACTATCCAGATTGGGGACTTGAAACTGCCTAGACAGGGTGTAATTGTCACTGATGTAGAGGATGATAGGTTTGCAGTTGTAATATTAGGCATGAATGTTTTACGCCATTGCTTTGCAGAAGTGTTGGATGCCTTGCATGCCTCTCTCCTTACAGCTTCTCCCAGTGACCAGCAGACCATTCAGCGGGCCATTCGTGTACTCAATGCCCAGCACAAGTTCGCCAACAAACAAGGTGAAATTGGTCGAGTCCGGATCCAAGATACCCGTCCAGTAACCCTACAGCCTGGAACAGAAACTATGGTGTGGTGCCGTGCCCGTCTGGGCATAGAAAATCAGGACTACGAGGCCTTGCTACAACCCATACAGGTAAATGGCCAACCACTTGTCATGGCTGCCCGCAGCCTTGTCACAGTTTCCAATGGACGTGTTCCTGTCCGCTTAGTCAACTTGGGCGATGCTCCCGTGAACCTCCACAAGTTCCACTCTGTGGCCCTGCTACACCAGTTAGCACCAGAAGACATTCTCTCTGGTGATTCTACCGCCACACAGCGTTCCACCCAAGCTGCTGAGAACATTCAGAATGGAGCCACGAAGTCCTGGTGGGATGAATTGAACGTGGGAGACGCCAATACCCCTATAGAGCACATCAATGGGGTTCGCAATGTGGCCAAGCGTTACCAAAAGGCATTCAGCAAACACCCATTGGACTTTGGTAAGACCACGACCATACAACATCGCATTCTGACTGGCGACCACCATCCAATCAAGGAGCGTCACCGTCCAATACCACCCGCGATGTACCAACCGGTGAAAAAGTTGATTCAAGAGATGCGAGATGCTGATGTCATCCGGGAGAGTAACAGCCCCTGGGCAGCCCCGCTAGTCCTTGTCAAGAAGAAAGACGGAACCCTACGATTTTGTGTGGACTATCGTAAACTCAACAACGTCACGCACAAAGACGCATACCCATTGCCGCGGATTGAGGAATCTCTAACGGCTTTGGGATCAGCTACCTGTTTCTCGACCCTGGACTTAACCAGTGGATACTGGCAAGTCCCTATGGCGCCTGAAGATCGTGAAAAGACTGCGTTTACGACCCCGATGGGACTCTTTGAATTCAATAGTATGCCATTTGGGCTATGTAATGCCCCAGCCACATTCCAACGGCTTATGGAGAGGTGCCTCGGCCATGAGAATTTCCAGAGTGTGCTACTGTACCTGGACGATGTTATTGTATTCTCCCGGACATACCAAGAACACCTTCGTCACCTGTCCGAGGTATTCAAGGTACTTATACAGCACGGCCTAAAGTTGAAGCCCTCCAAGTGCTACCTGTTGAAACCCCAAGTTCACTACCTTGGGCATGTCGTGAGCGCACAAGGCGTCCAACCTGATCCTGAAAAGATCACTGTAGTCCAGAACTGGCAAAGACCAACTACCGTCAAAGAAGTCCGAAGCTTCCTTGGATTCGCAGGTTACTACCGGCGTTTCATACCACACTTCGCCCAAGTAGCCGAGCCTCTGAACGAGTTGTTGCACGGTTGTCCCAGAGAAAACTACAACCGAAAGCTTCCGGTAGACTGGACAGCGCGTCAAGAGGAAGCCTTTCAAGCGCTTAAAGCACTTCTGACGCAACCACCAATTCTAGCCTATCCCGACTACAGTCAGCCATTCTGCTTGTACACAGATGCAAGTCACCAAGGTTTGGGTGCAGTGTTGTCCCAGGTTCAGGACAACAAAGAGCGAGTCATCGCCTACGCCAGCAGGAGTCTGAGAGGCGCAGAGAAGAACGACCAGAACTATAGTTCTTTCAAACTCGAACTTCTGGCGCTTGTCTGGGCCGTGACAGAGAAGTTTAAAGACTACCTGGCTGCCACACCCTTTACCGTGTACACAGATAACAATCCGTTGGCGCATCTGGACACTGCTCGACTGGGAGCCCTTGAACAACGGTGGGCCTCAAGACTCGCGAATTACAAGTTCTCTGTCAAGTATCGCAGTGGCAAGTCCAACGCTAACGCTGATGCACTCTCAAGGTTGCCTGTGGGAGAAGAACCACCCCGAGAAGACATCTGGGAAGAGGTGGAGATGCCACCATTCTACAACAAGTTTGCCCAACAGGTTGCTATTGGTGTCCCTGTAGAAGGAGAACCTCTGGCGAAAACAGCTGCCGAATCCCTCCAGGAGCCATCTCTGTGGAAAACGTTCCAAGAAGAGAGCAGAGTTTTAGGAGAATTGTCAGATTTCCTGCTTACAGGAAGAATACCAACCCGTGTAAAGAGAGGTCTTCATGAAGTGGAATTAAAACGCCTTTGGCGACAGAGGAAGCGCCTGTTTGTCCAACGAGGCCTTCTACTTAGAAACACTCTTGATCCTGTCACAGGTGAAAGGCTTCATCAGATCCTCGTACCAAGAAGAGACGCACAGATGATACTTGAGGCGTATCATGACAGATCCGGCCACTTCGGGGTACAAAAGACCGAAGCTACCATCCGTCGTCGCTTCTATTGGGTTGGGATGAGGAGTGACATTGAGAGTTGGTGCCGAGAGTGTCCCGCCTGTAGTATCACCAAGGAAGGTCGAAGAGATCAGAAGGCCCCTCTACATCCAATTAAGACTCAAAAGCCGTGTGAAATTGTTGCTCTGGACCATGTGAAGTTGGGTCCCACACGTTCCGGCTACAGCTACGCTCTGACAATGGTGGATCATTACTCCAAGTTCCTTGTCATCGTGCCTGTCAGAGATCTTACAGCAAGAACTACGGCTGAGACCTTCTACGCAGAGTTTGTCCGCCATTACGGTTGTCCTGAGCATATCCTCACCGACCGTGGATCGGCATTTGAATCCCAATTGTTCCGTGAGCTGTGTCAGTTCCAAGACTGCAAGAAGTTGCGAACCACAGCGTATCACCCTCAAGGGAATGGTATGTGCGAGAAGGCAAATCAAGTGATCATCGGCATGCTAAGAACAGCCGCAGTTACACCTGGTGTTGAGTGGCCTGAGCGTATCAAGGACTTGGCCTATATTTACAACAACACACCCCAAACATCTACGGGATACGCACCATTTTATCTAATGTTTGGAAGACAAGGTCAACTTCCTTCAGACTTAACCCTTGGTGTGAAGGTCCCTGACACCATCAATCCACTACCCATAACAGACTGGGTTGTTGAACACCGCCGACGTATGGAGGAAGCTAAAGAGATAGTTGAAATGCGCATGGATGAGGTTCGTAGGAGACAACAGGAGCATTACGACCATCACGCCCATGCGACGCCCCTGAAAGTTGGCGACCGTGTATGGTTAAGGAATAACCATCGGAATGGGAAATTGGATCCATTCTGGGAGAAAGAACCATACAGTGTCATCTCCATACCATATCCTGAATCCGACGTGTATGAGATCTCTAAACCTGGGAGACAGCCCCAAGTAGTACACCGAAACCGTCTGAAGCTCTGCCTTAAAGAAGGACTACCCACAGAGGTGCCCCCAGCTGAGACAACGAGTACAGAGATCTTGTCACCTTCTGAAGCGAAAGAGAGACCCCCAACGTTAACTGAGCTTATGTGGGCGCCTAAACTACTACCATTTAGCTGTTATCCACCAATTGCTGTAGTGCAAGAGAACCCTTCGACAGATGATTTAATTGATTTCAGTGACTCTGTTCCTGATTCAAATCTCGTTCCACTTAGGCGTTCTGAGCGTACCACAAAAGGCATACCTCCAACACGCTATAGTGATGCCATGGCTGTCCTTGGGTAAAAGAGGTTAACTGTCTCTGCTTCTGTATATATGTTATTCCTGCTCTGATTACATTAATGTTTTTCCTGTGTGTATATACAGTATATATATAATATCTTGCAATGTAATATAGTATTTACATTTATATGCAACAATCCAAGCCATAGTGCCTGGCTCACCGAGCCAAGGAAGTTCTGTTACCCCATTGCGGTATGGACATTCGTGCTAGAGTGCCTACTCTTCCTTACAGAAAGGACTGTTTATTGTTTCTCAGAGAGACTCTCATGATAATAGACACTCACAAAATTTGTGCCAGAGAGCCTCTGGACCCATTTGCACTTTATTCGTATTTATTAATGTTATGTTACATTTCTCACCTTCACCCCAGCCCGTCGCCGAGGTCGGCTCAGTGAAAGAGGGGGAGTATGTGGCATCCCAGAGCTGGCTATGGCTGGGCTGAGGGTGATCTCTGTAGTCATTGTATTATTTCCTGTTGCTTCATAGCCTGTGTGACATAGCAGGGGGTCCTGAGTCTCACACAACACAGCGCCACCTAGTGAGCCTCACACATGCATTACACCTCCCATAGGATTGAATAGTAACCAAATGTCCAATGGGAGGACATCGCCTGGGAAAAGGGGAGGAGTCAGCTGATCACTGGGTCCCCATGGTAACACCCCTGCAGGAAGGTCCTGCGTGTGAGGAGTGAGAAGTGTGGAGTGTTAGGAGGAGGAGGTGAGGAGATAAGTGTGATGTCCTGTGAAGAAAGCAGTGAGTTTAGTGCAGGAATCTCAAGTCCTAGACAGGCCCAGGAAGGTTGGAGAGCTGACATACTCCAGCTATTCAGAAGATCCTGTCCCCTGTCTGCCTAGCCATCGCCCTGAAGGAAGTCAAGCATCATCATCTTGTCAGCATGAGACTGTGGAGAGAACATTCTGGAACACGTGCTCCATAGCAAGTATCACAGGATCCAGGGGCCAAGGCCAGACCTGTGGAATATCCTGCCACCCTGACTATTGCACCCCGAAACTCTGAGCTATCAGGACCACATAACGTGAGTGGGGAATATTATGTACTAGTATCATGGTGGGCATCCTCCTATGAGCCAAATAGGAACCCAGACGCACCTTAGGGCTGTAACACTGAAGTATAAGGGGCTAGGAACACCTTTCATCAAGTCTACCCTGCACCCCAGGACTTTGCTGTGTCACCAGGCGTACCCCGTAGTTTTGTATTGAAGAAACTGTTTAAGCATTTGTGTCTCCACACCCATGGAAGTAAAAGTTCAACTTTACAACCGTTTCTGTGTCTGACTCTGCACCGACAACATCAGGGCGCCCCAAACACCACCAGTCGGCACAGTATAGGGGAAGCGCCCCGGGGGAACAATCACCACCAACATTTGTGCAGCCCCCTCATCACCGGTACCAGTGGTGGTAACGTGGGACAGCACCAGCGCTGCGCCCTCGTGCCCAGAGACCGTGACAAGTCTGCGCTGTTTGCACCCCCGCAATCCCAACTGCAGCGTTGCCTTCCATCTGGTCACCGCACTAGCAATATGATTAAAGGGACCCCAGAAGTAAGGACTTTATTTTGCATTGGGTCCCAGCAGTTTTAAAAGGAATCTATCATAGACCCAATAATAAATCCATTAGAGAAATTTTGGAACCAAAATTAATATAAAATGCTAATCCTACCTCATCCAATTTCATAGGTGTAATGGGAAAAGTAATATGCAGTGAGGAGAATATCTATAATGAATACTATAATTAATACTTGCTTCATATGCAATAACTCATGTCACTCTGGACATGTATTGCTACTGTAGACTTTCCTTGGGGCTATGCCTTTGTTAGCCTTATTTCAGTATGGAAACAAATGTGAGCACACTACCAACTAAAAGTATATTCTGGCTTTTCATTTTTATTTCAGCCTTGAGATTTAGGATTGGAATTACCATTAGAAACAATAAGCTGGCGATTTAGGATAGCTCTAGGAAAAGGACACTTGAACCTTAGTGTCAGGGTGTAACGGTGCTAGTTAACTGGTCTGGAGTCCAATTGGTGAGGCAATGGCACAGTACTTAAATAGTAGTAGATGAGGAGTTAAATAGCAGGAATAGTACCTCAGGAGTAAGAAGCAACCGTGGTCACACGTATGCAGAATTTGGTACACAGGAGTAGTAGATCAGCCGTAGTCAGGCGTATGCAACAATCGGTACACAGGAGCAGTAGATCAGCTGTAGTCAGACATATACAGAAATTGGTACACAGGAGCAGTAGATCAGCCGTGGTCAGACGTATACAGAAATCGGTACACAGGAGCAGTAGATCAGCTGTAGTCAGATGTCAGCTCTATGGGATAAGCATGTATAGAATACACTTGGCCAATGTGTAGAATACACTGAATCATCTCTAGTAAAAAGTTTAAGGGGAGCCTACCACCACCAAATTTGCTTCTAAACCACTTATATGCTGTTATAGGGGTGGTTTGTAGTTTGCTTACATCAAAATGCAGTCTTACTACTGAGAAATTTTTCACCGCTCAAAGCAGAAAGGCTGACATGTCCATTGGATAGTGATTTGCAGCAACCAAAAAGGAAAATGGTGCTCCGGTAGGTGAGGCCCTCCCCTGAGTCTACCAAAAAGCTAATTTGCATATGGAATAAGCTGGTAGACTCCTTTTCAGACATGTGAGGTTTCTTCACACGGGGAAGTCACTTTCACCCAACGGCTGGCTTATAAGTATTCACTCCACAGTGACATCACTTCAATGCAGTGAATGCAAATGAAGAGATTGCCAGGAGATCCTATATGTTAGAAATTACTAAAGCTTTAACAGTAAATTCCAATAAACCCATTCTAGTAATGCACTTTATTAAATGGCCTTGACAAAACATAGTAAGGCTAGGTTCACACTTGCGCCATGCTCTCTGTTGTTTGTATCCACCGTGGGACTCAAACGACAGAGAATCCAGAAGCTAAAACAACAGTTCCCCGCAGATCCAATAGACTATATTTTATACTGAAACCAGCAGACAGAAAAGTCTCCATGCAGTACTTTTCTCTCCGACGATTTTCGGTGGAATCTGCAACAGAGTTTATTATGTGGACTCCGACGAAGATGTGAATGAAGCCTTAGTAACATAGACATCTTTTGTATCACTGTAACCGTCCCGAATCACACAATAAAATGAATGTATATTTAACATAATATATGATCATTAAACGGCATATATAAAAATGGCGCAATTGTTTTTTTTTTATATGGGGTCTAATATTATTATATGGGGGTCAGAGCACATGGCTATGCCTACCGGCTCCCGAATAGTAAACCTAATGTCTGGCAAAGAAAAAAAATCAGATGGGAGCCACAATAGAACTACAATATGGGGGCTGTGTTAGTCTTAGTTTTCTAGCGGTAGATGTCAATATATTTTTGTAATGTATTTTTGTCACTTTTTGTGTAATCTTGGGAATTAGTACTAGGTCTGCTGCATAAATTATACAAAAAATTCTTTCCTCCATGCCATGTGTCTGCCAGCTGAGGCATAGTTAACATTGGCTTATCTCCTTATGGGATTGCAAATGTTTTTATAGCAAGAAACCTTAACTCACTGGCATAACCTCACTGTGCCAGGCAAGAAGTATTCTGTATCCCTTCAGTACTTTTACACTTTCTTTGAAGGCGGAGGTAATAAACACCCTGGGATTTAAAGTCCAGCTGGTGTTTCCCCCCAAGATCCCACCTCTTTTTGTCAGAGGGACTGCCAAATAAACACTGAAGGAGCGAGAGCAGATCTTCAGTGTCCCCAAGAAGTATTCTGCTGGCCAGCTGTAGCCTCTTCCCATGCATGTTTAATAGAGGAGATCAAGCCCTTCCACTGCTGCCAGGCTGTGTGTAGACCTGCCCTCTGCTGGGGAGCGCTCTACAACCACTCTGAAGAGAGCTCAATCTGCTGGTCCAGGGGAAGACACACAGCAGACATCAACATGCCTAAAAGGAAAATCTTGCTGCTTCTGTTGCAGGTGCTGCTGGAATTATACTGGGGATGTGAAGCACAAGCAAATTATCAAGGTAACCACATTAGATTTACCTCTATGCAACAAAAACTCATAAATGTTATATGCATCTATATATAGGTGAGTTTGTCCTATAGCACGACTCTTATTTTGGCTGTCCATGTATGTAACAATGAGAATTAACAATCCAATCATGATTGTTACGTCTATGGTACTAAAAAGTACTGGGAGTATGCTCCATTGATCTGAACAATTCGTTACTTAGATTTTTTAAGATTAATGATAGATGTCACAGGATAAGGGAGAAGCATCTGAGTGCAGGAGTGGAGTTTGGATTACTGGAACCACCAGCAGTCACAAGAACAGGAATTGTTGAGGCGCAGTCAAGAGAATGGGGGTCCTTGAGTGCTCAGTTAAGACAATGGGGATCCTTGAGTGCTTAGTCAAGAGAACGGGGATCCCTGATTGCTCCACGGGAGCAGAGATTGTTGCGCATGCTCAGTCACTACTCGGTTCACTTCTGTGGGACTTGAGAAACTTGCTGGTCCAAAATACTATTGAAGTGATTGGAGCAGTGTCTGAGTATGTGTCACTCTCATAGGGCTCTTGGGAACCCATATTCTCATGAAAACTGGACCACCAAAGATCAGACATCTATCCACAGGATAAGTCTTGTTAGTGGGAAAACCCCTTTAATACATGTAGGGTCATGTAAATACCCCAAATTTCACACAAAATAAACAATTTTTGCATTACAAATATGATTTTATGTACAGTTTGTCCCCTCCTGATGAACATTGGAGAAGGAAAATGTACTGTATGCATGTATGTCATATTGTGATCTAGACCAGCATAGAAGGTGATTCTTTACTGTAAGAGCAGTGAAACTATGGAAATCTCTCTGAAGTTGTCATTGTGAAACCATTGTAAGAGTTCAGAAGGGGCTTGGATGTTTTTTTTGAGCCAAACAATATTATAAATCACAGTTATTAGATTTCTGGAGATGGGTTGTTGATCCAAGGATTTTCTCTAATAGAATTTTTGCCTAAGCCCAGAATAGGCTTCTACCTCATGGGGGTTGCCGTGTAGGATAATGGTTTGAACTATGTTAATAGCATCAGGGACGTCTCAATAATAAATTATTGGGATATCAGTCTAAGGTGGCGACTGTCACACAGAAATGTTTGGAAATATAGAAAATAAATGTAACCATCAAATCATATTAAGCGCTTCTAGATGCAAAAAGTTTGTTTTCTAGTGTGATCATTGTGAAGGAACATGCCCTATTGGAAGTGTTAGTAGAATTTCTTTGCACAGAAATGTATTTAGAAGACTAAGCTATAACATTTCTATCTCACCCTTCAAGTTACCAATTTGTATATGCGGATAGAAAGCGATATGGCTGACATTACAATTAGCATAAAAAGTTGCCATTGAGACTCCAAGAATCTGCCAATCTGCCTAGCTTTGCTGGGAAATACCACTTATAACTAGTCATAATTCCAAATAACCCATATGCCTTTCTCATGGCCCAGAAATATGAGACTATGATGCTTTCTGGGAAGCCTTCACACCCCTACACTAGGAGGAATGTATGCCCCTGGGTCTCCAACCCACCATATTGAAATTAACATCCATTCCTTTAGTAACCATAGAGCAGCAACATTTTTAGGAACCTTTACAAACAAAGCGACAACCTCTTTAATGTAGATATGCTGTAGAAGCTTGGTTCTATGAATATATAGAGCTAAGGCACCAACATAAAGCTTCTTACAGACAAGCTCCTATATCTGCAGCCTATAGATGGTATCTGCCCTCTATGATGTTCCTTATGGGGATTGTCACACGTAGCAAGCAATATGTAAGAGCTTATTTGCGACGTCTAGAATAAATGAACATATTTAAAGGATTTTACAGAATGACCAATGCAGAGTGCTTCGCTGCCAGCACATTACACCTATTTTGGCAGAGATATGAGTAACAATAGAAGTCATTGGCAAACCGCCATGGTTGCCAGCAAATGATCAAAAATTGCAGCCTGTTATGTTCCTACCAAGACGGTGGTTCTTATACCAGCAGTGTAACTAGAATTAGATCTCAAGTGTCATGGATTTTACCAGGAATAAATTGATTTTATAACAAAAAAACGAAATACTGATCCAGGAAACCACATTTTTATTTAGCTGCAAATTTATCACAGTCGTGTCATTGTAACTTTGTAGCTACTGAGAATCAAGTCATGTATGTGGAGATACTGAGTACATCTCATGAGATATGTTCTTATTACTTCCATTCTAATAGAATATTAAAGGAAACTGTCAGATGGCTTTTCCACCCTAAACTAGTCCCAGTGTGTGCAGCATCAGGTAATGACCTTTCATATGGTGCCCCTCACCTATGGCGACCATGATACCTGTTGCTGAAAAGTCAAGTCATATATAATCATTGTGCTAAATCACACCATATACATTGTGACTGACATGTCCGTCTGCGTCAGACATCAGACAGATACCCTACCTCACTTCCAGCTGTGCAGGGTGCGATTTACCATAATGACTGTAGGACTAGATGAAGCTGCTCCCGCCCCAAATGACTAGTTAAAGTAACTTTGCATAAGCCAATCAAAGGTTTAAATAACTTAGAACTTGACTCAGCAACAGAAAGCTTAGTGAGGGACACATAGGAAAGGTCATTACTTGATGTTACACATACTTGGGCAAGTTTAGGGTGGAAAATCCACCTGACAGGTTACCTTTAAGATATCTCATTGGGCAGCTATGCAAGTCACCTGTCCATGTATGGCTTAATTTAGGCATTTGTTTCACCATATTTTTGCTACTAGCTGATTGGAATTCATTTATATGGTTATCGCACATCTATACTATGGCCAGGTGCTAAGAGGTAATGGACATGCACTGCCATGAGCACAGATCCTGCACCAAGGCACTAAAAGACTGTACGTACTTTATATGCTTCTATAAGGTACCATATTCTTTCCTAGTAGCAATATGGCTTCTAAGGAATCATGCCATCATAATTGCTTCTTATAGACTGTCAAAGAATTTCTAAGGAAAAAAACATTGTGAAAGTGCAATAAAATATGAGCCCATCAAATTATATTCTAATCTTAGAAGTAACATCAAACCCAACCAGTGGGAACTCAGTCTATAAAATGATCAGACATGCTTGATGGAATATCTTGGTTTACTAGCTGCCTGGAGAACATTTCTTGACTTACACTGGCCATACACATTAGATGATATCAGCTGCCCAATCCTTAGGAATTTGTTATCAGTGTACTTTCTTCCCTTACCCAGTTCAGTACACATGCACCACTTGGCCAAGCCAGGCATGCATGTGTATAGGGGATTTGGCAAGATAGCTGTTGGCCGAACAAACATTCAGCCAAGATACACAATATCAATTGTATAGCTGACTTTAATACATAAAAATTGGGTGGAGTAAAGGTCTGTCTCAGTTTTTTATTGACACAAGAATGTCAATGAGAACTTATGATGTGACTCTCCTGAGAATTGCATGCTGCCAACTTCACACCAGCAGCAGCACCAGGTCTTTACCCATGCTTGGCTTCCAAGAAACTTGAGGAGAGTTCAGTTATTTGTTTTCCGTCTTTTCTAAAAGCTACTTCTCCTTCTCTCTGGCCACACACCATTTCACAGCAATGCACCACCAGGGCTGCATTTTATGATGCTGTCTCCCAGTGCCATGCAAGAGCCTATTGCACCCCTACCCCTCTCCTGGGAGATTTGCCAACTCTTCCGAGAGTCCTGGAGGTCTCTCCTTTTTTGGGAGCCAACCGGATGTTCCATGAAATTTGAGGAGTATGTTGTATGTGTTTTAGCATAACAATGCCATTGCGGAATAGAACTTGCTTGAGCAATAGATAAATATAATAGATAGATAGATAGATAGATTAGAGATAGATAAAAAGATAGATAGATAGATAGATAGATATATAGATAGATAGATAAGACATAAATAGATTAATTTCATTCATGCATGCATTCATTCATCCTTTCTTACAGTAATCCTACCATGAATACACTTCTATATATGTCTTATATTCTTTGTAGATTATTAGAGTACAGATTTTAACATTAAAATGTGTCAGCTACCTAAATGTACAGCCAAGAACTGTAATAAAATGTCTCCATTATGATGTAATAGAGCCAAGTATACTGTATGAGTATGTACATAACAACCTACTTCTAAGCCTGGATTCTGGAGGATGTCTTCTCTCATTATAGCTATACTGGCATACCTTGGTGGTATTTATGGTCCCTGTGCACAATAGGCTGTTCTTCTGTAAAACCTATGATGACAATAGCAGTCTATCTGGACTTTGCCAACATCTGTTTTTATTCTTTGTGCTCTAAGAATGGACTCTGTTGATGCCATCATGCATATTTTCCATTGCCCAGTCAGGATTTTTAATAAGCTTGCTTGTGTAGTGCCACGCAAGACGTTTTCTATGTAGCAAAATGTGCAGACATACTTCATGCATAATGCAAGTAACTGCTACTGAAAACTGATATTAGTCATCTTATAAGAAAAAAATAGAAATGGTCTATAGGATTTGTACGAGACAAGAAAAAAAAGGTATTTTTCCAGAAATAGCGCCACTCTTGACTATATCTGGTATTGCAGCTAATCAATGTTGCAGTCAGATTAAAGTAATTATTATAGGTATTTACAGGGTATATTGCTACATAGTTACATACTTAAAGAGGACCTTTCATGTCCTCAGAGATGGGTGGTATTATATACCGCTAGAAATTCAGGGAGGAACGCCCCTCCTGACAGTACTCTTGACTGTCGAAGACTACTGTCAGGGGGGTATTCCTCACAGTCCAGCATTGACGCTGAGCTGTAAGTCCCAACTTACTGAAAGTGAAGGGATATCGATGCCAAAACTAACGGCACCAATATCTCCGGCAATGGGGAGTATATCGGCAAAGCTGACAGTACACTGAATTCAATACACTTTCTAGCGGTTTATAATTACACCAGTGTCAGAGGACATGAAAGGTCTTCTTTAATAAGGTTGAAAAAAGATGCATATCTATCAACTTTAACCTATATTTCTACAGTGTTGATCCAGATAAAGTAAAAAAAAAAAAAACCCCAATGAGGCAGATACCAATTACACCACATTAGGGAAAGATTCCTGAAACACAACTACAATTACCAGGTTTGGCCCCACCATGACATTGCTGAGGTCAAACTTAATTGACTAAAATCATTAAAGGGGTCATCCAGTTTCTAATATTGATGGCCTATCCTTGGGATAGGCCATCAATATTAGATCTTAAGGGTTAGAAACCCAGGACTGCCACAGATCAGCTGTGTGAAAGATCCTCAGTGCGCCAACACCGCGTTGGCCCACACCTGAGACTTCTTTCATATAAAACCACACTCACCGCCAGTGAGTGCCGGGTTCACAAGATAAATACAAGACAAGCTTTCTAAATTTTATATATTTATTAACCCCTAAATGGGTCGGTATTAACATCTAACACATGCAGTTCAGAACAGATATGCAGATGTATACAAGCATTAACAGTTACTAGTTACAAGATACAGTGCAATGAAATAAAAGGGCATAAAAGTGAAATAGTTACTTTACCACGCATCTCCTTGATGTGGCTCTATAATCCAACACTCACACATGCTCTGTCATGTGTGAATAACCAGTGGAGGCTTCTTAGCATGTGGCATCAATACAACAATCCAGCCTGCATGCTCTTCACAGTGGTCTGTCTGTAATATCCTGTAGTCTGTCTGTAAAAAACTCCCCCACTGGCCTCCTACCTCATCTTTTATACCCTTGATGACACCACCCAGAATGAGGTCATCAACAACAGCAAGTCTGATTGATTAATGCACTCAAGTCCAGATTCTTTGTAAAGAGCTGAAACCAAGTGGAATGATACAATGTTATCAACCATGTCTGATCTACCAGTGCAGGCTGCACCATGCATGTTTATTTGATCAGCCAGGACTGTGTAGGAATTCAATGGAGCCCTGCTGGGATGGATACAAAGCCCCATTGTTCCAGTCCGGCCACTATTGGCAATATACCTATGAGTAGGCTGTGCACATTATAACTAAATGAAAGTAGGAGGGAGATACTATACCCAGAGATCAAAATACAGCTTTGAGTTATAGCCATATTTAAGCGGAATCATCACAAGCTGTATCCAGGCAGCACAGTTCCCGGTAATGTTTACATGTCAGGATCTGCGTTGCTCACTTGCCCTACAAAGTGTAGTGGTGGGTTTAAGTACTGCAGCGCTGCCCCATTGATGTCTGGATAACTCCTTAAAGCAATGTTCTTTTATTTAACGTGATATATATGGCAGTGTTCTCACCACTGTAATGGCTGCTGTTCTTGATGTCATGAGCCATGACCTGTATGGCAGATCCTTGTTGGATGTCAATGAATCCTGATCAATCCAATTGACGTATAATGGAGTTCACCAGTATTTAGTTGAGGCTTTGGTGTTTTTCTTAGCAAGAAAGTACTGAAGACTTCACTATTCATATCATCAAGACCCCAGGGCTGCTATCAGGGCAATACAGGTTGGACTGTTGACAGGATCCAGGCTGTCGGCTACCTAGAACCTACTAGTCACTTTATGAAAGCTAAAAAAAAATTCACTTATAAAATAAAATCAATCTGTTTTAAGAAAGCTGTGGGCAAACCTGATGGTAAAAGATTATAAAATGGCAAAAGATTGATACACACAATGGAGAAATCAGATGCCCTAACCATTTGACCATATGAAGCCAGATATCTTTGATGACATCTCCTGCCTAAAGGAATGGAAAACACCATCTATGTGAACGGGCTTAGCTCTTTTCCAATGTTTACATTGCTTTTAGACTGTCACAATAGCATTGCATGCCGCAGTATATCATTTGGTAAAAGCAGATACATGGTAGACCTATTATTATTGAACGGAAGGCAAACAGATCGCAGTGGTTCATAAAGGATAATAATGGATCTCTCATTTCCATCTCAAATCCTGTAAAAAATAGAAGTCAGGATGCCAGTGTAAACTGCACTGTATAAATTGGCTTGTATTCTCCTATATGTAAATCTTAGCAATATTTGTATTTTTTGCTTACCTTCCGGGAATTAAACAATGATGACCTATCCTTATCATAATTGCATCCCAACAATCCCGACAGTGTACCAGCTAGAAGCACAGAGCTGTACTCTGAGTAGGATTTTACTTGCATGACTGCCAACATGATCATTGACAGTGAGTTAGGGTATATAGTTTTCAAGTATGGCTTGCAGACATTTGTGGGTCTAAGGAAAGAAAATTACAACTTAGTGGTTTCAATGGTTAACCAGAGCCTTATAAAAATATCCATAATAAGGGTTACTGCATAGTAATGGATGTCAGTTCCTTGGGGGTGGGATTATGTTAATAAAGATCACACATCTCATAAATATTGTAAGAAATTCTTAATGATGATATAGGCGATAACACATCAGGCAGCTCAGACTGTTACTATTGTAAGTCTGGTGATTGTTCAAGATTGTAAAATAAGTTATTAAAGGGATATCAGAATATGACATATAATGTGACTGGTGTTGGTTAGCGACTAAGGTGGCTTCTGAAAAGGTACCTCAGTTTTAATGAAAAACTGAAATATCTGCAGGGTCTTGCTGGGCAGTCTGTACTATGACTGTATAGATCTTCATACATGATGTCCTATCAGTTTTTCTGCAGCTAATAATCACATTATGACTGCAACATATTTTACATTTCTCTCAGGCTGTGGGTGTGCACAATAAGGAGCAATCTGCCCCCAGGAGTAACTGTAAAAGAGCAAATAAATAGCTGAGAAAAGCCCAAGAGTACATACTATAGAAGATCCAGATACACTGAACTGTAACTATAGGGAAAATACATGCAGGCATAACACAGGAAAGGAACAATCTATGGGCACAGTCAGGAAAGCTGTTTGCTGTCTGTGAATAACATCCCATCACACAAGCAACCAGAAGTAGATACAAGTGCATAGAAGACTTTACTTACATTATAAACTGTGAGATTTGCAGAATGTTCAGTCCTTTGCACAGAGAAAGCAATTTTCAGATGTGCTCATAGGAGAATCATCCCCTCCCATCTGTGTTCACCATGTGAAGACAGAAAAGAACCACCCCCTTTCCACTTAAATGATCTATTAACCCCTTCCCGACATCTGCCGCAAAAGTACAGCGGATGTCGGGTATTTAAATATGGCGATCGCTCAGGAGCTGAGCGGCATCCATAGCTGCCGGGATTCTGCTGTATTATACAGCAGCGACCCGGCACTAATGCCCACCATCAGTGCATTAATCCCCCGGGTGCCTGGGCACTGCCATTTTACCGAGACATTATCACTATACATAATTCAATATTAATCTCAAATTTAAAAAAACCCAACCGCCAAAACAGCAGTTACCCACAGACACCGCAGGACTTTTCACTCTGCCAATTTCTGGCGGTTTCTGTGGTGGAGTCTCCGTTGGAGACTTCGGTATAGATGTGAACTTAGCCTAAGGCTCCACGTTGCTTGAAAAGCTGCTTTTTTGTTTCAAATTTAGCTGCAGTTTTTTGAGCCAAACCCAGAAGTGGCTATAAAAGTAATGGGCAATATAAAGGAATTACTTATACTTCTCCCTTCTGCTCAATCCACTCCTGACTTTGGCTCAAAAAAACACAGCAAAATCTGCAACAAAAAAGCAGTTTTTCTGCAACGTGGGGCCTTAGCCTTAAAGTGCCTGCTTGCTGTCAGTTAATGGAGACCCATTTCATTAAAATCTGAATTTTGTTGTGAATGTGTCCTGATCACGTCAAGGGTATGGTTTCTCATAGGAAATAATAAACTTTCTTTGCTTTTCAAAGAATGACCTTAGAGAATATACAGAATATCTTTATTTTAGACTTGTGCGATGTTGATTTCATTACTTTTTTCTATTCCAGCACTTGATCTCCTGTCGCCTTCAGTCCAGAGACAGATCACACATTACCTTCAACAGGCGCTCAATAATCCCTCCATGAATGAAGTGTATATACTGTCCACATTTAAGCTGCAGCCTAAATCCACAGCCTCTCTCTTTGGTCTTTACTCCACAAAAGACAACAGTCGGTTCTTTGAATTCACAGTGATGGGGCGACTAAATAAAGGTAAATCCGAAAGAATTTTCATACTGACACTGAAAGTGAAATCCACACAAAGTCACGTGATTCTTGTGCTTAGCATCACCATTTTATCCTCTGTGTAATTATTCTATATTCTATACTAAAGCTGCCAAGAATATTAACAGAACTAAAAAAGGATATAATTGATATATAGACCCATAGGTTTGCTGCCTTTAGCTCTGTGCTATAAAAATGACACTGACCAATGTGTCCTCAGGATATATTCCCATTTACAATCATTTATTACTTTGTAGACTTCATTAAAATAAATACTGTATTTTGTATACAACTCTTATGCAGACATGTGTCTCCATGGTTACAGACTACAAACAATAGTCTCATCCTGCAATCATAGGGTTACTCCCTTCTACCTGTCTCCTCTCCTTGCTACATTACAGACAGTAAATGGGTCAAATAATGGAGATTTTAACCATATCCCCAATAATATTTAAAAGCAACCTTTCCACTCAGAGATATAACTACTGGTCAACAATGCAAAATCTGTGTGTGTAACACCTGTGCTGTGGTTTGCCAGAATACTACCTTTTTTGCAGACTTACTGGCCTCCACTGTGTGTGCTTCTCTTTAAGTATTAGTGTTGACACCTTCTAAACTTCCTCCCGCCAATCCCTTTACCTCTGTATTTATATAAGTCTGTGTATTTAATCTCACTTTGTCTGAGCAATGAGTTCTGTTCCATGCATGCATTCTGTTTTTTATGCTAGTCCTGTTGTGTCTGCTTTTATTTCTGTTACTTGTTTAGCCCTGGGCTTTCTGTAATATAGCTCTGTTACCTGTGGCTTTTGGGCTTTCTGCAATATACTTCTGATACTTGTGGCCTCTGTCTGGGCTTCTGCTACCTGTCCTGTGTCTTTCCTTGGATTCTTGTGCTACCCGGCTTCTGTTTTTAGTCTGTTCACGTTTCTGTCCTGGTTTAAGTTTCTGTATGTATCACACGTTCTATCCTGTTTCTGTGTTGCTCCACATTACAGTCCTGACCCGCCTGGTCAGCTGATACCCAACCGAAAACACCTCAGGAGGTAGTGGCCTAGTGGACTCCCCACAGCAAAGACCAGACCCTCGTATCAGGAAGTCTGCCAAGATAATGCCCTTAGATGTGGCCCCAAGCAAAACTGGTTTGGAAGCACAATGGGTCCACAATCTGCTGCCATATAATACTGGTGTTTTCTTGTGTGACACTTTGTTTTTTGAGCCTACATCTGGCATCAGGTCACAGATGCAGTGATCCAATATGATTTGCTGGATCCTTTTTGCCCAGAATGCATGGACCTTTGTGCCCAAGGTACCCACCCTGCAGAGAAATTACATTGTATAAAGATAGTGTCAGATAAAGGCTACAAATGATTGACCCTATAACCATATTGTATATGTGCTGTCTGCAAGTATATAAGTGAAAGGGATTGTCCTGTTTCATCTAAAAAAAATGTAATTGTATATTATCTGTATCAATTATCTACAATTTTCTAGATCTCTGCTTGCTTTCATTCTTTATTTGCATCCAGTGGATTAAAATCAGTCCATGGTCATGTGATATACAGTCCACGGTCATGTGATATACAGTCCATGGTCATGTGATGGGCACACAGGTGCACAGCTCGTTATAGTCACAGCACAGTAATCAGACATCTGTCTTGTAACAAGCTGTGCACCTGTGCGTCCATCACAAATCATATATTTGCTGAAACTGGACAACCCCTTTAAGTGTCTCCAATCTATATAGTCATGAAGGTTATGAGGAATAGTTGCAATCAACACATCTGTAAAGGAAGTTAGCACTTATATAACTGTGGGGTCTCCACTTCACACTACTGACATGAGGGTCCAAGAATAGCTAGCTCTGGTCATGGATCTGTTTATAATTGGTTCCAACCTAAAAAGAAGATGTACTAGTTATGTTCCAAGACCCGTTTAAGGGATGAACATTGACTTACAGGTTAGCTACCTTCTAACTGGTGGCACTAGAGACACAAGTTGACTTCCAGCAAGGAGATTTAATTTGCATAACTTTCCCAAATTCCCAAGGGAGTAAGTACCGCTCCCAACCAACATCAGTGTCCTCTCAGCTATAATAATTGAATAATTTTTTGTGGCTTGGTTTATGTCTCTTGTTATGTTACAAGACCTGTTTAAGGAACGGACGTTGACTTACAGGATAGCTTCCTTCCAATAGATGGCGCTAGAGGCACAGTTTTCTTTTTTCCCAGGAAGGAGAACTAATTTGCATACTTCAACAATACCTTTAACATGCAGATACTCTGAAGATTCTCCCTCCTTACTATTTTTAGTATGACCTTAGCTGACCCGTCTTCCCTCAGTTTTTAATGTACTGAAGTTTTACAGGTAGCTACCAAAAATGCACATGGTTGTAATTGTTATTTCCTAAGTTATGACATACTAAAGAACGCAGAATGTGATTTTAGGATGGGTCATGAGCATCTGTAGGTCTCTATGAAAATTTGCTATGAGGCCAACACTTTACTGCCAGTTCTTTCCTGCCGGGAGTCCAAAAAGTTGCAAGTGCCAAGTGTCCTGAAAATGCCCTGACTGATGGATATTATGAATGAAGTTTATCTAAATTGTGTATACTTGTGCCCATGTGTGTTATTAATATCAATTTGGCATTATGGCATTGTAATATAGTACTGCCCAGAGTCAGGGGTAGGACAGTAGTGTATTAGATGTATCCATGACATGAAATTAGGTCTGAAGATATATGTAAAGCTTAATAATCTAAGGTCCTGCCTTATGGCTGCCTGTCATTACTGAAGGGGCACCATTGGTCCGGATGACCTGGGCAACAAGCAGCACAGCCGGGATCCCTGATCTCATATTGGGATGGACAGATATAATGATGAGTATAAAATATAAAGAGTTCATAGGTCAGACTTTTCCTGAACACCTAGTAGATGCAATACATTGTATAACTTGTCTTTTCTGTTTTGTGTTCACTTTGGCTCAGCCTCCCTTCGATACCTCAAGAGTGATGGCAAAATGAACTCTGTCATCTTCAGCAATATAGAGCTAGCTGATGGGAAGCAGCACTCGATCCTTCTACACCTCAGTGGTCTACATCGAGGGCCTAGTACTGCTGAGCTTTACTTGGATTGTGACCAAGTGGATGCTGTCAAAGATCTGCCTCGGCCGCTCGCAGGAGTCAGCCTAAACACAGGATCTGTGAGCCTAAAGACACTGCAGAAAAAAGCTCAGGTAACCAAACACACAGAAGAAATATCCTGCAAGATGTTTTTATTTGTTTATTTTATATGTATTTTTTTCTACATGTATTTCAACATATATTATATACAAATTTTTTAATTTAAGTTTTTTTTTTATGTTCATTTAATTTTGAGAATGGTATGTTTGCATAATGTTAAGCCTGTTTTATTATGTAGAATGATAGAATGTATGCTATAACTTAGTGTTCATCACATACGTGTTTATGCTGTTGGATGCTGACCTGTCGACCATACTACAACAAGCAATGACTGGCCAAGATGAAATGCAGCAGTGGAAACAGAGGGAGAGTGGATGACACAACCTTCGGTATAGAAGTAGGGGAACAGCAGATGGCAATTCTAAAGTCAAATTAAAGGAGATTTCCCATTTAGAAAAAACATTTTGGAATGCTTTATTAGGGAATACTGTGTTAAAGGAGTTGTCCAGGATCTGAAGCTAATTGATACTGATGACCTATCCTGTGAATCAGACCGGTCCGACACCCAAACCCTGAACCGATCAGCTGATGCAGCCGCCAAAAGCCATGTACTAAGTATGTTCAAGTGAATGGGAGCAAGGCTGCAGTTCCAGACGCCACCACTCCAGTGTACGGAACTCTGTATACTGTAGTGGTGGAGCCTGGAACCACAGTCTTGCTCCCATTCACCTGAATAGGAGCAAGGCTGCTTCTAGCCGTATAGCTGATTGGTTCAGGGTTCAGGTGTCAGCACCGACCAATCTGATACTGGTTGCCTATCCACAGGATAGATCATCACTATAAAAATGTGAAGGTCCTGGAAAACCCCTTTAATATAGTCTCTCCTTCACCTCAGATTCCTCATCTCTTGGCCAGACTGGAGAACGGTTACAAGGAGGAGCTCCTACCCAGTCCTGCATTAAATTGGCTGTGCCAAGTATACATGTTTTCTCAATAAGGAGAAGGGAATACACTGCTGTCAAGCATCTCTGAGGACAAAAGGATTGAGCATGTTGAAATCTAAATGCCCAGTTCTTCTTACTCCCAACATCTGCTAAAAGATTTGCGTCATCACCATGCTCATTCAGATTGATCATTATCACCCCCAACATCAGCCATCAGGGAAGAGTTGAGAGACCCCCATACATGTTAGATGGTTGGCCAGTCTTGCTGAAATCAGCAGGTTTGATCAGCAATTATCTAATGTGTATGGCTATAACTTTACTTCCTTTCCCAAACTGAGCATGCATGTGTATAAGTATGGGCAGGTAGAACAGCTGTTTAGTCAACATCTGAATCATTTTAGTAGAATCTGCTGTTACTCTTAAGTGTATCACAGACAGACATCAGATTGCCTGCAGATCTCACAAAATTTAGATGGATCTGCCAATTGTCTGCAGATAAACATCTTCCGTACAATGGCTACTTTCACTGCTGTTGTTCCCATAGATTATAGGTAATTGCTGGGAGCATCTAAAGTGTATGGGGGTCTCCCAATTCCCCCCTGATAGCAGATGTTGGAGGAACTAAGGATAGGGAATTCAACTGCCCAATACCAGAAGAGTCTAGCAGTGTCTTTCTCCTCTTTGCTACTTGAATGCAAACACACTGCTTGACTGAGGGGTGAGACAGTTGTCAGCGGAATAAATTAAGCAGATAATCTTATTGAACTATGAGCGGGTTTAATTCTCTTTTCTCCTGAAAGTATTCTTAGATATACAATGTAAGAGATTTTTTTGCTTTATTTGCCACCCGCATTATATCCTTTATATCTGGGTGGTCACCGGGGGGGCTAGTCACTGAATCAAACACAAAAATGTTATTAAAGGGGTATTCCCATGATCATAACCATTTTTTAATTTGTAGATAATTAAAAGTTAAACATTTTTGCAAATATAAGTAATTAAACATTTTGCAGAGTTTTAAAGATTTTCTCTAACGGTCTTGTGGTCACAAGTTGTTGTCTTGATCGGTTGCCAGTGGATACGACCATGAATGCAGGAATTATCTGAGGTCAGAAAATCAGCCATGATTTCCATATTGTGGCTGTGATATCTTCTGATACCTGTAGTGTCCCTGCCTGATAACCCAGCTCCAGTAAGAAAATAATGGCTTGGTTCCTGACAAGTCCCAGACTATAGAAAGTTTCTGCATTTGTGGTCGTATCCATTGGCAACCAATCAAGACAACAGACTGTCACCACTAAGATAGTTAGAGAAAATCTTTAAAACTCTGCAGAATTTTTAACTACTTATATTTGCAAAAATGTTTAACTTTTAATTATCTACCAATATAAATATGATTATGTTCATGGGAATACCCCTTTAATAATGTTATGCTATCTGTATAAATTACAGAGTCTGTGTAAATATATATATATATATATATATATATATATATATATATATATAACTGTATATATATATGTGTTCTTGTTGTTGTAGGATTCTATGGATGAACTGAAGTTGGTACTAGGTGGTTCTCTTACACAAGTAGCATCAATACAAGAGTGCTTCATGCAGCAGAGTGAACCTGGACAATATGCAGGTAGGTTTCCATAAATATGTGTTGGAGCTACTCCCACCAAAGAAGACAAAAATGCAGCTGTTTGGTGGATATATTAAAAATAAAAATATCACTACAATCTCTCTTTAATCTGTTTTTATTGTTCATTACCCAAAGTAATGGGGGAAACTTAATATGATAAATTATTATAATAAAAATGGGTGATGGGGCCCATATTTGGTACAAAGCACTTGCCCCAAATGTCCATTACATCCTCCATTCTATGCTTCACTTGACACTTTTTCCGTGAATGTGGGCAAAGTGGGGCAGAGAGAGGGGCGGGCCAAAGCGGGGCTGCCTCGTCTTGACATATTTATAACTTACGCCAGTTTTCTGGCATGAGTTCTACAGGAAATCTATGCCCCAATGAGTCTGGGAGACTGTGGGGCAGATTAACTAATACTGTCTAAGGCCGGGTTCCAACGTGGCGTAAACACCGCGATTTGCCTGTGGCGTAAACACCGCAAAAATAAACGCGGCGATTTACAGTCATAGTCACTTTGCGTTAAAATACATACTGCAGACATGCGGCGATTTCCAAAACCGTTGCGCTTTTTTGGTGTGGGACGCCACATGTGGCCTTAGCCTAAAAGTTAGACAGGGTAAACTTAGACTAAACAGTCTTAAGCTGCGTCAGATTTATAAAAGTGTCTGATGCTGTTTAATAAATCTATCGCATTAGTAGACTGTCTAGTCTGATTTAATACTCCCTATTAATATATGCCAGAAAATTTGCCAATATTTGGCATAATTTTGGCACTTGGTATTGCTGCTCATAGTCTTGATTAAAACTAACTTACCTACGCCTCTAACCTACAGACAGTTAGAGAGGCAGGCAGATGGAAGAGAGTAACACAGGAATGCAAAATGAGACTACACTTTGGACTTGTTTGTAGTCTGTAACCATGGAGACATATCAGTCTGCTATATACCGGTGTTTATGGGCATATATGGGAATGGTATGTTTATTTGAGCTCTGTATAATTGTACTGTTTGGGCATTATGTAGTACACCATAAAGTAATTTACAATAGAAGGTACTGCACAGGGTACCTACCAACCCAGATAAAGCCAGCCCTTACTGCATTCCTTAGTATTAGAATTATTAAGTGGCTATACACTGATGCATAGGGAACGATTTCTTTTATGAAGCATTTCCTTGCAGGACTCAATCAGTGGTCATATGTTCTTTCAGTAAGGGACAAAAAAAGAAGACAACGCCGAGCGGCACATACAGTAGTGTAATATTGTTTGTAAAATTGGTGTACAAATAGAGCAGTGCGGTGAAATAGAAGTGAAATGCACCCCACACAAGAGCTTGTATAAGCACTGTGATTGGGATGGATCCACAAAGAACAGGTAGAGAGTTTCCACACACACAAAAAAAAATTTTTGTTATACAATGTTGTGATTTGACGCTCACCTGGGCTAGTTGTGATAAGCCACAACTACTTAGCATGCATGATAATCCTATATGTGGAGGCAGCAGAATCTCTCAGCATCGGGACCACAGGAATCCAGGCGATGATGGTACCAGTTGTTGTAGATGGAGTGGATACTCCAAAAAAGAGAGATAGTATATCTGCGCTTTCCAGATAAAAGAAACTTTATTGGGGCTCAAAACACAACGCGTTTTGGAGATCAAAATTCTCCTTTTTCAAGTGTCTCATTTTACACTTGAAAAAGGAGAATTTTGATCTCCGAAACGCGTTGTGTTTTGAGCCCCAATAAAATTTCTTTCATCTGGAAAGCACAGATATACTATCTCTCTTTTTTTGGAGTATTCACTCCATCTACAACAAGTGGTCATATGTGGAGAGGTTACTATAAAGTTGCTATTGCAAAGGGATTGACCATCCCAGAAAGTCACCACAATACCTGTCTATATCCCCTTAATTTACTGTACATGTATAATATATGTTTTTGAGCAGGTGACGTCAGCAGACAGCTCTTGGGTCAAATCTCGCAGCTCAACCAACTACTTGGAGAACTCAGGGATGTTATGAAACAACAGGTAAATTGGATAATTAAATAATAATAATAAGGTTTATAGATGGCATAAATACCAAGGTAAAGGCAATATACTGAAATAACTCAAAATTCTAAGAAATAGCTTATCCATAGGGCATAACATGGATCCTATTGTGTTCTATTTGGATAGAACTGGAAAAAAATGGAAAGTGTTTCAAATGTTTTCTTTCTGTTTTAAAGGTGAAAGAAACCATGTTTTTGAGGAACACTGTCTCAGAATGCCAGGCTTGTGGTAAGTAGAGATGGTCATGGAACTTGAAAGTTTACTGGTATGGCGACTTGGCATTAAAGAGGTTATCCAGCTTCCAAAAATGATCTGCAAATACACCCACATCAGAGCTAAATACTCACTGTTCCCTTTTGCACACTTTGCTTGTCTTTATTTTACTTCCTGCTCCTTGTCTCACCGTTATTTACATGCAGTGAATTTGTGGACAAACTGCATTTCCCATTATTCATCTGCCTGCTCTCACTTTCTGTGTAGCCCTTCCTTCTGTACTCTCCCCTGCTATAAAATCACAGGTAATAGGTAATTCCCCCATCCAAGACCACATGCTACAGTGATGTTTCGTGTGCTGAATGAACTGCTCACAGGGAGGATCTTATGTTGTACAACTACAAGAACCCATATAGCCCTAGTCTTGGGGTAGAAAAAACATTCTGGAAGGCAGCCCAAATAAAACACAAAGTATACTGCAAAAACTTTAGGGGATCTCCTAATCCATTACTACTTTATAGTTTTCTAAATTTTTTTTCATTCTGTTTTCACTATATCTTATATTTTTTCCTCCATTGAAGGTTTAATTCCAGACTATCACAATCCAACAGAAGCTCCAAAACCACCACAACCTACTCCACCTCCAAAGCCTCGATGTGATGCAACATCATGTTTCCGAGGTGTGAAATGCACAGAGACCAAAAGCGGGTTTCAGTGTGGACCTTGTCCTGAAGGTTACACTGGCAATGGTGTCATATGTACTGATATAGATGAGGTAATAAATCTGTAATATTATCTTAATGACAAGTTCTGCAATTTTATGATATTCTTTGCATTTCCATTATTGCATTCTGTAAGTTAATGGAAAGATCTTGTTCTGATTGTGTCCTGCTGACACAGCTGCACAACTTGTTACAAGAGACATCTGATATCCTGAAAGGGTCATTTCCATTCAAGCTCATATATAGCTATATCTGTTGGATATACAATATATGCTTGACAGATGCAGTTCCACCTGGGGCACCTGAATCTATCTGAAGAACAGGGTCCCGTTAGCAGCCACAAGTGAATGGAGAGGGGCCACACAAGTCTCTCCATTCACTTGTATGGAAGTTCAAAAAATAGTTGAATCCATCTCCAGAGGTGAGACCCACATTTATGGCATACTCTATGCATATAGCCATGAATGGCATGATGGGAATACCCCTTTAACAACACATTCATCCACTTTACAAGGTCATGACCAGGACATGTTTTCAGCCACAGACCTTGAAAATGTTGAGGAATTGAAAGGCTCATAATTATATAAGATCATTCCAGAACATTTCTTTATACAATGAATAACTGGATTGAACTGTAAAGAGCTGCAATACCATTCACAGCCACTATACAGTGTACAGAGCTGTACATGTTCTGGCTCCTATTCCAGAGCACCATGGTCTCTTCAATCAGCTGATCAACTAGGATGGTAGAAGATGGACCCACACGTATATTGATGATTTATCCTAGAAAATCTCTTTAAAGAGGACATGTCACCAGGTCTGAAAAGCCCATCATCTGATAGGCGCTTGTCACCCTGAGTATTTTGGTATTTTGTTTATCCAAATCCGTTCAGCCACTCCAAAGATATAAGCCCTTTTAGGGTTTAATCAAATTAGGGTATACTAGCCAAGTGAGCGGTAACACAGTGGGGTCTCTGTGGGCTGTATGTCATGTAGTGTTACCACTTGCTTTGTATGTATAAACTAATTTGTATCAAAACTAAAGGGCTTATATCTTTGGAATAGCTGAACGGATTTACATAACAAAACAACAAAATGCTCAAGGTGACAGCGTCTATCAGATGACAAATGTCATGACATTCAGACCTGGTGACAGATACTGTTATAACTTTGTTTCAGTGATATCAGAATACCCTGATAAGCTAAGTACCCAGCACTACAGAGACATCAGTACAATATTTCATTGCTCTCTGTCTTTTATTTTTTCACTTTTTGTTTCAGTGCCGATTGAACCCTTGTTTCCCCGGAGTTCAGTGCATAAACACTATGCCAGGTTTCAGATGTGAAGCCTGCCCACCTGGATACACAGGACCAGCGGTGCAGGGTGTCGGCACTATATATGCTAAGCAAAATAAACAGGTAAATGCACATTGCAATGCACAAAAGGTAGAAATCGGTGTACTAAAAATCAGTCAGGTTCAGATGGGTGTGTTATGATGATGATATTGTAGAGGTTTACAGGTTTCAACATATGAGGGTTATGTAACCCAGCACTAAAAGTGATGTCACTTTAGGCTATGTTGCAGTGTCTGTCAGAAATCCCAGATGAAAAAGTCCTAACTAAATAACAGACACCCAACGGACCCCATTATAGTCAATGTGGTCCCTCAGGATCTATTGATGTCTGACATTAGACAGTCTGTTTTTCAATGCCACAGATGTGAATGTGCCCTTACTCACTTTATATTTGACCTCATGGTCATGACTGTATTATAGCTTCATACAACTCGTGATATAAACATCTATGGGGCTATATCGTATTTCTCTCTACAATTCTCTGCAATTGCACCATGTTCCATCAGATGGCATATTATGGAGCTATACTTCCTAGCTAAAATATCTCAGTAATATAGCTCCTTATGGATATACCATATATTTGGAGTAATACATTTCTGTAGTAAGAGCTTTCCAGGGCTCTGTCTTTATCTATACAGATAAGTCTAATAATCAAGTTTATTTATTTATTATGGTTACTTCTGGTCGAGTCTAAGAAGACAGTTGTTACAAGGACACTTCTTTGTCCTCTCCTTTGCCCACTTCATCCATCAAGTGAATGAGACCTTTGGATATATTTGGCATATTCTCTGGAAGCTTTCTTGACGCATATACTAAAGACTGAGCAAAAATGTAATGTGAACACAGCCCAACATTGCCAGCATACCAGTAGAACCAAGAGATACCGTAGTACAATGTGTAATAGTTCTGTCAGTGGCATAACTAGGAATGGCTGGTCCCCAAGGTGAACATTTGACATGGGGCCCCCCCCCCCGAACCGCTGCCTCCAACCCCCCCGGACCGCCCCCCTCCAAAAATACCCCCCCGCACAAACCGCATACCTGCGCACACTAGCCATAGTGGCCCCTGCACACAGTATTGTGCCCCATAGTGGCCCCTGCACACAGTATTATGCCCCATAGTGGTCCCTGCACACACAGCATTATGCCCCATAGTGATCCCTGCACACAGTATTATGCCCCATAGAGGTCCCTGCACACACTATTATGCCCCATAGTGACCCCTGCACACAGTATTATGCAGCATAGTGGCCTCTGCACACTGTATCATACCCCATAGTGGTCCCTGCACACAGTATTATGCCCCATAGTGGCCCCTGCACACAGTGTTATGCAGCATAGTGGCCTCTGCACACAGTATTATGCCCCATTGTGGCCCTTGCATACAGTATTATGCCCCATAGTGGCCCCTGCACACAGTATTATGCCCCATAGTGGACCACCTATGAACGATTATTATATTCTGGGGTCTTTTCAGACCCCAGAGTATAATGATTGAAGACCCAGGGGAGGATACAAACATAAAAAACTATTCTACTTACCTCTCCCTGGCTCCGATGCACTCCGGTGCGCTACTTCGGATCTTGCGTGAGCCAGGCCGGCGTCGCAATGCTTAATGACATCGACTGACGTCTGGGACGTCACCAAACAGGCCCAAAGCCTGTCGGAGCATAGGAGAGGTAAGTAACATAGGAGAGGTAAGTTCGCTCACCTCCCTTGGGCCCGGATCGTTATACTCCGGGATCTGAAAAGACCCCGGAGTATAATAATAACAGTGTTTGTGGGGTTCGCAGTAGCGGCTGTCACAGGACTCCGGGCCCCTTAATGTCCCGGGCCCTGTGGCAGCCGCTACTGCTGCTACCCCGGTATTTACGCCCCTGAGTTCTGTAAAGATGTGTGCTTGTTTATTATGGCAACAGTATTTCTTTACCAGTGGAACAGTTTTTCGCAGTGTTCCACATTATATAAGACTTAGGGTATTTTGTTAGTATTTTCGGTTTCATGGCTTGTCATTCTATATGAATACTTTCCCCTTTACAATATAGCAGAGACAAAGACATAGTGAAACATGTCTGACGGCGAGAGGAAAAATACACAGCATGAACAATCGTTTTCAGATTGATGGGAAAACCACAGCGTATGATAATATTTATGCAGGAAATTATATATATTCATTGTGGTTGCATCATTGAGAACTTTACAGGAAACCAAGCAGACGACATATGGCGATCATATGGTTGCATTACCTGACACCAGCTTCCTGTATAGAAAGTGACCAGACTGAGGGAGAATTGTCTGCTACACTGTGCATAGGTGGAAGTAATGATCCATTTGTGGGAATGAAAGATGAGACCTAGAGACTGATGAGAGCCAACAATTTTAGCTTATTTTAGTTCTGGAGCCTAAGGGTCGGTTCACATCTGCATTCACTTTTCGTCCAGGGGAATCCGCTTGGGGACCCCCCCGAACAGAAGCCGATATGCAGAGAGAAGCGGTTTACATCAGGAAACCTGCGGACCCCATAGACTATAATCCCGCAGAAACATGCGGAGAGGAAAGTCCTGCTTGCAGCACTTTTCTCTCTGCATGTTTCCGCATATTTTGTGCGGAGACCGAGCGGAAACCACACGGACTCCATTATAGTCTATGGGGTCCTCAGGTTTCCTGATGTAAACCGCTTCTCTCTGCATAAAGGCTTCCGTTCGGGGGGTCCCCAAGCGGACTCCCCTGTATGGAAAGCGAACGCAGATGTGAACCGGCCCTAATCCTTTATTGTATTTACGTCCCTGTATCTCATTATCTTAAGTGGTTACAACATTTTATGTTCATTTTATTTGAAGATATACGGTAGTTGAGAATATTCTGTGTCCATGGTTGCCACCAGCCAATAAACCAGTAGCCCTTTTCTATCACATCTGCCATCCTGCCCTAGGAATGTCAAAAGCTTCATGACTAGGTCTATTCTGGGATTGTCAAAAGTGGATGATTGTAACAGAGAAGGTATCCGACCTAGGGACCAGAGTTGTAGCTAAGCTTTCCTTCACTGTCCTTACTCTGTATCTAAATACTTAAAAGTATTTCACATACCTCCCAACTTTCAAAGGACAGAATGTGCGGTGCAAATTTATGGTCATCCTCTTCCTCTTCCTCATCCCACCCACTCCAATCCATTTTTCTTTGTGCTCCCACACAGTATAATGCCCCTACAGTCAAACTAACATGATATGCCCCCACATTATAATGTCCCCCTCCAATTGCCTCCACGGTATAAAGTCCCTCTAATGGTGCACCCACAGTTCAATGTCCCCCTCCAGCTGACCCCAGTTTAATGTCTCCCTCCAGTTGCCCCCAGTTTAATGTCCCCTTCCAGCTGCCCCCACAGTTTAATGTCCCCCTTCAGTTGCTCCCACAGTTTAATGTCCCCCTTCAGTTGCCCCCCACAGTTTAATGTTCCCCTTATCCTAATACTCACCTCTCCTTGTTCCCCTGCTGTTCTTCTCTACTGTAAGAGATGTCATCACATTGCGCCTACTCCCAGAGCACAAAGGGTGGAATGGTTGAAGAAGGGAGCAGACAGCCATTCTTGTATTCATCTATTCATACTATTCACTATCCATTTTTGTATTCACTATTCACCATTCCCAGTTTCAACTCATCTACGTCCTCTCTGGATGCAGCGGGACAGGACTCGGAATACAGGACTGTCCTGCTGAATCTGGGTCCATTGGGAGGTATGCACTCACATTTAACAAACAGGCATGTGCACACTTGAGCAGCAGAAGAATACTGACTTAGGTCGTATTCACATGAAAGTGAAAAACGCCCACGTGATGGCCTTCTTTGTAACAGCCATCGCACAGCCGCACAGCCGTTAACCCCTTCCTGCTCTGCGCCGTACTATTACGTCATGCTGAGCGTATAGTTAATGCTCAGCACCTGGATGCCATGATCAATAGCGCTCAAGATCGCCCCCTTGCCCCTTGGGTTACTAGGGGTTGCCATAGCAGCCAGGAGGCTGGGCCACGCCCTTCTGACTGCCTATGCATAGCTCCCATAGGAACTAACGTGTGATGTTCTGCAATACTATGTATTGCAGGATATTGCACAGGGGATCTGAGATCACAGCTTCAAGTCCCCTTGTGGAACATGTAAATAGTAAAAAAAAAACAAAAAAAAACACACACACATAGTTTATAATACAGACTCATAAACAAACAATAAAAAGTTAAAAAAAACACTTTTATATTTAAAAAATACATAATGTAAACAAAAATAAATAAACAAACATGTTAGGTATCCCCATGTGCGTATAAGTCCCCACTATCCAAAAATAGCATTATTTATCCCATAAGGTGAACGCCGTAAAAAAATATATATACTGCGATGCGCAAATTAATGTATTTTCATAATTTTGCTTTCCCCAAAATGTAACAATAAAAAATGATCAAAAAGTCATACATACAAACATTGGTACCAATAAAAAGTACAATTTGTCCCGCAAATAAAGAGCCCTGACATATTTCCGTCAACAGTACAGTAAGAAAGTTATAGGCGTCATAGTACGGTGATCCCAGGAAAATCGCTCATTTTCAAAAAGTTACATTTTATTTGTAAAAGCGGCAAAACATAAAAAAAAACAATATAAACATGGTATTGTCGTAACCGTAATGACCTGCCGGACAAAGCTGCCATGTCGTTTTTAATGCAGAGTGAATGCCGTAAAAACAAAATGCAAAAAATTATGATAGAATTGTGTTATTTCACATGGACTCCCAGAAATGTAAATAAAAGCTAATCAAAACATTATATGTACCCCAAAATGGTGGCAAATAAAAATACAGCTCATCACGCAAAGAATAAGCCCTCATATAGCTATGTAGATAGAAAAATAAAAAAGTTATGAATTTTAGAAGGCGGGTAAGAAAAATATGAAAAAGTCCTCGAGCATTAACGTACAAACTACATCCTTAAAGGGTTAAAGTGTAAAAGTGCACATTGATTTCAATGTAGCTATTCACATGTCAGTTTTGAACCCATACTAGGGTATAGTTACACAAAAAAAAAGTGGCAAAAATGCTAAAAAAATATCTAAATACACCCTAAATCTGGCTGATATTTTTGGGTAGAAAAGGCAGCAACCGTACCTGTGTACCTTTACAGGAACATTACTAGTCTGGAATTCATAGGTCAGGACTGGGCCTCTCACCTAAACTAAACTGTAGTATTACAAATAGCAGCAGCCGAAGTGTGGATTATAGTAGTGCAAGATAGCAGAACTTCTGTGCAAATAGAACACATGTGCATACTCCATTTTTGTGTTAACCACAATGCTAATTTGTGTTAAAATTGACATTTTGGGGTATTTTCCCTGGGTAGAAAGGGGTACGGTTAAAATGTCCTACGACATGGGCTTCAGCTGTTGTTAAGTAATCAATTTTGTAGGCCATTGGAGAGGTTAATTGGCGAGATTAATACCAAATTTACTCAATTGTGTAAGCCTCTTAATAAATCTTTTATACCTGCTATTGCCATAGATATGTGCCAAAGGTTTCTGCAAGTTACCTTTAATTTTATTTAATTTTTAGATTTGGCCCAAACTACATTTCCTACCCTGCACATACATTGAGAAATGTTGCCAAAGTTTTACAAACTTGGCATTCTGGTGCAATGTTAAAAAAGCCGCAGTTCACACCAAAAACCGGACTAAACACAAACCGACATATCAAATGTTAAAGAAGCCTTTTATGCTTAGTGTGACGAGGGGTGTGGCTTAGATGGAAATGGGTGTGGCTTAGCAAAAATGGGGTGTTGACATAAAAACTTTTCTTGTTTCAATAAAGATCTGCCTTGATATGAACGAATGTGAAAATGGAAGAAATGGCGGATGTGTCGCTAACTCTATTTGCATTAATACCATGGTAAGTAGCTTCTTCACCTAAAGATATCATGTATGACAAATCCACAATATAATGGGTATCACAAGTAGTGCAAAGGAAAGGTGGAGCAGTTGCCTATAGCAACCAATCAGATTGGAAAATGAAAGCAGTGACCTGATTGGTTGCTATGGGCAACTGCTCCACCTTTCCCTTACACTTGATTTGATAACTCCCCATTGCTCACATATTGTTCCCGCTGCTCACATGTTAGTCATGTTATCCATTTTTTCACGTCCAATTAGAAACACAGAAGGCGACCCTTTTTGGCCCAGACCACTGAAAAAGGCCACATGACTGCACAAATGCAAAATTCAGGGCGTCCCCCAACAACGGTCCATGAAAACTAGACCACACATTGATAAATTTTGTATATTGTGACTTTTTATGGACCCATTGATTTGAATGAGCGTGTTCTATCCAAAAGACGGACAAAAGTAGCGCATGCTTCCATCTGTGGAAAAAAAAACACATATTGGATGAATTTATCGAATCTCTTGGACCTTTTTTTCTTCTTAGTCTATGGGTTTTTTTAATGCTTTACACTGTGGGGCATGTTTCATTTGCACCATTTACACAAATCTCATCACTTTGCATTTTTGATGGGTAAAGTTGGTAAGGTTTATTTAGAGTAAGGCCTCATGCAAACAAATGCCTGCAGGCTGAGGCTCTCCCGAGGGTAGGTCTGATTTTCCGTTCCGATGATTATAGAGTAGGTCCTGACATCGGAACAGAGTAGAACGGAATCCCCATTGAAGTTAATGGGGACAGATGAAACTTGGATGATACTCATGTCAACCAAGTGCATTCCACTATAAAATCGGTGCCCCCCTTGGCATGCACACTCGGTTGTCTTCATGTAGCCTTACATGAGACTCATTTGTAATATGTGCCTCTTTTTTTAAAAAAAAAAAAAAGGGGCAACCAGACTCTCTACATGGCCAGGAAAAAAAAAAGTATCTGCCAGCTGTAGAATCACAATTTCATCTCGAGGTGACTTGATGCATGGAAATGCAAGTCATATAAATAATAAATCCCCCCCTGCCCCATTGAACAGCGCACAGACAGAAATCACTGACATGTGAGTGATACTCTACCTCCCCCTTGACACATGTCCGGATAATTTGGGTTATCATGGCATATGTATAATTACAGAAACAGGTCATGTGCCATGCAGGCACATGTACTCGCTCTAAATCTGCTGTCCAGGAAATGCAGGTTGCGCGTAGTTTAGGTATCAGATTGTCAGGTAATATAGACAGTGGAGGAGGTGAGGGGGTCAATGTGCTCAGCTGCTTCTAAACCTGAAGTCTCTAGCACGCTTTACTGGTACCATGTGTTCATCTATGTACACGTATTTAAGATTGAAGCAGGGTGGCGCAGGTTCACTTTATGCCCCAAAAAAACAAAAGAAAAAAATGCACTAAAACCTAACTTTTAATAGTGATTCTAAAAGTACCATAAGAACCCAAAAGACCAAAGGCCTAAAGTCTGAATTATACCAATAGACAGACACCCAGGAGGCCAAAAATATATGTGTAGTATAACATAGATGCCGAGTCCCAAACTAAGGGCTCAGTATCTATGAACACTAATGTTAGGTGGTAAATAACCCATATAAAAAAACAGCTGTGGGATCTCAGAATGCCCCACCTCATCAACATAAAGAATAGCTCCCTCAGTGATGCAATGAAAAACTGCTCCTAATAGAAGAGTGAAAAGCACGATAATGTAGTTCAATTGCTGGTCACTCTTAGCCACAATAGCGGCATGTACATATAGGAGACACAGTGATCACACACACACTAACTAGAGGGTCAGTAAAAGACCCTCATCCTCACTTTCTACAGTTTATGTATGATTTCTATCAGATGGACAGACATTGTATTGTCGGCGATCAGCCGGGGTTCCTACAAAGACTTGTTTAGCAGAGTATCAACTTGTCTAAAAGGCTCTTTATATACATCTGCTAAGTGTGCATGTTATGTCTGTATGTAACATCCATATATGCCCCTTCATTAGATTAAAACCAGTGTAATAAAACTAATATCTTGTCATCCAGGGTTCTTACCGCTGTGGACCTTGTAAAGAAGGCTTTGTCGGTGATCAGGCCAAAGGCTGCAAAGCAGAAAGGAAAAGCTGCTGGAACAGAGGGCAATACCCCTGCCATGCTAATGCCCAGTGTATCGAGGAGAAGGATGGCGAAATAACCTGTGTCGTGAGTATATGGGGCTAGTAGGATACAGTCACATCTTGCTTTTTACAGTCCATTAACAAATCCACTAGAAATGGATGCAATATAATAATAATAATAATAATAATAATAATAATAATAGTCCTTTAATAGTCCCACAATGGGGAAATTCAGTGTGTTACAGCAGCAAAGATAAGATAAGATAAGCAGATGCCAATAGAAGGACATGTGTTTGCATAGGGTTCTATGTAAAAAAATGGATCTGTTGCTGTGCATTTTTTTTTTATCACAGACAAAAGCATAGTCTGCTTGGGTACCCGAAAAATGGAAACCCTATCTGCTTAAAAAGCAGTTACCCACGGAAACCCGCAGACCCTGCAAGCAGAACTTTTCTCTCCACCTTTTTTGGTGGAAACCAGGCGGAAACCCGGTGGACCCCATTATAGTCTACGGGATCTGGATCCATGGGATTCTAGAGTTAGAATAGAGTTTCCATTTTTTGGGTCCCCAAGCAGACCCAAAGGATGTAAACCCGAACGATAGTGTGAACCTAGTATTAGCCTATATTCATACATGCATCAGAAGTAGCGTCAAAAGCCTTTTGCTCAGTTTTCATATCTTATGTGCAGGTTCCGTGTGGAAAGTAAAGTCTATGCTATCATGCCTAATATTAGGAACTATAGAAAATGTAAAGAATTCTAATGGTCCCTTTGTAAGCGCTTTCCTGACATCTAGTGGTGAGAATCGTTGATTATGTAGATAATCTATTTTCCCTTAGTCCGAACAGCAGCACAATATGGGGTATTTCTGCCCCTGTGTGCTGATAGGACAGGCAGAACTTTTAATTAACATAACTGATCTCCCTATAAGAGGTAAAGAAGACCTTCCCCCCCACCCCCGTGTTAGTTATAAAGAACAAATAACATACAAGAAATCACAGTACTATTTCAGGGAGGGAAAGCTTGTGCTGCTGTTCGGACTAAGGGAAAACAAATTATCTACATAATCAACGATTCTCCTTATGTCCAACAGCAGCACAATATGGGGATGTAGCAAGAAGACCCCTAGGGAGGGCCCTCTTGGCATACGGTACTCAATACAGAATGGCCAAAGGCAGTAGCCTCTGAACAACACATGTCTAATCTATAGTGCTTCACAAATGTCAATTGAGAGCCCCAGGATGCAGCAGCGCAAATTTGATCCAACGGAACAGAAAGATTCTCTGCCCAAGAGGCAGAGATGTCTCTAGTGGAGTGGGATTTTACAAAATTAGGAGGGGATAACCCCTGGGAGGAAAAGGACACCTTTATTGCCTCCTTTATCCATTTATCCAAGGAGGGTTTTGATGCTTTCAAACCCCTGTTTCTACCGAAGTAATTTATTAGAAGGTTGAGGGACTTTCTAAAGGGACCTGTACGCTGGAGATAGATCCGAAGGCATCTTACAAGATCCAAAGAGTGAAGTTTCTTCTCCTCTGCAGTAGAGGGGGAAGGAAAGAAGGTTGGCAAGGATATTATCTGATTTAAGTTAGAACGAGAAGGTACTTTTGGAATAAATCCAGGAAGAAATTTCAACTGGACTCTGTCAGAAAAAAAGAAATGTAAGGCTCTATAGCAGATAGAACTTGTAACACACCCACTCTTTTGGCAGAGGTAATGGCAAGTAAGAAAGTGACCTTATAAGTCAAAAATTTTAACTCCACCTCCTCGAGTGGTTCAAAGGGAGGCCCACATAGGCCTGAAAGAACTGTGGAGAGGTCCCATTGAGGAATGGGAGCATACACAGAGGGTTTTAACCTTACTGCACCCTTTAGGAACCTAGAAATCAAAGGATCCTGAGAAAGACGTCTGCCCAAACAGGCAGAAAGGGTAGCCACATGGACTTTTAATGTGGCGGGAGTAAGACCCTTATCCAGACCGTCCTGAAGAAATTGTAGCAGAGCCTCAGTCGGTGGATCTGAACTATCAACTTCTTTATTGGAGCACCAAGCTCTGAAGATGTTACTTATCCTCTGGTAACTCCTCTGGAAGGGGCTCTGGAACAGGACAAAGTCTTCAGGACGGCTTCAGACAATCCTCTAGATTGGTAAAAGGACTGGTCAACTTCCAGGCTGTCAAGTTGAATCTTCTCAGATCCGGCATAACCGACTTCCTTGAACTATCAGGTTCTGGATTAGGGGAAGCCTCCAATAAGTCCCTCGACTCATCTGAATGAGTTGGGAAAACCAAGCAAACGGTATGATGGCGATTACTGTGGCTTGATCCTGTCTTACTTTCATCAATACCCTTGGTATCATGGAAAGTGGAGGGAAGATGTATGCCAGCCTGAACCTCCATGGGATGGACAGGGCATCCACTGCCAAGGGATTGTCCTCCTGATATAGAGAACAAAACTTCTCTACCTTGGCGTTGATTCTGGTGGCCATGAGGTCTACTTCCGGGAGATCGCATCTCAGGGTGATCTGATGAAAAATCTCCTGATTGAGGGACCACTCGCCCGACACTATTAGGCTCCGACTCAACGGGTCCGCTAATATGTTCAGGGATCCTCGGATATGAACTGCGGAGAGATGGGTTAAATTCTTTTCCCTTAGTAGGGATAAAGATCTGGTGCCTCCTTGTTTGTTCAGATAGAGAACTGTTGCCATGTTGTCTGACCGAACCTTTACAGCTTTCCCTTGGAGAAGGAGAGAGAAATGGAGGAGCGCCAGGCGAACAGCTCTGAGTTCTCGCCAATTGGATGACATGGCTTTCTCTATCCAATTCCATGTTCCCCTCACGGGAATCTCTTCTAGATGTGCTCCCGAACCGGAGAGGGATGCATCGGTGGTCAACAGGGTCCAGACAGTTTGGACCATGGACATCCCGTCTTTGAGATGGATCCACCATCTGAGGGAAAGACAGGTTTTGTAGGAGAGTTGCAAATTCTTGTCCAGACCCAGCGGGCTGTGGTTCCAAACTTCCAGAAACTCCTTCTGGAGGGGGCGCATATGCCATAGGGCCCAAGGGACTGCATCTGCAGATGCTGACATGAGACCCAAAACCTTCATCGCCATTCTGATGGAAACTTGCCTGGTCAGGTATAGATAACGTGTTGCCCTGATGATCCTCTCCTTTCTGAGGAGTGGTAATGATATTTTCATCTGTTCGGAGTCGAGGGTAAAGCCTAGAAATTTTTTCCGTGTGGAAGGCTTGATCTCCTATTTTTCCCAGTTTATAATCCAGCCTAACCGCTGGAGAAACGTCATGGCTAACTGGAGATGATGAAGAAGAATCTCTTCTGTTCTGGCTTTTATCAGCCAGTCGTCCAGGTATGGAGCGATAAACAACCCCTAGAGCACAGGTGTCAAACACAAGGCCAGTGGGCCGAATCCGGCCCGCTGCCTTCTGTTATCCGGCCCGGCCTCACGTAATACAAGAGCAATAAAGATGGCGGCCGCCTCACTCCGCCTCATTAGCGGTGCGCCCCTGGGCGGCCGCCATCTTTATTGCCTCAGGCGGCACTGTCCCTCACTGTCTGGGGGGCGGCATTTTTCTATTCAGTGTAAACCAGCCCAGGACAGGCCGCTTTAAAAAATACAGAGCTGAGCGGGGCCTGTCCTGTGCTGGTTTAAGAGACTTCGCATCTCAGCGCAGGCGGCGATACAATGACGTCATCGCGCCGCCTACGCTGAGACACAGACGTCGCGGACAAGAAGAGGAGGCGGCAGCGGCGGCTGCATCAAGGCATCGCAGGTGAGTATAACTTTTTTTTATATATAAATAGGCCGTGACCTGCTGGAGTATCCCCAGCTGGCCACGGCCTATTTATTACCTACCCCGCGTCTGCTCGTGGCCGCCCCCGCCTCCCCTTCTGCTATGGGACGCAGAAAGGGAAGTGGATGCCGCTGTGAGCGGCCGCGGGTATCGGTAAGTGAGGCCGCAGGCCTCAAATACTACTATTATTATACTCCGGGGTCTTTTCAGACCCCGGAGTATAATAATCAGAGGCCCAGGGGAGGTGAGAGAACATAAAAACATATCCTACTTACCTCTCCTGCGATCGGTGTTACTCCGAGCAAGCTTGAGGCCTCTGGTGACGTCATCAGGTCGCGTCGCCGGCCTGATCACGTGACGTGTGTGCGCAATTAAACAGAGCCGAAAGCTGCAAGGAGTGCACCGGTGTCCAGGATAGGTACGTAACACCAGTTTTTATGTTTGTTACCTCCCCTGGGTCTCCGTTCATTATACTCTGGGGTCTGAAAAGACCCCAGAGTATAATAATAGTTCATGGTTTGGCCACTATGGGGCATAATACCCTGTGCAGGGACCACTGTGGAACATAATACCAGTACAGGGGCCACTATGGAGCATAATACAAGTGCAGGGGCCACTATGGAGCATAATACCAGTGCAGAGGCCATTATGGAGCATAATACCGTGTGCAGTGGCCACTGTGGAGCATAATACCGTGTGCAGGGGCCAATATGGAGCATTATACCGTGTGCATGGGCCACTAGGGTTGATAATCCCGTGCATAATACCGTGTGCAGGGGCAGCTGCGAGTCATAATACAGTGTGCAGGGACTGCTGTGGAACATTATAGTGTGTGTAAATGGGGCGCTATAAACAGGGGCTATGGCACCTGTTTATATTATACGCTGTCTAATAGCTCGCTTAACTGTTAAGGAGAAGTTACTTTTATACACGTGTAAAATAATCTTGGCCCTTCAAGGTACCCCATGAGGCTGAAGTGGCCCCCGGTGAAAATGAGTTTGACACCCCTGCCCTAGAGCCTGAGAGCCGCCGCTACAGGGGCTACTACCTTGGTAAAGGTGTGAGGAGCCGAGGAGATGCCGAAGGGTAACGCTGTGAACTGAAGATATTGAGTCCGGCCAGCAACCGTTACTGCGATCTTTAGGTATCTTCTGTGAGGAGGATACATCGGGATATGTAGATATGCTTCCTTCAAGTCTAAGGTGACGAGGACATCGCCGGGCTGAAGAAAGGCAACCACCGATTTTATGGTTTCCATACGGAACTGTTTTCTCCAGATGAAATGGTTTAGGAACCTTAGGTCTATTATTACTCTCCAGTCCCCTGATGGTTTGGGTACCAGGAAGACCAGAGAGTAGACTCCCAAACCTTCTTCTGAACAGGGAACCAACTCCAGGGCCCCCTTGTCTAAATATTCCTGGATGGCCCTTTCTAGCACCAACTGTTTTGGAGTGGAAAGCAGACAAGTTCTTACAAATCTGTCTCGAGGAAGAGAACAAAAATCTATGGCATAACCCTGTTGTATCACCTGAAGGACCCAAGGATCCTGAATGTGTTCTTGCTAAGCGGGGAGAAAATGAGAGAGGCGACCTCCGACCAGTAATAAAGCCACCAAGGGAGGAAAACTGGTGGTGTAAAAAATCAGATTTTTTACTTTGCTCCCTTTTAGGGATTCTGCGACCAGATCCCCTGGCCTGATAACCAGAATGCCTCTGATACTGAGGCCTGGATTGAGGTCGACGCTGAAAACCTCTACCCCGACCTGAAGACCTAGATCGGCCTCTGAAAGACTGAGGAAGGCACTTCCCCTTTTTATCAGCTAGACCCTCCATAATGTCATCAAGAGCTTTACCAAAAAGCTTATCCGGCTCAAAGGGCAGGGAGCAGATATTATATTTGGAGGCGTTGTCTGCTCTCCAGGGTTTAAGCAATAGTGGCCTTCTGGCGGCTGTAGAAAGAGCCATAGATCTGGCTGCTATCTTCACCTGATGAACGGAGGCTTCGGATAGGTAATCTGCCGATAAGGAGATTGAATTCAGGAAAGACAAAAGACTGTCCCTGGAGACACCAGAGTCAATATCTAGTTTGGAGAGGTCTGCTCTCAATTTATTTGCTACCTCACTGGAAGCAATCCCAACAGAAACCTGGGCAGAGGCAGAAGAGTAAACCTTCCTGAGAGTACTCTCCGTGCGTCTATCCATGGGGTCTTGTAAATTAGAACCATCTTCTGCCGGTACAACCGTGCGACGGGATAACTTAGCCACGGCCATATCTACCTTGGGCGGGGGGGCCCCAGCGGTCCTGCTGAACCTCCATAATTGGAAAGAGGGTCCTTGGATAGAAAAAAGGGTTTTTCTGGATGTTTCCATTCTGCCATCATTGCTTTGTTAAGATTAGCATCCACTTGGAAAGCCCTTGGCCCTCTATAGGTGGAGCACGAGGCTTCCCCTGGGTCAACATCACGATCGCCTGACCGGATGGACTTAAGCAATTTTTGCATTTTTTGAAAAGGAAAAAGAGGCCTACCGAACACCTCAGGATCTTCATCAGAAGTCTATGTCTCGTCCAAGATCTGAAAATCCTCTTCAGAGGGACCAGCAGAGTGAGATTGCTGCTCCCTGCGTGGCCTCCTGGAAACCTGGGAGACAGAATCCTTGATCTCCCTCATAGAGTCTTCAACATATTCCTTTACCCAGGTAATGACATCCCGCAAGGAAGGCTCATCAGCAGGAGGACCTCGACACTGGCGGCAGCGGATATATACTCATACCCATCTGGAAGGGGAGTGTCACAATCCCTGCAAGCAAGATGTCTACGCTTTGCGGAGCTTTTTCTTCTGGTTACATCATCACCGTTAGAGGGAGAGGAAGACATCTAAGAAACAAAAACCGAAAAAATGAAGGTTGAAAAAATTTTTAAAATAATTATTATTTTTTTTTTTTGCTTAGAGCGAAAAAAACTACCGTGCAACTTGATAGAAATTAGAATTTCAGGAAAATCCCAATGCAAGCCACAAAAATGGTAGAGATACCAACTGTGGAGACTTCTCTAGAGATAGACAAGTCATAGAATGCATCTATTCTCCCAAATAAATAGGAGGTGAAACTAGGGGGGTGGGGTCAAGGAAGGGGTACAAGGATCCAGAAGGAATATATTTAATAAAAAGAGGGTTCCACCCCCAAAGGGGCGCAAGCCCCTAAAAACTCACAAATACCGAAAAATCCACTTTTGGATTTTAAAACCGGCATTTTTCCCGCTCTCCCCGCAAACCCGAAACCGGAAGTGACGCGGGGAGTAGCGGGGAATAGATGGCGGCCGGAAACAGAGATGGCGGTAGAAAGGTTGCGCCCGAAGACATTGCTACTGGTCGGCGGAGAAAGACTGGAGAGGGGAAACTAAGGTAAGGAACGCGCACTAGCGCGATACCCAAACAATATTCTAGTCCCCTCAGGTAAAGAAACCTCTGAAATCTTCCCTCAGAGAGAAGATGAGAAGAAAGAAGAAGAAGAAAGTAAGAAGAAAGAAGAAGCCACCTAAATGTAAGTAGCTTAAAACCTAGGGAGGTAAAGAAACCTCCCTCCACCTGTCCCACCACACAGGACAGAAAAAAACACGGGGGGGGGGGGAGGTCTTCTTTACCTCTTATAGGGGGATTAATTATGTTAATTAAAAGTTCCGCCTGTCCTATCAGCACACAGGGGCAGAAATACCCCATATTGTGCTGCTGTTGGACATAATGGGAACAGTAATTGTACACAAAAGACGTAAAAACTAATTCTGAATAATGGAAAAGAGGCTGACTACCTACAATCAATTCACCAGGTAATTATTTAAATAATTAAAAAAAAAAAATTATGCAGAACACAATGCAGGAAAATTGGAAAAATTGTCTAAATGATAAAGGAAGAGAAATAACTAGTTCAAGAAATATAACTTCAATAGTTTTTATCAAGCAATATATTAAGTATTTAGAATAAGGCTATGTTCACATCTGCTTCAGATTTTTCATTAGGTACTCCATTACTGATTCCTGTTGAAATTAATTTGTGCCTGGAATATGATGGATCCTGTAATGGAACAGAAAACTGGAAAACCTAATGGAGAAGTGAACAAACCCTTAGGCTTCATGTACTCAAACATTAACAAAATATAGACAATAAAAATGAAAGAAAAAGTCCATTTCTAACATCCGATTCCTTACATGTGTAACATGTTTTTTAGCCATTTTCCGCCCTTCTGTCTATTTTTTTAAAATTATTATTATTTCATCTGTCTGTTTTTAACGTCCATTTGTCATCTGCTTGTCATTTGTTTTTAATTGTCCATTAAATAAAGTGCATTGATCCATTTGTAACATCCATCACTCAGATGCAAATCTGTTTGGACAGACATTAAACTGAGCCTAACAAGCCCTGAAAATGGCCAAAAATAGGGTATGTCCCTAAGGAAGGGAGGAATTTATATTAAAAATATGTTTTTTAGTGGAAATACTGTAGATCAGAAAAATTGATATAATTCAAAGGATATTAAAATGGCAGCAGAGAATAAGACAAGGAACAGTCCAAACCCATATTCTAGGCTGTAACTAATTTGTGGTGCTTGTAAACTAAGGATAATAGGGCAAGGCAAATTCCATCCCTCCACATGACCAAATGACACTACTTGCTGTAGAAATACATATAGCCGGTGGGATACAGAATTAATAGCTTATATTATAACCTCTCATCTCTTCTTTTTGTCTTCACTACAGTGCACAGTCGGCTGGGCTGGTAATGGATACATCTGTGGGAAAGACACCGATATTGATGGATATCCCGATGAAGCTCTTCTGTGCAGTGATTCAAACTGCAAGAAGGTTGATAATTTCTATTCATAATCAGTAGCAAAAACATTCAGAAAAAAAATGTGAGATCCCAGCATAAAGCCCCGGGGACATGTCATTACAGATCCATAACAACGGATAGCATACAGACTCATTCAATGGTCTCATATACATGGCTGCATTTTTACGGGTCCATGTGGGGGCTGTAGGATGGAGCTCCAAAAAATGGAGCAGGTCTTATTCCCGTCTGTGTATTCGATTGATATGGTCTGTGTAAACACAGATAATTCCATTTTCCATTTACCCACATATGCCCAAAACTGACAAACATTAGAATAACCAATTGTCATTTTATCTCCCCCACTTTATCATTGTGTATGTAATATATTTATATATTTTTCTCATTCAGGACAATTGCAAGTATGTTCCCAACTCCGGCCAGGAAGACACTGACAAGGATGGTACAGGAAATGCCTGTGATGATGACGCAGATGGAGATGGTATTATGAACGAGCAGGTAACTTGTACTATTGGACCTTATTGACTGGTAAAGTAAATGGAAATTAGCATGTACTTCTGTATTCCCAGTACCCATAGGGTGGTTATGATTTTATCATTCAGGACAGATTACTTGAACCTGTGACCTGGGATTGCACTACAAAGACTAGGATACAGTGAGGGTGATTTGCAAAGCAAAATGTGCCAGACTTCTGTCACAAAAAGTAGAGAAAAGTGTCTGGATAAAGGGCTGTAGATTAGAAGAGTTGTAAAAATGGCCAATTTTTTGGTGCACAGTACTGTTGTAATGCATATCCAACCAAGAGGTGGAATAAGAAAAAAAAAAGTGTCTAACATGCAGAAAAATGAGCAAGTTTTATCATACAGAGTGCGCAGAAGATCCTGGGCTCCAGTGCAAAATCTATAACCTGACCTGCACTTACCATGTGCTATGTATAATGCTGGGATCTGATTATGCTGTAATGAGACCTTTGGGTCCCCTCAGCCTCCAGGGCCCAATAACAATTGCCACCTCTGCACCTCCTATAGTTACACCCATGAGTGATAAATTTGGTGCAGTCTTGTTCTATCTATACTAATCTGGATTTATCTGGACTGGTTTTACCACCATGTCTAGTTATTGCTACAAGGACAACAGCACTTTCTGCCTAATATTTTGATTGATAGATCCTATTCAATGCTACAACCAAAGATATAGGAGACAAATGATCTGTTTTGGAGATTCCTCTGTTCTTTATTTACTCCACGTCTTGTATTGTTGAAATCATAATAAAGGGGTCCAATCAGTGTCATAACTAAAGTCTTGTGGGCCCTGGTGCAAACTTATGTCCGGGGCCCCCTACCCCTTCCCTACCTCGAATTCTTGATAGTGGCGGTTACGGGTGCTGCAGCGATATCTCAGATACTTGAAAGGGATACAGCATTAGTACCCACAACTGCAGTTATGAAGAATATGGTGAGTGAGCAGCAAAGCACCCGGCATGTAAACAATAATGGGACAGTATTATGTGCTCCACAGTGGCCCCCACACAGTATTATGTGCTCCACAGTGGCCCCCACACTGTATTACGTACTCCACAGTGGCCCCCACACAGTATTACGTGCTCCACAGTGGCCCCCACACAGTATTATGTGCTCCACAGTGGCCCCCACACAGTATTACGTGCTCCACAGTGGCCCCCACACAGTATTATGTGCTCCACAGTGGCCCCCACACTGTATTACGTACTCCACAGTGGCCCCCACACAGTATTACGTGCTCCACAGTGGCCCCCAAACAGTATTACGTGCTCCGCAGTGGACCCCACACAGTATTACGTGCTCCGCAGTGGACCCCACACAGTATTATGTGCTCCACAGTGGCCCATCCTTTTTTGTCTGGCGACTGAGGTCTCGTGCTCCAGTGGTCACGTGGGGTGTGGTGAGTTCATTACACCAGCGTGCCCCATATGACCGCTGGCGTGACTTCAGTTACCGGCAGGAAGAGCCCTGAAGCTGATGCTCAGCCCAGGACAGGTGAGAATAAGTATTTTTTTATTTTTATACACCTCCTCTGGGCTGGCAGCTTTCCATTAACAATATGTATAGCGGTCAGGGCTTTCACAAACCACTATCATGGTGGTCCGGGGCCCCGGCCATTTTCAGCTGGCCGTGGGCCCCTTACCTCTCCAGGGCCCGGTCATGGTCATACCCCCTGCGACTTCGATCGTTACGCCACTGGTTCCAGCTCTATTAAAAATGCTGGCTATTTAAAGGGTAACTATGTAATACATACCCTGGCTGAATCTGCTAAAGTGAGAGTTGCTGATATTTAGCAATCTTCCCCATCTAAGATATTCACATCCTCTAGGAGGACCATATAGGCAGGTGCTTTCCACTATCTATGATCAGTCCTACACATAACCCCATTTTATAACGCAAAGGTCATATTGATAAATACATTATATAGATGTAAATAGCAAGTCAAATATAAAATTCGAAACGGGCTTTAAATCATTACTGGTTATTATTATTGGTCTGAATTTAGGGATATGCACGGGACACACAGTTTGTTTTTCCCAGGGCTGTGGATTCAGTAGGCCAAACCACCACTCCTTCATAAATGACCGTGGACAGCCATGGTCATAAAATATGCCTAATGTAATATATAAAAATTCAATAAAAAAAAAAAAGCATTTATTTAAAAAAAAAAAAAACAGAACATTTTTTTGACTCCAACTCCAACTCCAATCATCCCTGACTCCTTGACTCTAACTTGAAGTGAATGGGCATTTGGATGCATCCCATCCAGCAGGGGCATGACTACATTCAGCTCAGCTGCCGTCAGGCTGAATTCATAGCAGGAGGGAAAACACCTCCATTCTCAGTATCCGTCTATCCTATGGACAGAGGATAAATATTCTTTGTGGCATAACCCCTTTAAGCACGCAGGCTATGGCGATTTTCAGAGGCTACATATATCAGTTTGTAACTCATTACACAAGAACAAGGGGGCACAATCTGAAATTAGTTGGGGGGAAGATCAGAAGCAACGTCAGGAAAAATTATTTCACTGAAAGTGTAGTTGAGGCTTGGTAAAAACTTCCAACAGACAGTAAGTGAATGTAAGCATGTCTAGGCTAAACGCATGTCTATTTAATATAGTCTTATAATAATATAAGGGCAGACTAGATGGACCATATGGTCTTTTTCTGCTGTCAATCATTTCTATTTCTATTTGATATATGAGGACAGTGGCTTTTCTCTCTATTGGGACACTCCGCAGGATGAAGTCCTCTCCATAGATCCTCATTGAGACCAGTTGTCCCCTGGATGACTATGTTTTTTTTTCTTTGCAGGATAATTGTGTACTAGTAGCCAACATCAACCAGAAAAATAGCGATCAAGATATTTTTGGAGACGCCTGTGATAATTGTCGGTTTAAGCTAAATAATGACCAAAGAGACACAGACAATGATGGGGAAGGTGACGCCTGTGATGATGATATGGATGGCGATGGTAAGTAGATGATGACATTTCTAGAACTAGAACTTGTATTTCCAATAACATGTATATATTTTGGTATGGTCCAAACGAAAAATTACCCTGTTGACCCAATGCATGTTATAATAGGTATCAAGAACTTCCTGGACAACTGTCAGCGTGTCCCTAACATAGACCAGAAGGACAAGGATGGAGATGGTGTTGGTGACGCCTGCGACAGCTGTCCTGATATTATTAATCCAAATCAGGTTAGTGCTGAAGTATATGGAGAATGGACCAGAAGCAAAGAGATTTATCAGAACTGTGGCAGGTCAGGGTCTTTTGACCCCCAACTCACAGGCATGTGAGAAGTACTTTGTAGACAATGTGTAGTGGTTAAAGGGTTTTTCCATGACTTTAATATTCATGACCTTTCCTTAGGAGAAGTTATCAATATCAGATGTGTGGTTACTGCAGCTCAGTCTCATTCAAGTGAATTGAAGAGAGTTGTAGTTTCATTCACAGCATCATGGCCCAGCTTGGGAGTTTGACCGCAGGGATCCTCACCAATCACAAGAATGGGGACATATTGTCTAATGACCCCTACCAAAATAGGAAAATTTCATAGGAAGGCTAATCATTATGTAGCCGATATAATTGTCACCAAGCCAGTGTATCATGTGTCTCCTCTTGTCTTCATAGTCGGACATTGATAATGACCTTGTGGGAGATTCCTGTGACACTAACCAAGACAGGTACAGTATATTTACCATTAGTCTCATAGTATACTATATGCCGTGTAACCAATGCAGACCATATACTTAGCATGTAAGTCTGCTGTTATTGTGAAACGTTAAAATATATAGGCATGGGTCCAATATGATAAATCTCCAGCATACTTACAGTCATGGCCAAAAGTTTTGGGAATGACACAAATATTATATTTTCACATGATCTGCTGCCGTCTGGTTTTTATGTGTGTTTGTCAGATGTTTTTATCACATACAGAAATATAATTGCATTCATATTATGAGTAACAGAAGCTTATATTGACAGTTAGAATGAGTTAATGCAGCAAGTCAATATTTGCAGTGTTGACCCTTCTTCTTCAGGACCTCTGCAATTCTCCCTGGCATGCTCTCAATCAACTTCTGGACCAAATCCTGACTGATAGCAGTCCATTCTTGCAGAATCAATGCTTTAATTTTGTCTGAATTTGTTGTTTTTTGTTTGTCCACCCGTCTCTTGATGATTGACCACAAGTTCTCAATGGGATTAAGATCTGGGGAGTTTCCAGGCCATGGACCCAAAATCTCTATGTTTTGTTCCCTGAGCCATTTAGTTATCACCTTTGCTTTATGGCAAGGTGCTCCATCAAGCTGGAAAAGGCATTGTTGAGCGCCAAACTGCTCTTGGACGGTTGGGAGAAGTTGCTCTTGGAGGACATTCTGGTACCATTCTTTATTCATGGCTGTGTTTTTAGGCAAGACTGTGAGTGAGCCGATTCCCTTGGCTGAGAAGCAACCCCACACATGAATGGTTTCAGGATGCTTTACAGTTGGCATGAGACAAGACTGGTGGTAGCGCTCACCTCTTCTTCTCCGAATAAGCTGTTTTCCAGATGTTCCAAACAATCGAAAAGGGGATTCATCAGAGAAAATGACTTTACCCCAGTCCTCAGCAGTCCACTCCCTGTACATTTGCAGAATATCAGTCTGTCCCTGATGTTTTTTCTGGAGAGAAGTGGCTTCTTTGCTGCCCTCCTTGAGACCAGGCCTTGCTCCAAGAGTCTCCGCCTCACAGTGCGTGCAGATGCACTCACACCTGCCTGCTGCCATTCCTCAGCAAGCTCTGCACTGCTGGTAGCCCGATCCCGCAGCTGAAACACTTTTAAGAGACGGTCCTGCCGCTTGCTGGTCTTTCTTGGGCGCCCTGGAGCCTTTTTGGCACCAATGGAACCTTTCTCCTTGAAGTTCTTGATGATGTGATATATTGTTGACTGAGGTGCAATCTTTCTAGCTGCAATACTCTTCCCAGTTAGGCCATTTTTGTGCAGTGCAATGATGACTGCACGTGTTTCTTTAGAGATAACCATGGTTAACAGAAGAGAAACAATGATGGCAAGCACCAGCCTCCTTTTAAAGTGTCCAGTGGTGTCATTCTTACTTAATCATGACAGATTGATCTCCAGCCCTGTCCTCATCAACACCCACACCTGTGTTAATGGAGCAATCACTGAAACGATGTTAGGTGGTCCTTTTAAGGCAGGGCTGCAATGATGTTGAAATGTGTTTTGGGGGATAAAGTTCATTTTCTAGGCAAATATTGACTTTGCAAGTAATTGCTGTTAAGCTGATCACTCTTTATAACATTCTGGAGTATATGCAAATTGCCATTAGAAAAACTGAAGCAGTAGACTTTGTAAAAATTAATATTTGTATCATTCTCAAAACTTTTGGCCATGACTGTATATTTGGGCTGATAATTGGCTGAGTGGTACTTCATACTGTTGGCCACTAGATGGCGGAAATACATAATAAAATCCCTCTTTTAATACTTAAGGTTCTCCAAAGGTATAAATTTCTTTTAGGGAAATTACATTTACAGCAGTTTATAAGCCCATCACCATTGCCCCTGTATTTTGCTGTTATTTGATATTTCACCATGTTTGCTTTCACTTGAAATCCAAATTTTTCCTGTTTGTAAATGGTAAATCAAGTATTAGGTATTTATTAGGGCATTACTATACATGTGCTCTATAATAGACAGCATGTATGTTCACTAAAAATGAGATGTATACCCTAGTAGAACATATGGACATTATAAAGCTTCATCTCATGCTCCAGACCCTCTCTATAAGCTACGGCGGAGAGCCACTACAAAGAGTGTCTTCTGATATCTATCTGCACATACATGTTGAATGTTGATATCTTGTATACAGTGATGGAGATGGTCACCAGGACAGCACGGACAATTGTCCTACAGTCATTAACAGCTCACAGCTGGACACAGACAAGGATGGCCTGGGAGATGAGTGCGATGATGATGATGATAATGATGGAATACCTGATCTTATTCCTCCAGGACCTGACAACTGCAGACTAGTCCCCAACCCAGGGCAAGAAGATGACAACAGTATGAACACATTATGACTTTATTCAATATTCCTGTAGATGAGATATCAGTAATGGATCCAGCTCATATCACATCCTCTTGCATTAAATAGAACCTGACATCATTTTTCCCCAATGAAATCAACATAATAAACAATCCACCAAGAAAAAAATCATTACTATAACCAGAGGTGCAACTTAAAGTTCTAGGGCCCTAGCACAAAATATGTAACAGAGCCCCTACTTACCCTGTGCCTAACCTTTGGGACCCCTTAGGGTCCAGTGTCTGGTAGCGACTGCTGCCGTTGCACCCCCTATAGCTATGCCCCTGGCTACAATACCTTTTTCCAATTGGTTAAAGCATTGTTAAGAGGTTGCGTCCGTTGGGAAAACTATTTTTGTTATAACGGTACCCTAACAGCAAGCTGATCCTGATGCCGCCAGCAATCAGTTGTACACCCTATGGAAGACGGAATGCAAGTGCTCAATGCCACTGCAGCGCCACCACTGGAGTTATGAAGCATTACACATTTCCTATTATTTTGTATTAATCTATGTAATATATATATATATATATATATATATATATATATGGGGAGAGAGAGATAATACATAGACAATAAATGGGAAAAGTGTAATGCTTCATAACTCCAGCGGTGGCGCTGAACACTTGCATTACATCTTCCATAGGGAATATATATATATATATATATATATATATATATATATATATATAGTGTATAAACCAGACCTCCCCCTTAAGTAGACTCTCTAGAACTTTGTGTATGCAGGTTTATTTGTATAGCCATGTATTAGATAAAAAGCCAAGATTTTTTATCACCTCGTATATAGCTATTGAGTTTCGCAATGATCCAATGGTGCCAGGGGCTCTCATTATTAGAGATCCTCTACGTCTGTAGGAGAGAAAGTTTCACCAGCAACATAGATGGGGATTCTTTACTGTAAGAGCAGCGAGGTTATGGAGCTCACTGGCACAGGATGTGGTGATGGTGGATTCATTGTGCAAGTTCAAAGAGGATGCCTGGATGTCTTTCTTGAACAGAACAATATTATAGGTATTATGGGTTCTAGATTTTGTCAAGGACAAGTTGATCCAGGGTTTTATACTGACCTATTGGAGTCGGGAAGGAATTTTTTTCCACTGACATGAGGCAGTTATAGGGGTTATAGGTTGGACTTGATGGACCTGTGTCATCATCCAACCTCATCTACTATGTAACTATTCAACTATCTCCATTTATGATGTCTGACATGTCTTCTCCTATGCCTAGATGATGGAGTTGGAGACATATGTGAGTCTGATTTTGACCAGGACACCATCATTGACCGCATTGATGTTTGCCCAGAAAATGCTGAGATCACCCTGACTGACTTTAGAGCCTATCAAACTGTAGTTCTTGACCCTGAGGGCGATGCTCAAATTGATCCCAACTGGATTGTCCTGAACCAGGTGAGATGTTTGTCTTGTGAGTATGATGAATGAAGGCGCATTGGGCACCAATTGAATGGGCTGGAACAACAATAGAAGAGAGACTGAACGGTTCTATTGTGCCTTAAAGGAACAATCTAAGTGAAACAGTGCAGGGCTTGACGTGTGGTAGATAACATAGGGGAAGGCCCTGCACTAAGCATGTTATAGTTTTGCCCAAAGTGTTTCATTTAAGCGAATCTCCACTTTTCTAGCATACAACAGGCTATATCAGATATAACTCAGATAGAAAATCACATGTCCTAGGGCCGACTATCGGCAGAAGCTGTAACGTACAGCAACTTGGTATTAAAGGGAATCTGTCAGGATAATTTGGGATACTAAACCACCCACACGTCCATATGGACCTGGGGTTTAGTGTCCCAAATCACCCTGTTATAACACAATCCATGGCCGCATTAAAAATAAAAAAGCTTTATATTCACCCTGCTGCTGTACTCTCCGCACTTGTGCATTTCTTCAATGAAGCCAGAGGAGTACACCTTGGCTTCTGTGCGCAGGTCCCGTACCTCCAGCAATTACACAGTGAAGTCGGGGTGTCCATATTTGCCTTCACTGAAGAACAGCGCAGGCGCCGGGAGGTGTGCCAACGAAGAATCTCATGAATAAGCCAGACTGTTCTCGGTGGAACAGCATACATCGGACCCTTCTCTAGGTAAGTATAAAGGTTTTTTATTTTTAATGGGCCTGCGGATTGCATTACAACAGGGCGATTTAGGACACTAAACTCCAGGTCTATAAGGACCTGTGGGTGGTTTAGTGTCCCAGATTGACCTGACAGATTCCCTTTAAATGAAAGGGCATAATGGAAGAGCAGTTTTTTTGTAATGTGATACTTTCCTCTATCTTATAACATTTGCATTATTAATTATTAATTTTCCAAACCATTTTCTTCCATTTACAGGGAATGGAGATTGTACAAACAATGAACAGCGACCCGGGACTTGCTGTAGGTATGTCATCACCACTGTCCTTTTCAGAGTGCACAATGACACATCGGATTTCGGCTTGATGTACACGGCTGCTCAGTTTTATACAGAGTCATAGGTCACCCTATAAGTGCACAGAGTCTGACTAGACCTCCATTTGTGTCTTGTTTCACACAGAGTATTGTTTCTAAGGATGAATTGCTCTGTACATACACCATTTGACGTAGCTTGTTGTGATGGCACATGGAGTCCTGCATGGTTCTCTGTTATGCACTTCATGTGCCATCATACTGTCTTTATGCTGTGTGTATGAGACCCAATACACTTCCAGAACAGCTGCAAATACATCACATATCTACCTACCACAGCAATGGTAATAGACTTTTCCTCTACTTCAAGGGATTATTCTATGAAAAAAATTCATCACTTGTCCACAGCATAAGCGAAAAGTATAAATCCATTGGAGGGCTCTGTCCCTGGGGCACCCACCAGTCACTAAAATAGGAGTCTTAAGTCTCCCGTTCCTCCTCAATATTCAACCACAGTGATATGGAGTTTGGATGGAACAGTAGTTCAGTATGCATCCTGCCACTCCAGACTATGAGACAGACGGAGATAGCCATGAACAGCACTCAGCTGTGCCCTTTGTCCATAGATATCGAATGGATCTGCAGGGCGCATGTGTGACTTCTACTTCCTTCAAACTCAGTCATATAGTAGGGAGGAATGGGGATCTTGGGACCCCAGTTCTAGTAATTGTGGAGGTCTCAGGGGTGGGGTCCCTGGTGATTGTACATTTATATCCTATCTTGTTTTTCTTGGGATAAACAATTTAAAGAATGTCTATCACCAGAACCCAACATATCCACCCAGCCCCGCAGATAGATAGGTTAGGGTCACTTGAATCGGTTCCCATTATGAACAAGTGCCTCCATTGCTGAGATATCGCCATTTTTGTCAATGCACCAATTACATCTATGGAGCAAGGAGGGCATTGCTATTGCTCCAAATAGGTAAGCGGCAACACCTTCGTTGCTCCAAAAAGCTCAGTGGCATATTGACAAAAGTAGCAATATCTTGGCAATGGAGGCACCAAATAGGAAAACACTGTTTGATTCAGGTGACTCTAACCTATCTATTTCCTGGAATCTGGTGACAGACTCCCTTTAACATCAGGTCAGCGGAGGACAGGCTTCCTTCATATCGCCATTTTGTTTCTCCAGGCTATACAGCATTTAATGGCGTTGACTTTGAAGGCACCTTCCATGTGAACACAGTTACAGATGACGATTATGCCGGGTTCATTTTTGGCTATCAGGACAGTTCTAGCTTCTACGTGGTTATGTGGAAGCAAACGGAGCAGACATACTGGCAGGCCACTCCTTTCCGAGCTGTAGCAGAACCTGGCATTCAGCTGAAGGTAAGCTTAAAAAGCACTCCTAGGATTATTCATATATTGCTACTTTTATATTACTGATATATGACTGGGATCTAAACATAAAAGGTGAGTTTTTTTACGATCTTCACAGCACGTTTCCTAAAGAACAGTAACAGAAGAGTATGGACATCTTTTTATGATTAGACTGTGTGAATATTTCTTGGCTCCATCGTGATTCCAGTTGCACTGAGAGATGTGCGAGGTCAGCTCTTGGTAAACTTCCATCTAATATGCTCAGCGGAGGGATGGTAGGTGTGTGCAGTGAGGCCATCATTCCAGAGGCATGAGTCTCGCATGGAAACTCTTCCCCGGTAACAGAAGGGTGAAGTCATACTCATCTTCTAGCACATAGCTCATTACAGTAAGATAGCATCTCCCCAGCACTCTAAGAAGATTATCTGGCGTCATAAACATGTGGTATCGATATTATGAGGCATATATTACAATATACAAAAATCTTAATAGTCAGACAAACATTACACATTATACTGTCCGGTTTACAGCAAGAACTACTGGGCATCTATGGTACTGATCATGGTAGGAGGTGAGTGGGGTCAGTAACTTTACCTTTTTTGGTCAGTTCATGAAAAAGTTGATAGTGTCGGATAAAATAGCCAACCTATGAGATTTATATTACACATTTTGCACAGGTTTTCATTAGAAAAGTTGTAGAAAATAATGCCAGGTCCAATATGGCGTTAACTCTTGGCGCCATATTCATCAGCAGCTCATGCTTGTTGATATGGCACATAGTGCCCAGGGTGAAGGAGATATAAGTGTGCCCTCGGGTGGTGTTAAACATTTTCTGCTTTACAAAACCTAGTTTTAAGCAACCTGTATATGACTAGTTTCATGATTTATGTCCTTTTAGGCAGTCAAATCCAAGACAGGGCCTGGAGAACATCTTCGAAACTCACTGTGGCATACTGGGGACACCAATGACCAAGTCAGGCTGTTGTGGAAAGACCCCAGAAATGTAGGATGGAAAGACAAGGTGTCCTATCGCTGGTTCCTGCAGCACAGACCCCAGGTTGGATATATCAGGTTAGTATATCCAGTAGGATGTGTAAGGTACACTGGGGGCAGATTTACTACTGGATTTTCTTGTAAAAGTGTAAAATATTGGCTCATACTACTGCAGAGAAAGGTCGTAGGAGAGTGGCAGGGGATGGGCATTGCCACAGCGGCCTCATAATTCACTGCTGAAAACTAAATATAGCTGAAATGTAAGCCAACTCCTAGCTGGCTTAGATCTTAGTTCTGGTGCATGGCATAGACCCAAGATATGTCACAATTAATAAGAGGCACATCACATATCAGTGCAGCAGATTACTAAGAATGGAATATTACACACCAGTCTTACTAAATTTGCCCCATTATGTGTAGTTGTCTGTGTGGCGCAGTCCATTCTGTTGCAGAACATTCACAAGATAAAATACATATTGGATTACTGCCTGTCTGTTCTTATGTTTAATGCATTTACATACATTTATAATTCCAGGGCAAGATTCTATGAAGGTACTGAGCTGGTAGCAGATTCAGGAGTCACGGTGGATACCACAATGCGGGGTGGAAGACTTGGAGTATTCTGCTTCTCACAGGAAAACATTATCTGGTCCAACCTGAAGTATCGCTGTAACGGTAAGCTATCCATATACAGTGATTGAATGCAGCAAATACAACTACTAGAGAGGGAATTGTACTATGGATTTACTTAGCTGTATGATATGACTCATAGCTGGGCCAGGACGAGGGTTAGGCAAAACAGGCAGAAATCCTAAGGTGCCGCTGAATTGTGAATTAGAAGAGGTGGAAAAGAACAATTTTCTGGCTTTAAGTTTTTCTGATTTGGACACTGTGTCTGAGCTGCTGATATTGCTGTAGGTGCTATGCACAGTAAGCATTGTTATTTACTGCACTTAAAACACCGTCCATCGCACTTTTATTTATTCACATAACCGTGTGAGGACATATTTTAGAGCTCCTATGACAGCTACATATCTCACCTCCCTCGTATCGCTGGGGTCCTGGGTTCAAATCTGACCAAGGGCTCCCCATACAAATAACTGACCCTTGGGGGTGTTGGGGATGAGAGCCTGTACTAACTCCCCTACTCCACAATACTCCCTTTGCATTACAAATGTCTGTCACTGTCATCATAGAAATCTATGGTGCTGTAAGGTGCGTCATCTTTGGGACCATAATGCAGACACAGAATGAGGTCAACATGAAAGGTGCAAACAACCAGTATATACAGTACATAAGTAAAGGGTGGGCCTGCGAGATGATATATATGGAAGGGTGAACAAGAGGCCCCACATTGAAGACTCTATACAGTATGTGTTATGGGGAAGGAGGAACATGGGGGTCAAGAAGAACAGCTATAATGCTAAGAGTGGTGAGAACGTACTATAGATCCTGCCTTAGTTACCCACAGAACTTGTCTCACCCTTAACCCATAGTTATCTAATATATAAAATACTAAAGTCTTCATCATGTGAGTTTATGTTGCTGATGCAATAACCCAGTAAGTTCTTTGCACTTGAGATAAAGAAAGATGATGTTCAAATTTACTGAATCTCATCATTGGTGTATATTGGACCTGAAGGTGAACAAATGTCTCACCGGGGTGTAAAGTGCCCAAGACTAGGGTCCCATTATAAAGACTGAGGGATTTGTGTGTGAACGTGAGTTAATTATTATGGTTCCTCTTTCCAGTAAAGGAACAGGCTTGAAACTGCGAGATAATGTGTTTTCCTCTTCATTTCCAGACACGATCCCTGAGGACTTTCAAGCTTTTCAGGCTCGGCAGTTTGTAAGTTAAAGGAACACAAGCCACAAAAGAAGTTTATTTTTTGTTTTGCTGTATTCACATTTTTCTATGTTGATAAGGAAACAATCTCTGATGTAACAAAGTTCTTTTTATACCTACTGTACATGAATGTATGTGAAATGGAACAGGTACAATAAAGGTTTAAAAGTAGGTCACATTTCTGGATGTCCCAAAGACACAGTTTAGGATGCTTTGACACCACTAGACTTTGGTTATGTTACTGGATGCAGCAGAATAAGGCTAGAGAGCAGGTTCTCTTGGCGTCTGTGTCCTAAATTCGCAAAGCAGATTGGGGCCAAGTTAGTGGTGGTTAAGAATTTGGTGGGAAAGGGACCTCCAAAAAGAACTGCTCCATACAATAGACAAACTTATAACTTGTCCACTTAAAAGTCAGGCTAAAAGAAAACCTTGTACATGAACCAAGCTTCAGTATAAGGTCAATACTTGATAGACAATCAATTTCTATCTCTTTTTATACATGTTCTGTAGTCACATCTCCTTCACTATTATGGACTACTATAATTGTGCATTCATGCTCTATGGATGGACTTGGAGAGTATTTTTTCTCATTGTGGAGACTGACAGTGTAGGAAGTCTTATAATTTATGTAATGCTTCATGGGGAAAATTCTCATTCAGGAGGAAGAACATTGCCATTTTTAATACCATCTATTGGAGATAGCCTCTTACCTAGCCAACTAGTACCCTGCTTTGCACTGCTAGGGGGTAAGAGCCCCGAATCAGCTGTCTGCAAATATTTTCTAGATTCTTTACACACAGAGTCTTCTATTTCAAGTGTTTTATTTCTGTAAATGTTGATTATGGATTACAGGTAATGAAAACCAAAATCTAAGAAAATTAGAATATTGTAAAAAAGTTCAGTATTGTAGATTCAGTGTGTCACCTGCCAAGGTTTCCTAAGCCTTTAAATGGTCCCTCAGTGTGGTTCAGTAGGACACACAATCATGGAAGACGCTGATTATGGATTGTATTACTGAATAGCTGAAATGAATGAATGTTTCAAAGATATTCTAACTTATTGAGATGCACCTGTGCATTTTACAGTGACTATTTAGCCCCATTAACTTGAATGGGACTGAGCGGCAGACATACCATGGGACTGATGAATGTGCGGTTACATGCGGCACTCAGGGAAAGCAGCTACTGTTTCATATAGATGATCTACAGGGGTTGCAGATGGCCTATCCAAAATACACTGCAGAGAAAATGACCTCTTTGGCCTCTGTAGGGCAGACTTACATTGATATATCTCTTTCTAACTGCCTGGTACACAGGTTTTGTTTTGCATGGGGAGCCTACAGATACGAATACTGCATAGTATAACATGGCATACGCTGTGTACCCTGATATGGTGGGAATACATCCTTGCTGTTTTCTTACATTGATGCCACCACGATCAGACCCAAGGTGCAAAAATTGTAGTTGTTATAGCACAGCACATATAGTAAAATAGCACATGACAGCTGAGAATGCTTAAAAACCTGTCATTTATAATAGTGAATGGATGAACAGTATAGACACAAAAAAATGACAATGGCCAATAAGAGACAGATTTAATGTATTGTCTTTAGGAGAGTCCGGGACGCACCAAAGTTACTAAGAGTTGGGCTCCTCTTAATAGTTTAACCATGAAATGCCATTCTTACTAAATCTCTCATATTGAGGTCTGTTTATTTTCAACCCCACATTCAATTAATTTGTATATTTCCAATAAAAGGAGACAGAAAACACTTGACTAACTGTTATATACAATCAGTTCATTCTTGGCAGCAGTCAAAGTTGGAGTTACGCCGGATTCCGCCAGACCCAGAACCTTTTCTGAGCATGTTCTGAGCATGGGCTGCTATGTATTTGTATGCAACAATTCACAATCACTAAGTAAGGACATACAGGCTGGAGGTGCAGTCATAGAGTAGCAACAGCACTCTCAATGTCGAATAGAGATATGGGTTTTAGGATGGGATGCCCCTTGCCAGAACCTATACCCATCAACAATAAGGGGTTCAGGGTTTGTGGAGAATGTCAGGTGAGTGTGCACGTCATGCTGTAATCCTCTATGGGATTTATGGGAAAAATTTGGCACCTCCATATGGCCATCACTAGGAATATCAGTGGTATGGAAAACACAAATCTAAAATTTATATCTTGTGGTTGTTTGTGGGCAAAACCCATATGAAAATGTCTTTCACATTTAGTAAACTGACCCAGGCAGAAAAATAAATATGCTGCATACACGAGATACATATACAGGCCATATAATCAGGGCTGTGGAGTCGGCAGACCAGACCACCAACTCCGACTCCTATTTTCCCACAGACAACTCCTTCCATCAGTCAGAAGCCGTAAAGATCCTCTAATTCATTAAAAAGTGTCAGTGATTGAATTCCTATGAAAATAAATATGTAACAAACTAAACATTTAATTAATGATTAATTATTTTTAATTATATTAAACAATTATTCATTTTGTATCAGTAACTTTTTTCTTACTCCGAATCTACAGCCCTGTATACAATAACTTAAAGGGATTTTTTGAAACTATTTCCTATCCTTAGGACAGGTCATCACTATGTGATCAATGGGGAGTCTGACATACAGGACCCCCACAGATCAGCTGTTTGAAGAGGACGCAGCCTCCAAAAATAACTGATCTCTGCTACTCTGATCTCTGCATCTGATCTTCATCCCACCCCCTACTTATTCTGTGTATTAATGTTAATACAGCACATATCACTGTCATCCAACGGATGCAATTGGAGGGGATCTTATCATGGTGCAGGCCCTGAGACAAATGCCCTTTTCACCCTTGTTATAATCCAACCTTCTGTAGCAGAGTCACACAACCAAAGTATGGGTACAGCCCCAGGAACAAAGGCCCCTTCATAGTAGTGCTATTCATTTTATACTTATATGTGGATACACCTATGATATTTTTACCACAGACTCTAAATAACATCTATTTGGTCTCTGGTTTATAGATAATTGTAGGGGGCACTTATTTAGCTACGTACAACAAAGGAAAGACACACCTAGAAATTGATACTTATGGTATTTATTAAGGGTGTAAAACATACCATTTGGATACATTTTGTGCTTGTCACGTTCTATTCTGTGTGTACATACATTCACCAGCCACGTTAGTGGAGAATATTCATCCTGGAATACTTTACTACCACGCTATATGATTCTGGGAAGGCCGTGGTTTTTCCAGGGGACATTAAATTATAGATCTGCATATACTCGACTGAAAGCAAAGCAAACGGCGGGAACCACAAACTGATGAGAGGTTTCCATTTAGAGAACAGACTGTGTTTTCTTCAGTCCATTTCCTTTCATCCAAGATGTACAGGACAGACCACAACTATCCCCATACAAGTGTAACTTACATAAAAAGCATCTGCAACCCAAACTGGTTTATCATCATGTACAATATAGTAATACAAGTAAAAAGAATATACAGTAGCTGTATTCTCCAAACATTGATCCATGTCAGAGCTCCAGCATAACCCAGCAGTCCCACAATGACAGGCAGATCCCTGTAAAGTATGTCCTACAAGAGAACATCTGCACATGTCCAAATTCTTTCTGTGGATCTCTTATTGTAGACGTCTCCCTTCTGGCTCCCTGCTGTGCTATAATACTTAAAGAGATTTTCCCAGAAGCAATACTTATTCCATTCTCTCTCTCTCACGCTTAAAATCCTGCTGAAATCAATGGGACACCTCAAAAAAACATGTATGAAAAACATGCTGAATTTTAAGAATGCTTAAAAAAAAAAAACAAAAAAAAAACAAACAAACTGGAGCTGCTTTTATAAGCTTGACAAAAGAAGCAGTGTGTACCCACCCTTAGGCTGAAGCCACACATTGTGGAAAATCAGCATTTTTGTTGCAGATTTTGCTGTGAAATTTTTCAACCAAAGCAAGAGTGGATTTGGTAAAAGGAAGAAATGTAAGTGCTTTTTTATAGTTTATTTTAATAGATTTATTTCTTTTAACCCCTTGCAAACATTCACCATGCTATTACGGCAGATGTCGAGTCTTTAAAGATGGCGGTCGCCATCGCCGCCAGGTCTCCACTATATTAATTGCAGGCATTTCTCCGCACTGTAAGCCCCGTAAAGTTACCCCCCCCAGGCCAGTCCCCATCGGCTCCGTACCTTTATTGGTGAAGGACGGCTCCTAAGCGGCGAGATTGCCGGAGCCCTCCTGTTACTATGACAGCCGAGAGCCGTCTATGACAGTTGTATTGCAGTCTATGGGCCATACAATCAAAAGATGAGAAGTTCAAGCTCCCTAATAAAATAGTTAATTAAAAAAAAACATTTTTTTTTTTAAATTTAATTAAAATCTCCCCCCTTTCCCTTGATTTGAAATAAAAATAAATAAAACAAAAACAAACATATTTTATATCCCCGTGTCTAAAAATGCCTGGTCTACAAAGATATAAAAATATATTTCCCATAAGGCGAACACCATAGTGGGAAAAAAAAAATCAACAGAGCCAAACTGACATTTTGTTCACCATGTCGCTTCCCATAAAAATTTTAATGAATAACCGATCAAAAGATCAGACCTTACCCAAAATGGTATAATTAAAAAGTACAACTGGCCCGCAAAAAAAGACACCTTATGTATCCCTGTACACGGAAATATAAGAAAGCTATGGGGTCAGAATATGACAACCCAAGTTTTTTTTTTTTTTTTTTTGCAAAGTTTTGGATTTTTTCAAGGGGTTAAAACATTAAAAAAAAACATGTAAATTTGGTGTCCCTGGAATTGTACCGACCCATAGAATACAGATGACATGTCATTTTGGCTGCACAGTGAAATCTGTAAAAACAAAGCCCGTGAGAAAGTCGCACAAAGGCACTTTTTCTCCAATTCCACCCCATTCTGACTTTTTTTCCAGCTTCCCAGTGCATTGTACAGAAAATTAAATGGTACTATTACAAAGTACAATTTGTCCCGCAAACATTAAGCCTTCATATGGCTCTGTGAATGGAAAAATAACAAAGTTATAGGGTTTGGAAGGCAGGAAGTCAAAAATGAAAAGCGAGAAATGCCTGTGGCGGGAAGGGGTTAAATCCAATCTTGACTTTGCTCAAATAACGAAACAAAACAAAAAATAGCTTTTTTCCGCAACACATGGCCTTGTGTACATGACCGTGTGTAATGTCAGTGTGCTAGCCCTGTTTTTCATGGCTAGCACACTGACCCATTCATTTCTATAACCCCATACACATAACCGTGTATTATGGGCCCGTGAGGTCCTATTCCTGCAGCCTGGCCTCATTGAGAGCAGTGAATTGGGCTATGAAGGCACAGGCAGGGCAGAACATAGATGCCATCCATGTGCCGTCTGGTCTGATCAATCACAGTCTGGTAAAATGCACACAGTCGTGTATATGTAGCCTTACACTGGGTTGTCCAGATTAGAAAACCCACTTTTTCCACATTTTTCATAATGTATTTTTTTTTTTTAAATGTAATAATACAAGAATTAAGGGAAAAGCTACAATCAACATATGAGGAGCAGGTAGTGGCAGGGAACACATGATCGAGATACATAATAGGATTGTAAGAAAACTCGTCCATTACCATCTTAATGTGGTGGGAAGTAGGCACCGGGTAGGAAAGTACACAGAATATTTGCCAAGTCCACAGAATAACTGGAAGTCCTTTAAGAGGGTTTTTCAAGACCATAAAACAACCATCTATTAACTAAGCTACATAATAGAAAGCGAGATTATAATGTATTTGCACTCTTGAAAGTGTCCTAATTTCTAGTGTCATGTGATGCCCGATAGATGTACCCTTTGTCCTCCACTAACTTCTTCATTGCTACCAGCATCCCTTCAGTCTCAAGGTACAGAACATCATCATTGCGGCTATTTCTACTGAGCATAGGCTGCCTGGCACATCAAGAAGGTGTAGACTGGGGGATGGATACAGATAAGCCAGAGCAAGGCACTATGGAGAACTTAGTCAATGTGGATCCAGGACCAGAAGTGCACACGTAAATAAAAAGCACATATCAAAAATTGATAAAAATTGAGCTTTATTATTGTATAGATGAAGGATATAGAACAGATGTTTTTAATCACGGAAAAACCATGTTATGACATCATCACGTTTGACAGGATTGCATGTAAACTTGTGTTTTACATCTAAAGTAAGGTGGCAAGAGAGACAAAGAATGAATGACTGAAGGTCATTATGGAGCCTCTATGTTGTAGAGCGTTGACCAATATGTGCACAGTAATACAGGCCATTATCTTGGGATGGGTATAGAAAGTAGGGATGGGAAGATGGAGAACATGACAAACTCACTTTCATATCCTCCATTCGGGACCCTCATTGACTAACCAGAGCGAATGGCAACCACAAAAAGTATCTCTAGCCCAGGACAACCTGCTATATCCATATATTACACAGGCGGCTTCTTGTTTTCAATAGGAACTGAAAAATACTTCATTTTCCTTGACAGGGTGCTGCCAGGGAAGTATAACACTTGCTGGCAGTTTCCCCCATACATTACAGCTGATCATTTTAGGACAATCCACTTATTGATTCCCTTTCTCAAACCTACAAGATCCGGTCAAGATCTAGATTACCATAGTCCAATGGCAGACGGAAATAAGACACTGCATTGAGCAACAGGTGTGTGGAGGGTGAATGGCGGTGTGTGAATGAGTACATGGACCAATAAATATAAATCCTTAATAGGGTCATCCCACACTGTGGACTAGAACATTGGGAACAGCCAAATGGGGTCACAGAGGCTACACCTCTACCTTTCTTACGTATATCTCCAGTATCCAAAGTTGTAGCATAAGCTGACTGAAGTGTCCCCCCGCCCCACTACATACATTGCTTTATCTAGTTTGCTGTTTGTTACATACTGCTAAATATGTGTCCTTAGAGTTTACATCTTGTTGCCTAGGCAAGGTAATGACTAGCATCTCCTGACTTGGGTTGGACCAGGAAATCTGGCCGATGTATGTACCAGGTTTCCTAACCCAGATTACACAAGAGCCAGGGGCCAAATGCAGTCAGTGTCAGCTCTTCAAAGTGCATTTAGCTGCTGAGCCCTGATAAGAGCTAGACCGGTGCTTGATCTGCCGCATACTACAGTGGGGAAAAAAAGTATTTAGTCAGCCACCAATTGTGCAAGTTCTCCCACCTAAAAAGATGAGAGAGGCCTGTAATTGTAATTCTTTTTTTTTTTCTTTCATGTGGTAATTTTAGTGTTCCTCTAGTGCCATTTAATAGAGCCAAGTTTGAGCTGGGAAAACAGTCCATGTATTGACCAGATTTGCCTGCCTAAGTATTGGGAGAATGTCATATGGTCAGATGAAACCAAAGTAGAACTGTTTGGTAGAAACACAACTCGTCGTGTTTGGAGGAGAGTGAATGCTGAGTTGTATCCAAAGAACACCATACCTACTGTGAAGCATGGGGGTGGCAACATCATGCTTTCGGGCTGTTTCTCTGCAAAGGGACCAGGACGACTGATCAGTGTACATGAAAGAATGAATGGGGCCGTGTATCGTGAGATTTTGAGTGCAAACCTCCTTACATCAGCAAGGGCATTGAAGATGAAACGTGGCTGGGTCTTTCAGCATGAAAAGCACTGCTAGGGCAACGAAGGAGTGGCTTCGTAAGAAGCATTTCAAGGTCCTGGAGTGGCCTAGCCAGTCTCCAGATCTCAACCCCATAGAAAACCTTTGGAGGGAGTTGAAAGTTCGTGTTGCCCAGCGACAGCCCCAAAACATCACTGCTCTAGAGGAGATCTGCATGGAGGAATGGGCCAACATACCAGCAACAGTTTATGCCAACCTTGTGAAGACTTACAGAAAACGTTTGACCTCTGTCATTGCCAACAAAGGATATATAACAAAGTATTGAGATGAACTTTTGTTATTGACCAAATACTTATTTTCCACCATAATTTGCAAATAAATTATTTAAAAATCAGACAATGTGATTTTCTGGATTTGCTTTCTCATTTTGTCTCTCATAGTTGAGGTCTACCTATGATGACAATTACAGGCCGGCCTCATCTTTTTAAGTGGGAGAACTTGCACAATTGGTGGCTGACTAAATACTTTTTTTTTCCCCACTGTATGAGAAAATGGGTGCCTTAGAGATCAGCTTTGAAAAATGTACCATTTCCTCTAGTTTTTCATGGACAATTTCAATCACAATTGTCTGCATAAAGCCTTAGATTGACTGCATCCTGGAACAAACTTCTATACAACTGCAAGACAGTGAGCAGGGTTACATGTTCATACATATAGACCCTGTATAGCTTCTATAGGCTTGTATTGGACCTAAAGGCACTCTGGAGACTCCATTAGGTGCTGTATTCTTGTCTTAAGAATGTCTCCATAAAACATACAATATCATACACAGTGATTTTTTTCCTATATAAATCAAAGTATAAAAGTATAAAACAACACAGATCTGCAAGATGGCCATGTGCACAAGCCCTGAGAACAACTCATTTTTGTTAGCACGTGGCACAGTTTTCAGTTGTGTGGTCCCAATTACCTGAGTATTCTGTCCATGTTTTGTAGAAACAATATGCAAATAAGCTCTCAAAGGAAACCTTGATCTAGGGCCACCTTTAGGATGGTAGCTCCATATAGGCTAAGAAACCTGGTGACATTGTCTGGGATTAAAGTCAAAGCAGAACAAATCCTCCAAAAGCAGGGTCTCTCCTTTTTGCAAATGTTCTAGTTTGGCTTTAATCCCAGGAAATGTCACTAGGTTTCTCAGAAAACCAGACACTGATCTAGTTTCCAAAAGGTGGCGCTAGATCAAGTTTTCCTTTGAGAACTTATTTGCATATTCTTTTCCCATAATTCACAGAAGATCATGTATGGTCTGTAAGACCCTACACACCTCAAGGAGACATAATAGTGCCACTTCTGACCCACGTCCATGTTTTCTAGAATGGAATGGAAATAAACAGAAGGCCACAAATGTTCCTTTTACAACAAAACTTTATTAAGAATACAGTGTTTAAAAAGGATATAAAAGACTTTATAAAGGAAACATTGTGTGATTTTATAAATTCACAGAAATGTTAACGAAACTCATAAGCTGGTACTCCCATGATCCGACACATTTTGTGGAAAACCATAAACACTTCAGATGAAATAGAAATCTTTCTACTCCCATCATGCACATCACATTGTCTTTCTGTCAGTATCTATTACGAGAGATGTTCAGTTCCTGAGATAATTCTGTACAGAAGCCTTAGAGCTCACACTCAAAGAGGCCTGAGAATTGGCCCACAAATACCAGAAATGTTCTGCACAACTTCTAACATGTTTTAAGCATATAATAAATTAGCAAAATCCCCCACCCAAAAAAAGGAAATTGTACAAAAACAATATTTATAAGTATATGTTAGGACTTAAATACAAAAAGGGGCAAATATAAATATTAAAATTCTGTAAAATATTAGGCGAAGAATATGCCTTGGCTTCATATACATCTTTTCCCTTCAGTGTCTTTAATACATTAAAATAAACCTCAGGTGGTTAGGTGCTGTTCACATTTTGCTTTAGCCTTCTGTGGGAGGTGTAAGTTGGAATGATTTGCAAACATATTCCACTAGCATATGTCACTATATACCATACAACGGCACATGCGGCCCATAGTTATAAGAAAAAAAAGGGGCAGGAGTAACACTAAATGTCCCCAAAAAGCTTTAACAATATTGTCCCTGTAAAACTGGCTTTGTTGCCCATAGCAACCAATTACATTGTTTAAATTTTACAATATACTTTCCATATCAATTCCTCACAGTTTCCTAGATCTCTGTTTGTTGTCAGTCATTGTTTACTTTCAGTGGATAAAAATTAGTCCATGGTCATGTGACATACAGTCCATGGTCATGTGATGAACACACAGGTGCATGGCTCGTTACAGCAGAGAAACCAGAGCTCGTGACCAGCTGTGCACTTGTGTGTTCATCACATGACCATGGACTAATTTTTATCCACTGGAATTAAAAAGGGACCATATGGGACTAATACAGAGCATACTAGACAATCCCTTTAAGTTGGGACTTACATTGTGTAACTTATTAGCACAATCGACTGACAAAATGAAATCCTTGGGATTGGTCTAAACTACTTTTGGCTTTAGGTCACATTGAAGTGGCCACTTGTTCCCCCTCTGACAACAGGTTACAGTAATATACGGGATCAGAAACCCCACTAAGTCTTTCTCCATATTCATAAAGCCTATTATGAATAGTTTTGGGCTGTTGCTTAGTAACAGGCGTAGCAGTGCACAAGTGACATCACCAGATCTCCCTTTATGTCATCTATTCCCAAATATATAGTTTTTTTTCCCCGTGAAGACTGTTACGTATAAAGTTTTTCTCTAAAATGACTAATGTCGGAATTTCTTTTATGTAGTGATTTAGTAAAGAGAAGGCTTGACTAGGAATGGGTTGTGAGATCTGAGGTGTAGCAATAAATAAGGCTCTGTTCACATCTGCGTTCTGATTCCTTTTATAACAAAATCCATGATGGCCGAATGATCCATTGCATGACAGACACCAGCGGTGTCTGAAGGACCTCACTGACTTATGATAGGATTTGCTGGGTTATGCTGAGATGTCCACGGTTTTTAAGAAATAATCTGTGACCAAGGCTCCAACGCACATGTGAACATAGCTCAACACCTAGAAGAGAGGCGTTGATTGAATCTTTGTATAAACACGGCTCACACTTCAGCTTCATGCTTGATATGAAAGAAGCTGAATGATCTCTAAGGAGAATCTAGGAATTTTAATGGTGGCAGGAAGAAAATATCTTGTGGTTGATGTCGGTGCATGTTACCATAGAAATAGAGTCTTATCTCATGTTACGTAGAAACAAAACTTCTAGTAGCCTAGACAATGAAGCAGGGTTATTTACAGGACGCTAAATAGGGGGCTGGCAGTGTCCCCTGCCATAGTACATAGTACAAACTGTGAGCACGGTACATAAGATGTGTAAAGACATTCTCCACCATAAAGTAATTTTACATACAAATGGTTAAAAGTACAGTAAGGATATGTTCACACGGCGGAATCTGTACAAGCCCCCCCCCCCCCCAAAAAACACTTGGTAAAAAAAAATGGTAAGTTAAACAAAATGTCCAACTCTCTGCCGATGTAAGCATATTTGCAGAATTCCCCAGTAATTAATGCCAAAAACACATTTTTCCATTTAGACCAAAAGTAAAGCTCCGACAAGTAACAAAAACCAGATGGTGCCAGGAACACAACAAATCTAATAGGAATAAACAATACTGAAATCTGACATGAAATCCCGGCAGCCAAGACTAAAGGAACATGTAAAATGGACTCACAGAAAAAGGGCCAAGGATTTCATTTTAGTCAAAAACGCTCAGAAAATCTTATGGACTTCACAAACTATAACAAAATGGCGGCTACGATCACATGCCGAGACTGAATACATTTTGTAGAAAACCTACAGATTTATCACTGCCCCTACTGTATTAAAAATAATTTATTTTTTTTTATTATGTTTTCATGGCTAATTATTCTCTTTACATAGGAAGAATGACTTATTCGATCACAGTTATGAGCAATTCTATTATATGAAGAGACAAGCACAGCCTAAGGGGACAATACAGGTATGTTCACACGACGGAATTCGGAATGGTTTGAGGAGGCCTCAGCTTTAAAATCAGCGACAATTCCTGTCCTGAATATGCTACAATGGGAGGCAGAGACTGAAGTAGGATGCTGAAAAAAAACATAAGCATCCAGCTCGATCTAGCCCCTGATCAGCCGCAGAACCTGCGTTGTGAGCCACGCCACTGATCAGCCACAATCATCTCAGCGACAGCAAGCCGCGGCAGAAAGTGGAGAGGGAATTGAGGCGCAAGTCAGTATCAAGCTCCTCTTCCTTTCTGCCGTGTGAATGTACTGTAATAATCCGGTACAAATCATACTCTAATTGCTCTAAGCTGATACGGGTAGACTATATATGGAGGGCTCCTCCTATAACGTAGTTGGGATTAGTAAAATCATTAAATCAGAAGAAAGATTTGCAGATCTTTGCAAATACAGAATAACTGTAATACAGGGAGATTTTCCCCAATAATATAGTAATTCTGCCATATCCCCCCTCCTTTCTATTCTAAGGCTCTTCTCCTTCTAGCCTTGTCTACTTTGTGTTCAGACATTGCACTCTCACTGCATGCATTCAGTATACCAACCCTTGCAGTAAGACAGTCACAGTAAATGGGTCGGCTTCGTGCAAGGAGGTCAGAATACTAAATACAGAGACTAGAAAGAGGAACGCAAAAGTACGGTTTCAGCAAATAGGTTGCATGCTTCCTCTGGTCCACGACGTGTATGGAATTGCAGCTGTTAAATGGAATGTGTCGCCAACTTTTTTGTTTCTATTTAGTTATTGAAACTAGATAGTGAAGTCTATCACTTTTTTCTAATCGGTTTTTATTTTCTGATTGTAGCTTTTTTTTAATTCTATTTTCTGTACATGATTGTGGGGGCGGCCATCTTGTCCGAGCTTCTCCTCGGTTAACTGAGTTTAGTGATATGCTTTATAGCATAGTTATGGCCATAGGCAGCAATAGTCTGCAGCCAACTCATTGAGGTCAATGCTCTGTGCAGGGAAGGGGGAGTAGATAACGTGATATCATCTATTGTCAGTAGTGGATGCAATGATCAGGCACTATGAGTGTTATTTTTGTGTAAAAAAAACAAAAAAAAAAAAAAAAGTATATGTAGATGTAGATAGATATATATATATATATATATATATATATATATATATATATTATATATATAGACAGTGACATGGAAAATTAATAGTAAAATCAATTAAAAATAGGTTTACCTTTTGGGTAACACCTTCCCTTTAATGGCGTTGAGATGTAATACCGAACACAGTCTATTGACTAAAGTGGCACAGTTTTATTAAGAAAGAAGTTATATTTTTCTAATGTCATACAACCCCTTCATATGTTTTGTGATTGTGTGTGTGTGTGTGTGTGTGTGTGTGTGTGTGTGTGTGTGTATGTGTGTATATATATATATACACACACACACACACATATAAACAAACAGACACAGTGGGAATAGGCAAATTCTATATAAAGTGAAATATATAAAATGCAGGATGGACGCAATAACCAACATAGCAAGGGGCACTGGTACATAGGATATAGAATGCACTGGATTACTAGATATATCTTGTTACTGAGTATTAGTCTTCCTGACTATACGATATGACATCACTGCCAACAGTCGCCATGTATACAGAATGTTTAGACAATGTCAGTCCAGTTTAATAAAACCTAATCTGAAGCCGTTCCTCCTACGGTGTCTTATCCGGAGGAGACAAGTCAGATGACCATTAGTTTCACAGCTCATGTCAAAATTAAGAAGAGATGGTTTGCACAGAAGCGGATTACAATGAGTAACTAGAGCATATTAACAGCATAATGAATTGGGCACATTACCCAGGCCTGCCATTCTTTATGTGACAGCTTCCAGTATGTCTGGACAACAGGATAAGGAAATATTCCATGCACATTTCTATAGGACTACAGCTCTCTCCAGTTTCAATTACTTCTATACATGTGATATTCAGACATAAACTGCATAGTGTATGTGGGGGGAGCAGAGGTTGGACCCCCAGCTGATGCCCTGATGCACAGGGACTTGCCAGGATCTTCTCATTTGAAGCATCTCTGGTCATTCCAACGCCCCAATCCCAATAATGTATAATTGTAATTCATTAAAAAATAAAATAAAAAAATCACAATAAATAAATGTTAAAGGTGATTTGTCCGTTCCCCTTTTAATACCCTGAGGGAGGCATAGGATAGAGAAATAGAGCCGAGCTCTGGAATATATAGAAGTCTGCGGATTAGTTGGCTGATGGAATAATGCCAGGACTCCTAAAGAAAGTCTGAGAGTCCTGGTTGCTCCGCCCACACACAGTGATTGACAGGCAATCTTGTAGACACGAGATTTGTATGTGTGGGTGGGGTAAGAAGGAGTCACAGGCTGAGAGTCCTAAGATCCTTTAAACAGATTTGCATGTGAAATTCTGAATCAAGTCATAGAAATCTATAAATCCCCAATGTATCCTATACTAGCCTCAGATCCGCTTTATATCAGTATACTTACACAAATTAGAACAAAGACAAAAACAAAAAGCTGCTGTTTAATGGCTCTGGAGGATTCACAGCTTTAACAAAGACAAGTAACAAAAAGTTTTTATGGCAATGTTATATACATGTGCTTATGCATAGCCTTTATATAGTTTATATTACTATAGAATATACTATATGATCTTTTATAAAGCTGCTTTACTCTAAATACTCCAACGTATTACTGAGATAGAACAAATAAAATAGAATATAAAATGGTAATAAATGGAAAGAGTCATCGCTCTCTATTCATCACACACAGTCTTTGCCACCACAGGTTACAGAACAATACACAGTGAATTGCACGCTGTTTGTCCAGTATAGAGGATACATCAGATTTTGTTTTTTTTTTTTTTACATGCTAGAGAGGATAGCCCCTGAAATAAGCCCTGGTTTCCTATACACATAAGCAGCACAGATGTCCCACAAACTTAAGCAACCTATCGGACATTTGTTTCCCTGTTGTAAAAAAATTAAATGGTCATTTGTGTGTTTGGGGACAATTTACACCTCGTCTGGGCACATTCACAATTTTTTGACAGAGTTCTCCTGGCACATTATGGATTATAATATAGTCAGTAGATAATAATGACAGGGCAGGCCCCAGTCATATATATGTATATATACACACACTCATAGCCCTTACTATAAGTAAGTAGACAGATTAGATAAGAGACAGCGGCCATGTTAGTTGCTTATTTGGCTCTAGACCAGTGGTTCTCAACCTTTCTAATGCCGTGACCCCGCAATACAGTTCCTCATGTTGCGGTGACCCCAAACCAAAAAATAATTTTGGTGGCTACTTCAAAACTGTAATTTTGCTACAGTTATGATTCGGAATGTAAATACCTGATATGCATTATGTATTCTAATTGCTACAAATCAAACAATTTAATTTAAACATAGTGATCTACCCCCTACACAGGTAATATTATTAACTATGGGGAAATTGAGAATTATTACAGTAATAGTGCCCCCCATATGAGTTATCTTATTACCTGTGTGGCGTCACTATAACTGTAATAGCCCCTCATATACAGACCAAAAACAAAATAGATGCCACACGGCCATTGTTCATATAAATATATCGCTTAACAGTGGCGATAGCCTGACTTCACATAAAGACAGAGAGCAGTAATGGCCAAGCTTCTGGTTAATATGGGCTTGAGTCATATTATAATATTTACCGTATTTTTCGGACTATAAGACGCACCTAGGTTTTAGAGGAGGAAAATAGGGAAAAATATTTTAAGACAAAAAAATGTGGTAAAATGTCTAATATATGGAAGTTGTAGTTTTGCAACAGCTGCAAGGTCACATTGACAGGTGTCCCTGCAGCTGTACGGGGAGGAATAGGGCGTCTTTTTTTGCAGGGCCAGATGTACTTTTTAGTTATGCCATTTTGGGGAATGTCTATTGCTTTGATCACTTTTTATTCAAATCAGACGCGAAACAGCAAAAAATATGGCGGTTTGGCACTTTTGATTTTTTTTTCCCGCTCTGATGTTCACCCTACAAGAAAAATATTTTTATAAGGTTGTAGACCGGGCATTTTCGGACACAGGGATAGCTAATGTGTATGTGTTTCACAGTAATTTTGTACTTTTATATGTATTCTAGGGAAAGTGGGTGAGTTCGAACTTTGTTTTTTATTTTATTTTTTTTACTATTTTATTAGCCCCCCTCCCTTCATGGGGCTTGAACCAGCAATCGTTTGATTGCAAGTCCCATAGACTGCAATACAAGTGTATTGCAGTCTATGGGAGATTCTGTACATTACTACTGAGACTGGTCATAGACCACTCTCAGTAGTAGTATCCCAGTGACAGGCCTGGGAGCCTTCATTAGGCTCCAGGCTATCACCGGAACAGGTCGACTCCCGCGATCTCGCCGCGCGGGGAGTCGACCTGCAACTTAACAGGTATGGGGCCGGTGGGGACCGGGGGCAGTTTTTACAGTCCGGGGAAGGGGGGGGACGGGGACTCTGATCGCGGGCATTAGCTCCGGGACTCCGCTGTACAGCGGAGGCCCGGTTGCTATGGTGACCGCTCTGCAGCAGAGCGGCCGCCATCATTGTAACAGACCCGGCATCCGTGCATGCTCACAGGCATTCAGTTTGGAACGCACATCCATAACGACGTGCGTTCCAGCTGAATAGCGCGACTTCTCAGCGGCTAAATCCATCGGAAATATGTATTTTCCGATGGCTTTAGGCGACCCCTGTGTTTTGGTCATTCGACCCCCGCCGGGGTCGCGACCCACAGGTTGAGAACCGCTGCTCTAGACAATAGTAAAAATGGCCAAAACCTAAAATGTATTTAGGTTTGCATATCCACAAAAAATGGCTGACCCGAATTCTTATATAAGTCAGTCCCTCCTGTCAGGATGGCACAAAAACACAAGAGGGAAATGGATAGCAGAAGGGATTATTTTTTTTTTTGGTCAGTTTTCATTGTCTCCCCCACCATCAGACAGAAAAACGTATGCAGAGTTCATTGGTTCGGCCATGGAATCCCGACTACTGCACAAAGTGCAAAAAAGTTGACTTTTTTTTTGTGGTGAGCCTGTCACATGTATGCACAAACTATGCTCTTTTTGCAGACGTTAGCCCAATAGAAATCCATGGGAAGGGGAAGGTTACAGCATACAGGGGGACATACAGATGTGTACATCTTATATAGGGCACAAACATGATGTGAGCAGAACCTAATAGCCCCAATATCTCATGACATAATGCAAGTTGTTTTTGAGTACTTAATACCTGTGATAACTGCAATGAGGGAAGCCATGATGTGCCCTAAGACAGGCTGGGTCATGGCCCTAGTGTGTAGGCCCTACATTTGTCATAGAAAAAAAGGAATTTGAGGTACATTTTTCAAGAAGCAAACCTAACTGGAAGAAAACACATTTAGCTGTTTGGATATTACAATAAATCAACATCTTGTTCTAGGAATTATTTCTGACTTGACAGAATTTGCGCGATACATAAGTTTTACAGTTCTTATCCAGCTGACTTTAAAAACACTGAATATTATGGCTACTAATGTTTGACCTAAGCACTTGGGCCTGTAACAGCCCTCGGAGAGAAATTGTAAAATATACAAGACAAAACTAGGAAAAAACTAAACCAAATGACTAAAACTACAGCAAATGCAAAAAGCATAATATGGGGCACCTGAGGACAAAAATAAAAACGCCAAACTGTAAAATAAATATAGCAAACATTAAAAAAAACTGCAGTACCCTGACCATGTATCGCCTATACGCTCACCCAGATCCTCATCTGAGGTCCGAAAATTGGGAAAAGATGTTGGATAAGGTGGATTTTCACTGTCCAATTCTGCTGACACATAGAGGATTGGTTATCTGGCGTCCACTCATCTGCTACTGCTACCAACCATATCTACAGTCAACTTAAATGTACAGTATTTAGCTATAAGCGGAGATGTTAGAAGTACAAAAAAGTTGCACATTTTGAAAGTTAAAAAGGGGAAAAAAAAAAAGTCAAGGCATGAGGATATGCTCTTAGGAAGACATCCGAAACTAAATAAATAGGATAAATTCTAGTGCAACAACATCTACGTCTAGTAAGTAACCCAAGTGGCGCCAAGCCTACAGCTCCTCAAAGTTTGATCATATTCTTTGCTATGTGGTGCCTTAAAACTATATCTAGCCCTATTCATAAAGAAATATATGTTTAGTAGTGTTTAAAAAAAAAAAAAAAAAAAAAAAAAAAATCAGTAACAGCACCAAATGTAAGACTCTCTGAAATATTGTTCTGAAAACATAAGAAAACGACAAGCACATTGTGAACCTTACAGGAGAAGTAGTATTGGTCTACACGTTCTTCCACACGCTAACAGAAGACTACTCTACATATCCATTTACCGATGACTCAAAAGGTTTGTGTCCTGCACAATATGCTTTAGGGGTAAAAGTAAAAAAAAAAATAAAAATAAAAACACAGATGCATTGTCACATCTGGATAAAGGTGGTGTAACAGGTAAGAAGTCATTATGTCACATCATCTATTTATACTACGTATCCTCCACTTGAACAGCAGATGGGAGCCAATAAAGTCCAGAGATAGACCAACACACACAGCCAGCAGGATGCCATCTTGATCCAGAACGGAGACCAGCTTCCAACAAATAATTTTTCTATATCAGCGTGGTTGTAACTGTTGGAAAAGAAGAAAAAAAAATAACCTGAAAAACACAGCAAAATGGGAAGAAAAAAAAACAAAACAAAAAACCAGGACCAGCCGTGGTCCAGGAAGTGAAGGCTGCTCTCTTCTGAAGAATCTGCCCTAGGTTCTTTATCAGGTCCCAATGGAATACACGTTATCAATGATAAAATAATATCACAAAATAGATCATGAGAACTGAATGGCTGACAAGATACAGATAATATTTTGCCACTCACTGGAACCAGTTGGTGATGGTCATCATCATGTAGAAAGTACCGAGGAAGAAGATTAAGTGGAAACAGGCATAGCTGTACGCAGTCTTTATCTCCTCATCGTAAGCCACCATCTGTCCTCCCTTTGCTTCAACGCGTTGCTCTTGGTCTGTCCAGTGGGGGGAGGGAAAAAAAAAAAATGCATAATTTTATTATAAACACAAAAATTGTTTGTTAGAACAAAGAATATAAAACTATATATTTTATATATATTACCGTCTTGGCCGTTTCCACAGCAAAAGCAACAACGTGCCACCTATAAAACACAAAAATCAGAACATTAGTACATGTTATACCATTGAAATTTTTTTTTTTATAACAATAAAGAATGAAGGGTGAAATAGACAAGGCATTACATAGTAAAACCAATGCATAGGCAATCATCCAAAAATAACAGAGAGGCAATAAAAGAACGGGACTGAGGACACACACATGGGGAAAATACAAGGAAGGACAATGAACCAGGGGAGGGGAAGAACGGTTACAGAGACGTCAGAAATTTTGCAATCTACAATAAGTGTCCCATGGGGCCTAGATAGCATCAAAGGCGGGGACAGTGTTGTTCAGAGAGGCCGTCAAGTATTCTAGATTGCGGACATCCTTAACCCCGGCTAGAAAATCGGTGTCTCAAGGGGAGTGGTGGATTTCTACCGCAAGGCAATTAAGAGTTTTGGCCACTGTGCAGAGATACAGAAGTAAGCGGGCAGACCTCTCACCCATCTGTCAAGGTGGAAAATTGAGTAGGTAAGTCAGAGGATCAAGGGGGAACGCCGTGGATGAACAAACTATTAGTAATTCCCCTGATCCTCCTCCAAAAGTCAAGTATCAGAGGACAGGTCCAGAATATGTGGTAGAGCGTGCCCACCACAGAGCGGCACCTCCAGCATACCTGTGGGATCGTGGGATTCAATGAGTGCAGAAAAGCCCGAGTGTGGTACCAATGCATAAAGAGCTTGTACGGTGTCTCCCTGAATGTCACACAAGATTTTGCAGCAGGTGACCAAGTAATTTGCAATTGGGCAGGAGAAATCAGACGACCCAGGGCTTCCTCCCATCTAACCATATATCTATGTACGGGGGGGGGGGGGGGGGGGGAATAATAAATATTGGTGATTAAGACCCTTGTGGAGGTGCTTGCCTCAAATAATGTAGGGTGAGACACCCTCAGGGAGCCAAACATAGTGGATGTGAAGTGCGTAATTTGGAGGAAATTAAACCATTCAATCCCATGAATGTTCAACTCCGCCGTGACGTAGTCAAAGGGCCTAAGCTCTAACGTCCACGGGTCAACTATGTCAGGGAAGCAGAATAGACCAACTCTAGACCAAGGGCAAACCATAGTAGAAGACAGTTCCTCAGGGAGGAGTGGGTTGTACAGGAAGATCGGCGAGGAATTCTGGGACACTACAGGGAACAATCTAGCACAAGTGACCCACCCAGATGGCCCTAGTAAAGCGAATTGGCCCAAGTATAGGAGGTAGATGGGGCAGGAGGGGCCGTGTCCACAGGAGAGCATTAGGGTGCATAGGAGCAAGCCACAGCTTCTCAATCTCGACCCATTTAGTATAGGCATGCAATGCTGCCCAAAATAGATTACATCACAAATGAGCGGCCCAATAATAGTGGAGGAGATGTGAGACCGATACTGCTTTCACCTTTTGTAATAAGAAGGCTATAAGGCAGCATATGGATTCTCTATAGCTCTATACTATGGAGCCCTAGGCACTCTGTATCCTTCCATATGGTGCATCAGCACAGCAGCGTATAATGCTATATATTCACATGATCAAGCCAAGATTCAGACCAGTGTTTAACAGATCTGTGCGAGATTCACTTTTATTTTTTACGGACCCACTGGGGTACATTTATTAAGCTAATTTCACCTTTTTGAGGTCTTTTTCTGCCCTCTCCTTTATTTATGAAGCATTTGTGCCTTTTTTTCCCAGATGTTCTGCTACCCTCTGGCACCTCTGCATGGCCTAAATGGAGATCCTTATCATGCTGTATTTACACATGTAGGGACAGTGTTCTTTTCAAGATATGCTTCATTTTTCCTTCTGTGAACATAGAGCTGATGTGCCTTACCAAAAACTTCAATTTTTGTCTCATCGGGCCATAGGACATTCTCCCAGAAGCTTTGTGGCTTGTCAACATGTAGTTTGGCAAATTACTTTTGTCAGATTCAAGTTATTTCTGTGACCATTGTGGGTTTTTCTTTCATTAAACGAGGGGCACCAACAATTTTGTCCACGTGTGTAAGTGGCAAAAAAAAAAAAAGCACAAATTGATCCCAGTACGTGGGCAGAGTAAAAACCGCTTGTCAGGTCAGACAGTATTAAAAAGGGGCAATTTCACCTTTTTGTAACAAAAAAAGGGGCAAAGTATACATAGCTTATAAAGGGGCATCTAAACTAACACATGCACAATATTTAACCAGGGGGTGCTCCTACATCATAAATAGACACCACAGTAAAAAAATTTGTCTTTAAAAAAAAATTAAAAATTTTCCTGCAAAAAATATTTGGCAAAAAAGGGGCAAATAATAAATAACCACCGTTGACTTTAATAGGTGAATACGGTCTGTGAAAATGAACTAGACAGTCCAATCTCTGAAAGTATAGAGCAGGATTCTTTTTTTTTTTTTTTTTTCCACAGATCATAGACAACACATGGTTGATAAAGTTGGTCATCTGAATAGGTATCTAATGGAGATATTCTCCCCAAAAATAACTGCTTCAGAAGAGGATACTTCTGTAATATAGCATTTGACAGGATATAACATGATATCACAGAATCCACATTAAATTAGGGTACACAAGAGCCCCATAGAAGTGTAAGGTACTGTAATATTCAGTACAGCTCAGGACAGAACATCAATATGGAGTGTGTACAATATGGTGCAGTCCTTACTCTGGTATTCAACACAGGGTTGAAGTTTGAGTCCACTATTATATCATGGAAAAAGCAGGGTCACAAAGTTGCCCACTGTGCAACTTTGCAGAATTGGTGCACTAGGTCCAACTCTAGGTGAACTGACGTGTGTGAGTGAGATGGGGACATTACTGTAGACTGTGCATCCTACTGGAGACATACATGGTTACAATCTGAGGGTAATGCTGCAAAACATGTTCCCGCTGTAGTGCCTGCATAGACAATGTCTTTGTTAATAGACTTGGCATCTAATGAAGTTTTATACAGTGAAGTGAGACCAGCTGTATCAGTAGGGCGCTAGCTTCAGTATATGCGTATATAGCCTATGTCCTTCTGGCTAAGCAAACCCCATGTCATGAGCCGTCCGTGGATTCTTTGGACTCAGTGATGAAACTGTAAATAGAAAGACTGCACAGGAAACTGGGGCTCCGCACATCTGGCAGGAGCTCAGCACAAAGACAAGGCATGTTCACAGAACAGAGGAGGAAATGTATTCTGGCCCCGATTCACATCATGACAAATGGAAGTAATGAATCAACATGTGTCTTTCTTCTTGAGATTTTGGTGTGCAACGGTCTTAAGAAAACTGTACACGAGACTTAAAAGGGGTTTTCCAGCCTGAATTTGATTTTTCATACTGATGACCTATCCACAGGATAGGTCATAAGCATGTGGTATGTGGGGGAGATCCAACACCTGGACACCATACAGATCAGCTGCTCCAGCAGCATCTGGGCACCATAAGTTATAGTAGTGGACAGGGAGCGAGTGCAAGCTCTCTTATTCAAGAAATTGGAGCGGTGCGGCACTTTCCTGGAACCACCACTATACAGTGGACAGAGCTGCTTGAATAGGAGCAGACTGCACTTGCTCCCCATCCACTGCTATTGCTGCAACTGCTGATCTGTGTGGGGTCCGGGTGTTGGACCCCCACAGATAACATACTGATGACCTATAATGTTTTCCTATAGACCAAACCTGACATGTGACATTTACTATCACTGCTCTTGCGCTACAAGAAATTGTCCCAAGTGATCAGACTATCTATAACTATTTCTTAAAAAACATGAAGCTATCATATTTTATCGTTATTTCTGTGTGACTGCTCTATCCAATAAGTACATTCCTATCCCTGCTTACAATCAGAAGATCAGCTCTGAAGCACAAACAGCTGCTTTAACCCCAACAATGAAATACTTTCTTATTACTCCATTGTACGGTAACAATTATTAGCACGAGTACAATAGAACAAAGAGGCATTAAACAGCAGGATGACAATATCATAGCTTTAATAATGGGTGCCAGGAAGTGGGGACAAGAGAGAGTAGAGTGGGGGTCCTGGGCCTGAACCTGAACAAGTACAACATCTGCATGAAGCTTGTATTTTTAACACAGGGCACTCTGCTGGTCTCGCATGCCCCAAAAACATACAGATAAATTATTCTGGAATTTAGATTTTTAACCCCAGTAAGGACCAGGAACAATGTGAGTGATGAAAATCAATGCTCAGCGCTGCAGAATAGGTTAATGCTTTACTTTCCTATAGATGTTCCACAAAATTTCCATTCATAAATCTGGGTGAATAAAGAAAAAAAAAAAAAAAAAAAAAAAGGGGGGGCAGCCATATAGATTCACCACTAAGACAACCTAGCTCGGCTCATGTAGGGTTCTCATAGCTGCGGCAGTGATAGTCACACTGTCTATCGCAGGGATCCAACTGCAGAAGGGTGATCAAGGCTAAATACACTGTCCCTAGAGTGACATTATATCACACCGGACAGCACTGACAATTTCCTGTACAACAAGAAATGACAAACTGAGGAGACAGACACTTGGAGAACAGCTGCAAAAACAGGAAGACTATTGGCTCGAGTTCTAATCACGCTAATAGAAGAAAAAAAAAAAAAAAATATAACAGAAGAAAATATTCAGCAGGAGGCGGAGTACTTCAAGGCCAAACTGACCTCTTATCTCAGATTTCTTGAAGGAAAGGGCTAACTAAAGTATTACAGGGTGAAATGGTCATCTTGTTTCAAGGACTCTCACAATCTTGTTGGAATGTACAGATTATTAAGTGGCAAGAAAACAACAAGACACTGCCAGAAAATCCAATTAAAAATCCAGTGGTTGGAGTGCCCAGACCTTATGCAGTTTCTTTGAAACACCCCAGATCACCAAAGAACCCTACGGCATTATAAGTCCGGCTCACTTGAAGAGCAGGAGGTCTGCTGCTACTGATGCACTTGTATGGCTGGAGTTTTGGAGCCATGCACAGTAGTGGACTCATATATGAGGAGAGGTATCAATCATTTCTTTATACTTTTCCTTCCTTTTAGATCCATTACTGTCATTGGCCACAAAAATGGCATACATGACCCCATCCTAATACAAACTTAAAAATGTGCCGTTTCATGAAAGTAGCCTTAGGCTGGAAACACACAGGCAGTTTGCGGTACAGACTTAGAGGAGAAGCTAAAGTCCTATGTTTCCTAATCTCTTTGGATCCACTCAAGGCTTTGTCAGCCAGAGCCTGGATGTGATGCAGTTTTCCAAGCCAAACACATGAAGGAATAAGGATCAGTCTTTCCTTTATACTTTTTTTGACTACGTTCCTGGCATAGTTTCAAAAATGAAGCAAAAAATATGAACACAACCTGCATGTGTGAGAACCCTTACAGATCTCCTGTAGTAGGTAAAGTAGGTAATTGCTATGATTTTTTTAGAAAAACCATCTTCATTACTTCATAGTTTAAGGTTGTCTGTACGCAATGCAGCCCATGGTAATGTAAGAATCAGTCTGGCAAATAATGGTAATGACGTGTGGCCGGTTCACACCAAGTGCAGACATCCTATGCTTAAGGACTTACCTCTTCTTCAGGTGGTCCATACCGTCCCATTAGGGCATCACAACTTGATCGTGTTGTAGAGGTGAGACTGCCTCAAGAAAAAAAACAAAAACATGGTTTCAGAACTTTTTGCAGTAGGTTTTTGAAAAAACAAATTGGTCATTAATACACCCTGGCCGCAATATGGTTGTGCTCACATGCGGCAGATTTGTTGCAGAAATTTCTTTGACTGTTCTGTCCAGCTGAATGTAGTTTATGTTTTTATGTGCTAACAGCCAAATAAAAACCCCCATTCATATGGAATGCATTTCATATCTGCCGTGTGTGAATATACTCTGGTATGGAGACTGTGGGAGACATTCAGGTAATAGCTGCTGACCATAGAAATATATAAAACTGTAGATTAGGCTGTTTTGGGTTGTCTGGGACCTACAGAGAAATATGGCAATGGTTTTGTAGGTTAGTGGAGGTCTGGAAGACTGGGTAATGCTGACCACTAGACCTTCGAGTACTATGCCTCTTCAGGTTGGAGTTTGCAGATCTTCACATCTCTGGGTTGGAGAGTGTTCCCACTGAAATAATAGCAACTGTTAGTACAGTATCCACTCACCAAGAGTATAATATGCAGCCAAGCAGGATGACAGCGCCCACCAAGGACACCCACCGCTCATCCTGGTTCATACCATTAGTGAAGCTGGGTACGCAGATTGTGATGTTCTTTCCAGTATCATCCAGAACTTTACAAAATAGATAAAATACAAATGAAATGATGAAAAAGGCATATATAACAAAAAGTACACAGAGCAATTGTTGACATCATACCACAAATGATCATACATTCCTGCACAGACATATCTTAAAAGGTTATCGCTGAAAGGTTTCATTTGTTTCCAAAAACGGTGCCACTCTTGTCCATGGGCAGTGTCTTGTATTACTATAAACAGAGCTGAGCTGCAGTACCAAAACAGTCCATGAACAAGAGTGGCGCCGTTTTTGGGAATATATGGACAGAACTTACACATAGATATGTATGCAGATAAAATGATCACCATGGAAATAGTAAATTGGCAACCGTCTCCAAATCTGGTCTCTAAGATCAGCAGTGTATGTATAATAGAACATATATTTATTATATAGCATGGCACCCTTTAATTCCCTGTATAAAATGCGGATATTTTTTTTATTGATGACTTGTCCTCAGGATAGGTTATCAGTAAGATCAGTGGGGGTCCGACAACCAGGTGACGCCTTTTTAGTTTAGATAACATTTGTTTCATAGTGGCCATGCAAATTACAGTCTAGTCCCATAGAAGTGAATGGGATGAGGCTGTAAGTACACTGCACGGCCAATATGAAAAACTGCATGCGATGTAAACAGCAAAAGGGTCATGGAGTTCGCACGAGCAAGGCGGCTCTTTCAACAGCTGATCAGCGGGGGTCCTGGGTGATCTGGAACTGATGACCTATTAGGAGGACAGATCAATAATACAAAATAACTGGATACAACCTTTTTCCAAGCTTACAGCAAGTAAGCTAACAAGAAGTATGGAGAGTTACAGGGGCGTTACTGCTTTGTTTCACTCATTTAGGTGACCTATGATGGTACAACGTACTGAATTCTGGTGGCTTGTTTGAGAAGGACGAGAAGGTCAGATACATGACATAGCAGCTGATGACTCCCGACTGCAGCAATCCAGACTGAGGGTGATCTGAAAATGAAATGGAAATGGAGGCGTAAGTAACCAAACCAGAGTACTGCTACAGTATAGAACACTTTGTGTTAGGGAAAATAGGTGAATCTGCAAGTAATCTGTAAATCAAGGTCTGAAACACTGGGTTACCCAATGCTTCAATGGTCCTGAAACACTGGGTTATCAGCCATGTCTTCATGTTTGACTATATCCTGGCATATGTACCAAAGGTAAAGCCCAAATGCAATGTGAGCAGAATAAAGAATTGGAGAAACTTAAAGGGGTGTTCCCATGAACATAATCATATCTATATTTGTAGATAATTAAAAGTTAAAAAATTTTTGCAAATGTAAGTAGTTAAAAATTCTGCAGCGTTTTAAAGATTTTCTCTATTCATCTTAGTGGTGATAGTCTGTTGTCTTGATCAGTTGCCAATGGATACGACCACGAGTGCAGAAACTTTCTATGGTCTGGGAGTTGTCAAGAACCCAGCCATGATTTCCTTATTGTAGCTGGGTTATCAGACAGGAACACTACATGTATCAGAAGATATCCCCGGCACAATAAAGGAAATCATGGCTGATTTTCTGACCTTAGAACGGTCCTGCATTCATGGTCGTATCCAGTGGCAACCGATCAAGACAACAAGACTATGACCACAAGATATTTAGAGAAAATCTTTAAAACTCTGCAAAATATAATTACTTATATTTGCAAAAATGTTTAACGTTTAATTATCTACAAATTTAAAAATGGTTATGTTCGTGGGAATACCCCTTTAAATCTATTTGGACATCACCTACAATATAGATTAGATACACCTTTAGATCAGACGCTCTATGGGACTAGACTGCATGGTCCAAGTAGTTCTTTGCAGGATTTATTTTACGTTTGTGTAGGACATAAAGCACATACAGTTCACACACTGTGGATACTCATATAACACAAGGCTGATTTCAGACATCTTGCTTTATTCACACTTACTTCTTAGTACACAGGGCAGTATAGAGACTACGGCTAAGAGAAAGCATAGACCACCATTGACACCAAGCAAGATTTTGTTGAGCAGGCAGTGTTCAGGATGTGTATAAAGCCATATTAATACAGCAAGAGCGCCGAGTGCCACAGTGTACAGTAGTAGGATGACGATGGCCAGGGCTCCATTCCAGAGCTTGTTGTGCTGTGCTCCAGAGGTCCTGATAGAAGAAAGTATACCAGCATGTTGGTTAGTCATATAATACAAAGGGAAAGTAATAATGTATCATAGGCAGACAAAGATGGACAGATTTGCCATGCTGAGAATAGTGATAACTCCAGTGAATGAGAAATCAAGTGCTCCGGATCCAGCCTAAGGGCGCCCCCATAACACAATGGTAGTGTGCCATGTGGCCGAGAACAAATCATAAAGACCGGACAGGATTCCATCACGGATTATGGCAGATTAGCAATACTACTTGCTTCATGGGAGGACAAGCCATACCCGACAGTACGTGTCCAGTCTTCTGTTCACATAACTTTTTTTCCCCATAAATCTGTCACATGTATACTATACAGCAACATCATATACACAGCGGAATATGTCCGAGGTATACATAGGGAATATTTCCCAAGGTATATCCATGACATACAGAGCAGTGTGAATATCGCCTAGACAGAGGTCCCCAACCTTTTGTAGATTTTAAGTCACTTTAAAACACAAAATGTTGGTTCTGACCCACACTAAACATTAAAGAAAAGGAAAATGTCTATTAAAAAGGGATGTGAATGATTTTTCTTTTAAGGTCTATCCTTAGTATAGGCCATGATATCTGATCGTAGGGCACCGACATCCACATGGATCAGCTGTTCTGAGATGCAATTGGTTCCTGTACTACAAGATGCAGTGGCCGAGTGCCATTATTGCGGCTCTGCTCCCAATGACATCAATGGGCCGAGCTGCAGTAATGGCGACCAGACACTACATAGGGCACAAAGTGATATGCTTCTGGCTCCATGCACTGTATACTCCATGAACCCAGGTGCACCCCCAAACAGTTGATTTGTGTGGGGGCCAGGTGTCGACCCTTACCAATCAGATATTTATGACAGACCAAAAAAATAAAAATAAAAAAATAATCCTTGGCAACTGCTTGAAATAGAGGACCTGCTGGTGCGTTTCTTAAACTATAGTTAGGTTGTAACCCTAGTGCAAAGTTCTAGTAATTCTATGACCCCCCTGATGCCGCCAAGACGCTATAGTATCTGCAGCTGCCAACAGATGAAGAATCACATGCAAAAAGCCATGAGAGTCACTGGTTGATGTACACTGGCCTAAGGGCCACAGCATTTGCCCAAATTGGGCTCACATAGTCAGACTACATCTGGTTAGCACAACAACTCTTTGTATATGGAGACCTTTGTAATTTCTTATGTCTCAGCCTATCAAAGTATAAAAAAAAAACCTTTTGTCAAAATGGTCTTTGAAGTTAAAGTTTCCATCAAAGGAAAGGTCATATGAAGCAAGATCTTTCCATAAGTAGGTCACAGGGTCAGAGGTTATAGCCTAGAGCAAAGTATATGTTGCCTTCAAAGAACAGACTAGCAAAGTTCCAGATCTAGGTTGAAGCGAGTCACAGTTTTCGATAGACACCAGAATTAAAAATGGCCTAATAAACTACGATGGTACAGAATAAACAACTTATCATAAATGGACAGTACAGGTGAATATAAGAAACTTTGTCATATATCTTATTAAGGAGATCTGATTCCTTCACCACTTATTAACCTGCTCCTCATCTTTAATCTGGTTGCTTCTTTGCATCATATTCAGCTCTCTGGAGAAATTAGGGATGGAGTAGGATTCTCCTACCCACTGGTTAATTGATTTATTGACTTATTCTGTGCACTAGCAGCAACTTATCTACAACCTAGCAGTGTTAAAAGAGATCAAAATAAACAGAGTGTAACAGCAGCAATTATTTGAGTGCCTTTCCAACCCCATTTCTTCTTCATAGACTAATATGTAGAGAATAACTCTGCCTGAAAAAAACATTATTCTTTAAAAAAATATATGACAAAGTTTCATATAGTATCCTGCACTATTCATCTATGAAAAGTTGTTTATAAGTGGAGGTAACCTTTAATGAAATGACGCTGCAATACTAGACACAACTTATGGACAAACACCCATGGGTTTTTTTTGTTTTTTTTTTTTAAATAAATCTGGCTGAATGTACCTTATTGCATTTCCAAGGCCAGAAAAGCAAAGCATTTAACACAAATGTTTACATTCACACAGTCGGTGCATCATAGCTGTCCATAATTATGTGAACACAGCCAAATAGTACTGTAACCAAATAATAACATACCAATTTTTATTCCATTTGTGAGCAAATTCCACCAAAAGCATAAGCTGGATGACCAGAAATACAAAGCCAAACAATACTCCGATGTGACGCCACACTGTAAGAGAAACAGCAGGGGCATTTATCAATATATATGTCCATACAATACAATATATGAGTATAAGAGAATAGGACGTGGCCACATAGGATCACCCATACAGGATTATTCCTGGACTGTATGGGTGATCATACAATGGTAAAGGCAAGGTAAGCTGTTAAAATAGTTGTCTGCTTTGGACAAACCTTTTGTTAGGAAAGTCCCCAACCAAAAATAAACTGATAATACAATGTCCAATTTGGAATCTTCTCCAGTTCAATATAATCTATAGGCAAACATGGCAGTGTTCAATTCTTATTCTAGTTCCTTTCTGTGAAATTCTGTGGCGAAATCTTTTAGGTAGGTTTTGTTTCTTTATTGATATTCACTGCTTCTTACCAGAAGTACAGAAGGGTTGGCTCTAGTATAATGCTGGGAGGCTGAGACTTGATCGGGGGGGGGGGAGAACGACTTCAAATAGTTCTCTCTTAGAAATTATACAACTTACAAGAGGGAAAAGAGAGATTATCAGATCCTCAGCTTTCATTTGACACCAAGATTGCAGTTCTATGTCTATTATTGCCAGAGATAGCAACAGTCATGCTAATCCCAACAGTGTTTTGTGAGAATCTCCTCTTTATATCACACCCAAACCATTGTTCTACGTTTTATAGTGGCCGGGATATAACTGATTGAATTGCCCCCTCCCCCCAGCCTCAGCTTCCCTGCATTATACAAGAGCCCATACACCTGTACTCCAGTGAGAAGCAGTGAAATAGAACAAAGAGAATTCAGAAGGGATAGGAGCTGGATCTTAGTTCAGGATTTCAAGAAAAGGAGCTAAAATCCATTAATAAAGTATATTATAAGGTTTGTTAATGCAACAATTGCTGCAAGAAAATCAAAATTTGTCCGACAATTTTAGACACTAATGAAGGGTAGGTGTACTTAGAGACATGAGCCTTATATGGGACAGTGACTGTCAGTGTATGTAGTGTATGTAAAGTGCTGCGGAATAGGATGGCGCTATATAAGTAAGCATAATACATAAATAAAAAAAAATAAAAAAAAAAAATGGGATGGACTCACTAAAGATGGACAAAAGTAGGAGGCATTTTTTGGAAAACTGTGCATACTCATGGGTGCCAAGTGAATTTTATTCACACTTACATGTGAGTGGAAAGCTTGGAAAAATCTTCCAATATATATAGCAAAGGATACCATGTGGTACAGGTTTTTTGTGGCACTCCTTTTTGAAAAGTAAAGCTGATAATGTATTTCACTACATTTTTATCAGAGAATGACATTTAAATCTGATTTTTGTTTTAAAGATTTTTTTTTCATTTTGTTTATTTTATTTTGCAAAAAACATAGAACAAAGATGTTGAAATATTTCAACTTTTAAACTATCCACTACAGTAGTCATTATAGACCTTCACTTCCTATTTTTTGCATACCAATTTTCAGCTTTGCCGTACTGGCTGGAACAGAATTGTTAGCAAGGTAATCGCCAATAACAAACTATGGATACATTCACCATATACATTGGGAGCTCCACTGTGCCGTTCTTACAGAGAAAATACAAGTAAAATACTATAATTCAATCTGTAGGCTGACTCATAGGGTGAGGTTCATTACGTGTTATCAACATACAGCTGTAAAATAACATCTGCTACAACAAAGAGGAACCGAAACTGAACTCTAGAAAAAAAAATTTTTTTTTAAATCTGGGCACACAGACAAACCGCAGAATATTGTCGTCTACAATAAGTGTTGTCCCAATACAATCTGTGTGGTTCAATAATACAATACACAGACCCTACTGTGCTTGAGCTAGCGTTACACATATATTATCACACCCCAACACAGGTGTTCTGGCAGGACAGAAAAGATAGCTGAAAATGTATTCACTTTTTATTCATTTTTATTTTTCTAACGTTTTGGAGGCTCATCACAAATTGTCATCTGGTTGGAAGGACAATAGTAAATTGTTTGGCCTACTCCCCATTATGTTTTCTGAACTTCCATTCCTGTCTGTATAAGTCAATTCTTGGCTCATTGCCATTGTGCCATTATAGCTTGCTGTGATCCTGTTTGGTTTTCCATTTGAGAGAAAAGCTAATATTAGACAAGGACAACGTACCATATGTATTTTTTTTTTTCACAATTTTTAATTCCCTGTCCAGTAAACCTAAAACATCTCCTGTCCTTATGCATCAAAAATTAAAGCAACCTTGCAAATAATCTTATTAAAAATTTATCACCACAGCTCCTGTGCAGACCTCTGTGTCTCTATGGTAACAGAATACAAATCTTGTGTAGTCTGATGCTGGGTTCAGATGAGAAGTGACTCAACAGTACAACACTAAGAAACGTACCCAAGAGAAAAGTGTCTTGATCAGGAATGAAGAAAGCTCCGGAGCACATCCCTATGAGAAGCAAAAACTTGATAAACCAGAAGCTGCAAAAAAAAAAAAAAAAAAAAAAAAAGAGATGGTAACATTACACAGCAATAAATTACAGAAGGATATGAGATGTAAAAATAAAGAAACCCTGCATCTTCTAATAAGAGTTCTTCATCTTCTATGAAACAACAACAAGTTATAATCTCAGATTTACTAAACAGAAACAAGACACGTGCCCATTGTAGGCAACGCATAGCCGTAGCGGTTACAGCAATGGTGTAGACACATCACCACTGAGGCCTGTGGTTGGCTGCTGTGGTCACATGTCAGACAGGGAAGTGGTAAGGTGAGCATTACTCTTTATTTTACACCATTGTAAGCAGTTTTTAAAACGGTTCAGGTCTTGATAACCCCTTTAAATGTTCCCCTTGACTTTCGGTACTTTAAGGCTCAAATTGTAGTTACCGAAAAAAAAAGAAGTCATATGCCTTAAAATCTATAGACCACTGTCCCCTGCTGTAAAGGGTTGTCTTCTTGATGGACCGTTTTTGAGATGTTTGAAGGGATTGTATCACCTATGTTTTTTTACTAATATTTTACCAGTTAAAACCAAGTGGTGAAACAAATTCTGTTATAATTTAGTTTTCACTTTTTTTTTTAACGGGGGGGGGGGGGGGGGGGGGGGGGGGGGGGGGGGGGGGGGGGGGGGGGGGGGGGGGGGGGTTTAATTGTAAATTTTTTAAAATTCCATTTTATGTACATGTTTAAGGGCATGGCCATCTTGTCTGAGGTGCCTTATAGCAGCCATTAGAGAAGTAGATGCAAGAATGGAGTGGGTATGCCATGGACCCAGGAGATGGCGCTGCCTCCAGTGACTGTCAGTATGAGCCACCACCTGCTGTTCCCACATCAAACCAGGTGGGTTAGGGTTGCATATATGAGAGGCATAGTTAGGCTCTACAGTCATGGCCAAAAGTTTTGAGAATGACACAAATATTATATTTTCACATGATCTGCTGCCCTCTGGTTTTTATGTGTGTTTGTCAGATGTTTTTATCACATACAGAAATATAATTGCATTCATATTATGAGTAACAGAAGCTTATATTGACAGTTAGAATGAGTTAATGCAGCAAGTCAATATTTGCAGTGTTGACCCTTCTTCTTCAGGACCTCTGCAATTCTCCCTGGCATGCTCTCAATCAACTTCTGGACCAAATCCTGACTGATAGCAGTCCATTCTTGCAGAATCAATGCTTTAATTTTGTCTGAATTTGTTGGTTTTTGTTTGTCCACCCGTCTCTTGATGATTGACCACAAGTTCTCAATGGGATTAAGATCTGGGGAGTTTCCAGGCCATGGACCCAAAATCTCTATGTTTTGTTCCCTGAGCCATTTAGTTATCACCTTTGCTTTATGGCAAGGTGCTCCATCATGCTGGAAAAGGCATTGTTGAGCGCCAAACTGCTCTTGGACGGTTGGGAGAAGTTGCTCTTGGAGGACATTCTGGTACCATTCTTTATTCATGGCTGTGTTTTTAGGCAAGACTGTGAGAGAGCCGATTCCCTTGGCTGAGAAGCAACCCCACACATGAATGGTTTCAGGATGCTTTACAGTTGGCATGAGACAAGACTGGTGGTAGCGCTCACCTCTTCTTCTCCGAATAAGCTGTTTTCCAGATGTTCCAAACAATCGAAAAGGGGATTCATCAGAGAAAATGACTTTACCCCAGTCCTCAGCAGTCCACTCCCTGTACCTTTTGCAGAATATCAGTCTGTCCCTGATGTTTTTTCTGGAGAGAAGTGGCTTCTTTGCTGCCCTCCTTGAGACCAGGCCTTGCTCCAAGAGTCTCCACCTCACAGTGCGTGCAGATGCACTCACACCTGCCTGCTGCCATTCCTCAGCAAGCTCTGCACTGCTGGTAGCCCGATCCCGTAGCTGAAACACTTTTAAGAGACGGTCCTGCCGCTTGTTGGTCTTTCTTGGGCGCCCTGGAGCCTTTTTGGCACCAATGGAACCTCTCTCCTTGAAGTTCTTGATGATGCGATAGATTGTTGACTGAGGTGCAATCTTTCTAGCTGCAATACTCTTCCCAGTTAGGCCATTTTTGTGCAGTGCAATGATGACTGCACGTGTTTCTTTAGAGATAACCATGGTTAACAGAAGAGAAACAATGATGGCAAGCACCAGCCTCCTTTTAAAGTGTCCAGTGGTGTCATTCTTACTTAATCATGACAGATTGATCTCCAGCCCTGTCCTCATCAACACCCACACCTGTGTTAATGGAGCAATCACTGAAACGATGTTAGGTGGTCCTTTTAAGGCAGGGCTGCAATGATGTTGAAATGTGTTTTGGGGGATAAAGTTCATTTTCTAGGCAAATATTGACTTTGCAAGTAATTGCTGTTAAGCTGATCACTCTTTATAACATTCTGGAGTATATGCAAATTGCCATTAGAAAAACTGAAGCAGTAGACTTTGTAAAAATTTATATTTGTATCATTCTCAAAACTTTTGGCCATGACTGTACATCAACAATTCAACACCCAAAAATGTTAAGCGAAGGCAGCGCCACCTACTGGATCCACAACACACTTGAATTAAACCACTCGATTCTAGTCTCAACGCTTTAGAGATACGCTTTACAGTAGCCACATGGATCATAGACACAATAGTCTGAAGATATTCACTGAAGTCTATTGAGGAGTTTTCTAGGCATCTTTGTCACATTGTGCATTACACAAGCTGAGACCATCACCTATTGCGAAAAGTGGATCCAATAACAGAGGTGTTATTGTTCGCTGAAGGATTTTAGGATTTTATCTTCAATACAGATAAGTTGGAAAATTAAAATCAATAGTCCCAAAAATTCTTAAAAAAAAAAAATAGGTTTAAACAAAAACTTCACCAAAGAATGTGCACATTCCCTTTAAAAGTTGCAATCTGTATAAATGTAATATGAGCTAGCATACATGGTGGAATAACAACGCTCCTTTAAGTCACTGAATCCAGTGTATTTTTATATTACCCGTTGTGTATGTAGGCTCGGCATCCTCTGCTGTTCTTAATGTTTATCGTAAGGATGAAGAGTAGGAAGAAGAAGCAGGCCATGCCAAAACAGACTCTGTACACGGCCGAGTACCCGACCAGCTTCTCACAGTTCACCCCAGCCTGCAGATGCTCACAGATATCTCCATAAAACGGAATCTAGTATAAGAAAACATAAAAAACGTCAGATTTATCACACGTACGATAATGCTACACTTAGTAGAAAATAATAGTCTGCTACGTTGTACACATCAGCTATAAATATTCAATATATTCCTCGCACGTGGCTGGGGATCCTCGGGTTTAGGTCACTACAATTACAATAAGTCATGAACAGTTTCAATAAATAGAAGGTAAAAAAGCCAAAAGAAAAAACCCTTTGGTCGTACCAAACAATCACCTGTTTCATATATTTCAAGAGGGGACACTGCAATTGCTCCATAGAGACAATCTAACAATACACAAAATACTGAGGGCCTCAAGAGGGCAACTGCTCCCCTGTGTCCCCTGTAGGTAGAGCTAAAACCTGCACTAGAAAAATAAAGAAGCACTACAGGTAAGATTGAGAGGCTGAATAGTTAGATCTGCACGAGAAATATTCCATATAATAATAAAAATAGCCCCTGGGTTTACTTGAGGATAATGATCTGCTATTTGCTTCCAAACCATTTCTGCTCATGGCTATGCGCTCAGATTTTCCATCTGCTCCTGTGAGAGGAGACATTGTGGCTGAGTATGCCGAGTATTACTTCTAAATGTAAGACCTGGAGAGAAAGGCAGATTTGTAATGTGTCACTTAGGACAGTAAAGTAGACAGAACCGGATCTAAACGCTTCAATAATTCACATTATTCGTGACTTTAGGGCACACATAACGGGTGACCTGGGAGCATGTGGTGCAGGGAAAAATTTGGGGAATGCAGTGCTAAACTGCTTAACTGTGGTGGGGGACCAGGGAGTCCGGGGCAGACATATCATTACACCCGCACATGGGCCCAGTAGGTAAGGGGACACAATGTCACTCTTAAAGTCTATTAGATTGTATATAAACCCCTGAGCTATTCAAGTCCATGGCTAACTACTAAGACATTGTTAGGAGAGACTTAAGGGTGCTGCTGTAAGATGACATATGGAATAAAAAGGGGCCTGTATACAGTTTCTGTACAGGCGCTGTAAAGGTTTGTTTCAGTGTATAAGATTAGGCAATACTCTGTAAGCTAAACTCCGCAGGGGTACGCACCTCTCCTCTGTTGTATCCCAGGCCGATTTAGACAAGGTGTGGATTTTATCCTATACCACCACCTTTATGAGTTTCATCCACATTTCCACATCTATTTTACTATAAATTATTGCAGATTTTCAGTGCAGAATCTGCTATGAAATCTTTAGGAATTCTGCAGCAGATTAGGCTTTTAGGCTCTGTTCACATTAGTGTCATTTCTCCTGTCCTTAAAGGGATGGTCTGGATGATGTTGACAAAGAGACACTCACCCATCCCCTGCCATTTTTGTTCCAAATGGAGTCCCAGATTCTTGATTCCTCTCGACACATAAGGAATGGCACGGAGTCAATCACTGGCCGCATAGGCGAACCATCTCAGCCAGTGACTGGTTGGGGAGTGTCATCTCCTGCGTGTTAAGTGGGACTAAGAAGCCAGCAGACCAGCAGGGTGCCCAGGCAGATTTGCAAACATGCAACAGGGGACTGGGGAGCTGAATACAACTTATGATTTTACAGTACAGGACAATCGCTTCAGCAAAGTCACCATGAAGAAACAACCAAAACCCTGACATACAAAAATGTCAAGGTAGCCTTATCAATACTGATATGTTGTATCGACAGTTGTGTCTGCGGGGCGAGATTAGGAGGAAAAAATATTTCTATACACGACTTGTTACATGTACATTTTATGGATGAAATTTTATCTCTTGCCTAGCAATAAATCCTGAGTGCACATAATTCACAGATCTTGGGTTGCGCCATATGTGAACAGAGCTTCTAAAAACCCCATGACTGCATTTTTTTGGAATGGAATAGCAAATATGTCACATGTGCCAACATAGCCCAACATATGGTATACTATATGGCTAGTGCTTGACCTGAATAGCCACTTATATCATTTCCCTTTAAAACATAAAGTGTACTTACCTTTCATCAGGTTTCTCTCATGACATATGCTGCAACATTTCTTATATGCAAATTAGCTTATTTTTCCAAAAAAGAAAGCACTAGCTGCTTTTCAAAAAATCTAAGTCAAATCCTTCAAGGCTGAGGCCCCAGATTGAGGAAATGCTGTTTTGTTTTTTGCAGATTTTGCCGCTTTTTTTTAGCCAGAGCCAGGAGTGGATTGAACAGAAGGGAGAAGTATAAGAACCTTCCTTTATATTTCCCATTCCTTTTGTAGCCACTTCTGGGTTTGGCTCAAAAACCGCAGCAAAATCTGCAAAAAAAAAAAAAAAAAACACACACACACACACACAATGTGGGGACATAGCCTAAAGATTTTTTGGGGGATATTTATATTTTTATAAGGGGCTGTCCCATGAAGTTAAGTCTGCAGGAACTCTGTTCCGCTCCACATTCAACCTTAGCACAGCCAGACTGAATATTGGCAGGAATGGTGGTGGTCGGCGCTCCCATTCACATCAATGGGAATGCCAGAGATAGCTGAAGTACAGTACGCTATCTCCGGCACATCCATTGAAGTGAATTGGAGTGCCAACCACCAACATTCAGCCTGGCTACCCTCAGGTTCAATGTGGAGTGAGACAAAGGTCCTACAGACTTTATTTCAAAGGACAACCCCTTTATAATTGATGACCTATGCTTAGGATGGATCATCAACTGAAGATACTTGGGGGGCCAACATCCAGGATTCCAACAGATCAGCGTTCCAAAGGGGCAGGGGCACTCTGTTATTACCGATTCCACTTCACAGGCTGTGTTACATCACTTTTATTGGTCGCATGGCCTTATCGCAGCTCAGTCCCATTCAAGTGAATAACCAGAGCCGCTATACCAAGCACAGCCGCTGTACAAATGTATGGTGCCCTACTTGGCAGTACTCAAGAGGCTGCAGTGCTAATCTGAACGCTGCAGCCTCTTTAAATGTCTGGGGTCCATTCCGGGTGTCAGACTCCTGCTGATCTTCAATTGATGATCTATCCTAAGTAGAGGTCATCAACTATAAACCCTGGAAAAACCCATCAAACAACCTTGTAACTTGACTAGGATGCAAGCCAAACCAAACACCTATCAGGACCCTGCCCCTCAACGTTGCAGGGTCCTGGCCTCTGACAGAGATCTGGAGATAGGTCATGCAATACTCCTCTGGGAAAAAGATATGCCAGCCCTGTTCATAAAATCTGTGCCTATAGCATCACCTGTTGAAAAGATGACTTCTGATAACTGTTTTTCAACAGGTGGCGCTAGAGACACCGCTTTCATGTTTGGAAAAAGAGCTAATTTGCATATTTTTCCCAGAGGACAAAGCTTATAAGAAAAATGGATGCCACCAATGAAAGTTTTCATATATTCACTTTTACTAATGTTGAAGGTTACCGATAATTTAAGACGTAATTTCTGTAGAGGTGTGTGCACACTGTGACAACCTGACATACCGCAAATCACTATTTACCATCTCCCCTGACAGGGCACATAAAACAGCTATCACCCGTCAGGGCTCATTTAGCTCATGTTTTGGTAACATAGAGAAGGGAGTTGTTCGCTCTTCTTGGACGTCGTGGGAATTTTTTCCCAAGGTTTCTGTTAGAAAAAATAGCAGCTGCTCGTGTTACTACAAAGCCCAGCTGTCCATATTACCCTCTGTATAACAGTGACAAAGGTTTCATCAGTCCTGTATAATCCCAGCGTTACCACAGATGTTAAGAGTGTACTTGAGATACGCAAGATCATGTACAGCAGATCAATATTTTTTACAGAAAACACTGGGGCAGATTTACTAATCCTGTCAATGATTCAGAAAGGGCAAACATAGACAGTCTAAAAATGTGCCAGATTTATCGCAGTGGCTGAAGCTGGAGGATAAATTTGGTGTATTTTTGGTCTGTATTTATTTATTATGCTTACTTATATAGCGTCATCATATTCCGCAGCCTTTACATTGACTAAACCACACCCTTTCCCAAAAGCCACACCTCCTTGTCAAGCAAAAAAAAAAAAAAAGTATAGAAAAAAAAAACAAAAAACCAAAAAAAAAAAACACAGTAAATGTGGTGCAGACAAATTAAACCATAACTTTGGCGTATTTAACTTAGTATAGCTCTCCCGCTGTCAGTACTAAAAATCACTATAAATCGCATGTACACAAAAAACATCTGACAAAATGGGCTGTCACACGGTGGTTGTCACAGGGTTTCTTAGTGTAGCTAGCCACAAGTTCCTACAGTGTAGAAACCACAAGGTAGCATGAACACAGAGGCGCCAAGGCTTTAATAATGTTCAGTTAAGGCTGCATTCACATCATGTTTTTTTTTTACATCCGTTTTGCAGATCTGCTTAACGGATGGGGGGGGGGGAACACAACACACAGTGTAAACAGATTCAATTACATAAAATCAATATTAAAAAAAAAAAAAAAAAAAAATTATATTGTATGATGGTAATGCCACGATTGTGTGTCAAACAAAAAAAAATCATTAGGACAGATTTAGCATTTAAGGGGAAATCTTCATATTCCTGCCATATCCTCACTGGGCCATACACCATGCATTGAAATCATGCTACACCCCCTTCACAGGAAAGTGGTGAGAGCAGTGTAAAAATTTGCTGGAAAAAAAAAAAAACTGACTTTTCCATGCCTATATCAGAAAACTAGCATATAATGCATGATAAATTTTCCCCACTGACTATGCTAAACGGATGGATGTGAGTAAGGATAAGGCCCCACGTTGTGGAAATGCAGCTTTTTTTGTTGCAGATTTTGCTGCGTTTTTTTTTTTTTTAGCTAAAGCCAAGAATGGCTACAAAAGGGATAGGATATATTTAGGTAGTTCTTATACTTCAACCTTCTGCTCAGTCCACTTCTGGCTTTGGCTCAAAAAGCCACTACAAAAAAAGCTGCGTTTCCACAATATGAGGCCTTACCCTAAAAGGGTTTTCTGGCCGAACTGATTTTTCATACGGATGACCTATTCCCAGGATAGTGGATGGGGCTGTTGTGCTGATCCTATTACTCGAAAAGGAACGTCGCTCCCCGTGCACTAGGACAAAAGTTGATCTGTGCGGGGTCTGGCTGTCGGACTGATGACCTGTAACTGTGGATTGGTCATCTGTATAAAAATAAATATCTATCTATCTATATATGATTTGAGGGCGGAAAACCCCTTTAACTGTATATTATTAAAAGTCTTGGCCTATCTGTGTACATGTTAGATTCTGGTTTCTACATTGTAGCAGCTTGTGTTGTGGCTAGCTCCCCAACAACTGATCACGCTCGATCATTTCTGCTGTCCTATAAGAGACGCCATCAATAGAAACTCGTGCTTTTTCTTTTTATTGCCTTCATAGGTTCTTACTCACATGTTCTTCCATTAGTTTAGCCACAGACGTAGACATCATGACAGCGCAGACTATGGTGACCAGAATGAAGAAGAGGGCATACATAATGCGGGTGCTTGTGGACTGCTTGATCTTCGGGCAACATGTACAGCACAGGGCACAGGCTGCAGCCCCACAGCAGCACGCCACCTGCAAAAAAAAAAAAATAAAAAATACAAAAAGTCAGATTATTTAAATTTTAATTTATTTCCAGATTAGGAGACATAGCAGAAAAAAAAAAGGCGGCACATAAAACCAATAATTTAGTAAAAGAAGTGGAATCTCCCCGGGTTTTGTTCATGTCTTGTGCACAAGATACAGCCTGTACAATGCCATAGGGCGTCCCTGCTCGGACTCTGTACAGTACAGCATTACCTAGCATGTAGGAGAGAAAACCTCTACAATGTGTTTGATGGAACAATACAAGGTACACACAGTTACAGCAGCTTTATACAACTCACAGATCATACACGTGTAGTGTACATGCATATATGTCTTGGAGAGGACCTTTTACCACCTCCACCAATTCAAACCTTAGCATTCTGGTGCCGCTCCTCCGATTCCAGTGCAGTTGGAATTTTTCTCTATCCTCTACTGCTCCCAACATACTAATCAAGCTCTCTATTGTCAGTTGGGCGGTCCCAGACTATGGCCACCCACCTGACAAGAGAGCTTACTTAGCATATTGTATGCTTACTCCAACTACACTGATTGCTCATGAATGGCGGGGACTGGAGAAAAATTTCCAGAACCCAGTGGATCGGAGCCTATTGAAGAAGGCAAAGAGTTGGTGGAGGTGGTGAAAAGTCCTCTTTCGTCGGCCCATTGACATTAGATTTCTCAGCTGCCGATTTCAGCCGACCATCAAATACATATGGGTCCTCCAGACTCTTCCCTGGGCAGATAAGGATCAGGCAGTTCAATTTCAACTGTCCAATTCTTTTGTTCAAGTCGGTGCCAGAAATGTCTGGAAGAGGCTTTCTCACCTCTCTTATCCCGTACACATGCTTGGCCAAACCCAGCGTGCGTATGTATAGGGAAACTGGGTGGCAGTTATTAATATATGATGACTGAGGGTCCAACCAGCTCAATCCTGTTCACTTATATAGGATGAGCTGTAGTACCAGGCTCAGCCATATCTGTACAGATGTCGCTGTGCCAGGTGCTGTAGTCACAACCCTTCAGGATGGGTCTGAACATGACGGACTATCACATGGACAGACCACAATAGCAGTACAGACCACACAGACTGTTTGCAGTGCTTATATGCGCTATACTGGTAAAGCTTTCTTATTTATCACCCTGCCATATCAGTATCTGTGAGCATAGATATAAATGACATAATAGTGATAATTCTAACCAGGCTTCATCCTTCTCAAGGATATCATCAGCCTAGTTCTAAGGTTATCAGATTATCGCAATGTTCACAGCAACAGGAAATGGTCTCAGGCAATGACCGCTGTGGTCATGTGAATAAGGCCGGGGCTGCAGACGGCAGAGTGACCGAGTACAGCCCAGGATTGTGGACCTGTAGAATTAGTCAGGCTCAGGCTGGATTCACATCTGCAACAGAGACCCGAATGTTAGTGTGAACCTAGCGTAAGCTGTGATAAGTGTCATACTGAGGTGACTGCTTCACAACGAAATCCCAAAATCTGCACATGACCATGTGCAGTCTGCGGGTCAGTGAAAACAGCACAGACGACACATGGCTTGGTATTCGTGTGTCATCCTTGGTTTTCACTGGCCTATACATTCAAATGAATTGACAGAACCACAAATGCGGACAGGTATAGGATCTGCTCCATAATTTGGCCCGGACACACAGCTGCAAAATCTACGACTGTGTGTATGGGTCCGTACTTTTATCCACAATTGTGGATAAAATTACAGTCATGTGCATCAGGCCTTAAGCAGGACCTTTTACCACCTTCACCTCACTGTATCCTTCAATAGGTGCCGCTATGTTGACTCTGGTGCAGTTGTTATTTTTTCTCTAACCCTCACCTTTCCTTAGCAATTGAAGATATTACTATATATTCAGCACAGTTATATTCTCTACTGTCAGGTGGGCGGTCCCAGCCTTTTTGCTCCAGTCCTGGACCGCCTACCTGACACTACAGAGCATAACTGTGCTGAATCTAACAGCATTGATTGCTCAGGAACGGTGGGGGCTAGTGAAAAATTTCCAACTGTGCCAGAACGTGTGGGGCGGAATGTATTGAAGGATGCAGTGAAGTGGCGTTGGAGAATGGTTCTCTTTAAATACATGTATGTATGTATACACGTACACATCACGTATACCATATACTTTGTGAAAGATAGACCAGTATAAAATCACATACATAGGTCTATTTATACCAAATTAAAGGAATTTTCACATTGTCTATTATTAGCACTCGCAACGTGGCAAATGGGTCTGTTTGCAGCGGAAAAATGCCTGATACCACCAACGTATTGGTTATTAACTATTAAGGAAAGATCTAAACAGGCCCAATTTTAGGCTTCCTTGACACCAACAATTTTAATGGAAATGTGTCGCCAGGAAATTAACTACTGTATAAATCACTTTTTTAAAGATAAACATTTTTTTTAAGAATTTTTGGTGATTCTGTTTTCTTTTCCAAATTAATATTTATAAAAAAAAAAAAAAAAAAAAATTTAATCCTAAAAAATCTTGCAATTCCAACTTTTGCCACCAAGTCTAAAACTTTGTGACTTTCTGTTTCCTATAGAAGGACCATAGGCCATAGACACAATGATCTGGAGCAGACTCTATTCACTTGTATGGGAGAGTATTCTAGGCATGCTCTGTGACCTGGATAGAGGACATTGTGTAGAGAGGGGAGTAGATAAACTGTAAAATCTCTATTGTGACTGGTGGATTTGGTGCCTTATCTACATATATATGATAGAGGTGATCATCAATGTGCTGTAAGTGAGGTGACTGCTGCAAAAAACCTCCTACAGAAAATATACATACCCTTTAAGTAAAATAATAACCAGATCCCTGCTGGTCTCTACTTCCTGATCCCTTCTTGACAAATAGGAAATAACTAGAACTGCCCAATCAGCCAATCACTAGCCACAGTGATGACCCGTCAAAGCCACCAATTGACTCACTGGATATTTCCTGGCACTTCCTGAGTGCCAAGAGACAATAGGAGGTAGAGACCAGCAGGACCCAGTAAGTGTAGAAACAGAAGCAGAGGATTAGTGACGTCATTCTTGGTTTATTCTTTAACCCATTCTGCCCTTTTTCCTCAAACGTTTTATCTTGCTGGTGACCCCACTTTAGAGGATATGAGTACTACAGGGAAAGTCTGACTTGCCAGAACATCTGTGCATGCAGGTCCCCGAAGTGTAAATCTAGTACTGGTTATATATAAAGCAAAAAAGGGGTAATTCAGTTGTGCATAGTTTTCTAGGGTTACATTTTGCATAGAGGAGAGAAGTGAAACTTTTTCTATACCTGGAAACCTATACAAAGTTACCATGTACATTGTGGGTTTTTGTAGAAAGAGCCTTAGGGGCGTTCACACTACAGTTGTTAGCATCAGTCAGAATATGTTAACAACGGACACTAAAAAATCCATCAAAAATCCCATTCATTTCAATGGGATTTGATCTGTTGTCCGTTATTTTGGCACACAACGCAGGGTGCAGGATTTTTGGCTCTGTGAAGTATGCATTATTTTTTAATATTAACGTCTATGGCTAATGGGCGTATGACAGATGGTAACGTACAGTCGGTTGTTATACAGTCTTATTACTGTTTTTTTTTTTTTCTGCACGCTCAAAAAGCACAACAAACCCCCCACCCACCCAAAAGACGTACACTATGAAAACGGACATTAATGGACACTGATGTTAAAGTGTCCATTTTTTTAAATGGATCAAAAAAAAACAAAAAGACAAATTAATATCAGTTAAGTGTCCAGTAATGTCCACTATGATAGGCATCTGTTTTTCTTGTTTTAACGGACCCTAGCAAAACGGATTTCCAACAGTAGTGTGAACCCACCCTTAGACTACGTTCACACCTATGCAGGAGGTTCTGTTAGAAGCCCCTTTTGCAGATTTCATATAAACAACAGACACTATAATGGAAACCTGATGAATTCCATTGTAGTCAACAGCGTCCATCGGGAACCACTTAAGTCAGTCATATGACGGACACGTCCCTGTCGGTATCTCAGTTTTTCTGTTCCTATAATGGAACAGGGACCCAACACAGATGTGAATACGAACTTGTTGGTTGCCTTAGCTTTATACCTGTTGTAGCAACAAGAATGTAAAAAAATCTGGAAGACATATGTATGACCTACTGGAGACTTCCTAGAAGTAGTATGCAAGTTACTGGAAAATACGTGCAAGATGGTTTCTGAGACAACTATGTTCATTAAATGGAGTGTCTGGATTTCAAACCCAAATTTCCAATCCCCCACTACAGTATTCTGTGATCTCCCCAGTTCAAGGTCATACCCCTTTAAAGAGAACCTTTCACCACCTCCACCCATTCAAGTTCTTAGCATCTGATAGGGCCCATGAACACAACTGAGTGTGCATCTGAGTTGGGGACAAAGTTTATCATGGAAAGCAGTATGATGACATCTGAGTGCATTCACATCTATGGGGGCTTCGGGATCCATTCCGTTCTGATAACACGGAGCAGGAATAGGGCCGGCTCTATAATCATCTGGGTTACCAGAATGGAATGGATCCAGGAGCCCCAGAGATGGGAATACATTCGACTGCATTCCATGATAAAACTCTGCCCCCAAATCAGATGCAGACTTAGTTGCGTGCATGGGCCCTTAATAGGCGCTGCACAACTGATTCCACTATAGCTGGAATGTTCTCCCTAGTCCCCACCATTCCTGAGCAACAAAAGCAGTTAACTTTGGTGCCTGAAGTGCTATTTAAGCTCTGTAATTTCAGAAGGGAGGTGTCAGACAGGGGGCGTGATTAAGAGCTCCAATCAGAGGCAGCCAAGGTCAGAGCTCAGAATCAAACCCCTTGTCTGCTCCTTCCTGACACCGCCCTCCTGACAGTACAGAGTCTAAATAGTATATCAGAAACCAAAACTAACAGCATTGATTGCTCAGGAATGGTCGGGGCTAGAGATAAAATTCCAACTGTGCCAGAATCAGAGGAGCAGCAGCTATTAAATTATGCAAAGAGATGTACTTAGTGGAGGTGGTGAGAGGTCCTCTTTAAGGCATAGCTAGTCCTATGGTTACTCACTATACTACTGCAGATGACGGCACTTTAATGTCCATATCCTTTCATCTAGAAGGTTAGAGGCCATTATTGTATTTGTCAAAGTGTCTATCAATTTTCAGTAGGGTTGGGTGACAAATACAGGAGGATTCACAAGCCCAGGAATGTACATGACAGGATAGATGTTTTATTGTACAGTCTAGTCATTTCTCATTCCAGAGAGCTCAAAGCAAACATATCCGCGGACCCCGACAGGGAGAGCTTCGTGTCTTTAGTGCATCTAGAAAAACTACACATGATTTGTTAACAGGACATCTCACATGCTACACATTTACACAGGTTTCCACTATCAAAAGTTTCCAGGATCTTACTTACTCCGTGCGGAAATAAAACCTGTTCTGTTAGAAAGGCGGCTGTGCCCAGCCAAGGGGGCCTTCTGATACAGAGGAGCGTACAATTTTTTACACCCCTCTAATAAGGCCATGATGTATAAAAACAATAATAGGGAGGGAGGGTGGACGGCTCCATTGAAGACAGCACTGAAGTCCGACCCAGACCGCAGCATGGACATTTACCCCTATTAACAAATCATTCCCTGTCACCAGGCCCATAGAGAAACGTCTGATCACCAATCAATGCCTGTCAAATTTTGCCCCTATGACTGCGAGAATCTGCCCAGTTAGTGGTGGGGAAACGCTTTCCTGCCATAGATACAGTTCAGGAAGATGATAAGAGAGGTTAGTAATCTCATGAGCCACATTCTTGAGGATCCAGGTACCCCCATTCCTTATGGCTAAAACCGTATACAGCCAGTTTGGGTACCATTGCTGTCTAAGGGAAACAGAAAGACAAGACGGGGCACTGGAAAATATACCTGCAATGCCTGGTCAGATGAATCCAGATTTCTGTATTACACCATACTGATGTGGGGGGGCAGAATTTATACAAGCAACATGAATCGGTGACCCCTTCCTATTAGGTGTGGACTAATGGAGATGGGAATGTGATACCTCTGTATGCCATGATGAATTGCTGCAGCTCTGAAGACCAAAGGAGGTCAAATAATAAAGCACCATTTCAGTGCATCTGCGCTATAAGACACACACAGGCAATGCCCGCTATCCATACCATTCACACTACTAAACATACCCAACAAGATTCTTACAACGAGATTTTTTTTTCCATTTTAGTATTCCATAGTAAATCCCAGTTTAGTTATCTATATAACACTTAAAAGGTACAAAGTCACAAAATAACAGTGGAATGGAGACAGACCTGTAGTGAACAGACAATGCCATACAGCAACCCAGCGCCCATTTACTGATAATATAGTGCTCAGATTTATATCGTATATAACAATGGCCGGACATTGCTATACAGCAGTGCACACACAGCTAAAAGTATACCTAAATGGTACAATATTGTACCCACATAGTGCCATAACAGAAACATATACTTCATATACTTGACAGGGCCCCTCACACCAGTGGGCCCAGATGACAGGGCTCCTAACGGCAGATGACAGGGCCCCTCACACCAGTGGGCCCAGATGACAGGGCTCCTAACAGCAGATGACAGGGCCCCTCACACCAGTGGGCCCAGATGACAGGGCTCCTCACACCAGTTGGGCCCAGATGACAGGGCTCCTAACGGCAGATGACAGGGCCCCTCACACCAGTGGGCCCAGATGACAGGGCTCCTAACGGCAGATGACAGGGCCCCTCACACCAGTGGGCCCAGATGACAGGGCTCCTAACGGCAGATGACAGGGCCCCTCACACCAGTGGGCCCAGATGACAGGGCTCCTCACACCAGTGGGCCCAGATGACAGGGCTCCTAACGGCAGATGACAGGGCCCCTCACACCAGTGGGCCCAGATGACAGGGCTCCTCACACCAGTGGGCCCAGATGACAAGGCTCCTAACGGCAGATGACAGGGCCCCTCACACCAGTGGGCCCAGATGACAGGGCTCCTCACACCAGTGGGCCCAGATGACAGGGCTCCTAACGGCAGATGACAGGGCCCCTCACACCAGTGGGCCCAGATGACAGGGCTCCTCACACCAGTGGGCCCAGATGACAAAGCTCCTAACGGCAGATGACAGGGCCCCTCACACCAGTGGGCCCAGATGACAGGGCCCCTCACACCTGTGAGCCCAGATGACAGGGCTCCTAAAGGCAGATGACAGGGCCCCTCACACCAGTGGGCCCAGATGACAGGGCTCCTAACCTCAGATGACAGGGCCCCTCACACCAGTGAGCCCAGATGACAAGGCTCCTAACAGCAGATGACAGGGCCCCTCACACCAGTGGGCCCAGATGACAGGGCTCCGCAAGCTTGTTTGCCCACATGATAGTTCGCCCTGTGTTCTCCTAATAGCAGGCTTAGCTAAGAATAAATCAAGAACCAGTAATAAGCTACATGTGTAGACAAGATGACAGAGCTGTTTTTTATCTGTTGCCAACATGCAGCATCTATTTCATGCTCTTTATAAAAAAGAAGCCTCGCTCATTGCTGTCGATGGTGTATAGAAGGTCTATGGCACATGACAGCGCTCTACACGGAGGGATAACATCTTAGAAAGCCACAATTAAAGACCTCTACAAGACAACAAGACGCTTTGGTCTTGCAAAACTTTACATTACAGCTATACCCTAAGGGATTATAACAATCCAGACACCACAAATACACCTTTCCTTTCTGGGCAGGACTGACCGCTGTAAGTACAGCAGATGCTTCCTGTGTTTTCCAGGATGACTAAGACAGGCAGTGCGACTGTACACAAGATACACGTGTCCATGTTTTGTCATTTCAGGTCTCTATCATGCAGGTTTAAGGAGAATTCTTAAAGCAAAATATCTTTGTAGTTTTATGGAATGTGCTACAGACTGACCACATGGCAGATAACAAGGGCCAATATGGATAACACGTGCAATAAGCAGCCTCATTGTATAGGATAACACATGGAAGAAGTATACAGACATATAGTATGGCTCCATAGAAGGATATGAAAGCCATATTACAGCTCTGTACAACTCAGAAGAAGTACATGCTCAAAATATGGCTAGATGCATATGGCTTTACTAAGTAAACAGGAATCAGATTTTCTCTCTGGTCAGGCTAATCTATGAGTATTGCCAGCATTAAAGGGATATTCCCATCTCATAAAGTAATGGCAGATCACTAGAATATGCCATCTCTTAGACCCCACGTGTGCTTCCGATGTGGGGCTGAGTTTCTGCGGTTGGATGGGACTCAAGAGTGACATCCTAGTGTCACCCAAGAGCATTCCATGATGCGTTCACGTCTTTGGGGCTTCTGATCCATTCCGTTTCGATGACACTGAGCAGGATAGGACCTGCTCTATAATCATCCGTGTTGGAAGGGAATGGACCAGAAGCCCCCAGAGAGGTGAATGCCCCACATCTCAAGCACACTCAGTCATGAGCATGGATTGGGTCTTAGGCTATGTTCACATAGGCACTGTTCTTTTCATTCCATCATAGGAACAGAAGAAAGGAAAGAGCAGTATAAAAGGATCTATCTAATAACAGACACCTATGGATCCCGACAGATCCCATCGACTATAATGGAATCTATGGGGGTAGCTATTATACGGCCTGTTATTTTGCATGCAGGACTTTTTTTTTTTCTATAATTTTAGAAAGACTCTGAGACAGAGGGTCATAGCAGAGCCTCCCACACATATGTTAATGTCGCCTTAATGACTGGTAGGGGTCTGAGCTCTAAACTATTGTGAAAATTGTTGTTTCAAAAACAGTCCTCGCATGGCCATTATTCACTGCCACGTAAATAATGGCTGTCTGTACACTTACATGGACACACACAGCTGTTTTTCACCGACTGTCTTGTGCAAGGGCCCTTAAACTCTATACAGTTAGTGACAAGAGCTGCGGTTGCATACAGGCTCAGCATATCCTAAGCTACTTTGTGCACTGCCCCAAATCTTCCAAACTTCTACCCATCATAACCCATATATAATTCTTCTCCTTTAAAATGTAGACGAGAAAGTGGCCCCAGAACATTTGACAAAGAAGGAATCTACATCATTTCCATATAATAAAGATATTAAAACGATGATCATTTCCTCTCACCAGGGGATAGGGTTTTTTTGTGGTGTTTGGATTAGGTACTTTTTAGGACTGAGGATAATGACTGTACTTTTTTGTGTTGTTTTGCCGTATAATAGGGATGTGGGTGTACAAAACTAGGCAAATATCTAAAAAGTGTGAAAAATATATGCAAATATTCTGGTGTAACGGATCGAAAGGAAACAACTCAGGAAACAAATTCTACATGAACGATAACTGATAGAAATGGGAACGTAACATTAAAGGGACAACAGCTTTCATTGTTAAATATAGTGTGTGTGTGTAATATATATACAAACACACAGACACTATATTATATATACACACACATTTTATATAACGGCATACCAAGCTGCAGCAGAAACGTATCTTTAAGTAGCGGCCAGTCAAAACGTTTCGACACCTGATCTGCCATAGTAGCTCTCTGTTCTGCTTCATAGAGGTCTTCAGCAAGGGACCCCTTCTATGACATCTATATGCCTCAATATGGGATATGCACAACCACTTTAATTTCATCTTAACATGACCCTATAGCAGCCATACTTCCATGAGAAGAGCCCAGATATTTATGAAGCCCCCACAAGCCTCACATGTGGGTTACAGTGACTACTAGGTTATTACGCTAGTAATAAATAATGGAGAGTCGGCTTCCAGGAAATGACAGAAATCAGATTTTCTCCAGAGACATCTGTAGTTGTCAGCCAATAACGGGAAATATCTTTTCATTAACCATTAGCGGCGCACAAGCTAAAGCCTCATGTTATTGTGTATATCCGCAGGAGGTCATGGGAAAAAAAGCCATATCTAGGTCACAGAAATGTCTATTATACACGCAACCATACAGAGGGCTGATCCGCATCACACTACACAGAACCATGAAGAGAGTATCCTGACCTGGGATCGGCCATCTTTAGGAACGGAAGGCCTGTGTACATGACATAGTAATTCTACAGCTTCCTCACCCATAGTATTACACCACCTATCATATCATGCAGTACCGTACACTGTAACATAGTGCACGTACAGAAATACTGTACACGAGGAGAAGAGACCCTGTGCTTCGAAAAGCTTACAACCTGGGGGTGGGCACATAGTAGATAGGGAATAACAGAGCTTGTTGCTGTGTCTTGATGTGTTATTTTTGGCAGAGGGTAAGATGAATGCGCGTTTATAAAGGGGTGAGCTTTCACATACTGGTTATACTTTTTGAAGGTAGAGGCAAGATCAATAGGGCGAGGGTAAAAATTCCAAAGAGTGGGGGCAGCACGGGAGAAATCCTGTAGTCAGGTGAAGAGATAGAAGTAAACGAGTAGTGGAGTGAACTGGTTTGGGAGTATCTGTAGATAAAGAGTAAAAACATAGGAGTTCTGAAGGTAAAACACAATAGCCTGAAAGATACACATTACCTCTTGTGACATACAAAGGGTTTGTTTACAGTGACTTAGGCCCCATGCACACGACCGAGTGTGCATCTGATGTGGGGCCAGTTTGCAGTACACTGCATTTGGATGACACTTGGAGTGAAATCCAAGTGCATTCTGTGAAGGCTTCCGATCTGTTCTGTTTCTAGGACATAAAGCAAGATAGGACCAGATCGATATTCATCAGAACAGAACAGACCAGCAGAAGCCCCTTGGGAGAGCATCGGCCCCCACACACTCAGTCGTGGGTATCTCCCACAATGGACATTTATCACTTATCCAAAGAATAGGCAATCACTGAGGATCCCACAAATCACTAGTATGGGGGTCCAGAGCCCACTGCAACAGTAGTGGTCACAAATGCTCCTTTGCCAATCTACTCCCTGTCTATAAGGCTGAAGGGAATTACCAGAGCTGCAGGGTCACTTATAGTTTATCAATAAATACAGAAACTACCAGGATTGCAATGGTCGCTGTCTCTACCAAGCTCTGGAGGGGGCTCCAATGGTCCCTCTGCCACATAAAATATACCAATGGCACAAGGTAGGGGCCACATTACACATGCTGCATTGTGGCACAAGAGCCACATGTTATACCTTTGGAAAGTAAATTTACTACATACTACACGAAGCAACACGTGCAATACTGGTCAGTAGACAAAGTGGGTTAGCCAGCATGGGCTCACTGCCAGCTAACCCACTGCCATGTACACTACCAGCAGGGTGGATGAGATTTAAAGAGGACCTTTCACGTCCTCATGTATAATATGCTGTTTTACATACCACTAGAAAGCCGACAGCAGACTGCTTTCCTGGTATGTGCCCTGGGGCTAGAGATATTGGGGGTCGTAGTTTCACCGTCAGAAGGGCGTCATCACTGGGCTGTAAGGAACGCCCCCTCTCTGTACTCATCCATAGTGCTCTACTGTCAGAGGGTACGTTCCTTACTACCCGGTGATGACGCTGAGCTGTGAGGAACTCCCCCCCCAGTACAGTGCTATGGTGGAGTACTATGGAGGGCGTTCCTCACAGCGCAGCTAGACTGTCAGGAACGCCCTTCTGACAGTGAAACTACAACCCCCAATATCTCCAGCCCTGAGGCACATGCCGGGAAAGCCGGCAATGAGCTAAATTCAGCGTGCTGTCGGCTTTCTAGCGGTATGTAAAACAGCATATATATGAGGATGTGAAAGGTCCTCTTTAACAAAATTATACCCACATGTGGTGCCAAAAACTCAGCACACATTGCCCCTTGGTGCTTTCTTCCCAGTGTAAGAATGAAAATATTTGCTATCACTAAAGCAACCTGCTCTGTATACATAAGGATGCTCTCCCCCCAACCCAATTTACGAAAAAAATTTTCTGAATTTTTTTTTTTTTTTTTTTAGCTGAAAATACATTCAACACTGATTTAAGCCCATGAAAATTGGCCATATAATAAACAGGATATATTATATTTCCTAGTTTCGCTCTTATTTATATACACTAGCTTGCATTTCTTTGTTCTAGTTTTTCACCAAGTATTTTGTTCTCAGGTTTCACCCTCCTCTGCATAAGGCTTCTTTGTATTGTGTGCTAGATACCAGAAATTCAAGGCTGCTCCCAGTCTACACAGGAGATAAGACGCTGTGGGCAGCTGTAGATTCCCAGCAGTAATAGCGCCTCCATGTTATAAGCTGGCACCGGAGAAGCTGACATGTTACTGGCAATGGAGAAGTCCTCCTGTGTTATAAAGCTGGTTGATAGCAGGGTTGAGTATACACTCCATAATGGCCATATCCTCTAACAGGACATATGGGAAAGGCTTCCTGGGACATACCTGTGTTAACTGGAATCAGATTGGCCAACCATATATTGTTTATGTCGACACCAGGGTCTCTACCAATAGCATATCAGAAAAAGGAAGGAGTGGGCATGATGGATTTGAACATGTCCCATCCTTTGTCCCAGCTGTAAAGAAACTACAAACATGAAAAAATTTTAGTTACAAATTATTGATGTAACAACATTAAGCAAAAAAAGAAAACCAGGACCGCACATCCACATATTATGCTTTGATCTATTGTCGCTACACTAAATTAATGATATACTTTTTGATCATATTGCATAAGCCCACTTAACCACTTCACAGTGACCCCATTCTAGTGGGTCTCTATATTCATGGGTGCAGCACTACATGGTAGAGAGACCCAGTAGCCCAATAGCACCTCTGCCACCAAGCTTAAGCTAGGTTCACACCAGTGATGTCTCTCCGTTGTTCTGGTCCTTTGGGAGACCCAAAGAACAGAGAGGTGGTCCACAAAAACCGCGGTTACACACAAAACCACAACACAGTCAATGGGCTCCATGTGTATCTGCTGTTTTAGCAGTCCGCCTCTCCTTTGGTTGGGTGTCCGTTTTCAATATGAAACCAGCAGAGGAAATTCCTCTACGTTGGCACAGATGTGAATGTAGCCTTAGCCCCCATGGCTCTGGGCCCCACCACCCTACATGGTATAAATGTACAACAACTATGGAGTGCATTAAGAAGAAAAAGTGTCTTTTATGGCTTGTGAATTTTCATAGGTCCCAGATACTAAAAATAAATCTTTACCGCAACTCAGCTGATCAAGCAAGAAGCCCCCCAACTACACATACTTATCCCCCATCTCCTTCAGGTACACTGAATGGCCACTATGCCAAAGCTTCATTTTATACCGTACAGGGTTCACATATTTTCCATAGATCAGTCTCAGTGTGAATCCACATTAGAATAGGAAAAATGAGCGACTTGGAACCATACAAGTTCTTCAGTGCTAGACATGCCAGGACTAGCATTTCACAGGGTTTTCTCAAGCAGTATCAAGACTATACTGAGGAGAAGGTCAAGAATCATTCTGAGGAACAAGTGGTGAACATTATAAGTACATTACAGCTGAATACAATGCCGACGTGCCAACTACTGCCCGAACACAAAACTCATTGGTCTTTAGCATGGATGGGCTATAAGAGCAGAACAGGATTTAGTGACAACAGAAAGACAAGGCCCCAGTAGGCAAAAGAAGGCAGAAATTGTATCACTGAGCAGTAGAATAACATGGCCTGGTCAGGTGAATCCACATTTCTGTTGCACCACGCTGAAGGGAAGGCCAGAATTTGGCAGAAGCAGCAGGTGGAAGTGAAGTAATGGCCTGGGGAATGTCTTCTTGGCACCACTTTATTCTTCTGATGCCCGTGGGTGATTACTATTGTTGTGAAGGCCTAAACGCTACTAGATGAGTATCTCTAATACAGTATCCATTCATGGTATAATATACTCAATATACGGGTGTGAAGTAGTACATGCAAAACATTCACAGGCAAGGGTTTCTATGTAAGGGCAAGTAGAAATGCATATACAGAAGAGTATATATATGGAGGTTACGTGGTCCCTTGTACACAAATATTATATGTACCTTATGCCAGGAGCGGGACTCCTAGCAGTACAGTTATCTATGATGCTAGGAGTCCCTGCTTCCCAGCGACATAATGTCCCGTACTATGATCACTATAGGACAGTATGTCGCTGGCAGGGACTCCTAGCATCATAGATAAGTATACTGCTAGGAGTCCTTTTCCCGCCATACTGCTCAGGCTGGTAAATCCGGCTAACACACCGAGTCTCACGGCTAAACTTGGTTATGTGCATACGGGGATACTGTGAATATTCATTATTGTCAGATTCTCTCTTTACTAGCGGAGATAATCTGATAATATCATCCAGCGCTGCAGAGGAATTTCCTATTCCCCAAGGTTTTCTTAAGAATTTGTCAGCAGTTTGTAACCGGCTCCAGACTGATGTTGTAAAACTGTCTGTACTATTGTGAATGGTAACAGAGAAGCTGTAAGTTACCTGATCTGTCCCCTATAGACAGCGATACCAGCAATAAAACGGAGAGAAAGCAGTTTAGGGGTCTCTTTACATGGCTGTATTCAGGCCGAGAAATACAATTCGTGTGTTGGATATATTATCTGGCCCGACGGCGGCTCCTGCAGGTCGGTGAAATACAGAACACACTGGGTGGGGGGGATTTATCAAGACTGCATTGATTTTGATCAGCTCTGTGCTGTGGGAGGATACGCCATATTTATCATGGGGTGAGAGCCACCTCATAAATCAGGGGCATTCTCTGGCGGGCAGATTTCAGGCATCACTTACACTAGAAAAGTGGCCCCGACCGCACCCCATTTCAGGAAGGTGGCAAGGGAGGTGTAATGATGCTATTTTGTTGCAAATGGAATTTATTAGTGTTCTTCGCCAAGGTGTGGCAAGGGTACGCTGGGGGTGGGGGATGTCAGTCCGGCCTGGTTTATCACCATTAACGCCACAAGACTGGTTTAATTGATGCCTGAAATTAGTACGGGCTGGGAAGATTTATAGTGCAAGCGCACAGGGTGCGCCCGATTTCTGAAGAGGCGTACAACTCAGGAGAGGCAATGTTATTACCCCACTTTTCTAATGTAGGGGCTTATTAACACATAGTTAGGCATTTTTTGTTTGCAGTGCTTTTGCTGTTAAAGAAAACCAGTTGGAGCGATTTAGGACACTAAACCACCTACAGATCCTTAATAACCAGGAGTTTAGTGACCCAAATAGCCCTGTTATAATACAATCCGTGGCCGCATTAAAAAGGCTTCATCATACCTCATCGGACTCATCTCTGGTGCTCCTGGCGCTACCGCTGTTCTTTAGTAAAGCCAGAGATGTACACTCAGCTTCACTGCGCATGCGCTGAGGACCAGTGAGTATACTCCTCTGGCTGCAGTGAAGAACTGCGCTGGGGCAGGTAGTACAGATAGGTGAGTATAAGGGTTTTTTTCATTTTTATTGTGGGCATGGATTGCATTATAACAGAGCGATTTAAGACACCAAACCCCGATCCATAAGGACCTGTGGGTGGTTTAGAGTCCCGAATCGTCCCCACAGGTTTCCTTTAACTTGTCAGTTTTCTGATAGGATTTAAACCACAGAAAAAAATAAAATAAAAATTATATATATATATATATATATATATATATATATATAAACACAATTTGTAACTTAAAATTCCTGAGCTATGTATAAGACATCTCCTGCTGTACATTATAACAAGCAGTGCCGTATAATTCTGAAGGATCATCTCTCCTAGTTTTAAGTCCATACAAACACAATTTTGTGCATTTCAACCTGTAAAACAGTGCTCATATAAAACTGCATGTGATGTTTTATTTTTTTATGTGTTTTTATACCACTGTATTTTGATCAGGTATAGGCCTGGCCATAATGAAATGCCTTAAAATATTTAAGATCTGTGTGAGAGATCCCGAATACACAAGTGTACATAAAGTCTTACTTACTAAACAACCGCCACACTGTTCTCAGTGACTCATATCACTATCCTATCATACGCCTTTATTTAATTTTAACGTCAACCACAATTTAGGCTGGTTATTTATTTATGGCTTGTAGGTAGGTCACCGTCTATCATCGGCTCAGATTTAGTACAGTACTAGTAACCTATTTTTATTGCTTATGTAAGCCTAGGTTCACACTTGCATATTTGTCTGCAATTGATCTAAGGTTCTGTTTACATCTGAATCACAGCTTCTATCCTGGGGTTCCACGACTGATACACAACCGCGACAAGTCAAACAAAATCCAAGTTACATGTGGATATGTTGCAGATTTTGCTACAAATTTCACCCTGATAATTGAAAGGGGTGAAATCTATAGTGAAAATCCGCAGCGCAGGCCAATTTCCACGTATATTTTTTCTGCAGCGCATGGATGATGTGTAATGCAGATTTTACGCCATCAAATCTGGTGCAAAAAATATGCAGCGTGTCTGCCCTGTGTAGTCCAACAGTACTCTAAGGCTAGAGTCACACATCTGGAATTTCGGTTGTGGAACCGCACAGTGTTGTTGAATGGGATTTAATGCCCCATTCACTTTCAAGGGTCCTTGTTCCTTAACTGTATCTGGTTGGTTATCTAGATAGTTTCACAAATGGGACAGCAGCACAGAATAAATGGCCCTATAGGACTAAAAAGTATTAGGCATGCTGCAGTGCTTCGCCACAGGGCAGAAATACTACCCTATAAGTTGTGGAAATACAGCAGATTTTCATTGTGCTATGCAAAGAGTGAAATCCGTGGCTAAATTCTGCACCAAATCCAAAATCAAATCTTCACGTGATACATTCTTTGCTAAATTTGGTGCGGATTTCCAGTCCAACTTCAGAGCCGTTTTACGCTGTGTGTGCACATTCCTTAACACTATCAGCCTTATACAAATATTGTATCTACACAGGAATTTTCTTTTAGGCAGACGGGGTGGTAGACAAGGTCTAGCTGCTCTTTAAATAGCAATAACCAAACATCCAATATATCGTGGTGGCGGAGTGATCTGCTATCTCACATTCCCAGCTGTTCCCTGCAAAGCTGTCACTAGCCACAGCATCAGCCTATAGCTCACCCATGGCTTCCAGGCTGTCCGTAAAACAGCCGAGGCAACTTTTTAAGGATGTTTTGATGGTATTTTTCTTTCTAAAGATAGGGTATTGGGGCACTTGCATTATATTCACAAAAATAGAGCCTGGTCATAAAATTGGCAATGTATATTAATACAGTCACCAAGAGAGGTACAGGACATAGTTCTGGGGTGCACACCTATGGACCATAATGACTTTTTATATGGACCCCCCCACTATCTGGTCACAGACATACTCTCTGTCAGCTCACATGTAATTTCCATGTCAGAGAAAAGAGAAGAAGTACTAATGGTGCACTAAGTGCAAAGGCAGGGTATGGGGTCCACATTCACACGACAGGTGGAAATCCTAGAAATGCAACCAGAATCTAATGTCCCTTTAAATTTTATTACTGTCCTTGGGATTGGTTCCATATGAGAACCAAAAATGGCTGTACATCCCTGGCATAGAGGATTGCCATAGAGGGCAGTAGAATGATACACGGATATGCCTTGTCCTTGTCCACATGACTTAGCAGGGCATATCTAAGACACATACAGTTGGTAACCCCTTGCTCAGGATCCCCCACTTTGAGGCAGCCACTCTGGGCCTTCTTCCAAAAACAGCGCCACTCGCGTACACCAGTTGGCTAGAGAACTGCACCATTAGCACTATTTATAAATATCTAAATTGGGGGGTGGGGGGCACAGTCCTCTCCTTGTATGGATCAGCTGTGCAGTTCTGTTCACATGGATATCAATGGGAGTTGAGCTGCAGTACCCATGCCCGACCACTATACAGGGCACGGCGTAGACTGCTGCCTGCTCCATGCACTGTATGGTACACAGACTGATCACACCTTCAAATAGCTGATCTGTGTGGGTAGCGGCTGTCGGTCCCCCACTGATCAGCTATGTATCGTCTAAAAAATATCAAGGAAAACCCTTTTCAGTGAATGGTATTGCTGGTGAGCCCCAGACAAACCCCATGGAGAGTTTCTGAAAGACAACAGAAAAGATAAGACTCTTCCAAGGACAGGCAGATGTTTCAGCAGCAGTCCTCCAGAAATTCCTCCCTCACTCTATGCTAACTGATAAAAACTTCACAAAAACAACTTTATCAGCCCCTGACAATGGTTACAATGTGAATACAAGACAGCGACATGTACTATTCAGTGACAGCAACCACCGAGACGCTGTAAACTGGAGCTCACAAAGAAAATGGGAGTGATCTCAGGCGGAGGCCTCCGCAACATGCCAAGACAATACTGGACATTCTCCAAGAAAATACTGGAGTGACTCACACATAGACTTATATTATTATTATCCTCCCGATACAAAGGCTGCAGAAAACTGTACTGTGACGTGAGTAATACACCGTAGACATATACAGCAGGTTGTACAGGAGGAGAGGGGATACAGCTCACATTTACTATGGAAAAGCCATCACTTCTGACTTCCATCAGATAGAAGATACATCCTGCAGAATACAGATATCTACTGCAGATTATATCCCGTCTATTGCTAAATTTCCACAATATAATGGGATAGGTCTGTGGCATGAAATCTCCACCTTGATATATAGAGAAAACATGGGATTGTTAAAGGAGCCTTCTGAGACCAGATTAAGTAGACCTTTCTTTAGGATAAGTCATCAATATGAGATCAGAGAGCCATCACCCCCACCAATATCTCCACAGTGCACGGAGCCAGATGTAGACGGCTCTGTACACTGTGCAGTGGTCAAGGGCAGCTCTTACAGTTCAGTTCCTATTCATTTCAATGGGGGTTGAGCTGTTATAACACAGACAGGTCGCTGCACAGGGTACAGTCATCTGCTTCCAGATCTACACACTGTGCTAAAAACAGGTCATCGGTGCGGGACCCAAGAGTAGGATATAAAATAGCTAGTCTTGGACAACCCCTTTAATGTCTTCAGGACAAGTCAACCATCTAATGTGTATAGGGGCCTCTCTGCTCACTGTTGGGGGAAACAAGGATCAGACATGTTGAATTTTTAATACCAGATCCTTTTGTTCTTAGGAGAGATAAGTCACCACCAGAGGGGTCCGACAGTAGATTATTCCCCTTTGCTCTCTATAAGCACACGCTCAGTCGGACCCACAGAGAATAGCTGAAGCCACATCGACACCATAATTTCATGATCCGTTGGTTAACTGGGTCTTATCAAACTAAAACTAAAGCTCCCCGTCCCCACAATGCTGCCCCATTTCTGTCCCCATATCCACCTACTAACCCATGACCTATCTGCTGGACTTCTCTCATGCTGCACCCATTCTATGGGATTCACTGCCCTGACAATGAGAACGGACGTAAGTATAGCCCATAAATAGAATACCGCACTTTATATTAATGTTGGCTCCGATACCACCTAGGTGACTGGTACAGTACATGCGGCTTTATTTATAATCCCTACGCTAACACCAGGTGCTGTGCCCTGGATAGCAGGAGCACCATGGCCATACTGAACCACTAATGCCAACCCATTAGATTGTGAGCTCTTTTGGCCAGGGAACATTCTCTTTTTGTCTTATGGGTTTTGATCTCTTGTGTGTTATGTCCCAGATATACAGCACTACAGAATATGTTGGTGCTATATTCTGTTATTATGTAAAGTGTAACGCCTTCCTCAAGAGCAGATGTCAGATGGCTCATCACTTCGCATGTTAAGACAATGGATATGACAGACCACAAGGCAAAAAGGATAAGATGTCTTGACACTTATAGTATACGTTCATGTCTGCCAGGGTAAGCCAGGTAGGTCATTGCCACGTCTATGGATGGAAAAGGGCAGAAACGTTTGTAAATCGACTCGGAAACTAAGCCACGCTTTTCAAAAAAAAAAAAAAAAATGACAAAAATTGTTCATATTAAGGTTAGTAGGAGAGCGATCACACTTATGTCAACCAACAACCCCCATCATCCCATCCAGTGCAGAGGTAGTTGGAGACGGCCACAGGAATAAACACATACGAATGTCTTCTGAAATTCTCTGCGCAGACACTTTAAGATTCTTAATGGTCTATTGTAGTTTCACACATCTGATTTCAGGAGGATCATAACTCTCATCATCCACACTGGTGGTAAATACTATTAACACACAACATACAGGGAAATAACACACTTGGGGCGACACAGAGATGCCAAACAAAAAAAATGTCTTTTGGGAAAGTTTGTCCCACATCCTTTGACAGTCTTATTACAAAAACTACCATAACCCCCATCACACCAGGGGAATTACTTTGACAGCAAAGAGCAGAAAGAACAGATCAGGTTTATTAATTTCTATCCTACATGCTGACGGTTTCTGAAGGTGTAGGAGCACCTGTATTTCAGGTTAGTATAACTCCAGCATCATGTCCTGACAATGCTAGGAGTAGTAGTGCTAATAAGAGCTCTTACCTGCCTGACGCAGCACCCAGTAGCAGACATGGTCCTGGCACACTGTCACACTTCTCAGCAGTACAATGGCTGCAGCGGGCACAGGGGGCTGACTGGAGCTTCTCCTCAGGAGACTGCTGTGAGGGATGTCCGCTGTAGTGGCGCCGACCTACACCGTGTCCCCGTGTAATATATCAGTGCTCCCCGGACTGAGGGCTCCGGCTTAGTGTCCCGGGTTGACCTGCGGCTTATGTGCGGTTGTGTGCGGCTCTGGACCTCAATACCAGGCGGCTAATGAGCAGCTGCAGTTTCCGCTGTCGTCAGCAAGGCAGGAGGATCGGAGGATGGGCCAGTGCCGGGGATACACAGTGCAGCCCACTGTATGCACACAGGAGCGTTATGTAGTGATACACAGTGCAGCCCACTGTATGCACACAGGAGCGTTATGTAGTGATACACAGTGCAGTATACAGGAGTGTTATGTAGTGATACACAGTGCAGTACACAGGAGTGTTATGAGAGTGATACACAGTGCAGCCCACTGTATGCACACGGGAGTGTTATGTAGTGATACACAGTGCAGTATACAGGAGTGTTATGTAGTGATACACAGTGCAGTATACAGGAGTGTTATGTAGTGATACACAGTGCAGTATACAGGAGTGTTATGTAGTGATACACAGTGCAGTCCACTCTATGCACACAGGAGTGTTATGTAGTGATACACAGTGCAGCCCACTGTATGCACACAGGAGTGTTATGTAGTGATACACAGTGCAGTATACAGGAGTGTTATGTAGTGATACACAGTGCAGTCCACTCTATGCACACAGGAGTGTTATGTAGTGATACACAGTGCAGCCCACTGTATGCACACAGGAGTGTTATGTAGTGATACACAGTGCAGCCCACTGTATGCACACAGGAGCGTTATGTAGTGATACACAGTGCAGCCCACTGTATGCACACAGGAGTGTTATGTAGTGATACACAGTGCAGTATACAGGAGTGTTATGTAGTGATACACAGTGCAGCCCACTGTATGCACACAGGAGCGTTATGTAGTGATACACAGTGCAGTACACAGGAGTGTTATGTAGTGATACACAGTGCAGCCCACTGTATGTACACAGGAGTGTTATGTAGTGATACACAGTGCAGCCCACTGTATGCACACAGGAGTGTTATGTAGTGATACACAGTGCAGTATACAGGAGTGTTATGTAGTGATACACAGTGCAGTCCACTCTATGCACACAGGAGTGTTATGTAGTGATACACAGTGCAGCCCACTGTATGCACACAGGAGTGTTATGTAGTGATACACAGTGCAGTATACAGGAGTGTTATGTAGTGATACACAGTGCAGTATACAGGAGTGTTATGTAGTGATACACAGTGCAGTCCACTCTATGCACACAGGAGTGTTATGTAGTGATACACAGTGCAGTATACAGGAGTGTTATGTAGTGATACACAGTGCAGTATTCAGGAGTGTTATGTAGTGATACACAGTGCAGTCCACTCTATGCACACAGGAGTGTTATGTAGTGATACACAGTGCAGTCCACTCTATGCACACAGGAGTGTTATGTAGTGATACACAGTGCAGTGGAGTGTTATGTAGTGATACACAGTGCAGCCCACTGTATGCACACAGGAGTGTTATGTAGTGACACACAGTGCAGTATACAGGAGTGTTATGTAGTGATACACAGTGCAGTATACAGGAGTGTTATGTAGTGATACACAGTGCACCCACTGTATGTACACAGGAGTGTTATGTAGTGATACACAGTGCAGCCCACTGTATGCACACTGGAGTGTTATGTAGTGATACACAGTGCAGCCCACTGTATGCACACTGGAGTGTTATGTAGTGATACACAGTGCAGTATACAGGAGTGTTATGTAGTGATACACAGTGCAGCCCACTGTATGTACACAGGAGTGTTATGTAGTGATACACAGTGCAGCCCATTGTATGCACACAGGAGTGTTATGTAGTGATACACAGTGCAGCCCACTGTATGCACACAGGAGTGTTATGTAGTGATACACGGTGTAGAGGAGTGTTATGTAGTGATACACAGTGCAGCCCACTGTATGCACACAGGAGTGTTATGTAGTGATACACAGTGCAGAGGAGTGTTATGTAGTGATACACAGTGCAGCCCACTGTATGCACACAGGAGTGTTATATAGTGATACACAGTGCAGTATACAGGAGTGTTATGTAGTGATACACAGTGCAGTACACAGGAGTGTTATGTAGTGATACACTGTGCAGCCCACTGCATGTACACAGGAGTGTTATGTAGTGATACACAGTGCAGAGGAGTGTTATGTAGTGATACACAGTGCAGCCCACTGTATGCACACAGGAGCGTTATGTAGTGATACACAGTGCAGTATACAGGAGTGTTATGTAGTGATACACAGTGCAGTATACAGGAGTGTTATGTAGTGATACACAGTGCAGTATACAGGAGTGTTATGTAGTGATACACAGTGCAGTATACAGGAGTGTTATGTAGTGATACACTGTGCAGCCCACTGCATGTACACAGGAGTGTTATGTAGTGATACACAGTGCAGAGGAGTGTTATGTAGTGATACACAGTGCAGCCCACTGTATGCACACAGGAGCGTTATGTAGTGATACACAGTGCAGTATACAGGAGTGTTATGTAGTGATACACAGTGCAGTATACAGGAGTGTTATGTAGTGATACACAGTGCAGAGGAGTGTTATGTAGTGATACACAGTGCAGAGGAGTGTTATGTAGTGATACACAGTGCAGCCCACTGCATGTACAGAGTTAGGCTACAGTAGTATAAGAGTTAAAGGGAACATCACCAGTTCCTTTCCTGTGGTCATGTGTGGTGCAGGACTTCCACCACGCTGGTAGTAGACAATAGAGTGCTGGGAACAGGTGAGTATGAGTTGTTGTTTTTTGTTTCACCTTCCCTGGCCTCCTCCTTGAGTTCTGAAATTCATAGACAACCCTTTCAAAGAGGCTATCCTAGACTACATATTGATGGCCTATTTTTAGCACAGATCATCAATATGGAGGGGTCCAACACGTAACCACCTCACAGATCAGCTGATACCTGCACAGTGTATGGACCCAGAAGCAGAGGTCTTCATGCTGTGTTATTGCAGCTCAGCTCCCATTCACTTACAGAGGACCTTTCACCACCTCCAAAAAGTCCAGCTCTTCCTAACATTTAATAGCTGCTGCTCTGCTGATTCTGGTACAGTCAGAATTTTTTCTTTAGCCCCCACCATTTCCGGACAAAAATTGTTGTTGGTTTGGGTGTTCAATATACTATTTAGGCTCTGTACTGTCAAGAAGGCGGTGTCAGACAGGAGGTGGTAAAAGACCCTTAAGCTAAGGCCCCATGTAGTGAGCCACAGCCGAAAAACGCGAAAAAGACTGCGGCGGAAACACATCGCATTTTTTTCTGCAGCATTTGTCACAGAAAGTCTGCAGAGTTTTCCTCTACGGAATTTCTGTTTCTATTATACCTATATGGAAAACGCCAGCGTTTCCGTAGGTATAATTGACATGCTGAGATTTACAAAAACACTGGGTAATTTCACATGGAGGAAAATGAAGAGGAACTCAGGACATCGGCATTCAGTCGCGACTTTCTGTTTCTGATTAGGCCCAGATGAATGGGTCTAATCACAGGGAATCTCGAGCTGCGGAATCCACGGCTGAATCAGACGCAGCATCCGTGGCAAGATCGAGGAGGACACTTATTTTTTCAGCGTCCTGCTACGATCTGTGGAAGAGTGAAGAAATCAGGCGATACCTTTTAGAGGCTAACTGAGTATATTTATAAGTAAGCTTTCAGGAGTACTCGCTCCCTTCATCAGACATGGTGTGATACAAGAACTGAAAATTAACAGATTTTTATACACATGGTTTTCAAAGCATTTTAGAGTCCTTAAAAAAAATTGCAATCTAAGTAGAGAAGTTATTTACAACAGGTCAAAAAAACAGTCTGGACTGCTACGATCTGTGTCTCCCGTTGAAAACAATGGGAGGTAGAATCTGGGCGGTAACCGTGGAAAATTTCTCCGTGTGAACTTACCCTTAAAGACCTATTGCGGGCTTGAATGCATTTGTTGCGTACATAAGTAAACTTTTTACACCTAGCAAGAACCTGCCATGTCTACAAATATACACATAGAAGCAACACCACCAGCCATAGGGCTAAAACACTGGGCGCTTACGTAAAAGCTCACTGAAAGAAATAGCATTGAGGAAGCTTTTCCTATAAGGGCTCGTACATATAGGCCCTGCAGACTATATGGGATACCTGAGATGGAAAAATGAGTGTCTCACCCCATCACATACTATGTAAAAGCTTTGCTCCAAGGACTGAAATGGTTAAATTTAATGAGGCATTAACATGTCACATGGGTCAAGTGGTACTTGGCATCCACAAAATACATGGGGGATATACACAGTTCCTTTTCACAAGCAAATGTACGAAAACAAGGATTCCCAAAATAAGAGACAGTGTGCGACTGAAGCGACATGTCATGGCTTAATATGGTCTGGAAAGGCCTTTTCATAGTAGCCGGACCATGCTGTCTGGCTCTTGTCAAAGCGGCCAATTAGGGAACAATGGGAGCCATTTCAGCTGCAACTAAAAGGAGGAAGACCAGCACTAGAGAGTCACATTTCACCAAGGCCAAGCTCTGAAAAGTGACCTCACAATGGCGAGGTTATCCATTTGCATTTGCACTGAATGTGTATATTGTTTCGCCTGCAAAAGAAAACGTATTTGTTGAGGGAGGATAACAAGTGTGGGTGCTGGGGAGGGGGGATATTAGTAAGCAGGGGTGGGGGGCATAATGCTACATTCACACATCATGACTGCTGCGTTTTGGCTGTTGCAGTAATTTATCAAAGGAGGCAGATGTTATGTTGCAGTGAATGGGATTTTAGAAAAATAAAAAAAAATGCTATGCACATAACATGTAGTTGGTGATACATATCATGGGCATCAGTGATCCAGCCATACCTGATCCACTATAGTTATCACAGTGACTTACATAGTCTAAAGTTATACAAGCTATTGTTTGGTTCAGTATACAAAAAAAAAAAAAAAAAAAAGTTGCAAAAAGAAGTTTAACTCATGATGTTGCACCTTAAGCCATGCCCCCTTGTCAGACAAGGCATAGAAAGTGTCTAAAACAATGTGGTGCAGATTACACCAGAATTATGGTTCATTTTCAGAAGTAAATCTGCCCCATAGTGTTGCACCTAAAGCAGGACTAAATATGACACAGGTCTGTCTGTAGTTCAGTTCAACCAAGATATGGAAGATGTGGCTGAAGGTAAGGGGAAATGACTAACGCTAGGTTCCCACCTGCGCTTGCAGTACATTCTGGGATTCCATTCCCCTCTCCACAAAGAAAAGCGCTGCAAGCAGGACTTTTCTCTCCGCATTTTTCCACCCTTTTCAGGCGGAAACCACGGAAAGCAATATAGTCTATGTGTCTGCGGGTTTCCTAAGGTAACCGCTTTTTTTTTATGTGGATTAGGTTTCTGTTTGGGGGGTCCCCAAGCGGACCCCCCGAACGGAAACCCGAACACAGATGTGAACCGGGCCTAAGAATTGCAGTGGGAAGTCGTGGCAGAAACTGGCAGATTTAAGCTGTTTTTTGCAGCAGGTAGGTCTACTTCACTTCTACACCCCACAGTGGAACTGACTCATGTGGCCTTTACATTTCAGCCAAATTCTAGTTTGTTTAGCAGCTTATTATCCAGACCACCCAGCTTCACCATACATGCATGTCCAGCCTAGCCAAGAATGCATATGTTCTGAATATGTAGAAGGCAGAAAGCGGCTGCCAGACACTTATGGCAGCAGTGGCTTATCTCACGGAGAACAAAAACATTGGGCATGTGGATGTGTAAGTTCCTGATCCTTCTTTTTAAACATATGCTGTAAGAGTGGTCCCCTATACACATTAGATGGTTGGTCCTGCTGACATCAAGGGGTTTGGATTACTTACATTTAATGTACACTGGAGATCTAAATTAGAGAACACACAATTTCCTAAATGTCAAGGTCATTGTGTAGTCCTATGTGAATACAGTTGGTACGGAAAGTATTCCGAGCCCTTTAAATTTTTCACTCTGTTTCATTGCAGCCATTTGCTAAAAGCAAAAAAGTTCATTTTATTTTGCATTAATGTACACTAAGCACCCAATACTTATGACCATCTGATATTTCAGTTTTTCTTTTTTAATAAATTTGCAAAAATATCTACATTTCTGTTTTTTTCTGAAAAGATGGGGTGCTGAGTGTACATTAATGAGAAATAAAATGAACTTTTTTGCTTTTAGCAAATGGCTGCAATGAAACAAAGAGTGAAAAATTTAAAGGGGTCTGAATACTTTCCGTACCCACTGTATATCCTAACATGAGAAAAATAGCAGAATTTTAAGCTTATTTCATAAACTGTATTTATTCTAAAGCACAGAATAAAAATGTAAATGAGGTTATTGAAAAAGAACACTGATCAAAATGAGAGAACACTTTCAGATACCTGCAAGTTCTTGGTGTTAATATGGTACCCGGTGTTAATTTCCTTCATTATCTGACAAACCCTATGGAACTGGCAGCCTAACTTTCCAGTTTTCACTGACTTTGCAAAAATGGTGTGCCGTTCTAAAGTGACTGAAACCCTCTGGCAGTAGGTTGTCCAGATGAAGGCCAAAGTGGTGACCTTATCAGCCATAGCAAGAGAAGTTAGCCATTCCAAGTCTGTGATTTCTAGTATATTGCATCTTTACAACATCACAAACTCATTCAAGTCCCCTAAGAAGGCTGGTCGCCCTCGAAAGACAAATGCAAGAGAGGACAGGATAATGCGGAGAATCTCCATGGGCAATCGCTTCAACACTGCAACTGGAATTGCTCGCCAGTTCAGCACTGAACAGGGTAAGGATCTGTTTCACTGTCATACAGTGTCTCGATGGACCGAAAGCCCACTCTGCAGTGACCAAACCTCTCATTAGCAGAAACAATCAAAAGGCTAGACTCATCTTTGCTGAGGAGCATGTGTGGACACAGGAGACGTGCTCCAGAGGTCTTTTTAGTGATGAAAGCAAGCTTCATTTATTTGGGTCTGATGGGAAACATTATGTTCATCGACAAACTGGAGAAAGACTGAACCCAAAGTGTGTAAAGAAGTCAGTGAAAGGTGGAGGAGGAAGTGTCATGGTTTTGGGAATGGTTTCTATAGCAGGAGTTGGACCTCTCATACAGCTACATGGCAGAGTGAATACAAGTCTGTATCAGAACCTTCTTCAACAACACATGGTTCCTTCCCTGCGTTCATCACTCAATCAGCCAGCAATTTTCATGCAGGACAATGCCCCCCGTCACACAGCAAAACGGGGAAAGCAGTTCCTTGAAACTCAAAACATTGAAACAATGAAATGGCCAGCCCAGAGTCCTGATCTAAACCCAATAGAAAACCTCCGGAAAATCCTTGGTGACAAAGTTATGGCCAAGAAACCCACAACAGTCACAGAACTGTGGAAGAGGGGACCAAAATCACACCAGAGCAGTGTGAGACTAGTGATGTCCTGTGGCCGCAGATGTGCTGATGGCCTGTACACTTCCTACTGACTGGTGCCTGTTGTAACCTTCAGAAAATTTACTTATCTTTCTCTGTGCTACAGACATTGCTGTTCTCTAACTTTGATCATCACGTTTTTTGCAAAATAAAGGTTATATGTTGATATACTTTGGTTATTGTGTAAAACACTTTTCAAGTGGCATGGTGTACCCCTTACAAAAAAAAATTCCTTAAATGTTGATCAATGTAGATTACATTAATTATGAAAAAAAATCAAGTGTTCCTACATTGTTCTCTAATTTTGATCTCCAGTATATATAGACACCTTAAAGGGAATCTGTCAGGGCAATTTGGCACACTAAACCACCCACACGTCCATATGGACCTGGGGTTTAGTGTCCCAAATCACCGTTATATCGCAATCCATGGCCGCATTAAAAATAAAAAAGCTTTATACTCACCCAGCCTGTGCAGTTCTTCAATGAAGCCAGATTAGTACTCCTCGGCTTCAGTGCGCATGCCCCGCAACTACATAGCGAAGCCGGGGTGTCCTTCTTTGGCTTCACTGAAGAACAGCGCAGGTGCCAGGAGACGTGACAACGAAGAATCTCATGAATAAGCCGGACCGTTCTCACCAAACAGCATTGAGCGGACCCTTCTCTAGGTAAGTATAAAGGTTTTTTTTTTATTTTTAATGCGCCTGCGGATTGCATTACAACAGGGCGATCTGGGACACTAAACCCCAGGTCCTTCTGCTCAATGGATCTCTTCCAGAATTCTGCTGATTGGCCTCAGCGGTCACAGCAGACCTCAGGAAGAAACCTGGGAGAAGCCGCCGGAGCAGCAGAACTGGGACGCGCTGGGAGGACACCGAAGCATCGGGAACAGGCGAATGTGATTTTTTTTTTTTTTTTCCCACTGGCCCCGGCTGATTTAAAAGTTAAAGGGGTTGTCCCATTTTGCCTGCACAATCCCTTTAAGACTGTACCAAGTCACTTGATGAAACAAAAAAAAAAAAAAAAAACACACACACAACACAAATTATATATAAATAATAGGTAGGATGTATATACAAGGCCGAGCATATCAGCACTTTCCGTATGAGATCAACAGCCCCCCTAGTCTATTTGTGACTACAGTAAGGAGAAAAAAAAAAAAAGGCTGCCTCACTTTTTGATTTGTACGAAAGAAATTTGTTGGTTTGTTTTTTGTTGCCTGAGGATCTGTCTGGGCCAATATTCGAGGACTTTGTGGAACACTATAGAGAAAGAATTTTGTTGCCAAGGAGTATATATGAATGGGTAGAGAAGTTCAAGAAAGGCTGCACAAGTGTCAGCCATGAAAAAGGAGCTGAACACCCGTCCATGACTGAAGTCGACGTTGAGTGTGTATGTGAATGGATTCTATTAGTCCTCTGAAAGAAACCCTAAGTGGAGGAAGATTCATGTCAGATGATGGTGAAGACAGCGGTGCATCGTCTAAGGAAGATCGTAGAAAGATTATGGATTTGTCTTTGCTGTAGTTTGATTGCAATACATTCTATAGTCTGACTATAGACTGTGAATAATTTTATAAAACACTATACACATTATTTCCAGTAAATATACATTGTATTACTTCTGTACTTTTCTACATTTAATCTACACAAGTAAACATCAGAGATCACAAGTTATTTACACATATGCTACACTAAAACAAGTAATGACCAGCAATAAATCACTCCCATATATATTAGAAATACACCAGGTACATGGACAGAGATACATATTTATATATAAAACAAAAAAAAAAACACCACTCCTGTGCAGATGTTGAGGCCTGATAAAATGACCATATTCTGGGAATATCAATACTTAAAAGGGGTTATCCCCTTTCTACAATCCTTAGGATAGGCCATCAATATTAGATATGCAGGGATCAGATACCTTTTGCCATCACTACAAAGGCAGCACAGCTATAGCACCGAGTCTAGGTACTGTAGCGCTGCCCCACAAACTTCCATACCAGTGATCTGCGGGGGTCTCTGGTGTCAGACACCTACAGATCTAATATTAATGGCCATCAGTTGTAGAAAATGGATAACCCCTTTAATGTAACACTAAACCTAGAAATAGACAAACAAGAAAAAGTCTTGTCCCCACTATTGAGTCTGTAGAATTCTATGTATGGCCCTGAAGTTAAACATTGTAGAACACAGGAGGTTAATTTTGTACTGATCTTTCCATGTTCATCTGGCAGACAACCGAGATGGAGGGACTAAATCAAGAAGTGGGACTTTAAGGGAACCTGCCAAGGCCATTTGGGACACAAACACCCACAGATCATTATGGACTGAGGGTTTAATGTCCGAAATAGCCCCCTTTAATGCCATCTGTTCCTGCAATAAAAATAAAAACAACATTTAAAAACTTACCAGGCTCTTGTAATACAGACAAGGTTCTTCAGTGAAGTCAGAGATGTACACTGAATCTGAGGTGTATGTCCCCGGCTTCACTGGAGAACTGCGCAAGCCTCAGGAGAACCGAATAGGAGCGCAGACTCTTTGGGGTCAGCTCTAGATAAGTATCATTTTTTTGTTGTTGTTTTTTTAATGCAGGTTTGGACAGTCTATGCAGAACACTAAACCCTCAGTCCATAAAGACCTGTGGGTGGTTTAGTGTCCCATATCGACCTGATAGGTTCCCTTTAATACCCTTGGCCTCCTATTGCAGACAATTGTCAGAAGACTGTAAGAAGGAGGGGGTATTGCCTGTCCTCCTGGGACACACAATTCTATATATCTTTACCCCTTGTTTGCAATAAGGCAACAGAAGATCATAGGAAAGGAGATTTGTTCTGTGTAATTTCCACATTTAGATTTGTTTAATAAATGGGTCTTATTCTGATTATTTCCAGGGTGACGGGAAGTTTTACTACAACAGTGTCAGATCCCAACTTCTATATCCATTTTCATTCCAGTAAATTGCAGATGGTTGTAAAAAAAAATAAAAAATATCCGTATATTCATGGATCTTTCAGTAGAGATGTTTATACATGTTGGCGAAGATTAAAAAAAAAATATTAACAAAATATATTGTTACTATCAACAATAGTAAGTACTATGTATTATACAATATTTTACAAAGTTGACGTTCAAGTTCAGTATAATTCGCCATGTTCAAAGCATGAAGTCGTCTGGAATAGCAGCAAGTCTTTTCGGTGTGCTGTCTGAAGTTAGAAGTTCAACTTCTTCACAATGTCCTCTGAAAAACAAGAGCCGAAAGTAAACTTTGCATAACTATACAAGGTCATGGTGCATTAAGTCAGTACTACAAGAAAAAAAAAAAAAAAAATACACAATCTAAATACAGTAATGCTACTAATAAGGTATGCAAGAAAGAATAAAATTGCATAAGTATACCGTACTGTGCAAAAGTTAGCGGGGCCGCTGTTGCGCGTGGGCGGGGCCGGGCCCGCCCCCGCCCCCCCGCTCGAGCAAAGGATTGGAGCAAGCCTACATCCACAGAAGATCTGTGCTTAGTTCTCCAAGATGGGGGGGGGGGGGAAACAACCTCCCTGCCGAGTTCCTTCAAAAACTGTCTGCAAGCCCCTGCTCCGGTCTATGCATTAATAGGAGTAAATCAGTCCTAATGCCTCTTTGGAGCCCTTGCTGGCCCACGACCTATAATTTACCAGTAGTTGAAGAATGTAAAATATCTGGGTGTGTATATAAGAAAAATAAATAAATCGCTGCAGATGAGAAGAACATTTATCCAATGCTTAGCCTGCTCCAGGCTGCATTAACTTGGTCAAAATGATTCTCCTTCCCAAAAACTTGTATTTACTGGCTCATGCCATTGGACCGGGCCTGGAGGCCATCTTTAAACGGTTCAACTCTGTCATAACCTCCTTCATATGGGGAAACTCTAGACACATGGAGGACTGGCCCAATTTCTACCTATACTTCTTGGCTGGCCAATCTTACTTCCTTGCTATGTGAACTCGAGGCATAGACTCAATATCTGCAAAATACTACTCCGTCTTACAGTCGGATATTAGTACATTGTGGCCAGTGCTAAAGAGGCCAACCATGTTTCCCCACCGCTTATTAGTCCACAAAGTGGCAGCACAAGTGTGGAAGACCGCCAAGGAGAGCTCACATTACAATGTCCTGCTATGTAAGAGGTGTGACACTTGGATGGGGATAAACCCCCCTGCTTCACTAATCTTAAAATATTCCTGGATTATTACTATATTCTATATACGTTCTTACTTCATTACCTTGTGAAGATGTCTATATATTACAGATTGGATCGATTTAGATTTTGTCTCTTATGTTGCAGTATATACTGTATTGTATGTTCATTAAAATATTGATTTACATTTTTCTTAATTTTATTAATTGACAAAAATAAACTGTTAACCATTCTTTGCAGCATTTCCCCCCGTCTAAAGCTTTGTTCTGCAATAAAATATACTTATTTTCCACAATAATTTGCAAATAAATTCTTTAAAAATCTGAATGTGATTTTCTGGATTTGTTTTCTCATTTTGTCTCTCATAGTTGAGGTCTACCTATGATGACAATTACAGGCCGGCCTCATCTTTTTAAGTGGGAGAACTTGCACAATTGGTGGCTGACTAAATACTTTTTTTCCCCCACTGTATATGAGAAAAAAAAACAAAAAATAAAAAAAAAAAAAAAAAACACACACACACACACCCCTACTTCCTGGTTTGTAGGAATTGTCTCCATTCACCAAACAGAAGCCAAAAATTGTCCACTTTCAGCTGCAACAGCATTGGTCAGATGATTGGTGTTGGCGTTCCTTAATGTTCATCTATACCTTTCCTTACGACAGGTCATCAATATCAGATTGGTGGGGTCAGACTGTTCTCAGCCTCCACTACACAAAGCACAGGGACAGAAGCAGATAGCTTTGTTCTCTATGTAGAGGCTGTGCTGAGATACTGCAGCTCAGCTCTTGTACAAGTGAAAGCGAGCTGAGCCACAGTAATGCAGCACGGCCTCTAACCTGGAGAACACAGCCATTTGCTTATGGCTCTGTACTGTGAATGTAGCAGTTGCTGAGAACAGCTAATGGGCAAGGGTCCTGGGTGACAGATCACTGATGAAAAAAAAAACCCTGAAAAATAGCTTTTTTTGTTACAGATTTTGCTGTGGTTTTTTGAGCCAAAGCCAGGAGCGGACTGAGCAGAAGGTAGAAGTATAAGAGCTTCCTATATATTTCCCATTCCTTTTATAGCCACTTAGATTTGCCTTAAAAAAAACAAAAAACACCACACACAGCAAAATCTGCAACAAAAAACATGGGGCCTAAATCAGATACATTGCATACATGGGTTTCCCTGCTCAATCCACAATACATTGGGGGGGGGGGGGGAAGGTTTGTCCTTCAAACAGGGACTGAATTATTATAATTTCTTAATTATTGGATGCCCGAATAAAGAAAAAAATTGGGCTGTACACTGAGGGACTGAACACACACCTACGGACATACATATATATATATATATATATATATATATATATATATATATATAAATAATGTTTCCTCACTCTAAACCTCATTTAGCAATTTGTGATAAGCCACACCAGTATAAGTCTGTGACTTACTTTGCTCTGGGCCATCCACCCGTTTCCTTTTGATACCTAGGGAAAGGTTTTGCTGCTCTTTTAGGGCTTCCACAGAACAGTTGGGTCTTGGTAATAAGTGTCCTGGTGTTGGTGCAGGTCTGTTAGCAAAATATTTTTTCCTTAATGCCTAAAGAAAAAAAAAAAAAAATAAAACATGCAGTTAAAATGTAACACTAAAAGACACCCCAATAAGTACCCAATTCCTAAATAAGAGTGGGTGCTGAATGAGAAATGTAGGATATAGGATCTGTTAAACAAGTGAAGCAACAAACATTGCATACATTAATAATACAGTCCATGTACATGCGGAGTAACACCATATATTAGGACTTGTATTCTGCATGTTTTAGCCACTTGTCTCCTCCCACCAGCTAACATGTCTCCCATACACTACAAGAGATTATGCTCACTAATACTCTCTCACACTTAGTACTACTTGTCTAACTGACCTAAGAAATATTGATGTGAATAAAGCACTTGGGAGTGTAATAAAAACTCACCATTCATCTCCAGTAGCTTCTGTCTGTGCCCATGTCTATCCCCTCTCAGTCAGCCCCTGCTCACCCTCCTTTCCCATACACAAAGTCTGTAACCCAATATTTCTGTGAGCTGCAGTTCGACTTGTTCTAACAAGACGGATTCTGCAGAGATTATTGATGAGCAGAGAAAGAGGAATTTTTCTCTGATTCAGGTATTTATATACTGATTTATTCAAAGTTTGTTCAAAAGTTAGTAGTGACCACTGAATAAGGAGCAACTTACTTGTGAAGCTGTGCACCTTGCACAAGGGCTGAAAGTGAATAAACCCTGCAGAAGGTCAAGGAGGTCATCTCCTGCTGCACTGAATATAAGTTGGAGAGGTGTCCCTGGAAAGGTCTTAAATGTGACATAATCCGGTAAACTAGTCATACCCTGGAAAAAAATAAATAAATAAAAATGAGACAACATGAAATAAAAGTAAATATTAACTGTTGTCCGTATGCATGTGGCCATAGGATCATTGATAAGTCATAGAAATACTTGAGACAGACTTCAGAGTATAATAAGGGTAGGTGTACAAACATAAAAAGTGTTACTCACCTATCCTGGGCTCCTGCACGGCTCGCTCTTTTGGCCTTCTGCCTGATTTCCGGGACCACTGAGTCCCAATCACAGGCCTTAGCAGTCCCTCACATCATGCAGAAAACCGGAACAGAAGAGGGAGCCGCGCCGGAGCCCAGGAGTGGTGAGTAACACTGTCTTTATGTTTGTTCACCTCCCCCTATTATACTCTGGGATCTGAAGAGACTCTAGAGTATAATGGCAGTTTTGGTTCCGACGGGATTGGTCCAAATGAAACTGCACAAAATATTGTGATAACCAAATCCTAGGTCACCTGTGTGCTACGGATCAAAAACTTTACATTTGTAACACACACAATGCCCTTTATAAGGTTTAGTACGCTCAGAAAAACATGATACTCACAGGCCATTGGTCTTCTGTTGGCGTACCCAAAGTCTCAAAGATTTTTGTAAGCTGATCCAGATCAGAATCCCCAGGCAGAAATGGGACCTAAAATAAAAGTTATTACATATTTTACTAAAAGATCTGTCCCATCATTGAAATGTCCATGCTCCTGTCTGAACGTTAGCCCCAATTTAATGTATTTCTTACCCTTAGCAAGAGTTCTGCTAGTATACAGCCCACTGCCCACATGTCCACACCTACACCATACATCCTGGCACCAAACAGTAATTCTGGTGATCGGTACCACCTAAAAAGCAGAACAACATTTTTGAAAAACAATTCAGAATTGACATACAAAGCCCATTTTCAATCCGCACCCAGAATAGCATTTACATACTGACATATCAAGGATGTGAGCTCATAAAGCTCCACTGCTGTTGTCCATCCACTGCTCCCCCCCCCCCCGAATAAATATCTAATCGTAAGTTAGGACCATGTCATGTACCTGGTTACCACTTGATGAGTGTAAATTCTGTTTGGACTCCCGAATGACTTCGCTAGACCAAAATCGGCCAGTTTAAGGACCCCATTCTCATCTAGCAGCAGATTGTTTGGTTTTAAATCCTGGAAAACACATATTAGATGTCTGAAATACTGCAGATATTACAGAGATACTGTGTCTGTGAGCTAGTGTAAGAAGAACCACACATTGCTACCATCAACCACCATGAAGCTTTTAAAGGGGTTGTCCGGGCTTAAATTTTTTATGGCCTATGCTCAGGATAGGCTATAAACATCTGATCAGTAGGGGACAGACTGCCCCTGAACCGACCAGCTGTACAGAGCCACTTCCAGTGCCAGTCATGTACACAATACAGAGCTGGAAGCAGAAAGCTCCAATCGCTGTATTGAGGTCATGCGCTGTCACTATAGCTCAGCTCCCATTGAAGTTGGCCCCCTACTGATCAGTCTATCCCTGTCTTACAAAACTGTCTTGTTACATACAACCCTATCACATCATCACAGTGGAAAGATTAGAGGGGTCATTGCCTACTGTATAATGATGGCCAACTTTGTGAAACAGAACTAAACATTTCAGGGACTTGGCTGGCTAGTCTGTTTCACACACCACAAGGAAGGAGATAGGGCATATTCACATTGCAGTTTTCATCAGAGGTATATGTCAAGAGGATCTCCTGATGTATACCTCCAAGAGATGTCACTATGTAGGCTTACAGTGGTATACATCACCCACTGTCTCCAGTGTTAATATATATATATATATATATATATATATATATATATATATATATATACACACACACACACACACACACAGTATAGGTTTTATTTTTATTTTTTATACTGGATGCATCTATGGAAACTACATCGATCTATGAACTTTCTCGCCTTCACAGGGTGAATTAGAGCCTATATATAGGTTCGGCTAGTATGGCAATAGCTTTCCTGATGTATACGCCAAACATATACTGCAATGTGAATGTACTCCAAGACCGATGACCATGTCCTAACTCTCCCACAAATGTATATGCTCGAGAGTACATGTTTATTCCAGTGCAGAATGGAGCCTTTCCACTAGTCGTGTAGTATATTTGGGTTGTCAGAAGTCAGGAAAAATAATTTTTTACTTTATTTGCAGGAACAGCTCCCCTCTTGCCTATGAATTGTGCCTGGTATTGCATCACAGTATAAATTAGGCTGAGATGTAAAACCAGACACAGTTCATGGACAAGGGAAGTGCTGCTCACCTTTGATGGCGTTAATGAAATACAATGATGTTTTCGCTACATCCCTACCATTGGGCCTATAGGTGACATGTATATGGAATCTCTCACCCTATGCAGGATCCACAGATGATGTAAATACTCCAGTCCTTGCAGAGTCATCAGCATGTAAGACTTAATATGTGCTGGAGTTAAGACCAAGCTTGTGTCCCTTATAATAGCCTGGAGAAATAATGACATCACATGAGTTTTATACAAGATTTGTATAAAGACAACCCCCAGCATAATACCAACAAAACAGATGGATTTCCTACAGCAACCTTATGAAATGGAGACAACAGAACCTTAAAAGGCTGTTCACACAGCAGAAAATGAAGAGGAATTCAAGGCGGACATCCGCCTAAGATACCTCTTCATTTTCCGGCCAAGGCGGAATACCATTGCAGAGCTTTCCGCCACCGATAAGGAGCAGATGAATGGGTCTAACCAGCAAGGGATCTCTATCTGCGGACTCCGTAACTAACTCAACTGTGGCATTCACAGCAAAATTGAGCAGGACGTTTATTTTGTTTCTACATCTTGCTGTGATCTGATTGTTTTCAATGGGTGGCAGAATCTGCCACTAACTCGGGGGGCGGAATCCACCCCCAAAGCAGTGTCAAATTCCTAAAGTGGTTATGACACAAACTATATTTCTCGTCTACTTCACTGGGGGACACAGCACCATGGGTATAGACCTGGTCACTAGGAGACAAGACACTAGGAAAAAGCAAAAGCTGTTGGCTCCGCCTCCAGGCTATACCCTGCCACAGCCACTGTGCATGAATCAGTTTGAAACCTAGTGTCATAGGAGGCAGACACGACCTGACTCAGGTCTTCTGTCTTGCATCATTTTTATTTTTACCTTTCTTTCAGGTGCAGGGGGTAGTCAGCGTGTACGCCACACTAGTCATACCCTCCTGCGGGCGCAGCGCTCTGCAAAAGAGCAGCCTCGCCGGTCACCCAGTCCCCACTCACCATTCGCCGCACCACGAAAGCGGCCGGAGTACCGGTGACCCCACTCCCACGTGCGAGGTCCTACCGAGGGGGTGACCCTGCGGCGCCTGAAGTCGCCAGACTGGTGAGTATGAGAAGAATAGAAGGCTGGTGAGTATGAAAGTTACCTCAGCCCCTCTCCATCTCCCCTTCAGGCCCTCTCCACCTCCCCTTCAGGCCCTCTCAGCCCCTTAGTGCCATTTCCCAGGGGGACAATAGTATGGGTCCTGTTTAGGGGGGGGCATCACAGGGTTCCCCTGAACTGGGCCTTAAATCTTAGTAAATAAGCCCCTTTTTTCTGGGGCGTTTTTGGGCTTTCTGGTCGCTCCTACCGAGCGGCCCCCGCTCGTGTGGGGACCCCCTTTCCTGGCCCCCCGGTACCTTTTCCCAGGCCTCCGCGGAACCTCCGGAGTTCGCGGTCGCGCCGCGCCGCCGATGGTGCCTCGCGGTCGGCCGCGTTGTACGCGAGTCCGAGGCCTGGCCGGGAACTTGGCCGCAACGGGTCCGTCCCTTTCCCGGGCTTTTCTGGTACCCAGACTCCGCCTAGGGCCTTCCATTGGCCAGGGGGCTGTCCTGGCAAGCCATCCAGCCTGCCCAGTAGCTACTGAGCCTGTTTTTACCAGGGGAAGAGCTTTGCTCTCCTCATATTCTCAATTTATTTATTTATTGGCTTATTTATTTATTTTTTGGCTTGCTGGGACAGCAGGGATTCTTCCCAGTTCCCTGGGAGACATTGCACCTGCGGAACCCTTGCTGCAGCAGTTTGTGAGCGGCCATCTTTTGCAGTCTGGTAGGCTAACCCCCTGGGTTACCCTAATTTTCTTGGGCTCCCCCTCCGGCCCCTCTGGTTGCGTCACGTTTTTATACGTGCACCTGCTGTATCAAAAACAGTTGCCATGCGGACAGCCCGAGCCCATGTGCTCTCTCTGCCTTCCGCCTCAGCCAGTCAGTAACCTCCTGGCCCCTCTCCGGTTTTTCCATCCCCCCGGATTGGGCGGCCTCCCTAACCTTGGCCATGGTGTCCTTACCAGACTTAACTAGTCAGTGCTGGAAACTTGGAAGGGCTGCTTTCCCAGATCGCCGCTCAGTCGGCTGCTTCTAGGGATCTCCCTGGACACCCTCATAGTTCCCGTCGCAGCTCCAGGAGCCTCAAAAGGACCAGGAAGTCTTCCTACGGTTCACGGTCCGCCACCCCTTCCTCTGGGTACTCCCCAGATAGGAACTCAGCTCACGGCTACACTCCGACAGGCGGATACCTTCCTCCCTCTGCTCGGTCTATTTAACTGGGGACGCCTCTGGCTCCGACTCGGAGCTTCAGCTAGGCTCATCTATATCTGCTGCTACGCGGGAGTCATCTATGCGATAGAGACCCTACAGATCTCTGAGGACCCGGACTCATCCCCTCAAGTGGACATCTTTTTCTGCCACTGGATGTTTGATATCATCTTGAGGGCACAGTGAATCTCCCTGGACCATCCTCTGTCTTCGACTAGGAAATCGGACATCCCTTCCCTTGACCTGTGTGTCTCAAAGTGGAAGGTGAGCTCGGGCAGTTCTGCCAGGCTATGCTGTGACACACGTCTCTAGCTCTCCCTGGCTGGCAATGATGAACATCCGAGGCAAGGGAAGCAGGTTGCTCCAGTGGTGCAATCGGTTAGCGCACGGTACTTAGATATCAGTAACTAGTGAGCGCAAGCTGGCCTGTCTTGACATTTTGTCAGCGAGCCGCCCCATATGTCCCTTCCTATCACTAAGAGCCTCCCACGGTGGATCCCATGATAGCTAGGCTCTCCAAGGCTTCTAGTCTGCCTTCTGCAGATTTTGCCTACCTCAGTGATCCCTCGGAGTGAGATCGGATCGCATCTGTTGTATTGTTTGCAATGCAGAACTGATACATTGCATTGCCCTAAATGCTGGCTATTGCATTGCTGCAAGAAGGTGGCTTCCCTCACCAGGGTGGCCTTCGTAGTGGCTGGTTTCTCCCTGCGGCTCTCCTTCGCTGCCTCTTGGGTCATCAAGGCCTTCTTTTCCTGGGCCAAACAGCTTCAGTCAAACCTCCCTGATGCAGTTTCCCTCCAGCCGCTCGTCTCTGAGATCCTGAACGCTTCCCAATAACTGGAGATGCCTCCCAAATCTGCTTAGGGCGGCCGCCAATGCAGTGATTATCTGCCATACCGTTGGGATCCGTTGTGGAATACTGGGTCCGCCTCCAAGAAGGCGAACGCAGCCCTTCTCCCTTTCCAGGTCGTCCTGGGCCAAATTTTTTGTTAAGGGCGTCGAGAAGCTTATCCCTGAGGCCACGGGGGAATAGATTCTTCCTCCCTCAGAGGCGTCCTATGGGTCAGCCGTTCTCCTGCTCCAGAAAGCTTCTTTCAAGTCCAGGCCTCCCTGGCGGTTCTGCACTAGGTCGTCCAGGTCTTCCTCTTCCTAGCCTCCTCGGCATGAAGTTTTTTCCCCTCTCTGGGCATCTCAAATGGCGGGACGTCTGGAGCCTGGGCCTGAGAGGCGGTGTCGTCCGGCTACTCCAGTTTTCGCTGGAGTCTCTTTGCCTTCGCTATGTTGGACAATCCAGGCTGTCTCCAATCTCCAGCGGCAGGGAGTCAGCGTCCCTGTTCCCATTGCAGAGTGTATCTGGGGTTACTATTCTTACCTGTTCTCCATTCGCCTAGAAGGACGGCTTCCTCTGTCCCATCATGGACCTGAAAGGGCTCCACAGGTTCTTCCATGCCTGCAGGCTCCGTTGTAGTCTATGCAGTCTGTGGTGGCATCCCTGGAGATGGGCGAATTCTTCGTCCATCTACATCATCTCGCTGTGCCGACAGCGGTTTCTTCGTTTTTGCTGTGGATCCTTGACCTTTCCAGTTGTCTCTCTCCCCTTCAGGCTGGCCTCTGCCACCAGGGGTTTTTTCCCTCAGTGATGGCGTCTCTCATGGCCTTCCTCTGCGCCAGAGGTGCTGCCGTGTTTTCAGACTTTGACGACCTCCTGGTGAAGCCCCTCCAGGTCAGACAATCTGACCAGCTTGTGGTTCACCTTGGATGTTCTTCGCCGGTTCTGCTGGCTCATCTATGAGGATGTCTCGTGTCCTCTAAGCACATGGAATCCGGGACATGATCCTCTGCTCGCTCCAGGGTGTGATTCTCCCTCCGGAGGCCAAGATCCTGAGTGTCCCACCTTTGGAGGTACTCTCCTTGCTGTCTTTGAATCGGCATGTGGGTCCTGCGCACGATCGCTTCAACCATCTAGGCTGTACCTTTCATTCACTCTGTCGTTCTCTCCTCTCGAAGATTACGGCCTGCTGGGACAAATCTCCGGACAGCCTCATCTGCTTGGTTCTCTTTCCACCTTGGTTCATTGAGAGATTCTTTAGTGTATATTCCTTCCCAGGAATTTCTCAAGGGAAGTCCTTCTTCCCCTCTGTTGGTAAGTGATTCCCACTGCCGCCAATTTCCCCGGCTGGGGAGTGGTCCTCGATGCTTTGATTGTTCAGGGCCTGTGGTCCAGGGCCGATTCCTCCCTCTGGTTCAACCTGCTGGATCCCAGGGCTATCTTATTTGCCCTTACTCCTTGGACCTCTCTTCTCCAAGGACATCTGTTACAGTCCAGACTGACCTCTCCTCCATGGTCGCCTACTTGAACCCTCAGCGTGGCACCAGGAGCCGTGCGGCCTTACTAGAAGCCTCACAATTTCTTCCTTGGGTGGAGCGCATTGTTCCAGCTCTTTCAGTGGTCAACCTTTTTCTGGGTGGCAGACTACTTGAGTCGAGAAAATATTGCTCCGGGTGAGGGTCGCTTTATCTGCAGATCTTCCATCCACTGTGCTCCCGCTGTGGTGTGACAAACGTCGACATTTTTAGCCTCCGCCGGAACCACAAGGTCCCCGGCTAAATTGCCAGGTCTCTGGATCCTAGAGCCATCACCGCTGGCGCTCTTGTAAGTTCGGTTTTTCACTTCCTCTTCTCCCTTGGGTCCTCCAGAATCTCAAGACCAAGGGGTTTCAAGCTATCCTGGTGGCTCCAGATTGGCCCTGCCGGGTCTGGTATGTGGATCTCATTTTCCTGTTGGCGGATGCTCCTGGCCTCTTCCTCTGCTGGTCGACCTTCTGTCTCAAGGACTGCTGTTCCTCCCCACCTTGACTCAGCTGCGTTCACGGCGTGGCTGTTCAATCCGAGGTTTGAGGCAGTGTGGTTTTTTCGGAGTTTGTTATTCTAACATACTCAAGGCCCGGAAATTCCAGATAGCTTAGATCTGCCATCAAACGTGGAAGGCTTACGTCCACCGTTGGAACAGTAACGATTCTCATCGGATCTTCTCCAGTCTGGTCTTAGTCTTCTTTCTTTTTAAAAGACTTTCCTACAGGAGTGCCACTCTGTGCTCCTTTGGAACCCTTGGATCCGTGGGATCTTAACCTCATCTTTAAGGTGCTTCAGGTTCTCCCCTTCGAGCCTATGATATCCCTTTTTTTGCCTTCTGTCCTGGTAGAATGAGTTTCTGGTGGCCATTACCTCCATCCGCAGGGGTCCCTAATTGGCTGCCCCTTTTTTTCGGCAGCCTCCCTTTCTGGTCCTCCACAAGGATAAGGTTTTCCTCTGTCTGCCACAGTCTTTTTTTTTTTCTTAGGGTGTTTTTCCTGCTTCCACTTCGAGGACTTGGTCTTGCCCTCTTTCTGCTCGGTCCCCAGGCGTCCGTGTGAGTGCTTGCTCTTCCCTGCCCGGTTGTTGCCCGGGCAATTTGCGTGTATACTGTTCCTCACGGATCCTTTCTCTTGTTCGGACGCTTTGCTCATTCTCCCTGAGTGCCCTTGCCAGGGCCTGCCTGCTTCCAGAGCTCTCATCTTCTGATGGCTTTGGTCTGAGATTAGGGAGACCTATCGATTTAAGAGTACGGCTCTGCCTCCCGTGTGACGGCTCTCTCCTCTAGAGCTGTTGGAGTTCCCGGGGCCTCCGGCATCAGGCTTATGCTTCCCAGGTCTGTAAGTATCCCACTGGGCCTCCATCCTTTTTCTCTAAGTTTCTCCAGATTCATTCTGTGGCCTCTGCTGATGCCAATTTGGGTTGTAAGTTTCTGGAAGCGGTTGAGTATTACAGGTTTGCATGGCCGTGTTATTCCCACCCTCTGGGACTGCTTTAGGACATCCCATGGTGCTGTGTCCCCCAGTGAAGTAGACGAGAAAGTGGGATTTTTGTGTACTCACCGTAAAATCCTTTTCTCGTTGTATTCACTGGGGGACACAGATCCCTCCCTTGTTTTTTTCAGTGTTCCTGCCCGAACTGTGTTGGTTCCTTTTTGGGTTCAGGCATTGTTGGTGGTTGTTGGTTCCATGTTCCTTTGTGTCTCTCTCTCCTACTGCTACGGTACAAACTGATTCATGCACAGTGGCTGTGGCAGGGTATAGCCTGGAGGCGGAGCCAACAGCTTTTGCTTTTTCCTAGTGTCTTGTCTCCTAGTGACCAGGTCTATACCCATGGTGCTGTGTCCCCCAGTGAATACAACGAGAAAAGGATTTTACGGTGAGTACACAAAAATCCCACTTTATCCTTTATCCATGGGATACAGAATAAATTGCCAGTGGTTGAGGGTTTGACCAATGAAATCCCCCTGGAGGGGTTATCACCACTGTTAAAGGGAGTCTATCAAAGAAAAAACACATTTTTAACTAATGGCATGTTGGAATAGCCTTTAAAAAAAGGCCATTCTACTCCTACCTTCCATTCTAAGCTTCTCCCTGCCGTTTCTGATAAAATCGGTTTCTTCTGTTATACAAATTAGGATCATGGAGCACCGGGGGCATTCACCCTGCACTCCGAGCACCCTCCGCGTCATAACTCTCCACCGCCCCTTAGCTGCTTATGTTCAGTCCCCTCCTCCTCTTCGCCGAAACTTCTGCCTTTCGCAGATATTGGCCTGCACATGTCTGGGCGGCCATTTTTCGGTGCTCTGCTACACGACCGTACTGTGTAGCAGACCACGGGAAAACGGCCACCCAGACATGCTTATGTACTGCGCCGCAGTACGCTCGTGTAGCAGACCACCAGAAAATGGCCGCCCAGACATGCTTATGTACTGCGCCGCAAGTACGCTCGTGTAGCAGACTACCAGTAAATAGCCACCAGGACGTGTGCAGTCCGATGCCTGCGAAAGGCAGAAGTTCCGGTGAAGAGGAAGAGGGGAGGGAACATAAGCAGCTAAGGGGCAGTGGAGAATTATGACACGGAGGGGGAACGCCCCCAGTGATCCGTGATCCTAATTTGCATAACGGAAGAAACAGATTTTATCAGAAACGGTGAGGAGAAGCTTAGAATAGAAGGTAGGAGTAGAATGGCCTTTTTAAAGGCTATTCCAACATGCCATTAGTTAAAAATGTGTTTTTCTAATTATAGACTCCCTTTAATGCAACCATGCTAAACACTGGTGGACGCAGACACACATTAACTTCAATGAGTGCCCCAGAAATAGTGAGGTCAGCACTTCGCCCATCACTGGAGCACCCACTGAAGTGAATGGGAACAGGGGGGTACATCTAGGTCCATCAGGGGTTCCGCCGTTTGTCCTGTGGCAACATTCACAAGGGGGATAAAACAACCCTGCTCTTAGCAGTCAGAAGCTCAACTATAAGCAATTTATTCTAAGGAAATAAATATTGTTCATGGCATAAGCCCTTTAAAGGATTATTGTCATCTCAGCAAATCACTGCAAAGAAAACTCCAAAAAAAAACACAAAGGCATCCTGCTTACCTCTAGATCTGTTTCCATGAAATCAAACACCAGGCTTATATTTGATTTATGACCAAATGCATCCAAAAGCTGCAATGACAAAAACATTTGCCTTTAGTGACCAAACAGGCCATATAGTGCAAAGATAAACTTTGGTGGGTTATCTGTGTATGGCCAGTACATCGGTGCTTTGAGTCACAAGATGTTTTTATATTCTTATTTCAAGAAAAGTTTGAAATTTTCTGGTTTTCGGAATAAAATAAGACAGTACTGACCTCTTAAAGGGGTTCTAGGATTAGAAACACAGCCTTCTTTTTATAATAATAAAAAAAACAAAAAAATACAAACAAACCCCACCAAGCCTGTCCACAGGTGTGTGGTATTGCAGCTCAGCCTTATTCACTTTAATAGTGCTCATTATCAAGACCAACCATGGACAGGTGCGGTGATGTTTTTCTCAAACCCAGTAGGCTGGGCCCACTTTGCTAAAATGAAGCATTTTGGCTGCGTCAAAAAATGCTGCGTTTTACAGTACTTGCAAAAGATGGAATTCTGGCTAGTCCCACCCACACATTGCAGAAAAACAAAAAAAAAAAACTGCACCTTAAAGTTTTCTGCAATGGATTTGCATTCAGTGGGGCTAACCCGTTTTTCTACACATAAAGGCAGACTCTGGAATTGACAAGTCACTTCTATTTTTTTTACGTGACGCAGATCTCAGCTACAGCGTGGAAACTACACTGTGTGCAGAATTATTAGGCAAATGAGTATTTTTGATCACATCATACTTTTTATACATGTTGTCCTACTCCAAGCTGTATAGGCTTGAAAGCCAACTACCAATTAAGTAAATCTGGTGATGTGCATCTCTGTAATGAGGAGGGGTGTGGTCTAATGACATCAACACCCTATATAAGGTTTCCTTTGGCAAAATGGGTCAGAAGAGAGATTTGACGGACTCTGAAAAGTCAAAAATCGTGAGATGTCTTGCAGAGGGATGCAGCAGTCTTGAAATTGCCAAACTTTTGAAGCGTGATCACCGAACAATTAAGCATTTCATGGCAAATAGCCAACAGGGTCGCAAGAAGCGTGTTGAAAGAAAAAGGTGCAAAATAACTGCTAATGAATTGTGAAAAATCAAGCGTGAAGCTGCCAAGATGCCATTAGCCACCAGTTTAGCCATATTTCAGAGCTACAACGTTACTGGAGTATCAAAAAGCACAATGTGTGCGATACTCAGGGACATGGCCAAGGTAAGGAAGGCTGAAAAACGACCACCTTTGAACAAGAAACATAAGATAAATCGTCAAGACTGGGGCAAGAAATATCTTAAGACTGATTTTTCAAAGGTTTTATGGACTGATGAAATGAGAGTGATTCTTGATGGGCCAGATGGATGGGCCCGAGAGCTCCACTCTGACTCAGACGCCAGCAAGGTGGAGGTGGGGTACTGGTATTGGCTGGAATCATCAAACATGAACGTGTGGGACCTTTTTGGGTGGAGGATGTAGTGAAGCTAAACTCCCAGACCTACTACCAGTTTCTGGAAGACACCTTCTTCAAGCAGTGGTACAGGAAGAAGTCGGTATCGTTCAAGAAAAACATGATTTTCATGCAGGACAATGCTCTATCACATGAATCCAAATACTCCACAGCGTGGCTGGCCAGTAAAGGTCTAAAAGAAGAAAAAATAATGACATGGCCCCCTTGTTCTCCTGATCTGAACCCCATAGAGAACCTGTGGTCCCTCATAAAATGTGAGATCTACAGGGAGGGTGGCCGCTGCACGCAATGTGATCGTAAACAGATCAAGCAACTGACACAATCTATGGATGGAAGGCTTTTGAGTGTCATCGTAAAGAAAGGCGGCTATATTGGTCACTGATTTGTTTTTGGTTTTGTTTTTGAATGTCAGAAATGTTTATTTCTAAATTTTCTGTTATATTGGTTTACCTGGTGAAAATAAACAAGTGAGATGGGTATATATCTGGTTTTTATTACGTTGCCTAATAATTCCGCACAGTAATAGTTACCTGCACAAACAGATATCCTCCTAAGATAGCCAAATCTAAAAAAAAAAACCACTCCAACTTCCAAAAATATTAAGCTTTGATATTTATGAGTCTTTTGGGTTGATTGAGAACATAGTTGTTGTTCAATAATAAAAATAATCATCTCAAATACAACTTGCCTAATAATTCTGCACACAGTGTATGTGGAATACACATGCACTGAAAATCAGATGAGTGAAGATGCCTTTATAGAAATAGCACAACATACTTACACCTATAATGTTTGGATGACTCAACTCTTGAAGAAGTTTTATTTCTCTTAAGGCAGTTCTGTTTATACCTGTCACATATAAAAAAAAAAAAACATTATTACTAAATATTCAGTTAAAAAAAAAAAATTAAAAACCAATTCATGCATTTTTGCCATGGGGCCCAACTTTTTGTGCTGCTGAAACCACCACCAAATAGAGCAGGGCATTTAAGGATTTTTCAACATGGATTCCAAGCCTATTCTGCACCTGTCCAAAAAACCCCATGTAAAACATACCCTAAAGCTGAGTACGACTGTGTGCTAACCGGCTGCCGTGAATGAACAGCACGGGTGGCGCACGGGGGACAAGCGGATGTCACCCATGCACTGGCAGTGCTTCCGTGGCCCCTTTCATTAAATGAATAAGACATGAAATGAATAATCGGACAGGAATAGGACCTGTTCCATATTTTGCAGCCCCGACTGTCGGCTCACACACGTGACCGTGAAATTCACGGCCCATAGATGGTTGTCTGCAAGGGGACTGTTAGGCTCCATTCACATTGGTTTAGCAGATCTCTCTGATCATTTATCTCTATGTAACTGATCTCCATTTACATCTTTTTTTATCTTTTACATCTATTAAAACAAATCTGCTAAACTGATGTAAAATAATGATGTGAATAGACCCTTATCCCTCCTAGAAACGGATGAATACATTGACAGCTGGGTGTTACAATTTGGGAGGCGTGTCCCTGCACTGTCTGACTGTCTAACCAGTGTTGATAAGAAAAATGATAACTCCCAGTTGTCAATTTATTCACACATTTCCAGGAACAGCAACATTGGAACAACACAATGCAGAATTCTAATAAAAGACACTCTAGATTTGTTCTCATGAGCAATATACCTATTCACTGAAACAAGTAAAACGGTAGAGCAGACATTTTAGGTCTACGGCTCCCTGGTTATATTCAAGCAGGGTCTATCCCCACTAGTGTCCATCATTTAATAGAACAGAGCAGAACACAAGATATGAAAACACGGATGTGAACCTACAGTTTATAGTGAAGGGGCCGCTCGCTCATCGGTTTAATAGTCATGGACTAAATAACTTTGCGCTGTGGTGAAAACATTGTATAAAATAAAAGGCTGCAAATAGTAACACAAGACATAAACCATTTATAACCTGCACTAAACATCTCCTGTAGTCAGGTCAAAGAAGAGGAAGGTAAACAGGCCTGTGGTTAATGAATACACACATACACAATCACCGTCTTATTCTGACAGCCCAGTGAGACTGGGGTCAGCGACCAGAACATTCCCAGACTTCTCCTCAGTAGCCACATAAAAGCTCATTGTAAAGCGCCCACAGCAGGAGGGGGCTACAAGAGAGGTGAGAGGACTATCTGCATGTGAATGGGATGGGAAAATGACCAGATCATGCAAATGAGGGGTATATTTTATTTTAGACATATTACAGAAGTTAAAGGAATTGTCCCAAAAAGGACAAGATAGGTGTAAAGTGTCTGATCACTGCAGTGGTCAAGCAGCGAGAGCACGCTTAAATGGAGCATGTGCGCTGCTACTTCATTCAGTCCCTATATGGCTAATAAAAACAGAGGAGTGCCGTACATGGTCATCTCAGTCAGTCCCATAGACTTAGGCTCTGTTCTGATGCTCCATTCAGTCTCCTCCTCACTGCAGGGCCTGTTTTGGTGATCAGTGGGGATCCCAGCAGTTTCATGTCATAAAACAGCCACATTTTAGCATTTGTGTTATGGCAGCAAAACTTGGACCCCTGAGATCTATTGAACTAAACGTGGATGATCATAAAACCTTAAAGTAGAAACCAATGCTAAAACACTCTGTGACAGATGTGTGAAAATGAAGAAAAATCTAGACTTAAAAGGACTTTTGACATTTATCCCCTATACTGAACTGTCTGATCAGTGGGCGTCTGATTGCTGAGACCCCCAGGTGTCCCTCAGTGACTTATGTGAATGGTGCAATGGTGTGTATGTGTGAACGCCGCTCCATTCACATTCACTGCCATTCATATTCACTTTGAGGTTCCCAACCTTTTTTGCACCACGGCCTGCCGGTGAGGGGGGGGTTGGCGCGATTTAGGGGCGGGGCTTTGGTCACATGGGGCAGGATTATGGAGGGGGTTGGATTACTTAGAAGCGCTATACACCAAACAGCGCTGTAGACTGGGAGGGTGCTGGTGGGACCTCGGTGTACAGTGCTGTAGAGCATGTCCCCCCCCAGGAACTATGCCAGGAGCCACAACACTGTGGCCAGATCGACGACCCGCCCCACATAATGTACCGGAAGCCGCGTCTACGGAGGCCAGCCCACCGCCCTGCGAACCAGCAAGAGACCCCCAATGGCCTGGTTCTGGTCTGTGGACCGGTGGTTGGGGACCCCTGATTTAGGGGACTCAGGGACCCTGTGATCATTAGAAGGGGTATCTTGACTGTTGGACCCTCAGTGATCAAACATTTATCCTTCATCCACAGGCTAGGTGATAAGTGTTTTTAGTGAGGAAAACCCCTTTAATAATCAAACAAAAGTTCTATTTTATTATAATCTATCCTCAGGCCAGACACAATAGAAGATCAGAGGGGTTCCTACACCCAGGACCCCCACTGATCAGCTATCTGCAGGGGCCAGAACATTTGTGAAAGCGCTGTGACCTCTTCACTGTTTGCATTACATCACAGAGCTGCTTTGAAACAAATGGCGTGCAATTATAGCCCCGCCCCATAGAAGTGAATGGACAAGACTGGAATTACACTGAATGGCTGCTACAAAACTTAGGGCGTGCAATGTAAACAGTGAAGGTGTCAGCAGGGGTCCCAAGTGTAAGATCCCCCACTGATCTTTTATCGATGATCTATTCTGAGGATAAGTCATAAAAAATTATATATTATATAATATATATATATATATATATATATATATATATATACACACATACTGGACAAACCCTTTAAAGATGAATGCAAAGCACAGCTAAGGGTAAGCATGCACCCTGGCATCCACCATTCTCCACTTATTCCTCCAGGACTGTGAGATGATAAATTTAGAGCTCAGATATCATGTAGTGTAGTTTTAGGAATCTGTTTGAAGGCAATTACACGAACGCCATCTAGTGGTCACTACACAGTATTATAACAATCCCAAAACTAGTTACCTCTAAAATGTTCAAATACTTAGTAGCATCTTATATGTTTCAGCACACTTTATTTCACAATATTCACTAGGGGGTAAACTGATTGGAAAAGCTTTATATAAGCTTATGGGCAAAGGTTTCCTCTTCCTTTTTGATTGTTGAAGTTCTAATTCAGATATGCATACTGTATGTTTGCTTATCCTTATGATGGTGCAAGTTAAAGGGAGTCTATCACTGCCCCCAGCTAAATAAGATCTGAGTTTACATGCCTGCTTTACTTCACTTAGCTGTAAACCATTGTGGAATATGTTGGCACTATATAGACAATAAAAAGCACTCACCATCATTGGCCTCTGCTCTGTGACCCAGCTTAATCTTTAAAGACACAACAACACAGTTAAGAAACATTCAAAAAGACCAAGGGTTACTCAGCGACTTTGGCAACTTGCAAATCCGAAAACCATGTCATCCTGCAACATTGCAAATAATATATGTGAATAGGGTCTCATTGTGACCCCAACTCTCAATTACAAAAGCAGCTGAGCATTGATTGAATCTTGGGGACACAATACAACCCTATACACTTACATTAGTTGCCAAGTTGCAGGGTGATCTTTGGACTTCTGGTGGCTGTAGCTGCCAATGTCACCACGATTCCCTAGTACAGGGGTCAGCAACCTCCGACACTCTAACTGCTGTGAAACTACAACTTCCAACATGCTACATTCAGTTCCATGGGAGTTCCAAGAACAGCAGAGCAAGTATGCATGCTGGGAGTTGTAGTTCTACAACAGCTGGAGTGCCGAAGATTGCCTAACCCTACTCTAGTACATGAAGAAAAAAATGGCTGCAAAGGTGTATATATATTCTTTAACAGGATGAAATCTCCCAATATTTGGGGAGTTGCAATTATCTGTAGTCAAAGAGCAGGCTGAAAAGTTTTACTTCTCAGTTCTGTGGGGTGGAGAAGTTTCATGTGCCATCAGAGAAAAAAAAAAATCCTAGCTTACGGTCATCGGTCCCCTTGATCATAACCAGACTATTTGTCAGCTCTGACACAGATGTTAACTACTACCAGATCACAATGGTTTCTGGTCTGGTCTATTTGAATATATGAATTTATGTACATATATAAAGTAGATTATAACGTACCTTTTTAATTGCCACTATTTTATCCGTGTTCTTATCTCTCGCTTTGTAGACTGTGGCAAACTAGAAAGGATACATGATAATTAATAGACTTTTACTCTTGTAAGAATGTAAGAAAATATAACATACCACACTCTAGACACAAGGAACATACTGTCAGCTTAAAGCACCTTTACATTATACAGTTCAATATATCCAGCATTCAATAGTCCAGAAGGTCTGGCCAGACAACAACAAATAGACAACCAAGTATGAGGCATTGCATAAAAAAAAAAAACAAAACAAAACAAAAAAAAAAAAAACTGTGCAAGGCATGGAATTTTGCAAAGCACAATTCACAAAATGTGGGAAAAAAAACTTCACACATTTGAAGACAAACTACAGATAGCACTTCCACGTTTATGGAACGCCTGTTTAGATATTTATATATCTCTCACAAAAGTGAATGAAGAGAGAAGTGGATGCACTTCCCACCTCTCTATACAAAGCTACTCCATAGGCAGAGGTTGGAAGACTTCAGTTCTTGAAACAGGTATGATCCGCCTCAAAATGCAACGCAGATGTCCGGAATCGGGCCTTTTGTTGGGAGGCAGTGAGAGATGCTTCTGTTTTAGTATAAAAGAATCCTACTTGATCGTGCCACAGTTTCCATGGCTGAATGTCTGTAGAAACCAGGGTGCACGGCTCAAGCTTCATAAGCCCCATTGTAATGAGACTAATCACACAGTGCAAACCCGCAGCAGACAATAGAGGCTTGGCTTCAGCTTTCTCTATGGGTCCCACAGAGCCATGGAACAGCTCTGCAAATTCTGCCATACGAACATATCCTTATGGAATAACCTGTACTTAGGAATGAATAAAGCTATGGCTACACTTGGCAGTCTGGTGCAGGATATCGCACTGTAGATCCTCCCACAGTATACAGTGCCTTGCGAAAGTATTCGGCCCCCTTGAACTTTTCAACCTTTTGCCACATTTCAGGCTTCAAACAAAAGGATATAAAATTTAAATTTTTTGGTGAAGAATCAACAAGTGGGACACAATCGTGAAGTGGAACAAAATTTATTGGATATTTTAAACTTTTGTAAAAAAATAAAAAACTGAAAAGTGGGGCGTGCAATATTATTCGGCCCCCTTAAGTTAATACTTTGTAGCGCCACCTTTTGCTGCGATTACAGCTGCAAGTCGCTTGGGGTATGTCTCTATCAGTTTTGCACATCGAGAGACTGAAATTCTTGCCCATTCTTCCTTGGAAAACAGCTCGAGATCAGTGAGGTTGGATGGAGAGCGTTTGTGAACAGCAGTTTTCAGCTCTTTCCACAGATTCTCGATTGGATTCTGGTCTGGACTTTGACTTGGCCATTCTAACACCTGGATACGTTTATTTGTGAACCATTCCATTGTATATTTTGCTTTATGTTTGGGATCATTGTCTTGTTGGAAGATAAATCTCTGTCCCAGTCTCAGGTCTTTTGCAGACTCCAACAGGTTTTCTTCCAGAATGGTCCTGTATTTGGCTCCATCCATCTTCCCATCAATTTTAACCATCTTCCCTGTCCCTGCTGAAGAAAAGCAGGCACAAACCATGATGCTGCCACCACCATGTTTGACAGTGGGGATGGTGTGTTCAGGGTGATGAGCTGTGTTGCTTTTACGCCAAAACATATCGTTTTGCATTGTAGCCAAAAAGTTCGATTTTGGTTTCATCTGACCAGAGCACCTTCTTCCACATGTTTGGTGTCTCCCAGGTGGCTTGTGGCAAACTTTAAACGAGACTTTTTATGGATATCTTTGAGAAATGGCTTTCTTCTTGCCATTCTTCCATAAAGGCCAGATTTGTGCAGTGTACGACTGATTGTTGTCCTATGGACAGACTCTCCCACCTCAGATGTAGATCTCTGCAATTCATCCAGAGTGATCATGGGCCTCTTGGCTGCATCTCTGATCAATCTTCTCCTTGTTTGAGATGAAAATTTAGAGGGACTGCCGGGTCTTGGTAGATTTGCAGTGGTCTGATACTCCTTCCATTTCAATATGATCGCTTGCACAGTGCTCCTTGGGATGTTTAAAGTTTGGGAAATCGTTTTGTATCCAAATCCGGCTTTAAACTTCTCCACAACAGTATCACGGACCTGCCTGGTGTGTTCCTTGGTCTTCATGATGCTCTCTGCGCTTTAAACAGAACCCTGAGACTATCACAGAGCAGGTACATTTATACGGAGACTTGATTACACACAGGTGGATTATATTTATCATCATAAGTCATTTAGGACAACATTGGATCATTCAGAGATCCTCACTGAACTTCTGGAGTGAGTTTGCTGCACTGAAAGTAAAGGGGCCAAATAATATTGTATGCCCCACTTTTCAGTTTTTTATTTTTTACAAAAGTTTAAAATAACCAATAAATTTCGTTCCACTTCACAATTGTGTCCCACTTGTTGTTGATTCTTCACCAAAAAATTAAAATTTTATATCCTTATGTTTGAAGCCTGAAATGTGGCAAAAGGTTGAAAAGTTCAAGGGGGCCAAATACTTTGCAAGGCACTGTATATACAGTGGGGAAAAAAAGTATTTAGTCAGCCACCAATTGTACAAGTTCTTCCACTTAAAAAGATGAGAGAGGCCTGTAATTGTCATCATAGGTAGACCTCAACTATGAGAGACAAAATGAGAAAACATATCTAGAAAATCACATTGTCTGATTTTTTAAGAATTTATTTGCAAATTATGGTGGAAAATAAGTATTTGGTCACCTACAAACAAGCAAGATTTCTGGCTCTCACAGACCTGTAACTTCTTCTTTAAGAGACTCCTCTGTCCTCCACTCATTACCTGTAGTAATGGCTCCTGTTTGACATTGTTATCAGTATAAAAGACACCTGTCCACAACCTCAAACAGTCACACTCCAAACTCCACTATGGTGAAGACCAAAGAGCTGTGGAAGGACACCAGAAACAAAATTGTAGACCTGCACCAGGCTGGGAAGACTGAATCTGCAATAGGCAAGCAGCTTGGTGTAAAGAAATCAACTGTGGGAGCAATAATTAGAAAATGGAAGACATACAAGACCACTGATAATCTCCCTCGATCAGGGGCTCCACGCAAGATCTCACCCTGTGGGGTCAAAATGATCACAAGGACAGTGAGCAAAAATCCCAGAACCACACAGGGGGACCTAGTGAATGACCTGCAGAAAGTTGGGACTAACGTAACAAAGGCTACCGTCAGTAACACACTACGCCGCCAGGGACTCAGATCCTGCAGTGCCAGACGTGTCTCCCTGCTTAAGCCAGTACATATCCAGGCCCGTCTGAAGTTTGCTAGAGAGCATTTGGATGTTCCAGAAGAGTACTGGGAGAATGTCATATGGTCAGATGAAACCAAAGTAGAACTGTTTGGTAGAAACACAACTCGTCGTGTTTGGAGGAGAGTGAATGCTGAGTTGCATCCAAAGAACACCATACCTATTGTGAAGCATGGGGGAGGCAACATCATGCTTTGGGGCTGTTTCTCTGCAAAGGGATCAGGACGACTGATCCGTGTACATGAAAGAATGAATGGGGCCATGTATCGTGAGATTTTGAGTGCAAACCTCCTTCCATCAGCAAGAGCATTGAAGATGAAACGTGGCTGGCTCTTTCAGCATGACAATGATCCCAAGCACACCGCCAGGGCAATGAAGGAGTGGCTTCTTAAGAAGCATTTCAAGGTCCTGGAGTGGCCTAGCCAGTCTCCAGATCTCAACCCCATAGAAAACCTTTGGAGGGAGTTGAAAGTCTGTGTTGCCCAGCGGCAGCCCCAAAACATCACTGCTCTAGAGGAGATCTGCATGGAGGAATGGGCCAACATACCAGCAACAGTGTGTGCCAACCTTGTGAAGACTTACAGAAAACGTTTGACCTCTGTCATTGCCAACAAAGGATATATAACAAAGTATTGAGATGAACTTTTGTTATTGACCAAATACTTATTTTCCACCATAATTTTCAAATAAATTCTTAAAAAAATCAGACAATGTGATTTTCTGGATTTGTTTTCTCATTTTGTCTCTCATAGTTGAGGTCTACCTATGATATCAATTACAGGCCGGCCTCATCTTTTTAAGTGGGAGAACTTGCACAATTGGTGGCTGACTAAATACTTTTTTCCCCCACTGTATATATTGAATATTTCTGTTTCATCGCCATATTCTTGTTTCTTCTGCAATGTGTAAAAGATAAAACATGAAATAAAATGAAATGAAGTTAGAGATGGACCCACATGTAGCCATGGTTCAGCTCAGCATGCAGATTTACCTTGAACATAAGTTCAGGATAGATACCCAGAGGACCAAAAGCACAAAGATTCAGTAATGAACTATATGGAAGAATTATTGCCGATAATTTTTCAATTTAAAGGTTTTTTTTTTACACCTATCCTTAGGATCAGTCATTAATATCGGATTAGGGAAGGGGGTTTTATACTTGGCACTCCTGCTGATAAGGGTTTTAAAGAGATGACTGCTGCAGCCTCTTTACTGCTTACTAAGTACAGCATTGTACATCTTGGTATTGCAGCTCATTCCCAATCATTTTAATGGAGTTGCACAAAGTCCTCGTGGCCAACAAACGTGACATCGTAGACACTAAGATTCAGTCACTTTAATCAGGTGATCGTCAGTGGTTGCCGAAGTCAGACCCCCACTGATGTGCTACTGATGCTTGATACTGAGGATAGGTCATCAGTATAACAACTAGCCAATGGACCAAACACTCCTATAAAGCTTTCACTGCCCTACATGAAATATTCAGCCAGCGTCCAAGTTAAACTGCAAGGGGTCGTTCACACTACCGTTGGTGACCGTCAGTAGTGTCCGTTGCTATTGTCCGTTACAAGATTTTAGCATCGGACACTAGCTGAACCGTCAGAAATCCATTAAAAATTCCATTCATTTCTATGGGTTTTTTTTATACAGTGTCTGTTTACACCAAATCCATCAGAAGTCCGTTTTTTTTTCACGGACAAAAAAATCCTACATGCAGGACTTTTTCTCCGTTTGAAAACAACGGATTCTTGACGGACAGCAAGCGTCCGTTAATTTTTTAACATTGAAGTCTATGGGTAACGGACTTATAACGGACAGGAACTGATAGCCATCAGTTCCTGTCCATTATTTTAGGTCCATTTTTTCCTGCACATGCTCAGAAAAGAGAAAAAAAAAAAAAAAAAAAAAAAGGGGGGTGTAAAAAACGGACACGAACTGATGCTGTGTCCGTTTTTTTACCTGAACCATTAATTGGATCAGTTAAAAAAACGGACACATTAACATCAATTAGCGTCCGTTAATGTCTGTTGATAGGCGTCCGTTTTTTTTTTTTTTTTAACGGACACCTTCATATCGGACTCCAACGGTAGTGTGAACCCTGCCTAAGACTTTTTTCATACCACATATGCATTTTACATTTATCATATGCAGCAGAAAAGCTCTAGGCAGACATTTGGGGACATTCACATCTCCACCATTGCCTCAGTTCTTCTAGTCCATCAAATGTCAACAACAGATCCCGAGGGATGACCCCAAGGTGTCAGGTGTCTTATGTTTTCACAGACATCACCGGACAAAAAAAAAAAAAAGTCAGGCTTGCAGGACTTTTTCATTTCAGATTTCTGACAGAAAGGAGGCACCAAATGAAGATTCTGACACAGATGTGAACATAGCCTTGAACCCTGCGATGGATGAGCCATCCATCACCAACAGGCATCAACTGGTGGAAAAAATAAAATAAGAAAATAATAATAATAAATAAGAATAATTATACAGCACAGTATCATTTTTTTTTTTCTTTAAATAAAAATCTGCATATAATAGCGCTGTCAGTTGTACTATTGTATGGCATAAGATGGAAACTCTACAAGGCCACAACAAAGACCCTAAGAAATATCTAATAACGGAGTGAAATAAATTGCCAATTATTGGAGGGTCTTTACTGTCACCCTAAAGACGTGCACTAGTGTAGAACTACAGGTCCCAGAATAGAGGGGTCTACTTCCTATCTACAACCCCATTAAGGGAAGTCATGATGTTATCACTTACCTGTCCCTCCCCTAAGAACTCCAGCTTCTCATACTGTTTAGACCGGGAGCGCACCTCTATGCCTCCAGCCTGTAAACCCTCCATTATCCCTGGGTTACCTCCACCTTCCCAACAACACCGGCATTTAACATTAGGCCCCGCCTCCACTCCACATCCGGCTGCGGCAGCAGCGCCACGCTGACGTTCTACTCGTCTTAACGCTAGAGGATAAACGAGCGGCGCCATCTTTGTAGTGATATTTGTATTATACTTTGCAGAGAAACCAAAAGGGCTTTTGCTCCACAAACGCGGACTTTAGATCACGGCAGTGTATTCCCTCTAGCGTCGACAGAGGCGCTTACAAATAACCGCCACTAGTTCTTACTAATTTCCGGTTAGTGAGGCACATGTTTGAGCATGCGGTGCAGCTGTTGTTTCTATGGTTACCAACGTTCTAAAGATGCGGAGAAGCAATGGCTCTATTCTGTATCAAAGAGGATTCTGTTACATTGTATTTAGCCAAAGAACGTGCAAAAAGATAACACGTGTAGAAGGAACATTTATTTATGTAGCGCCAACATGCTCCAAAGCGCTGTACAGAATTTGTCATAACTCACATCAGTCAATGTCCCCATTGGAGCTCATAATCTAAATGCTAAATTAACCCTTTTTATGAGTGATATATATATATATATACACACACACACACACAAACATTGTTTGAATCATACTGTCTCTTTCACTACTGCCTCTGATAAATTTCAGTCTATTACGCTAGGTTCACACTACAATCAGCCTTTTCATTGTTCTGGTCCGTCGGAGGACCAGAACAACGGACAGATGTACTTCTACAACAGAAGTCACATATGGAGCCCGACAGACCCCATTACCTATAATGTAATCCATCGTCCGTTCATTAAAACTGAAACTTGCAGGACTTTTTCCTCTTGCGATTTTGAACTGCGACGGAGACTCAAACACATTTGTGAATATAGTCCAAAAGAGCTGTGCCCCCCACTGCAATTATTATTTTTTTTTTTTATTATTATTTTAAACAGGTTGTTCGACTCTTGCTTTAATGTTTAGTAGGCTGCTGAAGGGGCCATAAAAAAACAAACAAACAAAAAAAAACTTTACTCACCTACTCCTAGATCTCCAATTTCAGCAGCGACAGATCCAGTCTCTAGTATATAGGTTTTTGGGCATTTTGTGCCATGTGACTGCTGTAGCCAAACACAGGTCTTCATGGTCATCTCTTCACAAACAGCACATCACATGCCTCTTGTGAAGAAAGGGCATCCGTTTGCATCCTATATATATATATATATATATATCTTTTTTTTTTTTTTTTTTAAACAGATCCATGAACAGTATAGTAAAAACATGATGTGAACCTAGCTGCCTCACCCAGCTAGGTATGTTTGCACCAAATGTGAAATTCCTGATATGCAGGACAAGAGACTCATGGAAACTGTGGGATTAGCTGCAGCCAGGCAGGGGTGCAATAAAACCTTCTGTTGCTTCAGGCAAAAAGTAAAATGGTAGGCTATAGGATAAGCCAAGTGTCACTGTGCAGTGTCCATAAATACAAGGGAAGAGGAACTGTGAAGTGTCCGTATACAAGACTAGAGAAATACTTGTATTGTCCACATATAAGACAAGAGAAGCAATGTTGTGCAGTGTCCATATGTAGAATAAGAGAAGTGGTACTTTACAGCGTCCATATTTACAAAGCAAGGGAAGTGGCACTGTGCAGTGTCCATATACATAGATTGTAAGCCCTTGCGGGCAGGGCCCTCTATCCCACTGTGCCAGTTGGTCACTGTTTGTATTATCTGTTTTGTATATCTTGTGTACTGTATGTAAATCCTCAAATGTAAAGCACCATGGAATTACTGGTGCTATATAAATAATAATAAATAATATACAGGATAACAGGATTTCATTTACACTGTTCCTTTCACAGGAGGTCAATTATGCCCTACCTGCATTCCTGGACTGTGTGCCCCTGACTGAAGAGGGCCATTTGGCAATTCATATGGTCGCTATTACATGAAAACACTTGTGATTTTGCTAGACACGTTGCATGCTATTCCTTACTCTATCTCTTGGTTTACTTTCCAGTCATGTTTTGCGCAATTTGACACTTTGAAGAACTGGTACTTTTCTCTAAGCCACATCTCTTTTCAAAACTGTCTGTTGCAAAATGGGTGCAACACATAATAAATCTGGCAAATGCCATCAGGAGCCACTGCATCCTCAAGGAGGAAAAAGTAGAGTGTTGCTAGTCAGATATACACAGCTCCATACACTGTCTCACCGGTGTTTCTGGTTACTGCAGCTCAATTCTCATTCAAGTTAATGGGAGCTGATCTGCAGTATCAAGCATAGTTTTGTACACTGTGCTACATCTGGCAGCTGCATAGGAAGGGGTTTTCCGGGTTAAAATATTTGCTGACCTATCCTAATAGATCAATATCAGTTCAGTGGGATCTGAAACTTGGGACCCCCCAGTTGTTCTCAGCAGCTGATATGAAGAGAATAGAGCAGGAAGCAGAGAGCTCTGTTCTCTGTGTAGTGGCTGAACAGAGTCACTGCAGCTTCACTCATTCCCATCCCAACTTAATGGGAGCTGATCAGCAGTAACCTGGTTTGACCACTACACAATGAACAGAGGTGTCTGCTTGCTGTTCCATTCTCTGTCTACTACTGAGAAAAGCTTGTGTGTCGGGGTGCTGACTGTCAGACCCCCCACCGTTCTTACAATGATGACCTATCCTATAGATAGAAAAAAATAAACAAACAAACCCTGGAATCCACCTGAACAATGCCAATTGCAGATTACAAGTAAATTACAGGACTAGAATTACAAAATAATTCAATTTAATTTCATAGTTATATTCATACAAAATGTATTTGTACACTCTTTTTGTAGTCAGTAAGTAAATACAGAGGTTGAAGCTTCCAATGTAAGACTCTCCTTCCTTTATTAAATCCACTGATTTACAATTATGTAGAATTACAAAGATCCAGATGAACTCTGTAACAATAGCTGTATACTGGTAGGGGTAAAATTGGCTGACGTCTCATTCAGGACCTCCACGCTGAAATACAGAACAGAAATAGAACTGTTACTGAGCCAATACTAAGAAGTACAGGTCATCAATAAATTTTAGGACCTTTTGATCACATTTATTTATATTTTTTGCTCACTTTTATAGCGCCATCATTTTCCGCAGCACAGATAATGTCAACACTGTCCCATATAGGGCTCACAATCTAGATTCCCTATCAGTATGTCTTTGGCGTGTGGGAGGAAATCCATGCAAACATGGGGAGAACATACAAACTCCTTGCAGATGTTGTCCTTAGCTGGATTCAAATCTAGGACTCCAGCGCTGCAAGACAATAATACTAACCACTGTGCTGCTTTTTATTATTATTATTATTTTTTTTTTTTTTTTTTGTTAAGGTGATGAAACAAAAAAACTGCAGTTGGGCCATTTTGATTTGTTCCCCACTACAGCATTCACCAAACAGGATACATTTTTTATAAGTTTATCATTTAGGTGTTTTTGGATGCGGAGATACCTAATGTGTTCATATTTGTTTTTATTTATTTTTAGATATTATCTAAGGAAAGAGGGCGATTTTAAATTTTGTATCTTTCTGGATTTTTTAAAATATTTCTTTAAACTTTTTAACGTAGCAGTCCGGGATTTTTTTTTTTTTTCCATTCCTTATGTAACTATTCACTCAATTTATACATTTCAGCCAGTATGACCTTATTTAGTTTTTCACTTTCTATCTAAGTCCTTCACTTTAGTAAGCTTTGTGACTCTCACTCTGACCAGATAAAATGTACAGGAGTTAATCCAGAGGTCCCTGGCAGAATCTATTGTCACTATCTATTGATAAGCAAACAGTTCCTGTCACACAGCTATAATGAAGGAGCTCACAGCTCAGCCTCCCTGACTGTATATTTATAGTCTCTTAGAGCAAGGGTCCACAAACTACGGCCCGCGGGCCGCACCCGGCCCCCGGAAGCCATTTACCCGGCCCGCGTCGCAATTTCCTTGTGTTATTTCAATTGTGAGCGCACAGTTGGCGCTTACAATTGAAATAACCCGCCGAGCGCTACACGGGAAGTCTCGTTCCTGTGTAGATGCTCGGCGCTCTTCATCCGCACCCGGCCCGCGTCGCAATTTCCTTTTGTTATTTCAATTGTGAGGGCACAGGCGCTTACAATTGAAATAATCCACCGAGCGCTACACGGGAAGTCTCGTTCTTGTGTAGACGCTCGGCGCTCGTCGTCCGGACCTAGAATGATCACGTCATGACGCACGACGTGCTCATCTAGGCCTTACAGCCGAAGACAGAGGAGCCGGGACCACAGCGCGGGAGCGGCTGCAGTGCTAGGTAACGTATATTTTCACTTTTTTTTTTTTCTGGGCATGGAGGGGGATCAGAGAGCTGGATCTAAATGGGGGATTGATGGGACCTATATGGGGGAGAGAGCTGGCCCTATATGAGGGAGACTGCATGGGACCTATATGGGGGAGACTGCATGGGACCTATATGGGAGAGACTGCATGGGACCTATATGAGGGAAAGAGCTGGACTTATATGGGGGCAGAGTGCTGGACCTATTTGCGGGAAGAGAGAAGCACATTTCAGAGGTGCACTGTGCTGTATTTGGGGAGTACAGTGTATGTAAGTGTTATAATCTGAGGTACAGTGTGTGTACAGTATTATTGTTGGCATATATTGTTTTTGTAGGGCTGTATATATATCTATTGGTATTTTACTAATGGCAATTTGGAATCCCTAGGAAACAATGACGTCAAAAAAGAGAAAAAATTGACTCGGAGTGTAGGATATTCAAAGAACAGTGGACTTATGATTACTTTTTCATGCAGTACAAGGAAAAAGCTGTGTGTTTAATATGTCAGAATATAGTGGCTGTGTTCAAAGAATACAATTTGCGTCGACATTATCAAACTCAACATAAAGATAAATATGATTGTTTGGTTGGAGATGTAAGAAAAGATAAAATATTAAAACTGAAACATTCATTGACAACTCAGCAAAATACTTTTGTGAAGCAGAAGCAGCTAAATATTTCATCACTGCGAGCAAGTTTTCAAGTTGCCAAACTAATAGCGTGCACTGGCAGACCATTCGTGGAGGGAGAATTTGTTAAAGAGTGCCTTCTTTCTGTTGCCAAAGAGATGTGTCCAGAAAAGTCAGACTTATTTAGTACAATTAGTCTTTCAGGATCTACAATTACACGAAGGATTGAAGAAATGGGAGACAATTTGCATCAGCATTTGCAAAACTCCGCAAGAAAACTTTCTTATTTTTCCTTGGCACTTGACGAGAGCAATGATGTTCGTGATTCTGCACAACTTCTAATTTTTATTCGTGGGATGAATGACAATTTCGAAGTCATGGAAGAGCTTGGTGCACTGCAAAGCATCAAAGGAACAACTACAGGAGAGGATATCTATGAAAAGCTTTCCCAAACTGTGAAGGATTTGGAGCTGGACTGGGCTAAACTAGCCAGTGTGACAACTGATGGTGCGCCTAGCATGGTGGGGTCTAAGAAAGGAGTAATTGCTCGCATTAACCAAGAGATGGACAAACGTAATCATTCTCATCCAATAGCCATACATTGCCTCATCCACCAACAAGCGCTATGTAGTAAATCACTGAAGTGGGACTCTGTTATGAAAATTGTGGTATCTTGTGTTAACTTCATTAGAACTAATGCACTAAACCACAGACAATTTCAGGAATTTCTGTCTGAGCTAGATGTTGCCTATGAAGATGTTCTGTACCACATAGAAGTCCGTTGGCTGAGTCGAGGGAGAGTTTTGAGACATTTTTATGACTTACTTCCACAGATTACAGATTTTATGCTTTCAAAAAACAAAGAAGTACCAGAGCTCAATGATGCAGAATGGAAATGGCACCTCGCCTTTCTGACAGATGTAACAGAGCTACTCAACAGTTTCAATGTGCACCTTCAAGGAAAAGGGAAGCTCATCTGTGATATGCAATCACATGTTAAAGCATTTGAAGTAAAATTAGGCCTCCTTATCAAACAAGTGAAGGAGGAAAATTTCTGCCATCTCCCCTTAACTCAAAATCTGTTAGCGGAAAACCCCTTGATTGCATTCCCAAAAGAAACATGTGTGAATTCACTGGAAAAGTTGCAAAAGGAGTTTCAATTCAGATTTAAAGGGTTTCATCTCCATGAACAGGACATACAGCTTTTCCGTAACCCATTTTCTATTGACATTGAAAATGTGGATGCAATTTACCAAATGGAACTGGCTGAATTGCAGAATTGTGACTCTCTGAAAGATGCATTCAAGGCAAGCAGCTTGCTTAACTTCTATGCATCTCTCTCCTCTGAGACCTATCCAAATCTCAGGAATCATGCACTCAAAATGGCAACAATCTTTGGCAGCACTTATGTTTGTGAACAGACTTTTTCCAGAATGAAACATTTGAAATCTCCAACCAGATCTAGACTAACTTATGTGCACTTGCATCACTTGTTACGGCTAGCAGTGACAAATATGGAACCGGACATTGACCATCTCATTAGCCAGAAGCAGGCCCATACTTCACATTGAAATAATGGTGAGTTTGTTGACTTAAATTTACTATTTCTTTATTTTGAATGTTGTATTTGTTCCCTTTTTTTGTTTTACTTTAAAATGAGATACGTGTAGTGTGCATAGGGATTTTCATAGTTTTTCTTATAGTCCGGCCCTCCAACGGTCTGAGGGACAGTGAACTGGCCCCCTGTGTAAAAAGTTTGGGGACCCCTGTCTTAGAGTATTTAGGAGAATATAGAGAGAAGGGTAATTACACTGCCCCCAGCAGGTAGATATAGTACAGTCTTTATCTGCCCATGTCATGCTATGTTCATGCATCATGGGATTGACAGCAGAGCAAACAAAGAGAAATAAGAAAGGCAAGATGGAGTCTGGCCAGGAGCTGAGAAGAAGCTGGACTGCAAGTATGAGTACCAGATCAATGAAAGAAGCTTGGAGTGTGACATTCAGGTGATGGGTGCAGGGATGCTTCTTTAAATGTTTTTTTGTTTTGTTTTTTTTATAGAACCTTCTAGAGGACTTGAACCAGAACAATATTCTGTAGTACTAAAAAGCAGGCACCATGTTTAAAGTCTTGACAGCTGCCGTGTACAGTCAATGTTAAGAAGGAGTTAAAAGTTACACCAGTGGTAGATTGGAGCCATAGACCCTCTGCCTTCTCCATGAGGCTGCCATCATCTGTCAGCCAAATGACTCTGGCTCATAAAGAGAGCAGTTCAGATAATAGATGTGCAGTACTTTGCAAGAGCTTTAGACAGGTGCAGGAAAATGCTGCATAGTAAGAATGCTTTCTGAAATAGTGTTAATAGTTTATTTTTGTCAATAAACAAAATGAACTGAATGAAAAGAGAAATCTAAATCCCATCAATATTTGGTGTGACCTTTGTCCTTTGCCTTCCATCAACTTCTACTTGGACAGTTTTTGAAGGATCTCGGCAGGGAGGTTGTTCCCACCATCTTGGAGAACTAAGCACAGATCTTCTGTGGATGTAGGCTTGCTCCAATCCTTCTGTCTCTGCATGTAATCCCAGACAGACTGGATGATATTGAGATCATCACTTCCTGGACTCTTCCTCCAAAGGGCGCTGACTCTAAATATTGATTTGATTTAGATTTCTCTTTTGTTCATTCACATAGTTTTGGCAATTGATAAAACTTTTCTATTAACTCTTCTATTTTTGAAAGCATTCTTACCTTCTTAAAACTTTTGCATGGTATTGTATGTTTAGGAATTGCTGATAAAACAATCCTGTAAAATATAAAATGTATGTTATGTATATTTATTTATTTATTATATATACATTGTAATAATCCAGGTAGAAAAGTCATGAATTACACGCATGAGTCAATAAGGAGGTTTGCTTCAGCAGTGTAGATCCTGGAAAAAAATACACATCAGTAACAATAGGCTACTGAGCAATTTCTTTGAATGGAACCTAGATCCAGGATTTAGGAGCGACCAAATAGCCTGGGGAAAGGGAAGGGGGGGGGGGGGGGGAAGGCGAGTGTTAGTTTAAGGGGGGAAAAGTTGCTCCCATACTCCACCTAGAGTGCGTTTTAACACCTGCCCTAATAAAATGGAGTTTGTCACCAGAATTTAGCCCTGCAGACCGATTCGGGTGACCCTATCACAATAGTGTTTTCCTCTTGTGAATCGCTGCCTCTGTTTCTGATATACAACTGTTTTTGTCCATATGCAAATGAGCTCTTTGGCGCAGTAAGGGTGTTGCTGTAGCTCCAAAGAGGTAAGGGAGCGTTCACACTACCGTTGGTGTCCGTCAGTAGTGTCCGTGGCTATTGTCCGTTACAAGATTTTAGCAACGGACACTAGTTGAAGCGTCAGAAATCCGTTAAAATTTCCATTCATTTCAATGGGTTTTTATATTGTGTCCGTTTACACCAAATCCGTCAGAAGTCCGTTATTTTTTCACGGACAAAAAATCCTACATGCAGGACTTTTTGTCCGTTTGAAAAAAACGGATTCTTGACGGACAGCAAGTGTCCGTTATTTTTTTAACATTGAGGTCTATGGGTAACGGACTTATAACGGACAGTAACTGATAGCCATCAGTTACTGTCCGTTATTTTATGTCCGTTTACTTTCCCTGCGCATGCTCAGAAAGGAGAAACAAAAAAAAAAAAAAAAAAAAAAAAACACTAACAGTGTTAAAGAGGACATTTCGTGTCCTCAGGCACATGCGGTTTTACATACCGCTAGAAAGCCGACAGCGCGCTGAATTGAGCGTACTGCCGGCTTTCCCGGTATGTGCCCCGGGGCTGGAGATATCGGCGGTGTAATGTTTTACTGTTAGAAGGGTGCTGCGAGGATCTCCCTACCTCACACTTCTCTTTGTTCAGAGACTTGTACTGAGGGGGCGTTCCTCACAGCTTGAGCGTCATCGCTGGGCTGTGAGGAACGCCCCCTCTCTCTGTTCTCGTCTATAGCTGGGTACTGTCAGAGGAATGCCCTCCCTGATAGTTCTGTTCGTTCATAGCGCTGTATGAGGGGGCGTTCCTCACAGCTGAGCGTCATCACTGGCCTGTAAGGAACGCCCCCTCTCTCTGTACTCATCCATAGCCCTGTACTGTCAGAGGGGGCGTTCCTTACTGCCCGGCGATGACGCTGAGCTGTGAGGAACGCCTCCTCAGTACAGCGCTATGGACGAACGAGAAGTGTCAGGGAGGGAGTTCCTCACAGCGCCCTTCAAACAGTAAGTAAAGTAAAACATGTAACTTACACCGCCAATATCTCCAGCCCCCGGGCACATACCGGGAAAGCCGGCAGTGCGCTGAATTCAGCGCGCTGTCGGCTTTCTAGCGGTATGTGACATTAAAAAACGGACACTACCTGATGCTCATCAGTTAGGGTCCGTTATGATAGGTGTCCGTTTATTTTTTTTAACGGACACCTTCATAACGGACTCCAACGGTAGTGTGAACCCTGCCTAAGCGGCAACACGCTCATTGCTTCAAATAGCTCATTTGCATATTAAAGACAGCGATATCTCAGCAAGGAAGGGAGCGATTCACAAGGGGAAAACCATGTTTGATTCAAGTGACCCTAACCAATTTATTTGTGGTGTTGGGTTGATATGCAAGAAGGTGAACAGCATGTGGTTGCTGCTATGTGTGAGAGAACATGAAACTGAAAGAAAAAACCATGCCTGTGTTACCAACAGTCAACTACATGTATTATTACTGGGTTAAACCCCCACAACATACATATACATATGAGTAGACCATTTGCTGTGGGTGCTAGGAGAGCACACATTCTGCGGTTGTCTTACTTGTATATAGTCCATCTCTTCAGCAGACACAGCTTTTCTCCTGTACTTCTGAGGAAGCGACCTCAGTAGATCACTTGTGTCTAGGGAGCCGTGTGCTTTACGGACAGGTGCAAGATTCTGAGCTCCAGGAGGGTTTTCACTGGTGGCCTGATGTGTTGTTAATGGAGGGGCAGTGAATGGGTAGATTATGGACTTCAAGGCTTCTTGTACTTAAAATAAAAGAACACCAAAGACTAAATATAACAACATGTATATCTCCTGTTAGGACCATGGATATGACCAAACAGACCACAATATGTAGACAGTAGCGGGTAAAATATCTTACTAGATGGTTTTGCAAGTTGTCAGGGGCTTACACCCTGTCTGTGCACATGAGATCAGTAGTGATGTGCCCCTACACCAGACCAACCAGAAGAGGAGTTAGTAAGTCAATGGTTGAACTGGATAGCGTTATGTCACCATATGGGAGCTGGCAATTGGCACAGAAAAAGTATACTGAAAAATGGATTGTCTTTACTTGCTGCGACAATGTAAAGATGCAATGGTCCTGGAAACGCCATGCAATGTCAAAAATAACCCTGAGAATAATAACGTCTCACACTGAAGCTACAGTGTTATCCACTTTTCTCCCGAAAACAGAACATTTCTAGATTGAGTAGGTCTTGCAGAACATAAATCATAGACCTGAGTTACACAAATCAATTATACTGAGTGAGGCTGAAGCCCCACGGGGCATAAACACCGCTGTTTGATCGCAGCGTAAACGCCATGGCAAAAGCCGCAGAGTTTTACAGTCCCTGCAAAGTGGATGGGATTACACAGTGCAGAGAAATATCTTCAGCAGAAATGTGATTTCCAAAACCATTGTGTTTGTGGAAATCGCAGTATGTCAGTTATACCTACAGAAACATTGGCAGTTTCTATATAGGTATAATTGAAGTAGAAAGTCTGTGACAAGCACTGTGGGAAAAACTGCAATGTGTTTCTGCCGTGGTTTTTCACACAGTGCTTTTTGGCTGTAGCCTTAGGCTAAGGCCCCATGTTGCGGAAACGCAGCTTTTTTTGTTGCAGATTTTGTTGCAGTTTTTTGAGCCAAAGCCAGGAGTGGATTGAGAAAAAGGTAGAAGTATAAGAGCTTCCTATATATTTCCCATTCCTTTTGTAGCCATTCTTGGTTTTGGCTCAAAAAAACGCAACAAATTCTGCAACAAAAAAAGCTGCGTTTCCGCAACGTGGGGCCTTAGCCTTAAAGAGGTTTTTCAGAATCAGACTATTCAAGCTATCATAAGAACAGGCCTTCAGTATTATATTGATGGGGATATACTCTCAGAATTCCAGATGATCAGCTTTGTCCCATTCAAGTACAATACCCCACAGTGTTGCTACTAAGTAGACAATGTGCAGGTAGACAGACCCATATAAATAACAAAGAGGCCAAAGTACACAGTTGGGTGCCTCAGCCCATTGAAATGGCCGAGCACCAATGACTAGAGAGTCGGAGCACCAATGATCAGATATTGATGGCCTGTCCTCATGTTAGCACATCAATATTCTGATCCTAAAAAATCCCGCATTTGTTCAATATCTTAGGACCATTACTCTTTAAGTGATGCGCCAGGTTGGTTCCTTTTGCCGCCTACAACTGTTACTCTTGGATATTCAGATTCAGTTCAGTACATAAGGTTTTGGCACTACTGAAAATAAAGATTGCTGTCAACTTACTGTGCAGACACTCACCATTAGGCTTTGGGCTGTTCTTTCTATCAGGAAATCTAATGGCTGGCACATGTGGCTTCACAACCTGTATAAAATGTGAACACAGATATGATATCAATGCACTGACTTCCTGCTCTAATGTTTGACGCTAGGTTCACACCTGCGTTTGGTTTTCCATTCGGGGAAAGGGGGGTCCGCTTGGGAATCCATGTGCTTGCTGCATAAACAACCCCATATGCATCTGATCTGACTTTTAGTCACAGAAATTTCTGCAACGAATCTGCCACACAAGGGTATGTTCACACAAAGTAATTTTGGCACTTACAGCGCCTTGTGAAAGTATTCGGCCCCCTTGAACTTTTCAACCTTTTGCCACATTTCAGGCTTCAACAAGTGGGACACAATCGTCAAGTGGAACGAAATTTATTGGATATTTTAAACTTTTGTAAAAAATAAAAAACTGAGAAGTGGGGCGTGCCAAATTATTCGGCCCCCTTAAGTTAATACTTTGTAGCGCCACCTTTTGCTGAGATTACAGCTACAAGTCGCTTGGGGTATGTCTCTATCAGTTTTGCACATCAAGAGACTGAAATTCTTGCCCATTCTTCCTTGGAGCTCAGTGAGGTTGGATGGAGAGTGCTTGTGAACAGCAGTTTTCAGCTCTTTCCACAGATTCTCTATTGGATTCAGGTCTGGACTTTGACTTGGCCATTCTAACACCTGGATACGTTTATTTGTGAACCATTCCATTGTAGATTTTGCTTTATGTTTGGGATCATTGTCTTGTTGGAAGATACATCTCCGTCCCAGTCTCAGGTCTTTTGCAGACTCCAACAGGTTTTCTTCCAGAATGGTCCTGTATTTGGCTCCATCCATCTTCCCATCAATTTTAACCATCTTCCCTGTCCCTGCTGAAGAAAAGCAGGCCCAAACCATGATGCTGCCACCACCATGTTTGACAGTGGGGATGGTGTGTTCAGGGTGATGAGCTGTGTTGTTTTTACGCCAAACATATCGTTTTGCATTGTGGCCAAAAAGTTGGATTTTGGTTTCATCTGACCAGAGCACCTTCTTCCACATGTTTGGTGTGTCTCCCAGGTGTCTTGTGGCAAACTTTAAACGAGACTTTTTATGGATATCTTTGAGAAATGGCTTTCTTCTTGCCACTCTTCCATAAAGGCCAGATTTGTGCAGTGTACGACTGATTGTTGTCCTATGGACAGACTCTCCCACCTCAGCTGTAGATCTCTGCAGTTCATCCAGAGTGATCATGGGCCTCTTGGCTGCATCTCTGATCAGTCTTCTCCTTGTTTGAGATGAAAGTTTAGAGGGACGGCCGGGTCTTGGTAGATTTGCAGTGGTCTGATACTCCTTCCATTTCAATATGATCGCTTGCACAGTGCTCCTTGGGATGTTTAAAGTTTGGGAAATCTTTTTGTATCCAAATCCGGCTTTAAACTTCTCCACAACAGTATCACGGACCTGCCTGGTGTGTTTCTTGGTCTTCATGATGCTCTCTGCGCTTTAAACAGAACCCTGAGACTATCACAGAGCAGGTGCATTTATACGGAGACTTGATTACACACAGGTGGATTATATTTATCATCATCAGTCATTTAGGACAACATTGGATCATTCAGAGATCCTCACTGAACTTCTGGAGTGAGTTTGCTGCACTGAAAGTAAAGGGGCCGAATAATATTGCACGCCCCACTTTTCTGTTTTTTATTTTTTACAAAAGTTTAAAATAACCAATAAATTTTGTTCCACTTCACAATTGTGTCCCACTTGTTGATTCTTCACCAAAAAATTTAAATTTTATATCTTTATGTTTAAAGCCTGAAATATGGCGAAAAGTTGAAAAGTTCAAGGGGGCTGAATTCTTTCGCAAGGCACTGTATTTTGAGGCAGATTCCACCTCAAAATCAGTACCTAATTCCATGCTGAATCTGCCTCCCATTGTTGTCAGATATTGAAACAGGACACTGAAAAAATCCTCCTTGATGTTGCCGCAGAATACACAGTGTGAGACACTTCACTGATCAGGCCCATTCATCCAAGCCTATGCAGAGAGTGAGTGAAAGGGAGTGACAATGTCTGTAAAGCGCTGCGGAATATGTTGTTGCTATACCAGTAAGCTAAATAAATAAACTCTGAGGGTAAGGCCTGACATTACAGCAACCGCATGTAGCTGAGTCCCCAATTTCCTAAGGCAGTCACAGGACAATTTTACCAGTTGTACTTCAAACTCCATCTGTAATTGATGGCTGGGGACTCAAAGACTACGGCCGTACCCGTATTCCTTCTGGGAATGTATGAATAAGTTGACAACAATGGGTATTACCATTCCCCTTGTCAGAAAGGTGTGTCCTACACAGTCTGATCCTCGATTGAACAATGACAAAATGGGACAACGTCTATTGGGTACAGCAATACTCAAATGTCAATTTATTTACACATTTCCAGGAGATGGTCCACCGCTGAGGCCAGCGATTCACTAAGCGGTCACGCCCGCAGAAAACAGTGCGGGACCCTGAACGTACAGGAATAAGGGTAATGAGGGATTGAGTTATTAAAATTCTTTGAAGCATTCTGCACTTTTTTTTTTTTTTTTTTTTTAAATAATGCCTAGACAGCCCCTATAAAGCAGCACATGCTCAGGTTCCCCCTTTATTAGGCAAGGAGCTGAGCCGCTGCAAAGTGCAACTGCAGGACAGTGGTACCATACATAGTTGCCTATTGACTTTTCATTAACTGATGCTTATATACTGCTAACATATTCCGCAGCGCTGTACATCATTCTCTGGTCCTATTCGTTGAATGGTCAGCATGTAATAGCAAATTTGCCCACTACAGTAGAAATGTACAGCCACCCACAGAACTCAATAACACTAGAAAATTTCAACAATGACGTACGGATTGCCAGCACATCCTCATTTAGAGAAGGGTGTGTCCCGATGGAAAAATAAGGATATGTCTGCACGGGTCTGAAACACTACAGATTTTGGTGTGGTTACTGCCGACCTAAACTAGTGCTACAACAGAAAATCTGAAGTTTTTCAGTCCTGTGTGGACATATACAGTCATATGAAAAAGTTTGGGCACCCCTATTAATCTTAATCATTTTTAGTTCTAAATATTTGGGTGTTTGCAACAGCTATTTCAATTTGATATATCTAATAACTGATGGACACAGTAATATTTCAGGATTGAAATGAGGTTTATTGTACTAACAGAAAATGTGCAATATGCATTAAACCAAAATTTGACCGGTGCAAAAATTTGGGTACCCTTATCATTTTATTGATTTGAATACTCCTAACTACTTTTTACTGAAGCACAAAATTGGTTTTGTAACCTCACTGAGCTTTGAACTTCATAGCCAGGTGTATCCAATCATGAGAAAAGGTATTTAAGGTGGCCAATTGCAAGTTGTTCTCCTATTTGAATCTCCTCTGAAGAGTGGCATCATGGGCTCCTCAAAACAACTCTCAAATGATCTGAAAACAAAGATTGTTCAACATAGTTGTTCAGGGGAAGGATACAAAAAGTTGTCTCCGAAATTTAACCTGTCAGTTTCCACTGTGAGGAACATAGTAAGGAAATGGAAGACCACAGGGACGGTTCTTGTTAAGCCCAGAAGTGGCAGGCCAAGAAAAATATCAGAAAGGCAGAGAAGAAGAATGGTGAGAACAGTCAAGGACAATCCACAGACCACCTCCAAAGAGCTGCAGCATCATCTTGCTGCAGATGTTGTCACTGTGCATCGGTCAACAATACAGCACACTTTGCACAAGGAGAAGCTGTATGGGAGAGTGATGCGAAAGAAGCCGTTTCTGAAAGCACGCCACAAACAGAGTCGCCTGAGGTATGCAAAAGCACATTTGGACAAGCCAGCTTCATTTTGGAAGAAGGTCCTGTGGACTGATGAAACAAAGATGGAGTTGTTTGGTCATACAAAAAGGCGTTATGCATGGCGTCAAAAAAACACAGCATTCCAAGAAAAACACTTGCTACCCACTGTAAAATTTGGTGGAGGTTCCATCATGCTTTGGGGCTGTGTGGCCAATGCCGGCAACGGGAATCTTGTTAAAGTTGAGGGTCGCATGGATTCAACTCTGTATCAGCATATTCTTGAGAATAATGTACAAGAATCAGTGACGAATTTGAAGTTACGCCGGGGATGGATATTTCAGCAAGACAATGATCCAAATCTACTCAGGCATTCATGCAGAGGAACAATTACAATGTTCTGGAATGGCCATCCCAGTCCCCAGACCTGAATATCATTGAACATCTGTGGGATAATTTGAAGCGGGCTGTCCATGCTCGGCGACCATCAAACTTAACTGAACTGGAATTGTTTTCTAAAGAGGAATGGTCAAAAATACCTTCATCCAGGATCCAGGAACTGATTAAAAGCTACAGGAAGCGACTAGAGGCTGTTATTTTTGCAAAAGGAGGATCTACTAAATATTAATGTCACTTTTCTGTTGAGGTGCCCATACTTTTGCACCGGTCAAATTTTGGTTTAATGCATATTGCACATTTTCTGTTAGTACAATAAACCTCATTTCAATCCTGAAATATTACTGTGTCCATCAGTTATTAGATATATCAAATTGAAATGGCTGTTGCAAACACCCAAATATTTAGAATTAAAAATGATTAAGATTAATAGGGGTGCCCAAACTTTTTCATATGACTGTACCTAAGGGGACTGGGACACATGTTACATACCCACAGAGTGTTAGCTGCTGTGACAGCGGCAGCAGGGAGGTCGATGGAGCACAAAATGTCTTGTGTTTCGAACACATAGCAGGTCAGTTATTGCTGCAATGTTCAACCTTAGTAATGCAAAGGTTGAAAGCCAGGGCCAAGCTGCCAGGATATTGCTGCTATAACCCAAGACGAAAATCAAAAGTTTTTAGCTGGATTTTGGCGTAGGTGGATTCACTGAGATGGACATCTCACAGTGGACCTGAAAAGTGTGTCTTGGGCAGAAGAAAGAAGAAATGTATGGAGCAGAGATGGTTCCTGTATCTCCACTTCTTTACCCCTGAGTGGGGGGGACAGGACCTCCACTATCGTGGTCAATGAAGGTCTCACAATAGATATTAATGATTATCCAAGATTTATAGTCTGATGCTATTGTTCATACTTAGAACAGGTCATCAATATCATATTGGCAAGGTGGGGGTCTGACCTCCAACACCCCCCACCAATTGGTTGTCTGAGGGGGCCATGTTACTGTGTATAGCTGCAACCCCTATAAAAAGCTGGATGGGTGCCAAAAGTCAGACCTCAACCAATCTGATATTGACTATCAATTTAATGTGATATAATCTACAAATTTACACAATCCACATAGTGATCTGTAGTCTGTTCCTGCCCTAACACACACTGGCAGTATCAGGTTTTTGCTTATGATCTGTAAAGAGCTGATTGAAGAGATGTCTGTAAGATCTGATCTGCCTGTAGATGACCAGTCCACGTATGTCAGCACTAGTTACATGTAGCGCAGGAGTAACAGCAGCCACATTCACCCTGTGCCAGCCTGCCACCCCTGCTGCCCGGCTCCTATGTCAGAGTCACCCTGACTTCTCCTCTGCCAGGGTCACACCCCCGGCTCCATACACCGCTGACACTTAGCGCACACGTCCGACCTGACCCGTATCCGACTACAGCAGACAGACTTCTACTGCCTGCAGTCACCGGGCACCTGACCCCGAGTGCCCCTACTCTTCACCGTATTCTTACCTGGACGACCCTGCTGGCCGCCGCCATTTTGCTCCCCATGGCGACCCCTAGCTGTACTTCCGTAGCTAGGAAAAGGAAGACGCTGTGTCACGTGATACGCATCAGCTGTCACCCGAAGAGACACCATGTGAAGGCTATATATACATATATATATACTGTGCTGCTAATGGAGACCTCCATATCGGTATTAATGTACAGACAAAGGTGTAACTTGAAGCCCCTGGGAAAAATCTGTTACGTAGCCCCTTACCTATCCAGTGCCATTAGAATAGTGCTATACTTTGTGTCAGAGGGACATTTGGGGGCCCCCAGGGTCCAGTAGTGACTACCACTGCTGCACCCCCTGTAGTTACACCCCTGTGTACAGAAGCAGGTACACATCACATAAAAAAAATGCGTCGTATCATGTGTACATGCACACCACTGGAATTACGTGCAGATTTTCCACCAGGATGTCAATGCAGAAAATCTGCATATAATCCATCATCATTAGGGTAAATTCACATGGACAAATTTGGTGCTGATTTTGAGGTGGATTCCATCTCAAAATCTGCTCCAAATTCCATAGTCAATCTGTCTCCTATTGTATTCAACAGGTGGCAGAGACTGAAACTGGACACTGCGTCCTGCCCAATGTTACCGCGGAACAAGATACTCAGATGATTAGACCCATAGATGTGGCTTATCAGCGAAAGGCTATCCACAGGATGGGTCATCAATAGCTGATCAACGGCGGTCCGACATCCAGGACGCCACACAGATCAGCAGCTCTGCTCCTATTCAAATAACAAGAGTGAACAGGGGCATAACTAGCAAAGACTGGGCCCCATAGCAAACTTTTGAACCCACACGGCATAGTGCCCCCTTTCCTGGTCCCCACACAGTATAAAGCCCCATTTACACACACTATAATGTCCCATAGCAGCCCCTGCACACAGTATGATGTCCCATAGCAGCCCCTGCACACAGTATGATGTCCCATAGCGGCCTCTCCACACAGTATACTGTCCCATTGCGGCCCCTCCACACAGTATAGTGTTCCATAGCAGCCTCCATACAGTATAATGTGTCACAGTGGCCCCTCCACATAGTATTATGCCCTATAGTGGCCCCTCAACAGAGTATTATGTCTCATTGTGGCCCCAACGGTGTACATTGCAAATATTGCAAAAATTTTGGGTTCAGGAGAACCCAAAATTTGGGGGGTACACCACCCACGAAGGTGGGAGGCCCAGGGGAGGTGACAAACATAAAAACCAGTGTTACTCACCTCTCTTGCGCTCCAGCACAACTCCCTACTGTTTTCAGACCTCTACAATGACGTCCCAGACGTCCAGTGTTCAGAGGTCAGTTTGAGGGTCAGTAGTCATCCTACGTGACCCGCCCTGGGCTCAACTGTGATATATTCCACCCCTTTGTTGTGTGATATACCGGTAACACGATTCCAATTGTTTTTTAATATTGGTATTCCTCATTTGACTTTTTAACTTACTATCTTATTGAAAGTTATATTAAAATTTTTTTGGATATTAAGCTGATATGATTAATACGTATATAAGATCCCAATAGATTTAATTATCATATTCCTTCAATTTTGCTGAGCTAGGTCTGGTACTGCAGTTAAAGTAGCATTCCCTTCAATGAAGCAAAACTGAAATACCAGACATAACCCATGGATAGGTGTGATGCTGTTTCTGGAAGGAATATGTAGTTCTCAAATTCCAAATACGGAGCTTGTGGTTACCTGGAAAACATTCTGGATCACTGTTTCTATGTCAATTTCATTTGTAATGTATTTATTTATTTTTCTAAACTTTTCATCATCACCTCGGTACAGTTCTCTTTAAGTTCTGCCGAAAAAAATAGAAAAAAAAAATAGTAGTTGTGTAGAAGGACCAGATAAAGGGATATATGAGAGCAGGACTGGAAATCAGACATGCAGCCCTGGCAGCCCGGTTTCTAAGCTATGTCCTCATATTGACAGTTTATATATCAAGCTAATAACTGCTCACAGTCCCACCGCCCTCAGCCTCTTAAGCTGGCAATACACATTAGATTTATGCTGGCTGAAACCAATGATTTCGGCAGTAATGGCTGATCATCTAATATGTATTGGGTCCTTCAACTCTTCTCCCACATCAGTAGGGGAAGGAAAACTCGGATATGTTGGGTTTCAACATGCCTGATCCTTTTGCTGACAGGGAGATTAGTACTGCCAGTGGCGGTTTATTCCCTTGTCCCCATGCACAGCTCACCTAAGCATGCATGTACAGTGCTGGCCAAAAGTATTGGCACCCCTGCAATTCTATCAGATAATACTCAATTTCTTCCTGAAAATGATTGCAATCACAAATGCTTTGGTAATAATATCTTCATTTAATTTGTCTTCAATGGAAAACCACAAAAAGAATTGTCAAAAAGCCAAATTGGATATAATTCCACACCAAACATAAAAAAGGGGGTGGACAAAAGTATTGGCACCCTTTGAAAAATCAGGTGATGCTTCTCTAATTTGTGTAATTAACAGCACCTGTTACTTACCTGTGGCACATAACAGGTGGTGGCAATAACTAAATCACACTTGCAGCCAGTTGAAATGGATTAAAGTTGACTCAACCTCTGTCCTGTGTCCTTGTGTGTACCACATTGAGCATGGAGAAAAGAAAGAAGACCAAAGAACTGTCTGAGGACTTGAGAAGCAAAATTGTGAGGAAGCATGAGCAATCTCAAGGCTACAAGTCCATCTCCAAAGACCTGAATGTTCCTGTGTCTACCGTGCGCAGTGTCATCAAGAAGTTTAAAGCCCATGGCACTGTGGCTAACCTCCCTAGATGTGGACGGAAAAGAAAAATTGACGAGAGATTTCAACGAAAGATTGTGCGGATGGTGGCTAAAGAACCTCGACTAACATCCAAACAAGTTCTAGCTGCCCTGCAGTCCGAGGGTACAACAGTGTCAACCCGTACTATCCGTCGGCGTCTGAATGAAAAGGGACTCTATGGTAGGATACCCAGGAAGACCCCACAACTGACCCAGAGACATAAAAAAGCCAGGCTGGAGTTTGCCAAAACTTACCTGAGAAAGCCAAAAACTTTTTGGAAGAATGTTCTCTGGTCAGATGAGACAAAAGTAGAGCTTTTTGGGAAAAGGCATCAACATAGAGTTTACAGGAAAAAAAAAAAGAGGCCTTCAAAGAAAAGAACACGGTCCCTACAGTCAAACATGGCGGAGGTTCCCTGATGTTTTGGGGTTGCTTTGCTGCCTCTGGCACAGGACTGCTTGACCGTGTGCATGGCATTATGAAGTCTGAAGACTACCAACAAATTTTGCAGCATAATGTAGGGCCCAGTGTGAGAAAGCTGGGTCTCCCTCAGAGGTCATGGGTCTTCCAGCAGGACAATGACCCAAAACACACTTCAAAAAGCACTAGAAAATGGTTTGAGAGAAAGCACTGGAGACTTCTAAAGTGGCCAGCAATGAGTCCAGACCTGAATCCCATAGAACACCTGTGGAGAGATCTCACAATGGCAGTTTGGAGAAGGCACCCTTCAAATCTCAGGGATCTGGAGAAATTTGCCAAAGAAGAATGGTCTAAAATTCCAGCAGAGCATTGTAAGAAACTCATTGATGGTTACCGGAAGCGGTTGTTCGCAGTTATTTTGTCTAAAGGTTGTGCTACCAAGTATTAGGCTGAGGGTGCCAATACTTTTGTCCGGCCCATTTTTGGAGTTTTGTGTAAAATGATCAATGATTTGACTTTTTTTTCATTCTCTTTTGTGTTTTTTCATTGCAAGCAAAATAAATGAAGATATTAATACCAAAGCATTTGTGATTGCAATCATTTTCTGGAAGAAATTGAGTATTATCTGACAGAATTGCAGGGGTGCCAATACTTTTGGCCAGCACTGTATATGGGGGGGGGGGGATCAGGATGAACAGCTGTCAGTAGAACAAGCATTTGGCCAACAGGTATGTGTACGGCCAACCTTGATGCTGGGATTTCCATGGCCTGTGTGCTGCTAACATTATTTTCTTATTTTAAAACTGTTAAATAAAATAATATTATTTTATTTTATAGATAAATGGACACTATCTTCAGAAAACTTTGTAAGATATCATAGAACAATGAGAGAACAATGCTCTTTTCTCTATTTATCAGGCTCTTTTCCTTCTCTCCCAATCCTGCTAAACTGACATTCAATCTGAAAACTCTGCTAAATCTGTCTTGTTACATTAAGACAGACTGATTACAGATTCAGATTACATTGAAGTCTATAGAGGGGATGGGGAGTTAAAGAGGACCTTTCACGTCCTCTGGCACCCACGGTATTATATACCACTGGAAAGCTGACAGCGCCCTGAATTCAGCACACTGTGAGCTTTCCTGATCTGCACCCGGGTGCAGGAGATATCAGTTCCGTTAATTTCGGCACCGATATCTCTCCACTGTCATCGCTGGTCGGTAAGGAATGCCACCCCCCAACAGTACTCTTGCAAACCATTGTACAGTCATGGCCAAAAGTTTTGAGAATGATACAAATATTAATTTTTACAAAGTCTACTGCTTCAGTTTTTCTAATGGCAATTTGCATATACTCCAGAATGTTATAAAGAGTGATCAGCTTAACAGCAATTACTTGCAAAGTCAATATTTGCCTAGAAAATGAACTTTATCCCCCAAAACACATTTCAACATCATTGCAGCCCTGCCTTAAAAGGACCACCTAACATCGTTTCAGTGATTGCTCCATTAACACAGGTGTGGGTGTTGATGAGGACAGGGCTGGAGATCAATCTGTCATGATTAAGTAAGAATGACACCACTGGACACTTTAAAAGGAGGCTGGTGCTTGCCATCATTGTTTCTCTTCTGTTAACCATGGTTATCTCTAAAGAAACACGTGCAGTCATCATTGCACTGCAAAAAAATGGCCTAACTGGGAAGAGTATTGCAGCTAGAAAGATTGCACCTCAGTCAACAATCTATCGCATCATCAAGAACTTCAAGGAGAGAGGTTCCATTGGTGCCAAAAAGGCTCCAGGGCGCCCAAGAAAGACCAGCAAGCGGCAGGACCGTCTCTTAAAAGTGTTTCAGCTGCGGGATCGGGCTACCAGCAGTGCAGAGCTTGCTGAGGAATGGCAGCAGACAGGTGTGAGTGCATCTGCACGCACTGTGAGGCGGAGACTCTTGGAGCAAGGCCTGGTCTCAAGGAGGGCAGCAAAGAAGCCACTTCTCTCCAGAAAAAACATCAAGGACAGACTGATATTCTGCAAAAGGTACAGGGAGTGGACTGCTGAGGACTGGGGTAAAGTCATTTTCTCTGATGAATCCCCTTTTCGATTGTTTGGAACATCTGGAAAACTGCTTATTCGGAGAAGAAGTGAGCGCTACCACCAGTCTTGTCTCATGCCAACTGTAAAGCATCCTGAAACCATTCATGTGTGGGGTTGCTTCTCAGCCAAGGGAATCGGCTCTCTCACAGTCTTGCCTAAAAACACAGCCATGAATAAAGAATGGTACCAGAATGTCCTCCAAGAGCAACTTCTCCCAACCGTCCAGGAGCAGTTTGGCGCTCAACAATGCCTTTTCCAGCATGATGGAGCACCTTGCCATAAAGCAAAGGTGATAACTAAATGGCTCAGGGAACAAAACATAGAGATTTTGGGTCCATGGCCTGGAAACTCCCCAGATCTTAGTCCCATTGAGAACTTGTGGTCAATCATCAAGAGACGGGTGGACAAACAAAAACCAACAGGATTTGGTCCAGAAGTTGATTGAGAGCATGCCAGGGAGAATTGCAGAGGTCCTGAAGAAGAAGGGTCAACACTGCAAATATTGACTTGCTGCATTAACTCATTCTAACTGTCAATATAAGCTTCTGTTACTCATAATATGAATGCAATTATATTTCTGTATGTGATAAAAACATCTGACAAACACACATAAAAACCAGAAGGCAGCAGATCATATGAAAATATAATATTTGTGTCATTCTCAAAACTTTTGGCCATGACTGTACTGTCAGAAGGGGCGTTCCTTACCGTCCAGCAACGACGCTGAGCATTCAGACCCGGCCTTCTGACGTGAAGGGATATCGGTGCCGAAACTAACGGCACTAATATCTCCAGCACCTGGGCATGTACCGTCAAAGCTGACAGTGCACTGAATTCAGCATTATCTTTCCAGCAATATATGATACCGCCAGTGCCAGTACGTGAAAGGTCCTCTTTAATTAGAGCTAATTGAGAGACAGAAAACAGGCATAAGACTGCTGGAGCTAAATATCAAGTTTCTACCTCACCCAAGTACTTTATTCATATCAATACAAGTCTGTTCTTCTCTACAATGCCCTATATGAAGCTGCTGATACTTATGAGTGAGAAAAAGTTAAAGCGTACCTACAGTTATAAAAAAAAAACATTTTAGAAATTAATCTACGAAACTTTATAATATATCTTATTAAAGAAATAGGTTCCTTCTTCACTTATTATGTTGCTTTTCTCCTCCTTATCGTCACTTAGACTGTTTTTAAAGAATCCATCTCTGCATCCAGCTGACACACAGAGCTCTATAGAGAGGGGAGGAAAGAGGAAGCTGTAAACTGATTTATTGCCTCATTCTGTACAATGTAGAGTAGAGCTCCCTCATTCAAAGAATAGCAGCAGCAAGTTACTGTGTGTTAGGGAATTGCCTGTTGAGAAATTCCCCAGTGGCTGCTGCTGAAACCTGGAAGGAAGGGAATGACAGAGACTTGACCCAGCCCCTGTCCTTACCTACTTGCCTCACTACTAGGCAGTAGAGGACAACTGGACGACAGTCCCTACTCTGGATAAGTGTTACACAGAACAGGACAAGACAACACAGAAGAGGAGTCAGCAAGCCAAGGTCTAACTATAGTACCAAATCGAAATCCAAAGAGAAGTCAAAAGCCAAAAAGCAGAGGTCAGTAATAGCAAGAACAGAGGCTTAGCATGGTTAGAGACACAATAGCCAGCAAACATGTGTGGGCTGATGACCTGTTTATAGGAAGTCCAGAACCTGCCCCAGGCTTGACTGGTAGAAAGGCTGTCAATCACAAAGCACACAAAAGTAACCCTAACCGTGCCAACACAAAATAACCAGAGTCCAGGAGAAGGTAATCACGAGCGGACACGCCTCCTGCGCTGTACAATGAGGCTAGAGGATGGCGCAGAAGTTTGAACGGATGCGAACGTAGACTTCTATGTAAAAGGTAACTCTGATTAATGGAAAAGGAAACATATTTCTTTAATAAGATCTATTACAAACTTTTTTATATTCACATGTACTATTCAGTTATAAAAAGCTGTTGTATAACTATGAATGTGCAGATTTTCCTCTCTTTTCTGTGTCCAGAGTGTGATGATTCTGCTTAAATATGGCTATAATTCAGAGCTGTATTTTGGTCTCTGGGTAGCGTATTTCTCTCTAGTTCCATTTACTCATAAGGTGCACAGCCATAATCCTAGGTGTATATTGGCAATAGTGGCCAGGCTGGAACAATAGGGCTTTGTATCCATCCCAGCAGGGCTCCATTGTATTCATACACAGCCCTGAGTGATCAAAGAAACATGCATTGTGCAGGGAGATCAGATATGGCTGATAACATTGTATCCTTTCACTTGGATCGGCCATATACAAAGAATCTGGACTTGATTGCATTATTCAATCAGACTTGCTGCCGCCGGTGACCTCATTCTGGGAGGTGGCATAAAGGATATAAAAGATGAGGTAAGAGGCAATGGGAGGAGATTGTGCTGAGACTACAGAGTTATTATTTCACCTTTACTCCCTTTTATTTTAAGTACTGTAACTAGTAACTGTTAATGCTTGCATATATCTGCATATCTGTTCTGAACTGCATGTGTTAGATGTTAATACTGACCCATTTAGGGGTTAATAAATATATAAAATTTAGAAAGCTTGTCTTGTATTTATCTTGTGAACCCGACACTCACTGGCGGTGAGTGTGGTTTTTATATGAAAGAAGACTCAGGTGGGGCCACAGTGGTGTTGGCGCACTGAGGATCTTTCACACAGAGTATGGGAGACATCATAGCAGCAAGTCTCTACTCCCCAGCTCATGGAAAACTGAAAATTAGGCAAAGCCCGTGGAGGGGAAAACTGATAAAAATGCTAAATTCAAGTCATATAATGGCCAGAAATATTGGTATCTCATATACACACACTGTACCATTGATGTATGTAAGGTTTGTTGAGGTTGGGTACACTTCAATATTTTCATAGAATTTCACTATATTGCTTAACATTAAAAAGTTGGTTATGATGTTATTTATCATTTCAGTAAGTGGACAAAATAAAAAAAAAAAAAAAAAGCAATTTATGCATCCTCTTCTTTCTGAAGTCAGTCAATTTTTCTTCCAAAGCGAGGGTCTCCTTCAAGAAAGATTAAAAGGAATGTGACAATTTGGGGGGATTTAGCCTCAAAGGCGGCAGCCTCCTGGACTCCACAGTGGTGTTGGTGGTACTAGGTGCCAAACAAGTAGCATATCAGGTGGTGTTAATCCAAAGTAAATTGCTTTATTCAGCTTACAAATGGAACAGGAACAAAAATAACAAACAGCCTAGCCCACACATAGGGCACTACCTCACTGCTTGAGCCCTCACTAGCCTCTGGGGGCAAGAAGCAGCCTGGCTCACACTTAGCTCAAGCACGTCCACTTAGGAAGTCCAGTCCTCCTGGGACAGACCACCTGTCTCTCACTGGTTCCACCATCTACCTGCCCCCTGCAGCTCTCCTGCTGCGTACACTCCCTCTGGAGTTGGGCCCCACCTATGGGTGTGGCTGAGGACCTTTTTAAGCCTGGCTTTGGGTCGCTCACTAGTGCCCTCTAGGTTCACACTCTCACAGGAAATAGATTAAATAAATTTATAGAATCTGGATCAAATAGTCATGTAATGTGGCATCACTGCATGGAGGACGGATAGCAGTGGAAACGTTATTTAAGACTAGAAGTAGATTTGAAAGGTCTTTATTTCTCAACATTGAGCTCAGTGAAGACGTTTTTTCAAAATTAATTCCTTTCACAAAGAACCCGAATTACAGTAGGCCCAGTTTCTGTACCCTTGGCAATCACCTGCCAGAAATATCGGAGCAGTTTTCTTTAGGCCCCATCCACACAACCATGTGCAGAGTGCGAGTCAGTAAAAGCAGAACAAATGTCAATCCGTGTGTTGGCTATGATTTTCACTGATTAAATGGGGAGAGCCGCTAAAACACAGTAGTCCCAAATCTTTTTGTATGTAGGACCACTTTCATGTAGGCCAATTTTCCTGTGGCCTGCAGGCGGCAGGATTTTCGGTGGTGGGGGCGATTGGGCGGGTCATAAGAAAACACAATAAAGTGTATATTTAATCCTTAGGCGACGAGCGCTGTACTATTATGGTGGAGTTGTCTGAGTCTTAAGGCAAACCGCCATACTAATACAGCAAAGCCTCTTGTCCACTATTTTTCTAAGGGGATTTAACCCCTCAGATTCTGCGGTCAAAAATTACAGTGACATTTAAGGGATTCTGGTTATATGATTGTAAGATGGGGAAACAGCCCTCATGTTGTGAATGTACCTGTTTCTGTAGATAAGTTTATTTTTGTTATAAACTGACATTTGGTTGTTTGACCACAAGAGGCCACTGTTACCTCAGAAATGGGAAGGACTGTAATTCTGTAATTCCCTGGAGTAGTGACGTGGAGACCCTGTTCTGCAGAGGTGGGACTAGAAGGAGGAGCAGAGTGTGTGTGGCAGCCATCTTAGGAGTGTGCTTCGAGCTTTTAGAAGAAGAAGGACTGAAGTGAGAGAAGGAGGATTGCTAAGTGATCAGAAATATAGCAAGGTGGTGCTGAAGCAGAGACTGTTCCAGGGTTTGTTCAGACAGCATCCTAAGTTGAAGATGGCTATCAAGGACCCGGCTAAGAAGTGGCCCTGTCAGTGAGATCGCATGTTTTTTGGATGAGCCCTGCTTTGAGCTGTTCCAGACAAAGGCTAAAGATACCCAACAGACCCGGGTCAGTAAGAGAAGTAATCGTGTATTATATTTTTGGCTCCAAATTGCTTGGAATTGAGTAAGGACCTGTATTTAGAATAGTTAGGCATACTCATCTTCACAGGCCACACTACTGGTGAATTAGCTACCTATTCGGTAGTAAGGACTCTTCAGTAGTAAGGAGCTTCTAAGGAAGTCTAGAAGCGACATTTTATACATTGTCACATTTCTTCGGCTTGCAAGCTGACCTACTATTATATTTACTTGGTTGTACTTTGGGGGGAATAGGAGTATTTTGATAAGTTTGTAAGCTCTAGTGTTATACCTCCAGTGCCCCTATCACACTCACTGAATTGTTCCTGTGACTAGGGTGATAAACAGGTAACAAGCGGCTGGTTAGTTGCAGCCTGCAGATAGGTAAAAGCTAGGAGTGTATTGGAGGCGCACATTAGAGGGCACCGCGCTGTACAACACCAGGGTCTCAGCTTACTGGCTGAGTGTATGTAAATAGTTGGGAGTGTTTTTTTGGTAAAGAGGTGTTACTACACTAATTAAAATCTTGTTTTTACTAAATTGATTTGGAGTCGCTTCCTTTGTTTGTGACATCGCTGTATCCTGGGGAGCCCACCCCGGTACACGGCTTACATGATGAACCCCATTGCTTCCCCCCTCAGCGAGATCGGGGGGTTCCCTATATTTATTTTCGGCAGCTGGGGGTCTGACCAGTGACCCCTGGCTGCCAGAAACCCCCATACCTGGTTGATCCTGCTGCCAAATAGAGGAAATCAGCCTCTGCATAGGCTGGCTTCCTCTATACACTGCAATACACGTGAATAGCACTGAACAAGCAATCAGACCATCTCTGGTTCAGGTCTCCTAGTGGGACATCAAAAAAAAAAAAGTGTAAAAAAAAAAAAAATAAGTGAAGTGTATTAAAAAAAAAATAAATAAATGAATAAAGCTCCAAATATATAAAAACTAAATGTTAATAGAAAAAATACATATTTGGTCATAACAACTGTGGGGGAGGTAGCTTGGTAACAGCCGTGGTACGTCCCTAACCAATCAGAGACAGGGACACAAAGGCTCTTGTAACAAAGGTTTATTTGAAAAAAACAGTAAAATTAAATAAACCTTACGCCAGGCACAAAATCAGCAAAATAAAATACAGCCTTAACTTCAGGCAAATGAGAAAACAAAATCCTGCTAGTCTGAGCTTCTAACTAAACAGAAATAATCCTAGCTATACGTGTGGCTTTCTCCAGCCACACGAACAAAACAAAACAGCAATCCAGCACAGGTCTCACCAGACTCTCAGCTCCAGACAGACCCAGACACCTCCACTCTCTTCCAGGGTTTGCCCTGAAGTGCAGGCTCTGTAGGGCTATGTGGGTCAGTAATGAGGCCCAGGACTTCCACTTGGGCTGAAGCCTACTCATAAACCCGTCCTGGAGTACACATATGTCAAAACCCGGGGGCTGAAATATCGTGACTCCAGCACTTGGCCTGTCACCTTCTCACACAACCCATAAAATAAAACTGAATAAAACATTATTTAACCTGCACAGTGAACATCGGGGAAAAAAAGCCGGAAATAAAGATTTTTCACCATCTCGCCTTACTTAAATGCTATAAAAAGTGATCAAAAAGTCATATGTACCCCAAAACAGTACCAATAAAAAGCACAAGGCGACCTGCAAAAACTTAGCCATCAACCAACTCTGTCAACTGAAAAATAAAAATGTTACACATCTCAGAAGATGCAAAAATAATTGATTTATGTCCTCAAATGGTTTTTGTTCTGCAAAATTAGTAACGTATAAAAAAACAATATGAATTAGGTATCGCCGTAATCGTACCGACCCACAAAATAAAGCTGACATGTTACTTGTGTTGTACGCTGCATGGCAAAAAAGTTTAAAAAGTAAAAAGTAATGCCAGAATTGATGTTTTTTTATTTTTTTTATTTTTTTTTTTTTTTAATCTACCAAGATAGAGTTAATAAAATTTAGTCACAGGTCACAGTCAAAAGTTTAGTCACAGGTTTAGATTGTTGGTTTTTGACACCATGTCATGTTTGCAGAGACACTAAAATTGCACCTAAAAAATGGGGTCACTTCTTGGGGAATTCCAATTTACTGGCACCTCCAGGGCTCTGCAGAAACAACATGGTGTCCAGAAAGTCCCTCTAAATCTACAGTCATGGCCAAAAGTTTTGAGAATGACACAAATATTATATTTTCACATGATCTGCTGCCCTCTGGTTTTTATGTGTGTTTGTCAGATGTTTTTATCACATACAGAAATATAATTGCATTCATATTATGAGTAACAGAAGCTTATATTGACAGTTAGAATGAGTTAATGCAGCAAGTCAATATTTGCAGTGTTGACCCTTCTTCTTCAGGACCTCTGCAATTCTCCCTGGCATGCTCTCAATCAACTTCTGGACCAAATCCTGACTGATAGCAGTCCATTCTTGCAGAATCAATGCTTTAATTTTGTCTGAATTTGTTGGTTTTTGTTTGTCCACCCTTCTCTTGATGATTGACCACAAGTTCTCAATGGGTTTAAGATCTGGGGAGTTTCCAGGCCATGGACCCAAAATCTCTATGTTTTGTTCCTTGAGCCATTTAGTTATCACCTTTGCTTTATGGCAAGGTGCTCCATCATGCTGGAAAAGGCATTGTTGAGCGCCAAACTGCTCTTGGACGGTTGGGAGAAGTTGCTCTTGGAGGACATTCTGGTACCATTCTTTATTCATGGCTGTGTTTTTAGGCAGATGAGAGAGCCGATTCCCTTGGCTGAGAAGCAACCCCACACATGAATGGTTTCAGGATGCTTTACAGTTGGCATGAGACAAGACTGGTGGTAGCGCTCACCTCTTCTTCTCCGAATAAGCTGTTTTCCAGATGTTCCAAACAATCGAAAAGGGGATTCATCAGAGAAAATGACTTTACCCCAGTCCTCAGCAGTCCACTCCCTGTACCTTTTGCAGAATATCAGTTTGTCCCTGATGTTTTTTCTGGAGAGAAGTGGCTTCTTTGCTGCCCTCCTTGAGACCAGGCCTTGCTCCAAGAGTCTCCGCCTCACAGTGCGTGCAGATGCACTCACACCTGCCTGCTGCCATTCCTCAGCAAGCTCTGCACTGCTGGTAGCCCGATCCCGCAGCTGAAACACTTTTAAGAGACGGTCCTGCCGCTTGCTGGTCTTTCTTGGGCGCCCTGGAGCCTTTTTGGCACCAATGGAACCTCTCTCCTTGAAGTTCTTGATGATGCGATAGATTGTTGACTGAGGTGCAATCTTTCTAGCTGCAATACTCTTCCCAGTTAGGCCATTTTTGTGCAGTGCAATGATGACTGCACGTGTTTCTTTAGAGATAACCATGGTTAACAGACGAGAAACAATGATGGCAAGCACCAGCCTCCTTTTAAAGTGTCTAGTGGTGTCATTCTTACTTAATCATGACAGATTGATCTCCAGCCCTGTCCTCATCAACACTCACACCTGTGTTAATGGAGCAATCACTGAAACGATGTTAGGTGGTCCTTTTAAGGCAGGGCTGCAATGATGTTGAAATGTGTTTTGGGGGATAAAGTTCATTTTCTAGGCAAATATTGACTTTGCAAGTAATTGCTGTTAAGCTGATCACTCTTTATAACATTCTGGAGTATATGCAAATTGCCATTAGAAAAACTGAAGCAGTAGACTTTGTAAAAATTAATATTTGTATCATTCTCAAAACTTTTGGCCATGACTGTACAATGGTTTGCAAGAGTACTGTTGGGGGGTGGCATTCCTTACCGACCAGTGATGACAGTGGAGAGATATCGGTGCCGAAATTAACGGAACTGATATCTCCTGCACCCGGGTGCAGATCAGGAAAGCTCACAGTGTGCTGAATTCAGGGCGCTGTCAGTTTTCCAGTGGTATATAATACCGTGGGTGCCAGAGGACGTGAAAGGTCCTCTTTAACTCCCCATCCCCTCTATAGACTTCAATGTAATCTGAATCTGTAATCAGTCTGTCTTAATGTAACAAGACAGATTTAGCAGAGTTTTCAGATTGAATGTCAGTTTAGCAGGATTGGGAGAGAAGGAAAAGAGCCTGATAAATAGAGAAAAGAGCATTGTTCTCTCATTGTTCTATGATATCTTACAAAGTAAGTAATTGCTGTTAAGCTGATCACTCTTTATAACATTCTGGAGTATATGCAAATTGCCATTAGAAAAACTGAAGCAGTAGACTTTGTAAAAATTAATATTTGTATCATTCTCAAAACTTTTGGCCGTGACTGTATACTCCAAAAGCTAAAAAACGTAGTGCTCCCAGAGATGGTGTCAATACAAAATGCATTTAATACCACAAAAAAACAGCCCTCATATGGCTACATCACCAAAAAAATAAAAAAAAATGTAGCTTGCATAATGTGTAAAAAAAAAAAAAAAAAAAATCCTAAAATTGCCAAAATGTTACAACAAAACTGGCTGCGGCAGGAAGGGAATGTATAAGCTATGCAAGCGTATATCAGGGTACACCTCAAATTTAGAGTTTACGAGGACACCAGAAATGACCCCCAGAGTGACCCCCCCCAATCATAGGAGCTACTGGGGAAATAGTAGGGAATTTGGTGTTCCCAATGTACTCTGCACAGCTTACATATTCACTCTTCACCATCCGCTGTGCATTCACGTCTGGGATACTAATGCTCACTACACCCCCTGATAAATTCTTTGAGGGGTGCAGTTTCCAAAATGGGGTCACTCCTTAGTGGATTTCACTTTACTGGTACGTTAGAGGTTCTGCAAATATGACATGGCACCCAGATACCAAACATCTAAATCTGCACTCCAAAAGCCACATAGCGCTCCTTCCCTTCTGCCCCCTGCTGTGTGCCCAAACTGTGCAAAAAAAGTTGTATATCTGGGCATAAACTGCAGTTTGGGCACACAGCAGGGCACAGATGTGAAAGAGTGCTATGTGCTTTTGGAGCACAGGTTTAGATTGTTAGTTTTGGACACCATGTCATGTTTTCAATGGGAGGCAGAGATAGCAGCAGGACGCAGAGAAAAGAAGCATCCTGCTTTATCTTGCCGCGGATTCCGCCCGCAGTGTCCGCGGCTCGAGACGCGCTCCTGAGTAGGCCCATTCATCCGGGCCTAATCAGGAACGAGATGCCGCGATGGAATGCTGATGCACTGCATCGGCATCCCGTCGCGGAAGACCGCGGCGAAAATTCCAGCGGCAGAAAATGATTTTCATTTTCCCACCATGTGAACACACCATAAAATTGTACCTAAAAAATGTGGTCACTTCTTGGGGAATTCCAGTTTACTGGCACCTCTGGGGCTCTGCAGAAACAACATGGTGTCCAGAAAGTCCCTCTAAATCTATATTGCAAAAGCTAAAAAAGCGCAATGCTCATTCCCTTCTGAGTCCTGCAGTGTGCCCAAGCAGCAGTTTACACCCATATATACAACTTTTTTGTACCCAGGATATCCCACTTAATAGTTCTAGGAGTGCGTTTCTCTGATGACACAAAGTGGGCACAACATGTTGGGCACTGAAATGGCATATTTCTTTAAAAAATTCAATTTTCACTTTGTACATTATTTTTTGGGAAGCACTCGGGCTCAAAATGATAATACCCATTGAGAGATGTAGTTTCTAAAATGGGGTCACTTTTTGGGACATTCCATTGTATTGGTACTTTAGGGGCTCTGCAAATGCGACACGGCACCTGAAAACTATTCCAGCAAAATCTGCCCTCCAAACGCCAAATAGCGCTCTTTCCATTCTTAGCCCTGCCATGTACCCATACAGCAGATTACAACCACATATGGGGTATTCCTAGGAGACTTTCTGTAACAAACTTTTGGAGCTTTTTCTTCTTTATCCTCATGTAAAACTGAAAAATTTGGGGTTAAATTGATGGTTTATTGGAAAAAAAGTAATTTTTAATTTTCATGTCCCAATGTTAATAAAATCTGTGAAACAGCTGTAGGATCAAAATTCTCATTATACCCCTTGACATGTTCTGTGAGTTGTGTAGTTTGCAAAATGGGGTCACTTTTGAGGGTTTCCATTATACTGGTACTTTAGGGGCTCTGCATATTTCATGGCAACTGAAAACTATTCCAGCAAAATCTGCCCTCTATTCCGAACCCCCCATGTACTCATACAGCAGATTACGACCACATATGGGGTATTGCCGTGTTCAGGAGTAATTGTTTTCTTTTTCTCCTCTAACCCCATGTGAAAATGAAAAATTTGGGGATAAAGTAACATTTTAGTAATTTTTCATTTACATATCCCAATGTTAATAAAATCTGCGAAACGGCTGTAGGGTCAAAATGCTCACTATACTCCTTGATGAATTCTGTCAGGGGTGTAGTTTCTAAAAAGGAGTCACTTTTGGGGGGTTTCCATTGTATTGGTACTCTAGGGGCTCTGCAAATGAGACATGGCACCTGAAAACTATTCCAGCAAAATCTGCTTTTCAAATGCCAAGTGTCGCTCCTTCCCTTGTGTGCGCTGCCATGTGCATGTGGGGTACTTCTGTGCTCGGGGGAATTGAAAAAAATTGAAATTTTTAAAATTCACCTCCATATTGTTTTAATTCCCGTGAAATGCTTCAAGGGTTAACAAACTTCCCAAATGCTGTTTTGAATTATTTGAGGGTTGCAGTTTTGAAAATGGGGTGATTTATGGGGGGTTTCTAATATATAGGCTTATTATACGTCGCGACGCCGGCCTAGCCCATGTGACGACTGTGCCGACATTGAAGAGGGCCGAAAGCAGCAGGGAGCGCGCCGGAGCACAGCAGAGTTGACTAACACTGGTTTTTATGTTCGCTCACCTCTCCTGGGTCTCCGATCATTATACTCTGGACTCTGAAAAGACCCCAGAGTATAATAATAGTTCATGGGTGGTCCACTATGGTGCATAATACTGTGTGGAGGAGCCACTATGGGGCATAATATTGTGTGAAGGGGCCACTATGGGGCATAATACTGTGTGGAGGAGCTACTATGGGGCATAAAACTGTGTGGAGGAGCCACTGTGAGACATAATACTGTTTGGAGGGGCCACTGTGGGACATAATACTGTGTGGAGGGGCCACTGTGGGACATAATACTGTGTGGAGGGGCCACTGTGGGACATAATACTGTGTGGAGGGGCCACTGTGGGACATAATACTGTGTGGAGGGGCCACTGTGGGGCATAATACTGTGTGGAAGGGCCACTATGGGACATTATACTGTGTGGAGGGGAAGCTATGGGACATTATACTGTCTGGAGTCCACTTTAGAACATTATAGTGTGTGTATATGTAGCGTTATACTGTGTGGGGGCCAGGAAAGGGGGCGCTATGCTGTGGGGGGGGGCCCAAGTCAAAAGTTTGCTGAGGAGCCCAGTCTTTGCCAGTTATGCTCATGCCCTTGTGTATTGGATATTAATGAGTTGTGCACAGAATAGCTCATCAGTATCTGATCGGGAAGGGTCCGACACACAGAGACCCACCCATCAATCAGCTGATCCGGCTGCCTGTGGAGGCAGGATGCTGTATATATGGTACAGTGGTCCTAAACCAACTAGAAATCATCTGTGTACTGTGTAGTACAGGGGTCCCCAAACTTTTTACACAGGGGGCCAGTTCACTGTCCCTCAGACCGTTGGAGGGCCGGACTATAAGAAAAACTATGAAAATCCCTATGCACACTACACGTATCTCATTTTAAAGTAAAACAAAAAGGGAACAAATACAACATTCAAAATAAAGAAATAGTAAATTTAAGTCAACAAACCATTATTTCAATGTGAAGTATGGGCCTGCTTTTGGCTAATGAGATGGTCAATGTCCGGTTCCATATTTGTCACTGCTAGCCGTAACAAGTGATGCAAGTGCACATAGGTTAGTCTAGATCTGGTTGGAGATTTCAGATGTTTCATTCTGGAAAAAGTCTGTTCACAAACATAAGTGCTGCCAAAGATTGTTGCCATTTTGAGTGCATGATTCCTGAGATTTGGATAGGTCTCAGAGGAGAGAGATGCATAGAAGTTAAGCAAGCTGCTTGCCTTGAATGCATCTTTCAGAGAGTCACAATACTGCAATTCAGCCAGTTCCATTTGGTAAATTGCATCCACATTTTCAATGTCAATAGAAAATGTGTTACGGAAAAGCTGTATGTCCTGTTCATGGAGATGAAACCCTTTAAATCTGAATTGAAACTCCTTTTGCAACTTTTCCAGTGAATTCACACATGTTTCTTTTGGGAATGCAATCAAGGGGTTTTCCGCTAACAGATTTTGAGTTAAGGGGAGATGGCAGAAATTTTCCTCCTTCACTTGTTTGATAAGGAGGCCTAATTTTACTTCAAATGCTTTCACATGTGATTGCATATCACAGATGAGCTTACCTTTTCCTTGAAGTTGCACATTGAAACTGTTGAGTAGCTCTGTTACATCTGTCAGAAAGGCGAGGTGCCATTTCCATTCTGCATCATTGAGCTCTGGTACTTCTTTGTTTTTTGAAAGCATAAAATCTGTAATCTGTGGAAGTAAGTCATAAAAATGTCTCAAAACGCTCCCTCGACTCAGCCAACGGACTTCTGTGTGGTACAGAACATCTTCATAGGCAACATCTAGCTCAGACAGAAATTCCTGAAATTGTCTGTGGTTTAGTGCATTAGTTCTAATGAAGTTAACACAAGATACCACAATTTTCATGAGTCCCACTTCAGTGATTTACTACATAACGCTTGTTGGTGGATGAGGCAATGTATGGCTATTGGATGAGAATGATTACGTTTGTCCATCTCTTGGTTAATGCGAGCAATTACTCCTTTCTTAGACCCCACCATGCTAGGCGCACCATCAGTTGTCACACTGGCTAGTTTAGCCCAGTCCAGCTCCAAATCCTTCACAGTTTGGGAAAGCTTTTCATAGATATCCTCTCCTGTAGTTGTTCCTTTGATGCTTTGCAGTGCACCAAGCTCTTCCATGACTTCGAAATTGTCATTCATCCCACGAATAAAAATTAGAAGTTGTGCAGAATCACGAACATCATTGCTCTCGTCAAGTGCCAAGGAAAAATAAGAAAGTTTTCTTGTGGAGTTTTGCAAATGCTGATGCAAATTGTCTCCCATTTCTTCAATCCTTCGTGTAATTGTAGATCCTGAAAGACTAATTGTACTAAATAAGTCTGACTTTTCTGGACACATCTCTTTGGCAACAGAAAGAAGGCACTCTTTAACAAATTCTCCCTCCACGAATGGTCTGCCAGTGCACGCTATTAGCTTGGCAACTTGAAAACTTGCTCGCAGTGATGAAATATTTAGCTGCTTCTGCTTCACAAAAGTATTTTGCTGAGTTGTCAATGAATGTTTCAGTTTTAATATTTTATCTTTTCTTACATCTCCAACCAAACAATCATATTTATCTTTATGTTGAGTTTGATAATGTCGACGCAAATTGTATTCTTTGAACACAGCCACTATATTCTGACATATCAAACACACAGCTTTTTCCTTGTACTGCATGAAAAAGTAATCATAAGTCCACTTTTCTTTGAATATCCTACACTCCGAGTCAATTTTTCTCTTTTTTGACGTCATTGTTTCCTAGGGATTCCAAATTGCCATTAGTAAAATACCAATAGATATATATACAGCCCTACAAAAACAATATATGCCAACAATAATACTGTACACACACTGTACCTCAGATTATAACACTTACATACACTGTACTCCCCAAATACAGCACAGTGCACCTCTGAAATGTGCTTCTCTCTTCCCGCAAATAGGTCCAGCACTCTGCCCCCATATAAGTCCAGCTCTCTCCCCCATATAGGTCCCATGCAGTCTCCCCCATATAGGTCCCATGCAGTCTCCCTCATATAGGGCCAGCTCTTTCCCCCATATAGGTCTCATGCCCCCCCCATATAGGTCCCATGCTCTCCCCCATATAGGTCCCATACAGTCTCCCCAGTATAGGCCCCATGCAGTCTCCCCCATATAGGTCCCATGCAGTCTCCCCCATATAGGTCCCATGCAGTCTCCCCCATATGGGTCCCATGCAGTCTCCCTCATATAGGGCCAGCTCTTTCCCCCATATAGGTCCCATGCCCCCCCATATAGGTCCCATGCCCCCCCATATAGGTCCCATGCAGTCTCCCTCATATAGGGCCAGCTCTCTCCCCCATATAGGTCCAGGTCTCTCCCCCATATATGTCCAGGTCTCCCCCATATAGGTCCCATCAATCCCCCATATAGGTCCAGCTCTCTGATCCCCCTCCATGCCCAGTAAAAAAAAAAAGTGAAAATATACTTTACCTAGCACTGCAGCCGCTCCCGCGCTGTGGTCCCGGCTCCTCTGTCTTCGGCTGTAAGGCCTAGATGAGCACGTCGTGCATCATGACGTGATCATTCTAGGTCCGGACGACGAGCGCCGAGCGTCTACACAAGAACGAGGCTTCCCGTGTAGCGCTCGGTGGGTTATTTCAATTGTAAGCGCCTGTGCCCTCACAATTGAAATAATAAAAGGAAATTGCAACGCGGGCCGGGTGCGGATGACGAGCGCCGAGCGTCTACACAGGAACGAGACTTCCCGTGTAGCGCTCGGCGGGTTATTTCAATTGTAAGCGCCGCCTGTGCGCTCACAATTGAAATAACACAAGGAAATTGCGATGCGGGCCGGGTAAATGGCCTCCGGGGGCCGGATGCGGCCCGCGGGCCGTAGTTTGGGGACCCCTGGTGTAGTACATTTGACACACTGCACACGTGATGCTTCCCTCTAGTGGCCAACAATGGCAAATATTAACATTTATTTTATAGTTTGTAAAATTTCCAGAAATGGGCAAAAATAAAAATGCTAAAACTCCTCAAAGTAATAATCCTAATCTTTTACTGCTTGATTTAGACAATGACATGATTAGGAAGCTACGAAAGAGCAGCCTAGCCCAGTGGAATACAGGGGACAGGTTGGCTTTAAGAGATGTGGGTATCAATATTACTAATCCCAATAGAGGTGTGCAGTCATGTACAGTAGCTTTCATCTACAGTTCTAAGGATGAGTTCCATTAATGTTACTACAGGAAGTTTATACTGCCCAAGGGTAGTCGTATAGAAGTTATATACAGTAATGCCACTAATGTTTAGTATTTTTAGAATGATTTAATATTTTTTTCCAGGATATCTTAAAAATAAAATAGTTTTTAAAATACAGGATGACGACAACCGTCTGAGGCTTTGGCTCGATTGCACCTTTCTTTGAGCGGCCCCTTAATGTTTTGGAAACAGGTGGAGGACATTGTCTTCATTAGAATGGGCCCCTATGAGGTGCTGATGCAGTTTGGACTCGACTTGAAGGTCTAGCGGGATGGTGATTTCCCTGACCCTAAACCTGGTGTGGACTCTGTGTAGACACCTCATGGGCAAACTGTATTTAGGCGTTTAGATTGTGAGCTCTTATGGGAACAGGAAATGATGTGACTGATGGCAATGTACAGTGCTGCACAATGAACTATGTGTGCTAGCACATTACTACAAACTTCATTTACATCAGTAAGATTTAATCTAAGAAAGCCTTGCCATAAAGTATTAAGATTCTTTAAGATTTACATTTTTTTATCAGGATATGTTAAAAATTATAGAATAGATTTAAAAAGTACAGGGTGAAGACAACCGTCTGTAGCTTCGGCTCGACTGCCCCTTTCTTTGAGCAGCCCCTTAATGTTTTGGAAATGGGTGGAGGACATTGTCTTCATTAGAATGGGCCCCCTTGAGGTGCTGATGCTGTTTGGACTCTGCCACAACTTGAAGGTCTAGCAGGATGGTGATTTCCCTGACCCTACACCCGGTGTGGACTCTGTGCATTAGCACCTCATTGGCGAACTGTATTTAGGAGTTTAGATTGTGAGCCCTTATGGGGACAGGAAATGATGTGACTGATGGCAATGTACAGTGCTGCAGAAAATGTTTATGAAATAAATAAATGTTTTTTCTGTATGTGAGTCAACAAAGATTGGACCTTGATTGTTATTGACTTACAATGTAATTGTGATGTACTCTCAAATAAAACCCAGCTTATATCAGAATTTCTTGTGTCTGAGCGCTCTGTGCATACCTAATGTGGCTTGAAGTAACACTTCACTCATTCTACACTTATATGATTTAATACACCTTAGATGCAGTGATCACTAATGAATGCAGCATCTAAGGAGGTAAACTGCTGGGAATCAGAGTTATCTGTCCCCTGGCACGTGCAGAAGGAACCTGGCTATCAGTGGCGTAACTAAGGTCTTGTAGGCCCCAGTGCAAACTTTTGTCCGGGGCCCCCTACCCCCTCTTTAGAGCGAATTCTTGTTAGTGATGGTTATGGGTGCTGCAGCGATATCTCAGATACTTGAAAGAGATACAGCTTTAGTACCCACAACTGCAGTTATCAAGAATACGGTGAGTGAGCAGCGCAAACAATACTGGAACAGTATAATATGCTCCACAGTGGCCCCCACACAGCATTATATGTTCCGCGGTGGCCCCCACACAGCATTATATGTTCCACAGTAGCCCCCACAGTATTATATGTCCACAGTGGCCCCCACACAGTATTATATGCCCACAGAGGCCCCCACACACTATTAGGTGCTGCATGGTGCCCCTCCCCCCCCAAGCCAGTGCTATTAATATACTCTGGGGTCTCCTCAGACCCCAGAATATAATAAGTAGAGGCCCAGGAGAAGTGATTAAAAATAACAAATACTTATACTCACCTTGTCTTACCTCTCCGGGGCATCCTCGCTCCGTCCTGCTGTCTTTCCCATCTTCCTTGGTCCCCACGTCCCGTGTCCCATACGTCACCGCTGGGGCCTTTTTTTTTAACGTCAGCAGTCACGTGGGGCGAGATGATGTCATTACGCCACTGCACCCCATGTGATCGGTGGGGCCTAATCACAGGCCGGAAAAGCGCCGGAGACAATGCTGAGCCCAGGACACGTGAGTATAAGTATTTTTTTTTTTTTTTCCCCCTGTCCCCTGGGCTGGCATCTAATGGAAAGATGCCATTAACAAAAGGTATAGCGGTTGGGGAGCCAGGCCTTTTCCGACCACTATCATGATAGTCCGGGGCCCCAGCCATTTCCAGCTGGCCGTGGGCCCCATACCCTTCCAGGCCCGGTCGCAACCCCTGCGACCACGATCGTTACGCCACTGCTGGCTATGTGTACCAGCCAAGTAAGTCACAATGCCCACACAATCTGTATGACATCATAGAGCACTGACACTGGCTCATGATGGAAATATCCGTCATGTAGCATTAAGGGGTCAATGATTATAATAATCAGCGAGTGAAAGAAAAACTGAAAGGCCAGAAAAAGAAGAGGAATCTCTAATGCAGTGGTCCCCAACCTTTTTGGTACCAAGGCCATGTAGGTCAATTTTCCTGTGGCCCTGTAGGGGAGGGGTTTTCGGTGGTGGGGTAGGGTTGGGGCAATTGAGCGGCTCATAAAAAAACACAATAAGTGTAAAACACAAAAAAATGTATCCCTATACTTTATTAAGGGAGATCTCTCTCCATATCATGCATAACTTATTGGTGGTATGGGTAGGACAGGGGGGAACATCACTCAGGTTGCACTATTACTGTAATAGTGCCCTCCACAAGTAATATTACCTGTGTGTGGAGGGGGGACTATTACCTGTCAGGGGCACTACTAGGGCATTATTACATTTATACAGTAGTGCCCCCTCAGCTCACACCATTACCTTTGTGTGAGAGGACTGTTATTAAATGTGTGTGTGCTTATTAATGAAATAGTGCCCCATCAAAGATAATGTTATTACCTGGGGGGCCACTATTACTGTAATAGTGCACTACTGTAGTACTGCCCCACACAGCTAATATTACCTGTAGGGGGGGAGGGACGATTACCTGTGGGGGGCCACTACTATGGCTCTATTACAGTTATAGTTCCCTAATTGTAGGGGGTCAATATTACTGTAATAGTGCCTTTATAGTTCACCCCACAGGTAATAGTCCCCCTCATAGCTCATAACATTACCTGTGTGTTGGCAGAATGTTATTAATTGTAGGGAGTCAATATTACTGTAATAGTCCCCCATCATACTGTTACTATAATTACATACAGGAGTAATACAGGAATTCCATGCCAGTTCCTGACTGGTGTAAATTTCCATTCTGGCGCTCAGATGTGCATCTCATTTAAGAATACGGTAAAGCCTCACCTTGCACCTGTCAGGCCCTTTATTAAGGCCGGTGTAAGAGATGCAAGTCATAATAAATCTGCCCATTCTCTGCAAATTGAGCCACAAACTGCAGTATTTGTTTCCCATGAACAAACTTCCAGCACCTCCTTCTCTGATCTGTTTTTTCCAGACAATTGTATCACATGTCAGCATGTCAAGATTTCCTTGGACTGACACTGACAACACTCAAGACTTTTACCCAAATTTTTTATAGTCCATTGTTTGCACACTAGCTAAATAAGCAGTACCTCACCATTCCCCTGCCAATGTCCAACACTTACCTTGGCCCTGCTGGTCTCAACTTTCTTATAGCTTGACACAGGAAATGCCTGCTGAGCCGATCATTGGCCACAGTATTGCCCCATCTCAGCCTGTGATTAGCGGAGCAGCATTTCCAGCCTTATCCTGTGTATGGTCCAGGGACCTGAGACCAAGGTCAATGTCTAAACGGCGGCAGCAATGGGATCAGTGAAGTATCGCTTTTTTTTTTTTTTTTTTTTAAACCCATTCTGACCCTTCGTTAAACATTTTTATCGTGCCAGAAAACCCCTTTATCTCTTTTATATTCAGCATAGAGTGTAAGCTCTTGCGAGCAGGGCCCTCAGTCCCAGTGTGTGAATTTACTATTTCTTTGTAACGTATCTTTTGCGTCAGTACTTGAAACCTACAAGTTGTACAGTGCTGCGGAATATGTTGGCGCTATATAAATAAAATGTATTATTATTATTTAAACATTTAAAGCTGCAGCACACCCTATATGTTGTGGAATCACCACGATTTTTACACAAGATATGCATACCAGTATTTTGGCACAAATTGGGACAATATGGGAATATGTGAAGGAAAAAACTATAATAAAGATGCAGAAGTTTCCCATGCAGCTTTTTTTTGGGGGAAGGAGTGTTGGGGAGGGGGTAGTCACACCAGTTGAAATTTTTTACCAAAGCCAGATGTGAATGTAGCAATAAGAAGATGTGTAAGTTCTCATAAATATCCAATTCTTGTAAAATTAGCTTTGGTTCAAAGAACTGAATGCAGCAGGAAGGAGAAGTGTAAGATCTTCTCCTATATATCCCATTCTTGTAGAATACTCCCCTGGCTTTGGTTCAAAGAAGTGAATGGAAAGCGGACACAAAAAAAAAGTAGTGGGAGAGATTTCTTAAATAAAATGCAGCACATGCTTGCACCACATTTATCAAGTGTTTTAGACACTTTTCCAACTTGAGTGAAACAGGCACGTGACCTATCAGGAAATGGACATGGCCTAAGCTGCGACACTGTGTTCCAAAAATGTGCCAAGAACTTTTCAGCCAACCAAAGAGAGTGGTGTAAACTTAGAATAGACAGTCTGGTACAGTTTACGAAGTTGCATTGTCTAAAACTCAGACACTAGTAGTAAATCTGCCACTATGATTTTATTTTTTTATGCAGATTTTTTTTTTTTTAAGCTAAAGTCAGGAGTGTATTCCCTTTTGAAGTCACTCTTGGCTTCGACTAAAAAAATTGCAGCAAAATCTGCAACAAAAAAACAGCTTTTCCACATGTGGCCCCAGCCTAAGGCCTCATATACACGATGGCAAAAGAAGTTCCCTCTTTAATATTGATGACCTATCCTATAAACAATAGATCAACGATATTAGATTAGTGTATTTATAGAACCCCAGCAATCAGCTGACTGAACGGGTCACCGCACACAGACAAGTGCTGCAGCCTATTTACCCGACACTGCATCATACACAGCGTATTTGCTGTGCCTGGCAGTCCAGCTTAGTCCAATTTACTTGAATGGGAGCGAGCTGCAGAAGACACCACAATCACTATAATTCAGGCATTTGAATCAGCTGATCGTCAGGAGTGCCTAGAGTCTGCACCCTCCAACCCCCCTCACGTCCAATCTGATATTAAATATCTACTGTATATATTACATTATGTGATTGTGTATGTACAAGTGCATCTCAATAAATTAGAATATCATCAAAAAGTTATTTTTTTTTTTTTTAATTCAAATGAAAAAGTAAAAAACCTTTTATATTGAGTCATTACAAACAGAGTGAACTTTTTCAAGTATTTATTTCTATTAATGTTGATGATTATGGCTTACAGCCAAGGAAAACCCAAAAGTCATTATCTCAGAAAATTAGAATAATTAACCCAAAACAGCTGCAAAGGCTTCCTAACCATTTAAAAAGGTCCCTTAGTCTGGTTCAGTAGGCGACACAATCATGGGGAAGACTGCTGACTTGCCAGATGTCCAGAAGGCAGTCATTGACACACTCCACAAGGAGGGTAAGCCGCAAAAGGTCATTGCTAAAGAAGCTGGCTGTTCACAGAGTGCTGTATCAAAGCATATTAATGGAAAGTAGAGTGGAAGGAAAAAGTATTGTAGAAAAAGGTGCACAAGGAACCGGGATAACTGCAGCCTTGATAGGAGTGTTAAAAAAAGGCCATTAGAGATTCACAAGGAGTGGACTGCTGCTGGAGTCAGTGCTTCAAGAGCCACCACACACAGACGTATCCAGGACATGGGCTACAAGTGTCGCATTCCATGTGTCAAGCCACACATGACCAATAGATAACACAAGAAGAGTCTTATCTGGGCCAAGGAGAGAAAGAACTGGACTGTTGCTCAGTGGTCAAAAGGCGTTGTTTTCAAATGAAAGTAAATTTTGCATTTCATTTGGAAATCAAGGTCTCAGAGTCTGGAGGAAGAGTGGAGAGGCCACAATCCAAGCTGCTAGAGGTCTAGAGTGATGGTTTGGGGAGCCATGTCATATGCTGGTGTAGGTCCACTGTGTTTTATCAAGACCAAAGTCAAGGCAGCCGTCTACCAGGAAATTCTAGAGCACTTCATGCTTCCCTCTGCCCACAAGCTTTTTGGAGATGGAATTTTCATTTTCCAACAGAACTTGGCACCTGTCCACACTGCCAAAAGTAAAAATACCTGGTTTAATAACCACAGTATCACCAGTATCACTGCGCTCGATTGGCCAGCAAACGCGCCTGACCTTAACCCCATAGAGAATCTATGGGGTATTGTCAAGAGGAAGATGAGACACCAGACACAACAATGCAGACAAGCTGAAGGCTGATATCAAAGCAACCTGGGCTTCCATAACACCTCTGCAGTGCCACAGGCTGATCCCTCCATGCCACGCCGCATTGATGCAGTCATTCATGCAAAAGGAGCCCCAAGTATTGAGTGCATTTACTGTACATACTTTTCATGTGGCCAACATTTCTGTATTAAATAATTATTTTTTTTTTTTTTACAATTGATCTTATATAATATTCAAATTTTCTGAGATGACTTTTGGGTTTTCCATGGCTGTAAGCCATAATCATCAACATTAACAGAAATAAACACTTGAAAAAGTTCACTCTGTTTGTAATGACTCAATATAATACAGTATATGTGTTTCACTTTTTTAATTGAATTACTAAAAAAAAAAAACAACTTTTTGATAATCTAATTTATTGAGATGCACTTGTATGTACCGTATTTTTCAGATTATAAGAAACACTTTTCCCCACCAAATTTGTTTAGGAAAATGGGGGTGCCTCTTATAGTCCAAATGGGGGGGGGGGGGGGAAGGTGCGGGGTCACAGCATCGCCCAACTCCTGCCGATGCTGGCTTCCTGCAACAGGAGGAGTGGGGCAATGCTGTGGGCCCTGGGCTGAGAGGGTGCCCCGGCGGTGTGAACCTCCCGGCATCCAGCGTGCTGTTACGGCGGATGCCGGGTCTGTGAAGATAATGGCGGCCGCTTTGCTGCAGAGCGGTCGCCATAGCTATCGGGTCTCCGCTGTAATGCGGAGACCCGGAGCTAATGCCTGCGATCAGAGTCCACTCTGATCGCGGGCATTACTACTTTAAAGTCCCCCCTAAAGTGCGAAAGTAGCTCCCGGGGCCAGTCCCCACTGGCCCCATACCTTTGACGTTGCAGGCTGGCTCCCGCATGGCGAGATAGTGGGAGCCGACCTGTTCCTGTGACAGCTGGGAGCCTTATGAAGGCTCCCAGGATTGTCATAGGAATATTACTATTGTGGCTGATCATAATGTACAGAATCTCCTATAGATTGCAATACACTTGTATTGCAGTCTATGGCACTTGCAATAAAATGATTGCTGGTTCAAGCCCCCTAACGGGGGCTAATAAAATAAAATAAAAAAGTTCTAAATCACCCCCTTTCCCAAGAATACATATAAAAGTAGAAAATTACTGTGAAACACATCCCTGTATCTGAAAATGTCCGGTCCACAAATTTATAAAAATATTTTTCCAGTAGGCTCAATGTCATAGCGTGAAAAAAAAATCAAAAGTGCTGGACCGCCGTTTTTTTTTGCTGTTTCGCCTTTGATTTGAATAAAAAGTAATCAAAAGGAAAAGACATTCCCCAAAATGGTATAACTAAAAAGTATGCCTGACCCCGCAAAAAAAGATGCCCTATGCAACCCCGTACAGCTGCAGGGCCACCTGTCAATGTGGACTTGCAGCTGTTGCAAAACTACAACTCCCATATATTAAATATTTTACCAACATTTTTATGCTTCAAAATTTTTCCGTATTCTCCTCCTCTAAAACCTAGGTGCGTCTTATATTCTGAAAAATATGGTATATATACACACACACACACACACCTGCAATTAGAAAATCACCCCAGAGTGATAAAAAAAACAAAAAGAATACACAAGACATTACAATAAAAGTTTTTTTTTTCTTCATACTGGATAGAAAAAAAAAAAAAAAAAACTAAAACTGATATAAAATAATTACATAGTTAAAATATACATTATAAAATACAGGGCGACTAAAAACTTGCTGGATTCTTGCCCAGTTTGAGCACAATCTCTTTCAGCTTTGGATCTTCTGCCCAGTTTACACAACTACCCAGAATCAGTCTCTGAAGAGAAAGAAGGGGAAAGCAAAGTTAGCCAAAATATAACTGTAAAATAAAATAAAGCTTTTATTCTAGGTTTAACACAGGAAATGGTGTAGCTTGGTTTAGACTGATCAGAATGCGTATTCAATGACAGAAAAGCAGAGTTTTCGTTGGGGGAGGGGGGTGGCGGGGACTCAACATGTCCATTTTTTGTCCCTGATGTGTATGTATTACACCAATGTTAGACTATGGGTCAGTGAAAAAATAAAACATATGGCATCTGTGTGTCATCTGTTTTCTTTGTTTTTTTACAGACTCAAAGACTAAACGTTCAAGTGTGAATGAGGCCTTAGACTACATGTGTTAGGTATTGCATATTTCCACCCACCGAAACAACAATACAACTGGAGAAAAAGAAAAACGCATGTAAAAGTATGTATCCTCTTTACCAGTTTTTTGTGCAATTTTGATGCGATAACAGTGAAGTTCTGAACTACAGATATTAGTTCATCTTAGGATCTTTTCACACTATGTGCAGTGCACATTAAATGGGTCTGTAGGCCACTGTATCACCAGATAGGGGCCAGAGAAAGTCCTCTTAGCTTCTGTCTAGCTGGTATAGGGCTATTTCTCAAAAACAGAAAATGTATATCATGTGATATAATTTTTTTCAACATGGAAGCCTGTGTAGGACACATGCCACTCAGTGGTGTCTGCTAAACATACACATTCAAGGTTTCTGTTGGAATATCCTTCGGATGGAAACCTTGGGTTCCCACCACTAAAGCAGCATGAAAGGAGCCTTATCTGTATATAAAGGTGGCACTGTCAGCCTCTTTCTGTTCAGGCTTATAAAGAACGGACCCAGTGGATGAACCCCCCTAGTCCATATACCCTAATAAAGCTTTAGAAAGTTTATCTCCATCTCTAAATTTGATAAAAGAGGGTTTCCAGTGTTCTAGAAACTGCACCACACCTGTCCAATGGTTTTAGGTGGTACTGCAGTTAAAGTAGCATTCCCTTCAATGAAGCAAAACTTGAATACCAGACATAACCCATAGATAGGTGTGATGCTGTTTCTGGAAGAAATATGTAGTTCTCAAATTCCGTATACGGAGCTTGTGGTTACCTGGAAAACATTCTGGATCACTGTTTCTATGTCAATTTCTTTTGTAATGTATTTATTTATTTTCCTAAACTTTTCATTATCCATTTCAGCAAATTTGTTGTTCTCATTTTCCTTCATGCCTCGGAGCTCTGCCATCACCTCGGTACAGGTCTCTTTAAGTTCTGCCGAAAAAAAAAAAAAAAAAAAAAAAAGTAGTTGTGTAGAAGGACCAGATAAAAGGGTACATTGGAGCAGGACTGGAAATCAGACATGCAGCCTGGTTTCTAAGCTATGTCCTCATATCGACATCTTATATATCAAGCTAGTAACTGCTCACAGTCCCACCACCCTCAACCCCTTAAGCTGTCCATACACATTAGATTTATGCTGACTGAAACCAATGATTTCTATGGGACTGACTGATTATCTAATATGTATTGGGGCCTGCAACTCTTCCCCCACAGCAGTAAGAGAAGGGGAAACTCGAATATGTTGGATTTCAACATGCCTGATCCTTTTGCTCACAGAGAATTTACTACTGCCAGTGGCGGTTTATTCCCGTGCCCCCTTTCAACACACATGCACAGCTCAGCTAAGCATGCATGTATATGGGGGATCAGGATGAACAGCGGTCAGCAGAACAAGCATTTGGCCAACAGGTATGTGTACGGCCAACCTTGGTGCTGCGATTTTCACGGCCTGTGTGCTGCGAACATTATTTTCTTATTTTACAAATGTTAAATAAAATAATATTTTTTACCTATATTATAGATAAATGGACAGTATCTTCAGAAAACTTTGTAAGATATCTTAGGAGAGAACAATGCCTTTTTTTCCCCATTTCTCAGGCTCTTTTCCTTTTCCCCCAGTCCTGCTAAACTGACACTGAATCTGAAAGCTCTGCTGAATCTGTCTTGTTACATTAAGACAGACTGAAGTTTACAAAAGGTATTAGATTACACTGAAGACTAAAGAAGGGACGGGGAGTTAATTGGAGCTAAATGAGAGACAGAGAACTGGCACATAGACTGCTGGAGCTAAATATCAAGTTTCTACCTCACCCAAGTACTTTATTCATATTAATACAAGTCCGCACTTCTCTACAATGTCCTATATGAACCTTCTGAGGGAGAAAAAGTTAAAGTTTTTTATAAAAAAAAAAAAAAAAACATTTCAGAAATGAATCTAAGAAACTTGTTAATATATCTTATTAAAGAAATAGGTTCCTCCTTCCCTTATTACGTTGCTTTTCTCCTCCTTATCTTAACTTAGACTGCTTATAAAGAATCCATCTCTGCATCCAGCTGACACACAGAGCTCTATAGAGAGGGGAGGGAAGAGGAGGCTGTAAACTGATTTATTGCTTTATTCCGTACCATATAGAGTAGAGCTCCCTCACTCAGAGTAGCAGCAGCAGTTTTTGTGTGTCTTTTTCAGCAGTCCCCCTCCATAGACTTCTATGTAAAAGGTAACGCTGATTAATGAAAAAGGAAACATATTTCTTTAATAAGGTCTATTACAAACTTTCTTATATTTACATGTACTATTGATTTATGAAAACCTGTTGTATAACTATGAATGTGCAGATTTTCCTCTCTTTTCTGTGTCCAGAGTATGGGAGACATCATAGCAGCAAGTCTCTACTCCCCAGCTCACGGAAAACTGAAAATTAGACACAGCCTGTGGAGGGGAAAACTGATAACAATGCTAAATTCAAGTCATATAATGGTCAGAAATAGTGTTACCTCATATACACACACTGTACAATTGACTTATGTAAGGTTTGTTGAGTTAAGGTACACTTCAATGGTTTCAAAGAATTGAACTATATTGCTTAAAGGGGCTGTCCAGGATAAAATAAAAATTTAACCCTAAACTAAACCTCCTCCCCCTAACTTCTAATTTACTTACTTTAAAAAAAATAAATAAAAAAAATAATATACCTATAAATTACCCAGATCGCCCCCCCATCGTACTTACCTGTTTTCATTTGTCTGGGAACAAAGCGTCACTTTCATCTTTTCTGGCGGCGCCTGTGCAATAGAGCCTATTGCGCAATCGCCGACAGACGTGAAGAGAAGAAGCCTCTCTCCAATGCATGCGCAATAGAGCTCTGTTGGCCACAGAAGTCCACAGAAGGCGTCGGCGGGACAGAACAAACTGAACTTCAGGACACAGAAGACAGGTAAGTATGATGGGATGGTGTGGGATGAGTTAGTTAGTTAGGTAGGGTTAGTAGTCCGTGGCCTAGCTAGGGAAACAGGGAGGGGGTGTTTACTCATGTAAACAAATGCAGAGGATACCAGGAGCTCCCAGAGAAACTCAGAAATTACTCAAAACACTGCTAAAGGTATTTTGGTGCACTTATTAACCCACTAATAGCACTAAAATACCTTTTTTTAAAAATGTTTTTTGCCCGGAAAACCCCTTTAACATTAAAAGGGCTGGTTATGATGTTATTTATCATTTCAGTATGTAGACTGAAAAAATGAACAGCAAGAAAAATAAAGGTTAAAAATTAAAGCAACTTACGCATTCTCTTCTTTCTGAGGTCAATCAATTTCTCTTCCAAAGCGAGGGTCTCCTTCACGAAAGATTAAAAGGAAATAGATTAAATAAATTTACAGAATCTGGATCAAATAGTCATGTGATGTGGCATCACTGAATGGAGGACGTATAGCAGTGGAAACATTATTTAAGACTAGAAGTAGATTTGAAAGATTTTTTATTTCTCAACTTTGATCTCAGTGAAGACGTTTCCCAAAATTCATTCCTTTCACAAAGAACCTGAATTACAGCAGGCCCAGTTACTGTACCCTCAGCAATCACCTGCTGTAGTTGTCATGGGATGCATGCAGTTGCCCAGTCTATTGGAGCAGCTTTCCTTACGCCCCATCCACACAACCATATGCAGAGTGCGGGTCAGTGGAAACAGAACAAATGTCAATCCGTGTGCTGGCTATGATTTTCACTGATTGAATGGGGAGAGCTGCTAAAACGGTACAGCAGCGGCCCCCAAACTTTTTGTACCAAGGCCAAGTAGGTCAATTTTCCTGTGGCTCTGTGGGGGCAGTGTTTTCGGTGGTGGGGCAGGGTTCGGGTGAATGAGCTGCTCATAAGAAAACACTAAGTGTAAAACGCAAACAAAGTGTATATTTAATGATTACATTTATACATTTCCCTATACTTTATTAAGGGAGAGTTCTCTCCATATCATACATAACTTATTGGTGGTATAGAGAGCTCCCTTAATAAAAGTATGTAGGGCAGGTAGGGACATCACTCAGGAGGTACTATTAGTAACCCTCCACAGGTAATATAGTGCACCACCCCCCAGTTCATAACATTACTTGTGAGTGGGGCAAATGTTATTAACTGCGGGGTTAGGGGGGACAGGGGGTGGAGGGAGAGGCACTGTTACTGTAATAGTGCCCCCCCACAGGTAATAGTGCCCCCCACAGGTAATAGTTCCCCCTCCCCCTGTTACTATAATTACTTTATACTTACCTGCTTACTAATGCAGATTTCAGGATCTCTTCTGACACGCAGGATGTGTGCATCTTCTATGCTGCTCCCAGCCCCAGCGGCACCATAGCGAAGGTTCTGGGAGCAGAATAGAGATGCACACATCCTGTGTGTCAGCGAAGATCCCTGGAGTTGCATTAGTAAGCAGGTAAGTGGAAAGTGATCTGCTTGTGTAGGATACGGTCACTACTGTGGACACTTACTAGGAGTCAGATGATGCTCCTATGCTGCAGCATGGGAGCATCAGCAAACACCTAGTAGCATACAGCGGCCCCCAATGACCGGGCAGGGATCTCTGTGTTATAGGACCTACTCCATATTTTGCGGCTCTTTTTTATGTCCCGGTTTTAAAAATTATATATGTATGTATGGGGCCCTAGAAAAAAAAAAAAAAAGGCAGGCATATTATTTGCAACTGCATGAGGCCTTAATGGAGGGAATTTGTCATACCATTTATACCAGTTTTGGGCAGAACATATATGATAAAGGTTGCAAATTTTGGCAGACTGACTGACTGTTTATGTGCCAAAACTTGCAACTGGAGAGACGTAGCCTCCCACACCCCAGCAAATTTACTATAACAAAGGCATTAAAGAGGACCTTTCACCACCTCCACCAATTCAAGTACTTAGCATCTATTATAATAGGCGCCACTCCACTGATTCTAGCACAGTTGGAATTTTCTCTCTAGCCCCCACCATTCCCAAGCAACAAGCACAGTTAGTTTTGGCACCTGATGTGCTACTTAAGCTCTGTAGTATCAGAAGGGCGGTGTCAGGCAGGGGGACATGATTCAGAGCTTAAATGAGAAGCAACCAGTGTCTGCTCCTGCCTGACACTGCCCTCGTGACAGTACAGAGACTAAATAGCATATCAGTCACCAAAACTAACAGCATTGATTGCTAGATCGGGGACCGGCGTCCCGTTGGCATAACAGCTGGGAGCAGTCATTGAAGGATCCTAGGCTTGTCTGCCATTTAGTAAAAAAATAAAATTAAAAAAAAAAAAATGAAAAATTCAAATCACCCCCCTTTCCCTAGGATACACATAAAAGTACTTCAATACCGTGAAACACATACACATTAGGTATCCCTGTGTCTGAAAACGCCCAGTCTACAAATATATCAAAATATTTTTCCTGTACGGTGAACGCCGTAGTGGAATAAAAAAAAAAAAAAAGTGCCAAACCGACGTTTTTCCGCTGATTTGCCTCTGATAAAAATTTTAATAAAAAGTGATCAAAGCAATAGACATTCCCCAAAATGGTGCAACTAAAAAGTACACCTGGCCCCACAAAAAAAAAAAAAAAAAAAAGACGCTTTATGCATTCCCGTACACAGAAATATAAAAAATTTTTGTGTCAGAATATGGCGACTAAGAAAAATAATTTTTTTGCAAAGTTTTAGATCTTTGTTAAGGGGTTAAAATGTAAATAAAAGTATATAAGTTTGATATCCGTGGAATCATACAAAAACATAGAATACAGGTGACATGTCATTTTGGCTGCAGAGTGAACGCCGTAAAAACAACGCCCGTAAGAAAGTCACACAAATGCACTTTTTCTCCAATTCCACCCAATTCTGAATTCTTTTCCAGCTTCCCAGTACATTGTACATAATAATAAATGATACCATGATGAAGAACAATTTGTCCCACAAACATTAAGCCCTAATATGTCTCTGTGAACGGAAAAATAAAAAAGTTATGGTGTTTGGGAAGCAGGGAGTCAAAAACGAAAATCTAAAAATTCCCCCGACGGGAAGGGGTTAATAAATTTGGCATATCTTACTCTGGTGCAGGGGAGATGAGGTCTGGCTTACCTTCTGTGATTTAAGGATCTGATTGCACAGCCCCATACTATGCTCCATGGTGTCATTTATCAACCTAAAAAATATGTTAAAACAATTATTCTTCCAGCATGACCCAAGATGTAAACAGAAGGAAACTGAAATATACTGTTGAAAAACTGCCACATAGTGTTATATAGGATAAAGATGTGCTTCTCTGCAAATGGAGCAAAAAGCAAAAAATAAAGTTCTAAAATAGCAAGTGGTACCAGTGAATGGTAACAAAGACATTCTCAGGAGCAGTACTGCAAACTAGTAGTACCCGATACACAAGCAGTAAAGCAATGTGTATTGGCCCTGGCTTTATTTGTGAAAGCTGCCAAGTCTGAGACTGCACCCATGACTTTACACAGAAACGGGCACTACTTTATCACTTCAATTTTAAAGGGAGTCTATCATTAAAAAAAAAAAAAAATCACTTAAGCTAATGGCATGTTGGAACAGCCATTCTTCTCCTACCTTTCATTGTGGTCTTCTCCCAGCCGTTTCTGTAAAATATCCGTTTTTTTAGTTATGGAAATGATCCTCACGGAGCACCCGGGGCGTTCCTCCTTGGTAGCGAGCACCCACTGTGTCATCGCCCATTAGTCTGTTGTGGTGACTCCCATCTTGGTCTTCTCTGTATCTTCTTTCTTCTACTTCCTCTGACGCAGCGCTGGACCGCCGCCATTTTCTGGTGGTCTTTCACAAGAGGTGCAGTACGGACCACCGGAAAATGGCGGCCCGTCATGCGCAGTCAGGGGAAGTAGAAGAAAGAAGATAGAGGAGACCAAGATGGGAGTCACCATAACAGACTAATGGGCGGTGACATGCGATGATGCGGTGGGTGTTCGCAGAAGAGGAGGAACGCCCCGGGTGCTCCGTGAGGATCATTTCCACAATTGAAACTGATTTTTACAGAAAAGGCTGGGAGAAGACAACAATGAAAGGTAGGAGAAGAATGGCCTTTTTAAAGGCCATGCCAACGTGCCATTAGCTTAAAAGTTGTTTTTTTTAATGATAGATTCCCTTTAACATCATAAATGGGCATTGGAGTATAAGACAATGACAATATATTAAAGGACAGGTGCTCTTTAAAGTCAATTGACTCATACAGCCACCACATGTACCCTTATACATATCACAATTGGGTAGTATACATTTTCTCATGTAATGCAATTTTGTAACATAGGTCAAATGCCAAACCATTTAACAATAACAATCCATATACATCAGGTTTATATAAAGCAAGACTTACATGTTAAATACCCAGCAGTAACACTTACTTTGACTCTGTGTTCTGCTCTAACAACTTTCTGTGTAATGCGTCATATAACTGCATCCTACATTAAAGAAATTGTAATGAAAAGGTCAGAAATCGTTAAAAGCAAAATATACATACTGTATTTAACTGGCCTTAAAAAAATGGTCAAGTGGACTGAGCTCTGATTTACAAAGAAAAGACGGCGCTCAGAGAGGATACTCGCCTTCGCAATAACAGTGATTTGTTATGATGTGCAACTTTCAGATTTTCAATCTCTTTTTCCAAATGTGTAATCCTGCCAAAAAAGAAGTAAAGAGTCAATATCCATAAATGTGACTGAGATGTCATCACCTCAATAGTTACAATGTGGTAAAAGCAGTGGGCTCAGAACCACTGGAAATGTATGCAGTCTGAAAACGTGTAAGACAATTATCATTATGTCTGCACTGACTTCTATCTATGTCACCTTTAATTACAAAGCCAGGAGTGGAGACTACACAGAGATAAGGTATAAGGTGTTTTGACCTGCTCCTGGTTTTGACACACAATCACTTATACAAAGCAGTGATGTGTGAATAAGTCCTTAGTCTTATCCATCAGGGTTATGCTTCTACAGTCTAACTCAAAATGACACCCACTCATAATGATCTACAGAGATAAACTCTTACCCCTCAGTCATATATTCCTTAGTGAGGTTCTCTGTGGGGAAATCTTCTGCTGACATTTCACCTGCATAGTAAAAAAAAACAAAGAGCATGTAACACAATCACATAATCCTGGAGCACAGCAGGGGATTCCAAAAACTACCAAAGGCCCAATGAAACAGTCATGATAAGGACTTAGACCCTGTAATGACCATACATGTATGTCACTAGGGCAGGGCTTTAATCCAACTCTATATGTAGGTTACTAGAATGTTAATGTCCTTTTGACCTACATACAGAAATATGAAAAATATACAAAATTAAAAGAAAACAAAAATACATTACTGATAAAAAAAAAATAATTATTGCCTTGTAATAAACAGCTAGAGATATCCATATCACAAGGACCAAAACTAAATAGGGGGCAAATTGTAATAATTTTAGTGTAAATTTGAAAATTTTAAGTTTAACTCCCATTTTATAGCACATTTATAGAACTCACCTCTAGGTAAATATAAAGCTTTTTTTTAAAATTTAAATACAGATGTGGATTGCATTATAACAGAGCGACTTGGAACACTAAACCACAGGTCTAAGGACCTGTGGGTGGTTTAGTGTCCCAAATGGACCTGACAGGTTCCCTTTAGGCTGGGGCCCCATATGGCGTAAACTCTGCGGTTTGTCTGCAGCTTTCTACAGTCACTGCAAGGTGGATGGGATTCTAGCAAATCCCATCCCCACAGTGCTGTAAAATACACGCAGCAGACACGCTGCGATTTCCAAAAAACGTTGCGGTTTTGGAAATCACAGCATGTCAATTATACCTACGGAAACGCCGGTGGTTTTCCTATTGTACAGAAAGCCCGCAGGGGAAACCTCTGCAAACTTTCTGTGAAAAGCGCTGTGGGAAAACCTGCAATGCGTTGCCGCCGCGGTTTTTCCCACATAGCTTTTTTGCTGTGGGACGCTACGTGGGGCCTTAGCCTCAAGTAGCTTTTTTAGTAGTAGTTTTTTAGTATCTCAGGTTTTTTTACAGCTAGTACTTCGAGAACCTCATCTTTCTTACAATACCAGAACCATTTTTCTAGGTGGTATAAAACCAGAGATACAGCCATTTAAAGTAAACATCCCTTCTTTGGCAAATGCTACAACTCTACATACTGGCAATACAAATGTGTACTGACTTTCCCTAATAACAGCTCAGAGTTGCTAGTGAGAATGCTACAGCCTGTTTTCTAATAAAGAAATTAGATGAATGTATTAATTAGGTTAATTAAGTATATTACAAAAATGGTCAAGACCCCCCAACATAATAGCAACATAAAAAAAATAATGAAATGGGACATTTCACATTAACACTAATAAAACTAAAAAAGGAAAACAAATATTTTTAATAAAAAAAAAACAAAAACTACAAGGTGTCTGTGTAATTTACATCTATGAATAAAATAGGCCAGGAGAAATAGATAGCTAGATAGATAGCTAGATAGATTTGAGGATGAGATTACTCAAGGGGAAGATCGATCTATTATAAATCTCAACATTACCTGCTCTGATCTTGTTCTCCAGCTCAAACTTCTGACGTTTCAGCTTTTCCAACTGTCTGGATAGAGGAAAAAAAAAAAAAAAAAAGTGTGAATCAAAGCTGCCATGATACAGGTTCTATAATAATGTGCAGTTCCCCTCTGAAGAACCCCTGTATCTTTTGGATTTGCAGGAGTAGACTTACCGTATTCCCAGCACCATGAATAGAATATAGGGGCTGCTCACAATGCCAGTTGTCTGCAAAGAGGCTACTGCCATGTGCTGGTGAGGGCCCCATGTCATCCCTGCTGATGGAATATGGGCATATTGATGGACTCCTATAAATGACACGAGTCTTTTCAGTGCAGTAACGTCAACAGCAGGGCTGAGGTGTCAGGACTAATTTTTTAGTAAAGTCGTAAAAAAGCTACGGACTGATTTCACAATAAAATCATTAATTATTTTTAATCATATTATACAAATATTGGCATTTAATTACATAGCTTGTTACATAGTTACTTCCATATGAATCCAGTTATTGGCTTTTTCATGAATTAGAGGATCTTTACTGTTTCTGACTGACCATGGCTGTCGGCTATATATGAAGGAGCTGGAGTCCAAGTCCAAGCAGGAGTCAGGCTATGGTAAAACAGGCCAGTAGTCTGGCCTACCGACTTCTCAGCCCTTCTCACCAGTGTTATGCTCTATTCACACAACCGTTTATCAGATTATGGCAGTTTAGTCAGATATATATGCCATTGTTAGTGCTTTCTTTGTCTATAGATTGGAGTCCTGTTGGCATGGCATTAGGCCAGTAACCTCAGGACATAGGGGGAGGCATTGTTCCTGGAAGATTTCATTGAACACAATAAATAGGCAACCACTTCAGTGCTTTTATTGGTTTGCATTTTTGACTTCAGGCAGTCCAGTTAGACCACTATGAAGTGGGTTGGAGTATATCGTGGGCTTATTTCATATACGTACCTAGACTGGACGCTTGTATGCATCCTGAGCACTGCTGAAATCAGGTGGTGTTAGTGGATTTTTCTTATCTGCACTTGATTTTTAGTTTTTCATTTTTAAGGTTATTAATAAAAGTGAAGTTTTATTATTTTTGTATTAGTGTCTCCAAATCCGTTTCTATGAATTGCACATCTAAAAATACAGCTTGCTTTATTAATTCAGAGAAGACAGACAACACAAAGCTGAGGAAGACTGTCATCTGAATAGGCTCTTATATTCATAAGTCAATCCATTTAAAAAAAGAAAAGAAAAAAAAAAAATTCTCACGAGTCCAGCTTCTGAAATCTGACAATCAGCCATACAAAGCAGTTACTGCAGGCCAGACAATACACTATATTGATGGTCTGAGTCCACCGGAGCAGAAGCCAATGATAGGCTGTATTCTGGCCTCCAGTGATGACGTCTCAGCAAGGACTAGCTGTAGCTGTGACCTCACTGATGCTGACAGGCCCCAGCTACTGTTGCAGTGGGAACATATCAGTGCCTGGATGTCATCACTGGAAGTCAGAATACATACACCAGTAGGGGACCATAAAGTGGTGGAGGATCAGTAATTCTATTACGATGTTTTTATTTTGTGCTATTTTTGAATTTTATTTTTGGTGGCTGGACAAACCATTTAAGGATTCAGCTGATCCTACAATTACAGAGGACCTTTCACCACTTCCAACAAGTCCAGCTCTTTACATCAATTAATAGGCACTGACTCTGACACAGTTGGAATTTTTTCTCTAGCCCCCACCATTCCCGAGCAATGAATGCTATTAGTTTTGGTGCCTGATATACTATTTAGTCTCTGTATTGTCAGGAGGACGGTGTCAGGCAGGAGCAGAAAAGGCGTGTGATTCTCAGTTCTGACACTGACTGCCTCTGATTGGAGCTCTGGATCACACCCCCCTTCTGACATTACAGAGTTACATCAGGCATCAAAACTAACTGCATTTGTTGCTTAGTAATGGCGGGGGCTAGAGAGAAAATTCCAACTGTGCTAGAATCAGTAGAGCGTTGCCTATTAATAATTGCTAGGAACTTGAATTGGTGGAGGTGGTGAAAGGTCCCCAAAATAATGGGTATTGGCAGGAAAAGAATATAAAATTATGTTATATCCAGCCTGCTTCACCCCGGTCCTCTGCAGCAGTTGGGTTTATCATAGATATCCAAGTAGCGCACATAACTTGCTGACTGGTGGAGGTTCGACCACTGTGATTGGCACGGTGCATAATGTCCGATCAGGCGCTCCATTCAAAACTAAAGAGCAAAGTAGCAGCTGTCAGACCCACACCAATCAAGTTACCCCTTATCCTTTTGGTACCCCTTTAAAGGAGTTGACCAGGATTTTCAGAAAATTGGCCATGAGCAGGATATGACCTCTGGGATCCCCAATGATCACGAGACATGGGGTGCAGCTGGTCAGACAGCATACAGCGCTCCATTCCCACAGGTCAGACCCCCACCGATCAGGATGTTACTGATAGGGGGTAACTTGCTGTGACTGAGTAGCCCTTTAAGTGAAAAGAAAACCTTATGTCGCCTGACAGTATTATGACATCTGGGACTTGTAGTGCGCTAAACAGTCTGTCGTTTGCACTTACTTCAGCAGGCGCACGGGACAGGCTGTAGGCTGTGGCTTGTCATCTCGGCATCCCATTAGCGTCACTCTTCCAAGCTCCATGCCCTGCCTCTCCAGCAACAACAAAGGCTCGGGCTCCATGTGTGCCTGTGCCCGCATATCCCCGGCACCCTGGGCCCGCTGCATGTGTGCCTGTGCCCGCATATCCCCGGCACCCTGTGCCCGCTCCATGTGTGCCTGTGCCCGCATATCCCCGGCACCCTGTGCCCGCTGCATGTGTGCCTGTGCCCGCATATCCCCGGCACCCTGTGCCCGCTGCATGTGCGCCTGTGCCCGCATATCCCCGGCACCCTGTGCCCGCTGCATGTGCGCCTGTGCCCGCATATCCCCGGCACCCTGTGCCCGCTGCATGTGTGCCTGTGCCCGCATATCCCCGGCACCCTGTGCCCGCTGCATGTGTGCCTGTGCCCGCATATCCCCGGCACCCTGTGCCCGCTGCATGTGTGCCTGTGCCCGCCCCCCCCCGCATATCCCCGGCACCCTGTGCCCGCTGCATGTGTGCCTGTGCCCGCATATCCCCGGCACCCTGTGCCCGCTGCATGTGTGCCTGTGCCCGCATATCCCCGGCACCCTGTGCCCGCTGCATGTGTGCCTGTGCCCGCATATCCCCGGCACCCTGTGCCCGCTGCATGTGTGCCTGTGCCCGCATATCCCCGGCACCCTGTGCCCGCTGCATGTGTGCCTGTGCCCGCATATCCCCGGCACCCTGTGCCCGCTGCATGTGTGCCTGTGCCCGCATATCCCCGGCACCCTGTGCCCGCTGCATGTGTGCCTGTGCCCGCATATCCCCGGCACCCTGGGCCCGCTGCATGTGTGCCTGTGCCCGCATATCCCCGGCACCCTGGGCCCGCTGCATGTGTGCCTGTGCCCGCATATACCCGGCACCCTGGGCCCGCTGCATGTGTGCCTGTGCCCGCATATCCCCGGCACCCTGGGCCCGCTGCATGTGTGCCTGTGCCCGCATATCCTCGGCACCTTGGGCCCGCTGCATGTCGCCGTCTCCTCCTTCCAGCTGAGCTATATAAACACAACAGGACTGAGATCCCGAAACATTCAAAATACTTCCCGCCGACCACGGGGCGTGGCCTCACAGCCTGCTGCTCTGTACATACAGTACTACAGCCACAGGGAATCGCGTCACTGTCACATGATCGCGCTGTACATCAAAGGGGCGGGGCCTAAGAGCGGTATGTGCCATCTTATTGGTGGTTTAACGAGTTTGTAGTCCATGCGATCTACTGGTTATGAACGGGGAAGTAAATAAGTGAGAAGGCGTGGTTATGGTCATGTGACCAGAAATACACATGAGCTAGATTTTTTTTTTTTTTTTTTTAAATAATTACAACTTTATTAATGGTATACATAAAGCTTGGTGAACAAGTCTTGTCGAGATTTTCCTAGTATTTAGTTTATTCTTATTATGCTCTACTTACAACATTTACATGCCTTTAAGATTAAGATGGTCAGAGAGAGACAGTAAGGGTAAGGGTATGTTCACACTGAGATTTTTGCAGGCTGAAAAATTCTACTTCAGGAATTAGGAAACATTTTTTGAGGCTTTTTTTTTTACTTGATGTGTATTTTGCCACGTTTTTTTATGCATTTTTTATACGTTTTTTTTAATCGCTGTTTTTTATGCGTTTTTTTTTTACCCCAGCACCCTAAATGGACCTGGAAACTTCACTTTACCCTAAGTTCACACGGAAGAGTTTGGCGCTGTTTTGACGCTGAATTTACCAAACAGAAAATTTGTGCTCTGCTTGACAAAAACAGATGAGGATTTTGACGCTAAATTTGAAACAGATTTTTAGGTTGGTGCCCCACGTGGCGTAATCATACAGAAAAAAACACGCCGTTTTACAGATCCGCTAGCAGATTTTGACGAATTCTGCGTCCAGTTCTGCACCGACGGAAAAACTATATTTTCTGACTCCTTTTTATTTCATTGGGATTTCTCAGCCGGAATTCGCCTGAATGAGCAGGATGCTTATTTTTCCACTAGCTCAAAAAATCAGCTATTGCTTCCCATTGTAATGAATGGGAAGCAGAATTTGAGGCGGATTCTGTGTCAAAATCAGCACCAAATTCCTACATGTGAACTTACCCTAAAGCTGGGAGGACATGGGCCCCTACTGTCCCTCAGTGTTCCAGCATATGTTGTACTATGGAGGCCTTTTCACAGTCCTATACCCTGGTGTAACTCTAGGGGCCACAGTCTTCGCAGCTGAAACTGGGCCCAGAAGTCAGGGGGCCCCACAGGTCACTCTCAAATTCTTTGATCTCCTTTTGGATTTCCTTTAATAGCAGGCACTCCATGGGTCATAATTTTTTTGACCCGTGTTCTTTGGAAAGTTGGACTGAGAAGATTTATGATACACAGCCTTCCACTCTTAGAAAGGAACATTAATCCTATAATGGCAAAAAAAAAAAAAAAATAGCAATTGGTCAGCAGCATATAGTGAGGGAGGGATTCTGTGGCACAAAAGGGGGCATGGTTATTATGTAGGGGGCACCGATAGGGCATAGTAATGATGGGAAGATGGTGTGCACAGACATGTCTTCATATGAACAAGCCTTCACAAGCAGTCTGGGCCCAGATGGAGAATGAAAGGGAAATGTAAATGCTGCTTAAATGTATGGATGGGACATGGCAACTGGTTATTTGAAGAAGTTGTGCAGGGGGGGCCCCAAGCTAAGCTTTTGGACCAGGGCTTGTGAGCCTTAAAGTCTAGCCTTAAAGTCACAAAGACACGAACTTAAAGGAATGTAGCGCCATTGTTTTATTTATTTATTCAAACCAGATATCAATTTTTTTTCTAAACTGTTATTTTCTAGTCTTTTTTTTCTAGCATAGTTATGGCCATGTAGCTATGCTCTGTGGAGGAAGAATGAGTAGACAAACTGTGACATAATCTATTGTCAGTAGTGGATTTAATGTGGGTTTTATGTGATAGTTTCTATAGAGTTGTTATCTTCTACTTTAATCCTGTCTTTGTCTCTGATGTAGATAAGAGGACTGCTGCAAAGAAAACAACTTCAGAATTGGCAAGTGTCAGTAAATTATTAGGCTTAGTGGACAGAGTTAAAATTGCATGATTTAGTACTTTTTATAAAATACAGATAGTGACATGGAAAATTTAAAATAATAATAATAATTAAAAAAATATGTTTAGCATAATAACTGTTTAAAAAGTAGTTAATTTTATGGTGACACATTCCCTTTAAGGAGTGTTGAAATCAACAATGTAGTATACTCTTAAAAAGAAGGAATAAAGTGGTGCATTGAACATCCCAAATTAAATGAATAATACTTACCTAGGTAAAGAAAAAAATCTTTGCAACTACCCAAGTAAGAACAGTGAAAGAAATAGGAATATCATGAAAGTCTACAATCACAAATAATTTAATGAATGTGAATATAGTTTTGTCACCATAAACAAACCTTAAACATGGCCAGTGTGGTGTAAGGATGTATACAAGTCTGTTATTTCATATTAGATCAATGTTTGTTTTTTAGATTTTAGATTTCCTTTCTAGGCCTTATTTTGTAAGAGATCTAGTCTAGAGATGCAGACAATCTGAGCTCTAAGGCTGGGTTCACATCTGCGTTCGTCAATGCGCTCGAAATCAGTATTTGAAATCTTCAAAAACTGATTTTGAGCGATCCGGATTAAAACCCATTGATTTCACTGGGTTTTTAAAAGTAAGCTGCATCCGCATGTATCAGTTTGTGCCATTTCCGTCTGGTTTCTGCTTTTTTGTGCGGAGAGAAAAGTAGAACTTGCAGGACTTTGTCTCCATACTAAAAATAAGGATACCAGATGGACAGCAACAAATCCGTTTTTTTTTAACATTGAGGTCTATGGAAAACTATGCGCATGCTCAGAATGAAGAAGGGGGAAGAAAAAAAGAAACAGATTGGTCAAAAACGGACACAAATGGATTACAAACGGTCAGTTTTTTTGAACGGACACCCATTGACTAATCCGTCTAAAAAAATCGGATTTGGGTATCTGCTGTGTAATCGTTTGCAATCCTTTTTGTACCAAACCGCTTTTCTCTTAAAATGGTTTGCAAGCAGACGGATACCAGACGCAGATGTGAACTCAGCCTAAGACAATCTGTTTCTTGAGAAATACAATTATTTCATACCAAGGAAATTCTGTTCTGTTCTAAATCTGATGAAATCTCTATCTACTATTATAGAATGTAATAAAAATTATTATGAATTCTGATTCATCCAAAAATACATTGAAAGTGTTAAGGCACTGTTTCCCAAACCATGGGTTGCGACCCCTTGGAGGGGGGGGGGCACATGGACCAAGTTGAGAAATTTCTTCCACAGTGCAGGACTGCAAGCTGCTAGCAATACTAGTTGTTGGTATTTTGCAGTCCTGCAAAAGAAACTTTCATGATTTCATAGTCATGTGGCCAGTTACATGCAGGGGCAGAGCTTGTACAATAAACTGACTGTCCAGGGCAGCCTGTAGGGTAGCAATTTGGCGGTAGCAGTGCTGAGTGTGTGTGTTGGGGGAAATGTGGCTGTAGCAAAGCTGAATGTGTGGAAGGTTAAGTGGAATTAGCAGAGCTGAATGTGTGGGGAAAAGTGGATTAGCAAGGCTGAGTGTGTGGAGGGAAATGTAAATATAGCAAAGCTGAGTGTAAGGAGGCAGCAGGCTGTATGCAGGGAGGTAACATGGGCAGCAGTGTTGTGTGTGGAGGAGGAAACAGCTAGTTGTGGATATGGAGACTGCAGAGCTGTGCATGTAGGGAATGTACAGTTAGCAGAGCTGTGTTTGGGGGAGAACATGGAGGTAGAAGAGCAAAACAGAGGCAGCACGTAGATGAAAAGCATAATAAAGGCCAAATATAGTTGAATTTTTTTTTTCAGATGGGACTAAGTACAGCAGTGTGTGTGTGTGTGTGTTTGGTCCTGAATGAAAGTCTTGCCCCAAAAGGGCACCCTGCTTTAAGAAAGTTTGGAGACCACTGTTCTAAGGGGTTAGTCTTCTTAAAGACGACAGCCAATATGCATAATATTAGGTGAATTTGACTCACAGGAGTTGGCCTGGCCTGCATAACGGTTTGGTCTTCTGGAGAGACTTCCACAATGTAATATAAATATTGATGTATATAAAATTGGATTATCCAATGAATTTAAATTACTTTGAAACAAATCCATAAAATTCAGTCTTATTCAGAATGAACCATCATTTGGATTCTGGGAACACTGCAGTATGATAGCTATTCACCTATACACAAGGCCTAAGTGTGTTTCTGGATAAAGCCTCCTAGATTTTTCTTTCAGGTAATCCACACTGAACCCAAGATTTTGCATGTTGCAATGGTAAGTCCTTAGGTCCTTTTGGTTAGAATGGAGGGTTGTTTCCTCTAATCTCGTGACCAGGGCTTGAAGTTCAGTGTTCAGGTTCTGCAGAGCTTCATTTTCATTATGGAGAATGTTCTTCTCTTTGATGGCAAGATCACGTTCCCATTTAGCTAAGGTTATCTTCTCCTCAAGGTCTTGCAATCTGTAAGTGGGCAAATATGCAGACAGATGTGATACACTAATATCAGTATAAAAAAGTAATGGCTGAAACATTAGTCTTATTAAAACATCATCAGATATATAAGTTAGACAGGTCATATACAGTACATATAGGACAGGTCATCATACATATAGGAATTTATGTGCTATTAACACCCAGCACCTCTCAGATACTCTACAGTCCTCTCTGTCCCCCATCTCTTCACTCTCCTGTCCCAATCTGGCCACCAGTCACTATAATGAAAGCCTTAAGAGTGCATTGGATGAGGCGGCTCCCCCCTCCACTCGAAAGGTTAGACGCAGGAGGCAGCAACCCTGGCACACGCCACAGACACGTTTTCTTCAGCGGTGCTCTAGGTGTGCTGAACGTCTGTGGAGAAAATCACGTACACCTGCAGACTTCCTCCACTTTAAATTTATGCTTAAAACCTATAATTCTGCCCTTCACCTAGCCAAACAAGCCTATTTCACCACTCTCATCTCTTCTCTCTCCTGTAACCCTAAAAGGCTATTTGAAACTTTTCATTCCTTACTTACCCCTAAGGTGCACATGCCATTCACAGACCTTAGCGCAGATGACCTGGCCTCTTATTTCCATGATAAAATTGATAAGATCCGTCAGGAAATAACTGCCCAATCCCCAGGTGGCATTGACCCCCTCACCAGCCGCACTTCAGACTGTTCATTCTCATCTTTTGAACCTGTTACAGAGGAGGAAGTATCTCAGCTACTTTCCTCTTCTCGCCCTACGACCTGCAGTAGTGACCCTTTCCCCTCACACCTTCTCCAGTCTCTGTCGCCTGCCGTCACAACTTACCTTACTAAAATATTTAACCTCTCTCTCTTCTGGAATTTTCCCATCCTCTTTCAAACATGCTGTCATAACCCCACTACTGAAGAAATCCTCCCTTGACCCGTCCTGTGCTGCTAACTATCGACCTGTCTCTAACCTTCCTTTTATCTCCAAGATCTTGGAACGCTTGGTCTATTCTCATTTAATCCGCTATCTTTCTGCTAACTCTCTTCTTGACCCCTTACCATCTGGCTTCTGCACTCTGCACTCTACTGAAACGGCCCTCACAAAAGTCTCCAATGATCTCCTGATGGCTAAATCCAAAGGTGACTTCTCTCTTCTTATTCTTCTAGATCTCTCAGCAGCATTTGACACTGTTGACCATCAACTCCTTCTCACTATGCTCCGCTCTGTTGGCATCACAGACACCGCTCTCTCCTGGTTCTCCTCTTATTTCTCTGACTGCACTTTCTGTGTATCATTTGCGGGCTCTGTTTCTTCCCCTCTTCCCCTTGCCGTTGGGGTTCCTCAGGGCTCGGTCCTAGCTCCCCTGCTCTTCTCCCTCTACACAGCACCCATTGGACAAACCATCACTAGATTTGGCTTCCGGTACCATCTTTATGCTGATGACACCCAATTATTCACGTCATCCCGTGACATCACCCCTGCACTAATACAAAACACCAGTGACTGTCTCTCTGCCGTCTCAAATATCATGTCTTCGCTCTATCTGAAACTGAATCTCTCAAAGACTGAATTACTGCTGTTTCCACCATCTAATAGATCTGTCCCTGATATCTCCATTGCAGTCTCCGGCCTTACCATAACTCCTAGGCAGTATGCCCACTGCCTCAGGGTTTTGTTTGACTCAGACCTTTCCTTCACCCCCCTTATCCAATCACTCGCACGCTCTTGTCATCTCCACCTCAAAAACATCTCCAGAATCCGCCCTTTCCTTACCACAGATACACTAAAGACGCTTATTGTTGCCCTGATTCACTCTCGCCTTGACTACTGTAACTCCTTACTAATCGGTCTTCCCCTTACTAAACTCTCCCCTCTACAATCTATTCTGAATGCAGCGGCCAGGCTCATCTATCAGTCTAGACGCTACAGCGATGCCTCCGGTCTGTGCCGATCACTACATTGGCTGCCTATTCAATACAGAATACGATATAAACTTATCACCCTCATTCACAAGGCTCTCCATAATGCTGCACCTCCCTACATTTCCTCCCTCATCTCTGTCTATCGCCCAATCCGTACTCTCCGTTCATTCAATGACCTAAGACTAACATCCTCTATTATCAGAACCTCCCACGCTCGTATACAAGACTTCTCCCAAGTTGCACCACTTCTCTGGAATTCTCTATCCCAGACTATCAGATTAACCCCCAATTTCCACAGCTTCAAGCGTAAACTAAAGACATATCTTTTCAGACAGGCCTATCACAACTCCTAATGTAAACCCTTCTGTAGTAAGATTCCCTAAAACGTACCCTCCTCTGTTTATGGTTCAACATTACCTCACAGGATATGATGCCGTATCAGACTAACTTTATATGCCCAGGCACCATCTGCACGTTAAAGGACATGACTGGTGACGGCTCATACAGCCTTATATATGTGTAATGACAGTAACCTCTATTACAAAATTGTCTGACCATTGTATAAACAATGCTACCTCCGATGCCGCCCCTGCTACCTCTTGTGTCACCCCCTCTACCTCATAGATTGTAAGCTCTTGCGAGCAGGGCCCTCAGTCCCAGTGTGTGAATTGACTATTTCTTTGTAATGTATCTTTTTTTGTCAGTACTTGAACCCTAAAAGTTGTACAGTGCTGCGGAATATGTTGGTGCTATATAAATAAAATGTATTATTATTATTATTATATGGATCATACAAATTGTACAGTGCTGCGGAATATGTTGGCGCTATATAAATAAAATGTATTATTATTATTATTATTATTATATCAATGTCCCTATTGGTATCCATGAAGAACACTCATTCTGTCTACTGTAGGTATAGGACCAACAAGTCAGAGCACATCCATCCATAGAATCCTTCAAAGTTCTTATAATGAATAAAAATTAGAGATGAGAGAACCTCTCAAGATTAGTTTTGGGTTTGGCAGCTCAGGTCCCTGGTTTGTTTCGGGAGGAACAAGTTTGGTGCGACCCACACTTTAATTTGGCTTAAAACATAGTGTAGAATACTTTTAGTGCTCCTAGGAACCTATCTATGTAATTTCTAGCTCTCAAAGCAAACACAGTGTCAAAGTGAAAAGTGACATTATTATACTGTGGGGTCTCTTCAGTCCCCAGAGTATAGTAGGGGGAACCCCAGGGGAGGTGTAAACAAAAAAAAAACATTCATACTCACCTTCCGTTACATATCTTGGGCCTCCTCACGGCATCTGGCACTTTCCTTGTGACGTCCGGCCCTCTTCTTTGATGTCATTGACTCGGGGATCACAGCTGAGGTCCACGATTGGGCCACCAGCGGTCACATAGGCACACCACGCAACATGACGTCACAAGGCGGCCCAAGAGAGGTAACAGAAGGTGAGCATGAATGGTTTTTTTTTTCACCTCCCATGGGCCTCCACATATTATACTCTGGGGTGCAAAGAGACCATTTTAGAAAAACTAAGAATTTGGAATATTCAGGATGAGCCTGGCTCGATACAAGCTGATTTTCCCATCTCTAATAAAAATGCTGTCAAGCTTTGTTAGTAAAATACTGTATTGCTTTCTTATCTGATCCAGCAGTGACTGCTCTACAGAAAGAAAGAGACAGTAGATTTAAAGGGGTTGTAGTCATTGATATTTCCCTGACTGCCCTTACAGTAGCCCAAGGAAAGTACAGTGGGGAAAAAAAGTATTTAGTCAGCCACCAATTGTGCAAGTTCTCCCACTTAAAAAGATGAGGCCGGCCTGTAATTGTCATCATAGGTAGACCTCAACTATGAGAGACAAAATGACAAATCCAGAAAATCACATTGTCTGATTTTTTAAGAATTTATTTGCAAATTATGGTGGAAAATAAGTATTTGGTCAATAACAAAAGTTCATCTCAATACTTTGTTATATATCCTTTGTTGGCAATGACAGAGGTCAAACGTTTTCTGTAAGTCTTCACAAGGTTGGCACACACTGTTGCTGGTATGTTGGCCCATTCCTCCGTGCAGATCTCCTCTAGAGCAGTTATGTTTTGGGGCTGTCGCTGGGCAACACGGACTTTCAACTCCCTCCAAAGGTTTTCTATGGGGTTGAGATCTGGAGACTGGCTAGGCCACTCCAGGACCTTGAAATGCTTCTTACGAAGCCACTCCTTCGTTGCCTTGGCGGTGTGCTTTGGATCATTGTCATGCTGAAAGACCCAGCCATGTTTCATCTTCAATGCCCTTGCTGATGGAAGGAGGTTTGCACTCAAAATCTCATGATACATGACCCCATTCATTCTTTCATGTACACGGATCAGTCGTCCTGGTCCCTTTGTAGAGAAACAGCCCCAAAGCATGATGTTGCCCCCCCATGCTTCACAGTAGGTATGGTGTTCTTTGGATGCAACTCAGCATTCACTCTCCTCCAAACATGACGAGTTGTGTTTCTACCAAACAGTTCCACTTTGGTTTCATCTGACCATATGACATTATCCCAATACTCTTCTGGAACATCCAAATGCTCTCTAGCAAACTTCAGACGGGCCCGGATATGCAGGGCCGGCGTTAGGGGGGGGGGCAAACTGGGCAATTGCCCAGGGCCCCGTCCCCAAAGGGGCCCCCGGGATCCGGAACCTTATGACTCCAAATTCCGGAGTCAGGCCCGGCCAAATCAATAACAGAAAGGGACCGCAGGGCCCCTTTCCGTGGTGAGTAAAAATAACAAACATTTTTACTCACCTGTCCTGGCGTCCGACGTCATCTTCTGGCATTCCGGACATCACCGCTGAGGCCAGGCCTCAGCCTTAGCGATCACGTGGGGCGTGCTGACAGCGTGCCTCACGTAATCGCTGAGGCCCAATCACAGGCCTCAGCGGTGACGTCCACAACGCGTGACGTCAGCTGAAGAGAAGAAGAAGCCAGCGCCGGCGGAGATAACGGAGCAGTGCGAAGAGGCCCAGCAGAGGTAAGACAAGGTGAGTATAACTGTTTGTTATTTTCCCTCACCTCCCCCGGGCCTTCGATTATTATACTCTGGGGTCTGAAGAGACCCCAGAATATAATTTAATAATAGCACTGTAGGGCCCCTGTGGAGCATTATACTGGGGGCCCCTCTAGATAGCATATTATACTGTTTGGGGCCACTGTGGAGCATTATACTGGGGAAGGGGCCCTCTGGATAGCATGTTATATTCTGTGGGGCCTCTGTGGAAAATTATAATGTGGGGGGGGGGGGGCTCTGGAGATAATGTTATATTATTTGGGGCCACTTTGGAGCATTATGCTCTCCAGAGGGGCCCCCCAGTATAATGCTCCACAGTGGCCCCACAGAATATAACATGTTCTCCAGAGGGCCCCCTCCCCAGTATAATGCTCCACAGTGGCCCCACACAGTATAATATGCTCTCCAGAGCCCCTCCCCAGTATAATGCTCCACTGTTTCCCCACACAGTATAATATGCTCTCCAGAGGGGCCCACCAGTATATTATACTGTGCGGGGCCACTGTGGAGCATTATACTGGGGGAAGGCTCTGAAGAGCATATTATACTGTTTTGGGCCGCTGTGGAGTATCATACTGGGGAAACCTCTCTGGGCAGTATATTATACTGTGTGGAAGCCATTTCTGGAGCATGTTATACTGAGTGGGGTCACTGTGGAGCATTATTCTGGGGGGGGCCATCAGCAGAGCATATTATATTGCGTGGGGCCACTGTGGGGCATTATTCGGGGGGACTAATGAGCATTATACTAGGGGGCCCTCTGGGGAGCATATTATACTGCGTGGGGCCTACTGTGGAACATTATACTGGGGGGACGCTATGGGGAGCATAATATATTGTGTGGGGCCACTGTGGAGCAAAATACTGGAGGGGGCACTGTGGAGCATTATACTAGCGGGGGCCCTCTGGGGAGCATATTATACTATGGGCCACTGTGGAGCTTTATACTGGGGGAAGGGACAGTGTGGGGAGCCTGTCATACTGTGTGGGGCCACGTTGGAGTGTATTATATTGTGTGGGGCTTTTCGAGAGCATATGATACTCTGCGGGGCCATTGTAGAGCATTATACTGGGGGGACTGTGGGGAACATATTATACTGTGGGGGTCCACTGTGGAGCATTATACTGGGGGAACCCCTCTGGGGAGTATATTATACTGTGTGGAGGTCATTATGGAGCATGTTATACTGTGTTAGGCCACTGGAGCATTATACTGGGGGGGCATTGTGGGGTGCATATTATACGGTATGGAGCATATTATATTGTGTGGGGCTGCTGGGGAGCATATTGCACTATCTGGGGCCACTAAGGGATAGTATATTGTGTGGGCCACTGTGGAGTATTATACTGTGTGGAGCCTTATATACCATGTGGGGCCACTATGGGGGGCTCAGGGGAGCATTTTATACTGTGTGGGGTCACTGTGGAGCATTATATACCATGTGGGGAAACTGGAGGGCTCAGGAGAGAATTTTATACTGTGGAGCATTATATACCATGTGAAGCATTATACTGTGGGGGGGGGGGGCCCTCAGAATTCCTGCTGGCAGCCCTGTGTGCTATGTCTGCATCACAGCTCCCTCACTATAATCTTGCACATACGTGTAGTTCTCCATGGCCATATCATTCCCCATACAGTACTGTGCATGAACTGGCCATGGAGTTATTGGGGCCTGCACAGTACTATAGGGGCTGACTATACTGGGAACATACTCAGTAACACCAGATAGTCAGCACATATGTAAGACTTCAGTGAAGGAGCCGTGGTGTAGGCTATTAGCAGGAAGCTGTTGGGTGGGGCCCCAGAACAAGTTCCACTGGTGGGCCTAAGGCCCTTTAGTCCGACACTGTATAACGGAGAACTATTATATATAAGGGTGGGTTACTATATATAATTGGAAAACTTAAATATGAGGGGGGCTACTATAAGGGGGAACTATTATTTATAAGATGGGCTATTATTTATAAGGGGGGGAACTATTATATATAAGGCATCCATTATAAGGGGGAGCTATTATTTATAAGAGGGGAACTATTTATAAGGGGGGTATAATTGTTAAGTGGGCTTATTTATAAAGGGGGTTATTAGTGATAATGGGGACTATTATTTATAAGGGTAACTATTATTTATGAGGGGGCTATTATTTATAAGGGAGCAGTATTATTTTTACGGGGTGACTGTTACTGATACAGGGCACTATTTATCATTTACTGTATAAGGGAGCTATTACTGATAAAGGTGTGATATTATTTATAAGGAGGCGCTATAATAACTGATGACTGGGTGCAAAAATCTATTAGGTGGTACAAAGGTGCTCATTTGAATTGTGTGTGGTAAAATGGGGCTTGTTATTACTTCTTTGTTGGCAGAAAGGAGGCGTTATTATAGGGGTTGTCACTGGAAGACGATAGTGTTGTTTGCATATCAGCATTTGGGGCCCCGCTTTTAATTTTGCCCAGGGCCCCACTTTGTCTAAAACCGGCCCTGCGGATATGTACTGGCTTAAGCAGGAGGACACGTCTGGCACTGCAGGATCTGAGTCCCTGGAGGTGTAGTGTGTTACTGACGGTAGCCTTTGTTACGTTAGTCCCAGCTTTCAGCAGGTCATTCACTAGGTTCCCCCGTGTGGTTCTGGGATTTTTGCTCACCGTTCTTGTGATCATTTTGACCCCACGGGGTGAGATCTTGCGTGGAGTCCCTGATCGAGGGAGATTATCAGTGGTCTTGTATGTCTTCCATTTTCTAATTATTGCTCCCACAGTTGATTTCTTCACACCAAGCTGCTTGCCTATTGCAGATTCAGTCTTCCCAGCCTGGTGCAGGTCTACAATTTTGTTTCTGGTGTCCTTCCACAGCTCTTTGGTCTTCACCATAGTGGAGTTTGGAGTGTGACTGTTTGAGGTTGTGGACAGGTGTCTTTTATACTGATAACAATGTCAAACAGGAGCCATTACTACAGGTAATGAGTGAAGGACAGAGGAGCCTCTTAAAGAAGAAGTTACAGGTCTGTGAGAGCCAGAAATCTTGCTTTTTTGTAGGTGACCAAATACTTATTTTCCACTATAATTTGCAAATAAATTCTTAAAAAATCAGACAATGTGATTTTCTGGATTTGTTTTCTCATTTTGTCTCTCATAGTTGAGGTCTACCTATGATATCAATTACAGGCCGGCCTCATCTTTTTAAGTGGGAGAACTTGCACAATTGGTGGCTGACTAAATACTTTTTTTCCCCACTGTATATCCTTGGGGTACTGATTCTCCTGATGTATATCCCTGCTTCAGGGCAGATTCATATGGCTGTGTTCAGGCTGGAAAGAAATTGTCCTGACACATGTTGAGTTCAGTTCAACTGAGCCATGTATGAGCTTTTAGATCCAGCTGATACACTGGCCGCTTTTTCCAGCCCGAACATGGCCATGTGAACTGTTCCTTAGAATGAAGGTTTAAAGCTAGTCATCCACATCCAATAACAGTCAGTCAGAAGGGGTACTATGTCTCATTAGAGAGAGAAGATACAGGGACTTATTAGACCATGCATGCCCTTCTAAGAATTCTGGGTAAGTAATATGCAAAAAAGACCTCTTTGGGGGGAAAAGAGGAACTTGCTCCTAGCACCACCTTTTGGAAGATAGCTCCCTATAGATTAAGGCATGGTTTTGAAAGAAACCTAAAACATATTCTGGGAATAATATCCTAGCTAGAATAACTCCTCCTAAAGGAAGAGGGTCCCTTCGGCAGACAGCTGTAGATAGCAGTCAGTCAAATGCTCATTCAGCTGACAGCTATTCCAACCCCCCCATACAAATGTTCACTTGGCTTGGCTGACCACACAAGTGGAATAAATGTACAGAAGGAACAAAAACCATGAGTATAGCAAGTAGACTAAATGCTGATTTTTAATTATTACAATAAGGGGTTGGGGGATACCAAAAGCAGGACAGCACCCTATGCATCTAAAAGTCTTGCTATGATTTGTTGACCACTGGGATATGCCACAAAAAATGTTTATCCTCTATCTGACCACTGCGACCCTCACTAATGTTGTGACTGTAGCCATGGTGAAGAGAGGGATGTGCCTAGATCCTCCTAAGGAACAGCTACATCTTTAGTAGAAGGGATTCCTGAGTTGTGAACCCCACTTTTCCACCATGTGACATGAAAAGCCATATGGAAATTGGTTATATAATGCAGACATTAACCTCACTGGATCGACTCAAGCCAAGTACAGACTGGTGTTGTCTATTTCCACTTATACAAGACGTATCTAGTGAATATTTGGGCATAGTGACTGCAGAGTGTGGTGAGGATTTGCGCTCCTTGACATTGACATTAATAGTGAATACCATGCTCACTTACTTTGTCATGTATTTGCTCTTCATCCTTTGGATCTTCTTCCTCAGCTGTAGATTTTCTTCTTTGAGTGTCCTGTCATATTCCTTGTACAGCAAAATGGCTTCATTTAGGACTTGTTTATGTTGTGATACTTTGGAGGAAGAAAAAGTTTATTACCTACCCCAATATATCTTTCAGCCGCCAAGTACTTACCGTACAGATAAATTACTGACAGTTCAGTCAATATAACCAACTAGAGCAGGGGTCGGCAACCTCTGGCACGCGAGGCTTATTTCCCTGGCACGGCAGCGGACTCCTCACCCAGCAGTTTCGATCGGACCAAACACGGCCGAAACGAAACTGCTATTATTATACTGTGGGGTTTCTTCAGACCCCCGAGTATAATAAGCGGAGCCCCCGGGGAGATGATCAAACATAAAAAACAATGTTACTCACTGTTCCACGCTCCGCAGCCGCTGTGTACTCTCCAGGCGCTTCTGCCTGAAGTCAGCTGACAGGGCCTCAGGTGTCACATCTGCGCCTGACGTCATTACGCATAATGATGCGACGTGACCCCTGAGACTCAATGAGCGGTCGCTGACTACAAGCGCCCGAAGATACAGAGCGGCTGCGGAGCGTGGAATAGTGAATAACATTGTTTTTTATGTTTCATCACCTCTCTTTGCCCTCCACTTATACTCTGTGGTCTGAAGAGACCCACAGTATAATAATAGCTAGTGAGTGGCACAAATTAGCATATTATAAAAGTTAGAATATTATACTGTATGCAGTGGCTACTATGGAGGATAACACAGGGGCCGCTATGGGACATATACCGTGTGCAGGGGCCGCTATGGGACATATACCGTGTGTAGGGGCCGCTATGGGACATATTGCTGTGTGCAGGGGCCGCTATGGGACAAATACTGTGTGCAGGGGCTGCTATGGGACATAATACCATGTGCAGGCGCTGCTATGGGACATATTGCTGTGTGCAGGGGCCGCTATGGGACAAATACCGTGTACAGAGGCCGCTATGGGACAAATACCGTGTGCAGAAGCAGCTATGGGACAAATACTGTATGCAGAGGCAGCTATGGGACAAATACTGTGTGCAGAGCCAGATATTGGACAAATACCGTGTGCAGAGGCCGCTATGGGACATAATACCGTGTGCAGGGACCGCTATGGGACACATACTGTGTGCAGAGGCAGCTATCGGACAAATGCCGTGTGCAGAGGCCGCTATGGGACATAATACCGTGTGCAGAGGCCGCTATGGGACATATACCATGTTGCAGGGGCTATGGGACATAATACCGTGTGCAGGCACCGATATGGGACATAATACCATGTGCAGGGACCACTATGGGACATTATTCTGTATAACGGTGTGTATTCTATATTAAGGATGTGTTTTTGCACAGAAAACTCAGGCTTTGTTTTTGTTTTGTTTTTTTTGTGCAAAAATGCACCAGTTTTACATCGAATGAAAAAGTTCCAGTGGCCTAAGAATATATCTGCATCCAGATACATAGTGTGTTTTCACCATAAGGATGCCGCCATACGGTGCTCCTGGACACTTACATTTACCACTAATTGGGGGATGCACATAGACTTTCATTGCTTCTAATGAGAAAGTACAGGAGTGTCCCAGGAAATAGCAGTAAACGCATGTGTCCTAAAGCATCTGGTGGCAGCACTTCTGTGTTATGGTTTTTGGTATATGACTTTAGTTTAGGGTTCGTCAGACTTACAATTATTGACCGGCACTCCGAGTACCTCATCTTTGATTTTTTTATTAAAATCGGAACGCCGAACAAAAAAGGTTGCCTACCCCTGAACTAGAGCCAAAGCCAGCCAAACATTTGACTGAGCTCTTGTTCTGCCAGAAGCTAGTCATCCCAACTCCACCATAAACATGCATGCTTGGATCAGCCTGGGCATTAGGATATAGTGAACAACAGCACAGGTCATACACACCTAAAACCAGCCGTGACCACAACTTTAGAGGAAATTATAGATGATTTAATCTTACCCTCAGGTAACAAAGGTGTTTTATTACTTATTGCCTTCTGTAAAACTTGAGCAAGGTGATGGTGACCGGTCTCATGAAGCACGGCACAGAAGGTTGTGAACACGTGATGGTCCTTAGTTTTCAGCACGTCTATAAGTTTGGAAACTTTGCGATCGGAAGACTCTTCTAGCTTTACATAATATGAATAGATATAGACAAGGTCATATTCTGGTTTGCACTGAGAGATCATGTGAAATAACTAAAATTATGACGCTGTAATGTTATTTGTCAAGACTGAATTATACCATATTTTGACCTGCAGTTGTGGAAATGTAATCTGTTGGACATACTGTACCCTTATAATTGCACATCTCCTTTATGTGGACACAAGACAGAGGAAACCTACTGGCAATCTGAATGTAACCAGAGAAGAATTTCTCAGAGTTTTTCTATACTGATTTACACAGACTTATTGTCTGAGTGCTGACCCAGTCTGGCCTTCTATCTAAGGTTAGGTTCACATCTGCTTTAGAGTCTCCATCGCAGATTTTCCTAAAAATCGTTGTAGACAAAAGTGATGCATTGCAGACTACTTTCAGTTTAAAAAGAATGGACACCTGACGGACCCCATTATAGTCAATGCGGTCTGCTGGGCTCTGTGTGTAACTGCTGTTTTAGCGGTCCAACACTCCGTTGTTCGGGTTCCCTGACGGGACAGCGCAAATGTGAACCTAGCTTAAGGAGTTGTACATACTGCAATTGAGGCCTTTTGTTGTTGATATGCACTAAGAAGATGTATACCTCTGATGGAAGGCCCTAATGTACGCCATTGCATGGGTATATGTTTCCTATTGACTCCAATTGTAAAAAAAAAAAAAAAAAAAAAAGTATACCTCATGGGATAATTTTTTTGGGTGGCCTTATGTATAGAAAAGCAGAGTCTGCTGCACTATCCTCTTACTATATGGTTGACCAAACATAAGTTGATGCACACCATCCCAATGTACTGTAAGCCAATGGTCTTCATTGGGGGAATGGAGTTCTATGGATATTTTTGACATAAAAAGCAGAGGCTTTTCCTGACCTTAGATACAATACGTACAGAACCTTACTTTAGAAAAAATAGCTAATTTTTTTTTCTTACCTCCAGCAATCCTATCTGCTCAGTTGTCAGGATGCCATTTTCTTTGAGTCTTCTGTACACAGGAGATGTGAGAGTGAGATGCTTCACAGTGAGTTGATGGTAATGCTCCAGAACACCAGAATGGCCAATATCCTTCCTTCCTGCAGAGCCCACTAAAATGTCACAACATACATCATAAAGTTAGAAATGTTGGCAGTATACAGTAGATGATCCAGATCTCCAGTATGACTACTGGTATGAGATGTGATGATCAAGACAACATGGATTCTGTTCAGGTCCAACTCAGATCTTACGCTTTACCACAGTTCTACTGAGCTGTGCTAGGTGAGCTAAGTCAGGACCCTGAAAGGGCAAGCCACCCAATTTGTTAGAGGAATACATACATGTAGAAAGCTGTCCAAACTCTTCTGTGACTGACCCAACAAAGATAAGTTATACATGCTACATATCAATATAATCTATAAAATGTCATGAAAATAGGAGCATAAGGGGATAAATAAATAGAGCAATGCCTATTCTTCTGAACAAAATGTTGACAAAATCCTGCATACACCTTTGTCTCTGTTACCTTCAACGTGCCCTAGCCGTCTTTTCTCTGACACCTTCCACAGGGGGACTATCCTAAAGCCCATATACACATTAGATTGTAATTGACTTTTATCTAATGTACATGGTTAGCTTCAGGGTGTTACTGCTTACAAGTGGTGAAGGTCAACCCTTACTAGGCTAGTTAGTTGACCGTTGATGACCATACACTGTGTTTCTAACAAGATCCCGGACATGTTAACCACACCAGAGTAGTAAGTTATACATGGTGCTATGCTATGTTCACATCTGCATTGGGGAGTCCACTCTTTTGGACCTTGAGAGGACCAGAAGAACGGAAAAACAGTCCATGTGATGTTGGAAATAATAACAACACAAGTGGATCCCAAGGGATCCCATTGACTATAATGGGGTTTGTCGGGTGTCCATCTGGTGTGTTTTGTTTTTTTTAAAGGTGAGGTCACTGGATGAAAAGCAGAACAGAGGTGACTGTAGCCTAATTCACATTAGTGACTGATGGTGAGTGTTGTACGGATGTGCCATAGTGCTGTGTTGTGGCATTGCACTCTATTGCATTGGTTTCTGGTTTCCCATGCAGGAACAAGTGAAAGAGGTGGATCTGTGGTTGAGCTACTGGGGAGATATTTGTTACGTCCCATGGTATGACCCCATGCTAGCTGCAGCATGATGTATGGTGTTCTTGTCCAGTCCATGTTGTCCCAGGAAGCAGCCTGCATGAAACACCTTAGGCCTAAGTCTGTGAGTGAGATCAACATCAGTGTAGACAGGACTGTCACCTGTCATCTCATACAAACATCAAATTTTGTGTGTCCCTACTGTGTACATTACAATCAATCTCAGTAAAATTTCCCAGTAAAGTTCCCCATTACCAGTAGGTGGATATCTGGTGGTTTCTTACTGTCACGACTACACTACATCACCAACACACAGGCACATCACAGGTAAACTATTTCCTATCGGACACCAACAAATGTGTCTACACAGAGGTAATAATAATCTGGTCAAGCAAGACCTTGAGAAAGACTTTCCAGAACAGAAAATCTTCTAGAGTTGTTGTTTCCTTAGGCATGTTTACATAGATATCAGGTCTGTCTTGTAGGGATGTAATTACAGGCTGGGCATGACAAGTTGCTTATTAGCTGTAATATGTAGAACACTACTATTGTATATACTGTACATCCTGCAGCACGAAAAGTACTAAACATAAACTTAACAAAGGGTCTGTAGGCTTGTTAGCAAGAAGTTGTGCTTGCCACCTGCATTTTTTTTTTTTTATAAAAATGGGATTAAAGCCAATAGGGAATAAAGATGTAAAACATTAATTCTATACTAGATTTTTTTTGGGGAAAAAGTAGATGGAAAATGAGCCACACAACAGGATGTATCATGGGACCTCAGGGCTACCTCCAAAATCGGCTCACATCAGTCTACTGCTGGGAATATCACCAAAACATGATTATCCATTAAAACGTGAAGCCTGTGGTTCTGATCACAGCAAGGTCACACACTGCAAATACTGAAACCCTACTATGGCCCCATTCACATGGTGGTATTTGATCAGTATTTTGCATCAATATTAGTAAGCCAAAACACAGAAGAGGTGCCAATTTTTCCATTATAGCTTTCCTCTGTGTTTGTTCTACTCCTATTTTTGACTTACAAATATCGATGCAAATTTCTACAGTGTGAATGTGGCCATGCATTGCATATTTCCAAAATTAAGATATTGGTAAGCTACCTAGCACCTTTATCAAAAATAAAGATTTTTGAGATATTAGTCGGCACTGTCCATTTGTCAAAATATTAGAAATTATATTCAGCTATTTCTTAGCTGCTGTGCCTCTGTTTCTGGACGAGGTAGGCATCTACATATATATATACATATATATATACAGTGGGGAAAAAAAAGTATTTAGTCAACCACCAATTGTGCAAGTTCTCCCACTTAAAAAGATGAGGCCGGCCTGTAATTGTCATCATAGGTAGACCTCAACAATGAGAGACAAAATGAGAAAACAAATCCAGAAAATCACATTGTTTGATTTTTAAAGAATTTATTTGCAAATTATGGTGGAAAATAATAAGTATTTGGTCAATAACAAAAGTTCATCTCAATACTTTGTTATTTATCCTATGTTGGCAATGACAGAGGTCAAACGTTTTCTGTAAGTCTTCACAAGGTTGGCACACACTGTTGCTGGTATGTTGGCCCATTCCTCCATGCAGATCTCCTCTAGAGCAGTGATGTTTTGGGGCTGTTGCTGGGCAACACAGACTTTCAACTCCCTCCAAAGGTTTTCTATGGGGTTGAGATCTGGAGACTGGCTAGGCCACTCCAGGACCTTGAAATGCTTCTTACGAAGCTGCTCCTTCATTGCCCTGACGGTGTGCTTGGGATCATTGTCATGCTGAAAGACCCAGCCATGTTTCATCTTCAATGCTCTTGCTGATGGAAGGAGGTTTGCACTCAAAATCTCACGATACATGGCCCCATTCATTCTTTCGTGTACACAGATCAGTCGTCCTGGTCCCTTTGCAGAGAAACAGCCCCAAAGCATGATGTTGCCACCCACATGCTTCACAGTAGGTATGGTGTTCTTTGGATGCAACTCAGCATTCACTCTCCTCCAAACACGACGAGTTGTGTTTCTACCTTGGTTTCATCTGCCCATATGACATTCTCCCAATACTCTTCTGGAACATCCAAATGCTCTCTAGCAAACTTCAGACGGGCCCAGATATGTACTGGCTTAAGCAGGGGGACATGTCTGGCACTGCAGGATCGGAGTCCCTGGCGGCGTAGTGTGTTACTGACGGTAGCCTTTGTTACGTTAGTCCCAGCTTTCTGCAGGTCATTCACTAGGTCCCCCCGTGTGGTTCTGGGATTTCTGCTCACCGTTCTTGTGATCATTTTGACCCCACGGGGTGAGATCTTGCGTGGAGCCCCTGATCGAGGGAGATTATCAGTGGTCTTGTATGTCTTCCATTTTCTAATTATTGCTCCCACAGTTGATTTCTTCACACCAAGCTGGTGTCTTTTATACTGATAACAATGTCAAACAGGAGCCATTACTACAGGTAATGTGTGGAGGACAGAGGAGCCTCTTAAAGAAGAAGTTACAGGTCTGTGAGAGCCAGAAATCTTGCTTGTTTGTCGGTGACCAAATACTTATTTTCCACCATAAGTTGTAAATAAATTCTTAAAAAAATCAGACAATGTGATTTTCTAGATACGTTTTCTCATTTTGTCTCTCATAGTTGAGGTCTACCTATGATGACAATTACAGGCCTCTCTCAGCTTTTTAAGTGGGAGAACTTGCACAATTGGTGGCTGACTAAATACTTTTTTTTCCCCACTGTATATATAAATTTTTTTTTTTTTTTTTTTTTTTTTTTAAATGCTGCTGCAGTTTTATGAGCCAGAAGTGGATTCAGTAGGAAGGACAAGTATAAGGATTTCCTTTATATGGCTTTGGCTCAAAAAAACTGCATGATATCTAGACAGTTCAACAGTTTAAACTTACTGGGCTTTACTTTCTAATGCTGGACCTTTAATCTTTTTGGATATCAGCTGTTACTGGTGGTCCTACAAGTGACCTGTGAACCTCCACTTGATGCCCAAATGCTGACATTGAGTATATTATCTTACTCAGTGGCGTAACTAGGAATGGCTGGGCCCCAAGGCGAACATTTGACATGGGGCCCCCCCCCCCAAGCCACCGCCGCCCCCAACCCCCCCCACACACAAACCGCATTCCTGCGCACACTATTATGCCCCATAGTGGCCCCTGCACACGGTATTATGTCCCATAGTGGCCCCTGCACACGGTATTATGCCCCATAGTGGCCCCTGCACACGGTATTATGCCCCATAGTGGCCCCTGGACACGGTATTATGCAGCATAGTGGCCCCTGCACACAATATTATGCCCCATAGTGGCCCCTGCACACAGTAGTTTGCCCCATAGTGGCCCCTGCACGCAGTAGTTTGCCCCATAGTGGCCCCTGCACGCAGTAGTTTGCCCCATAGTGGCCCCTGCACGCAGTAGTTTGCCCCATAGTGGCCCCTGCACGCAGTAGTTTGCCCCATAGTGGCCCCTGCACACAGTAGTTTGCCCCATAGTGGCCCCTGCACACAGTATTATGCCCCATAGTGGCCCCTGCACACAGTATTATGCCCCATAGTGGACCACCCATGAACGATTATTATACTCTGGGGTCTTTTCAGACCCCAGAGTATAATGATCGGAGACCCAGGGGAGGATAGAAACATAGAAAACACTGCAACTTACCTCTTCCTCGCTCCGGTGCACTCCCGTGCGCTACTTCGGCCATCTTCAATGTCGGACCGGATCTCGCGCGATCCAGGCCGGCGTCGCGACGCATAATGACGTCGGCTGACGTCTGGGACGTCACCAAACAGGCCCGAAGCCTGCGGAGTGGCGGACAGGTGAGTTACAGTGTTTTTTATGTTCGCTCACCTCCCCTGGGCCCCCGATCGTTATACTCCAGGGTCTCAAAAGACCCCGGAGTATAACGATAGCAGTGATTGTGGGGTTTGCGGTAGCGACTGCCACAGGGCTCCGGGCCCCGTAATGTTCCGGGCCCTGTGGCAGTCGCTACCACTGCTACCGCGGTAGTTACGCCCCTGATCTTACTGCAGTGGATGAGATATTCCAATTACATATTTATGTGTTTGCATTCAAAAACTACAGTAGCATATTTCCTCAAAAAAAACATTAACGCTGTGTGTGAAACCGACCATATGTATGACGCCAGACCGTGATTGAACAGCATAGACAGCACATCTGAAAGTGCACACAGTCATGTGCATGATGCTTAAAGAGGACCTTTCATGTCCTCTGACACTAGTGGTATTATATACTGCTAGAAAGCTAACAGTGCGCTGAAGTCAGTGGTTTGCCAGTATGCGCCCAAGTGCCAGAGATATCGGTTACATTAGTCGATATCCTTGCACTGTCTGAAGGACGGGTCTTACAGCTCATCATTATCGCAGGGCTGTGAGAAACACTGTCACGACATTACTCTTCCATAGCCTTGTACTGTTGGGGGAGGGGGCATTCCTCACAGCCCAGTGATGACACTGACCTGTAAGGCCGGCTCTTCCGACAGTGCAGGGATATCTGTGTTGAAACTAACGCACCAATATCTCTGGTACAGGGGAGCATACCAGCAAAGCTGAACTCAACTTTCTAGTGGTGTACAATACTGCCAATGTCAGAGGATATGAAAGGTCCTCTTTAAGGCGGACATGTGTAGTCGCTGCAATTTCAATCATGGCTAACCTACTGTGATATGCAGTACCAGTGATCAAAACAAATCCCATGCACACACTGCTGAAAATCCCACCAGCGCAAAGCATGGGATTTGTTTTTAACCTACAGAATTGTCAATTTCTTGCTGCGGGTTCAGAGTAGTTTAGAAGTGAAAACCGACAAAGCCACAAGCATAAAACCAAGCCAATTTCATAAGCCAATTTCAGCTGTTTTTTGCCCTGGAGGAAGGTCCACTGTGGACATTCTGCAGCCGACCTGACCGTGTTGCTTTAGCCTAAAATTTCTCTATAGTACAGTATTCTAGAGTTGAGAAACTTGCCTTCATTTTTAGTATCCACCCCGGTAAAGTACTTACAGAACATGGGCTCCTCAATGAATGTAACCTTCTTCCTGCTGGTTCTCATTGTATACATCTTCTATCAGGATGTCCACCACGGCAGTTTTCATATTTACAATATTTCTGAATCATTCAGTCCACCTTGCCTATAGCACAGAGCACCCATGTAGGTGTCCATAGAGCAGCCAAGCCATTGTGTGCACTGTAGATGTCCTTATGGCTAATTGTTTGCGCTCTCCTATGTCATGTTGCTATGACAGACAAAGTAACTCCTCCACTTTAAAAGGACCCACTAGAAAAGTTGCCTAGCAGTTTTATCTGCAGCATATAATTCCTTTCATGTAGTGTTTGTTTGCTTTTACTTCCTGGTATTTGCAGGGAGTTGTACAAGAGTTCAGAGCTTAGATCTCCATTTACATAGATCAATCTTCAATAAAGCGCTTCTAAAGCTGGCTATACACTAGATTTAAGATAGCCATACAATATGTGCAACCAGCTCATCTACATAGTGGCAGACAAGGGACACCATGGCGTTCTTCATTAGATTAGTTATATGAGGTCTATCCATCTCTCATAGTAACTGGCATAGAGTATTAATGAATGAGGTAGTCTATGGCTACAACCTCATGGTCATCAAATCAACAGTTACAATTGAGAAGGATTGGGAAAGACCATCAAATGGATGTATCAGATAAGTCAGTACCCATTCAGATATCTGGAACATGATTTTGTATTGCTCAAAAATGTAGAGTTCCTAGAAAGAAGTCATGGATCACCTCAGATATTCTCTGTATCCTGATACCAAATTGCCTGAGGTTTGTCTATTTTAGGTCCTACAGGAAAAAGCATAGCAAAACCACAAAATTGTATATGAGAGCAAATGAAGAGACATGCAGCTCACTCGTGTCACTAGTATTTGCGGAGATCTGTGAGAAACAATGCTCAGACTCCCTTAAGTGCTCCGGGGGGGATATCATTTGCAAAAACACAAGCCAATGGCACGTTTTTAAAGGTCATTCTTCTACCTTTCCTTGTTTTCTTCTTCAAGCCAATTCCAAGATAATTTGTTTCTTCATGTAAATGAGCACCACGGAGTGTTCCTTCTCTTCTGCGAGCACCCATCGCATCACTTATCACCGCCCCTTCGTCCATTGCGGTGACTTCCCTCTTGGTCTCAGTTCTCGTCGGCAGCGAATTCTGTGTGGTAGAGCCTATTGTGCATGCACAGCTGTGAGAACTGAGAAGAAAAAGACCAAGAGGGGAGTCAATGGACGAAGGGGCGGTGATAAGCGATGATGCGATGGGTGCTTGCAGAAGAGAAGGATCGCCCCGGGTGCTCATTTACATACAAGAAACAAATCTTGGAATTGGCTTAGAGAAGAAAACAAGGAAATGTAGGAGTAGAATGGCCTTCCAACGTGCCATTAGCTTGTGTTTTTTTTTTTTTTTTGCAAATGAGACTCCCTTTAAGACACATAAGGAGTGCTTGTTGGACCTGTCCTGCATTTTGAGACTGAAAGTCTCTTATTCATAGCAAATTATGAAGTTTAAAAGTTAGATACATATATTTTTATTTTGTCAGTGCTGGATTCCACTTTCATGGCCTATTCAGTTTGTCAATTTCTCTACCCAGGGGAAGACGATAGCCCTAGGCCATTATAAAGTTAAAGCAGATTGCAAGTGACAACTTCTATGCCTATGTAATCCAAGACTGATGTATTAATTTGCTTGAGATAAGTATCACTGTACTACATATAAGCTAAAATTGTGCTCTGTATATGCATCAATAAAGCCCCACCAAATTAAACTTACTGGAAATTGCTTTTCTGGAAGCCCATGAACACCCCTGAGAAAATAGACATCCCCACCACACCAAAATGATTGGCAAGATAGAAAAAGAGCAAGACCAGGACAAGCGTTCCAGTCCAGAAAGTTGTCCATATCCTGCCCCATTAATTAACAGGATTAGCACCCAGGATGGATTAGGACCAAAAAAAAAAAAAAAAAAAAAGAAAGTTGGGATTGGGTGAAGGGAGGTACAAAAGTAATGCCAACCACTATCCTACCTCCTGGTCCCCATCTTCTTACTGTTGTGTTCCCCACCCCCAAGTCACTTCATAGAGTTAAGGCATCCCTACTCTAAGGCAAGGCAGTCAGAAGGCTATTTAGGGGTGGGGCCACAGTGAGGACTATGTAACAGACTGAAACAGGAGAAAAGTTTAGAGAATTAATATTTGCATGTAGCATTATACTGGTCCCTAGACACCCCAGTCCAACACCATTTGTACCCTTACCCCAAGTGCTTTGTGACTAGAGCAATGGTAGTTATGGGCAGCACAGTGGCTTAGCACTAAAGTCCTACGTACACCCAGTTTTTCATGGGTACTGTGGTTTCCCACCACAATCCAGAGACACCGATAAGGACTTTAGATTGCGAGCAAGCAAAATAAGGCTAGGGTCACACCTGCAATCTGTTGGGGGGGTTCCATCTCTGAACCTGTAATTTAAAAAAAAGAAAACCCAGCAAGCAGGACCTCCGCATTTTTCAGGCAGACCCCATTATAGTCAATGGGGTCTCCAGGTAATTGCTTTTTAAGCAGGTTAAGTCTGTTCTTCGGTTCCCCATGCCATCCGGAAGAATGGAAACCCAAGCTCAAGTGTGAACCTAGCATTAAGGTGTATTTGCTTGGCCACCCCTCAACTTCTTTGGGACTGCCAGATTCCTGTTCCATACAAGTGAAAGGAACATGTAGGGAGATTTAGTTTGAAGGTTTACTGACCCATGTGGGTTGTCTAGGGGGGGGGGGGGGGGGGTTTGTCCATGTTGTGTAATAGGCCAGGATTTAACAGTATGAGCCACCAAATTTAGAGGTGTTGGGCCTTACAGAGAATTCAAGTTGTATAAGAACCCCCCCCCCCGCCCATCTTGATTGTGAAGCCTTTACCAGATAACTGATGAATTGACTAGTGAACGCTATTCAGCCTAGCAAAAGTTTGTCTCAAGTCAGACAAACTTCTATAAAAAAAAAATATGTTTTATTAAAATATATAAAAGAGCATAGATGAGTGCATTTGTTTACAGCATAGTACAGTTCAATACAGTTAGGAGACATTCTTAGCCAAGTTAACCATGAGCTCTGAGTTCAGTTGAGGCAGGCAGCTGATCCTCATCTGTTGGCTTCTGGCGTACTTGTCCCTGACAGACTGAAAAAACAAGATGCATAACAATGGAGTCAAAGTTCACTATGCCTTGCTTTATTTGCACCTTTAGACACAGATATGAGGTCTACAGTGACAAGCTTTGTGTTCTGAGTCTTGACCAAAGATTTGCATTGATTATTTGAAAGTTGCAAAGCCAAAGTGTCTGCTACATTAGCAGGAAAGCACTTTCAAGAGGAGACAGTGACTTGCTTCAATTCCAGGTAATGCCACTGTTTCAAGGAAAGTTAGGCATTGATCCATGGGGTGCTACCTTCCAAAAGGTGGTTCTAGACCAATGATATACTTTATTCTTTACAGAGCAGACAGTTACATCTTACCATAAACTTTGTAAGTCCTTTGTTGACTTTCAAGACATTCTTTGCCAAGTGTTGCATGACTGGGACCAGAGAACTTTCTGTGTAGACCATGTAGTGCTGTAGAGTTGAAGTCTGTTAAGGAAGCATAACCTACATTGAAAAACATTGGCTATTGCACAATTAGGGTACACTTATTACCAATCACGGCCCATTGTCGACAATGTACCCATCAGACTGAACAGGTAGTTCTTGCATATTTAGACACATGATACATTGGTACTGTATATAGGTGAAGTGGTGATCAAATCAGGTTTACATCCCAATAGAGATTATGCTGAGTTGAGAGGGAAGAGTATATCCACTGACATTGCTCCATATCCTAGAATTAAGTCTTAGGACATTTCAACCCGATAACTCACCCATTCACCACCATCAAGAACCTTCTGGGATAGATGGAAAGCTGCAGCTGCTACTTGTGATGGTGGAAAGTGAGCCATGTCATAGTCCAGCATAGCCAGCTCCATCAGATACTTAGCCAGAGTGTGCAGTGGTGCCTCTACCTAAAGTTACAGAACCATAAGAGCAATTATGAAGCCTGAACAGTTTTAATGCAAGCTGTTACATGACAGGAATAGAACTTTGAATTCATCAGCAGCTTCTAAACATTCACTTGCCTCTCCAATCTTAGATGCTCTTCTCAAGAAGTGCAGAGGCAGGGGTCTTCCGATCTTAAATTTGAGCACAGTCAGGATCTGCATCTCCATGTTTCTGATCTGGGCCTTTGTGTAGGTGTGATCAGTTACAAAAGCAAAGTCACCAATTGTTGGGCAATAGATTTCTTCATATTTACAGGCAATGAACATTGAAGTTACTCCAGCCAGCTGCAAGAGCTTCTTTGGTACAGGATTCACCTATAGGACAAGTACATTGCTGAATTCTGATACAATCCAGTAAACAATAAATTCTGCAAGATTGTTAGGCAGGGTTCACACTACTGTTGATGTCTGTTCAAAAAAAAAAAAAAAAAAAAAACAAACCTATCATTACAGACATTATGGACACTAACTGATGTTAATGTGTATGTTTTTTTTAACTGATCCAATTAGTGTTGAGGATGACTCAGCTATTGTATCCTCCATTTTGGATTCCAGGACCATGCCTGTAGCCATTTTACATTCCTTTTTTGTTTAGAGAGCTCATCCCCCACCAGATGGCTTAAGGGGATGCAGCCCCTCTTTTGTCTCTTATCCAATAGCCATGTGCCAGAACTATTTTACAACTTTGTCACCAATCATGTTATGCTAATTACAGTAACCCAACCTGTTCTTTGTCTACACTGTATTTAAGAATACCTTTTTTCCCCTCCATTAAAGCAGAACCCACTATACACACACAATAGCTGTGCATGTGTGTGTCTCTGGGCTAGCTCATACATCAACTTTATGATTTTGGACTTCAATATAGCGATACTTAGAGTGGATTGCGCTCACATTAGCATCAGTTTAATGTCTGTTTTTAACACTGTCTTTTCTGCTTTGAGCATGCGCAGAAAAAAAAACAAAAAAAAACGACATAAACAGACAATAACTGATGGCTATCAGTTACTGTATGTTACCCAGAGACTTCAATGTTAAAGTAACGGACACTTGCTGTCTGTCAAGAATCCGTTATTTCAAACGGACAAAAAAAAGTCCTGCATGTAGGATTTTTGTCCCAAAAAAAAAAACAAAAAAAAAAAAAAAAAAAAAAAACACACCACACCTGACGGATTGGGTGTAAATGGACACTATAAAAACCCATTGATATGAATGGAAATTTTTAACAGATTTTTGATGGTTCAGCTAGTGTCCGTTACAAGATTTTAGCATCGGACATTACTGACGGTCACCAACAGTAGTGTGAACGCCCCCTTAGTGACCTGTATGACTTCAGTACCAAAATATCCTCTTAGAGCATCACTACACTATTAACATTATGTTCTTTTTTTTATTTAAACAGCTCCTGCCCAACAATAAGGTTAGAGTTTATAGCTATAGGGTATGCAAATGTAGATGCATACAAGTCCTGTGCCTGAGGGGGTGCCAAGCACAACGTTTTAAAAGTTAGTAAGGTAATTACAGATCTTTTGGGGCCCCAGGAGTTTGAAGTTACACCTTTTGGTTAATCATGAAGTGTCCTGAAGACTTCACAAAGTCTACCACTACTTGTATGCAGCGTGATACTGCTGTGTGAGCTAAACAAGTCTCTGCCTTTATGGCTCAAGCCATTGAGGCTTAAAACTGAGCACTTGGTACAACCCTGGCTTAGGCCACCTGCTGCCCATCCCTACTCTGTTCCTATTACTGTTAGTGAGTGTAATGGAGTGTCAGCTCTCCCAGCTAGGAGAGATGTAGAAATTGAGCCAGAGCCCCTGGTTAGGGTGGCCAAAGCCAGTTCCTGAATAGTCCTAGTGTTCTTCAGTCAGGAGCTGGAGAACCCTGTCATTTGGATCCCACAGCCAAGGCACTGCAGACAAGGGTTTTAATGGCTTCAGCAGACAGAACACTACCCAGAAAGGAGATGGTACTTCCCAATGTCAGTCGATCTTAACATTCAGCTCCAAAGGAAAGTCCTTAAGTCCTATTTGGGAAATGTTTGGTTTCACCAAGTTCCATTTCAGTAAAACAGATATTGTTTGCAGTCACTATCATTTTCATTGAGGTTTACCATTAGGATATGACCATGAAGCATCATTAGTCACTGCTGGCCCCCTCAGATCTGCAGCAGCCTAGGAGTGTTGAAGGATCTGGTTGAGATCCTTGCCACTGTTCATAGCAACTACTCCCAACCTCCTGTCCTTCCTGCATTTACACATCAGTACTTACCTGCAAGAAGCGATCCAGAATACAGACAGTCATAAACATAGTCTCTTGTAGAAGTTTAAACCTCATATGGACCTGCACCAGCCAGTCAACCAGGATAGCCCTCATGTTACTATTGACTTCTTGTCCCTGAAGATAGTTTGGCTTTATTGCTTGTTTAGCCTGTGGAGACAGATCTGCTTGTTGGCATTTTATTTTTTGACAAGTTAGCTACAGCCTCCTGTGCAACAAGTATATGCTTCATAGCCACATTTTGAGACTCAATCCATTAAAAGGGTATTTCTATCTCAAGGATCCTATCTATACAGCTAGCTTATAAATAAAGCTATATAAATTGAAGCCTTTTCCTAAATATATTGCTTTAGAAATGCTGCTTTGTTTTCCTGGTATGTGAAATTATATCTCCCATTGTTTACAGTGTTTCCATAATCACAGACCTGTGTGATGGACCAAGTGACATCACTCACTGCTCACTGTTATCTACAGCTCTGCCTGCAGGACAGTCAGTTCAGCTTATTGCAGTTTTCTGATAGAGAACAGACACTGCTTTATGTAGACACAGTCCATTCTTTAGAATCATGTGTGTATTCATAGTGTCCTGTTCAGCAAGCTGGGAGGGAGGGTACAGGAAGTGAGAAGAGACATCAGGCAAAGCTGCTGAAATAGATATGGGAAAATCCCTTTAACATGAGAGGTGACACAGCAGGCCATTTAAGAGAACTATAGTGAATTGCGCTTGTTTGCACTCTTTATTTTAATACAAAAAAAAGTGCTAAGTTAACAGAACCCCCATGTATGATAATACATTAGACTCAGCAATAGGACTTTTGAGCATGCAAGATTGCCAGTATGAGGAGACATTGTAGCAGCATTTCTAAACCACTTGCATTTTAGAACATCCTGTTATAGTGTTTAGAGCACCCACCTCCAGGTCCATCAGATAGCAGTAGATATCCTTCACATAGTCACTGCAGAGCATGGGGTTGTCAGAGTCCTCTTCATCCACATCCTTGATGTCAAGAAGCGCATTAGAGAAAGCCTGTCTCTGTTCTTCCATAGGAGAACCCTCAGAGGTTTCCATAGGACTTGGAGATGTTTGCTGATGAAGAAGTGTTCAGATTATCAATCCTAAATCTTAACAATTTAAGGCTGGACTGACACCAGCATTCGCACTCCGTTCAGGGATTCTGTCCCTGAATCTGTTTCAATAATTTTTTTGGATGGAAACCCGGCAGACCCCATTATAGTCAACGGTGTCCACAGGTAATTGCTTTTTAGGTCCCCAAGCGGAGCCGAAGAAAGGAAAGTTGAACCCTAGTGCGAACCTAGCATCAAAATACAAGCAAGGCTGGATTCACATCTTGTCAGAGTCCACCTAAAATTGGCAGAGAGAAGAGTCCTTTAAGGAGGACCTCCCTGCCAGTTTCAAAATAAGACTGGTGGAAACCTGGCAGACCACATTATAGTCTATGGGGTCTGCAGGTAACCACTTTTATGCAGCAGGCTTTCTGGTCTCCATGCAGACCCAAGTGCTATGTGAACCTAGCATAAATAAGAACTCCAAGTAACACTACCATTTACTCAGAATGGAGATTACTGACACACACACACACACACACACACACACACACACACACACACTATTCCCAGTTATGGAATTGCTCTGGATTTGTAAGCACTATTACAGCAGCTACTAGCAAGAGCCATCACCAACATTGTATTAAAATGCAGGAAGACTCCTTTGGATGGTGCCACATGGGTACTGGCTGCAGCATAGATATGTGCCTTCAGTCAAGCATGTGCACTACAGTAGTGACTGCAGCTGGAACCATCTTAGGTACAGATGTGGGATTCATGACATCTCAGTATTACAGCAGTGGTCCAGAGTAATTATACCTACCATCTTTTCCTCCTCCTTAGGGACTTCAATGACTGGAGCAGGTTTCACAGCCTTTTCCATAACATTGTTTCGCTCAACCCTTCCCTCCTACAATAAGGAGAGTTCATACAGTGTTACAGTGAAAGTAATATCTTGTCAAGATTTAGTAACTACACCACATTCTCTCAATTACCTGTTTAAGAAGGCCCATTTCAATAATCAGGCAGTCAAGAGTTTGGGGTGTTCATCCCCATTCTTCCTCTGACCAGTTAGAGATAAGCCAGTTCACACCTCATCTCCTTTTCTGGCCTCCTAAGGTCACCACTGAGGTCTGTGATTGGGGCCCAGTGGTCGCATGGTGCATGCCAAGCATCATGACATCACCCAGAAAGCAAGGGAAGGTTAGTTGCCCACATACGATACTGAAGAGGCCCCATAGTATAATTTCACACTGGGTTCTAACCGAACAAGTTCAGACCAAACTCATCCGAACTTGAAGTTAAACTTCAGAGCTTTGACCATATCTAATGAAAGTAGGATAAATACAAGAGCATATGTAGTCTGTACACAAGTATGTACCCCATAACCACAGGATAGTATCAGGACAGAACAGAAGTTTTTGCTCCATCTTGATTCAGTCTGGGTATCTGGCACTTCCATGGTCAGTGTTCGCAGCATTTCCCAGGTTACTGTTGCACCCCTAGATACATTTGTCACTAGAACAAGCTGCCCCACCACATGATTGATTCCAGCATTGATAAACAGCCCAATATACAATATGTCCAGAGAAGTGTCCAAGGCCAGCTCCACTTTATCACTGCACATGCTGTATTTGTTGCAAATGCCCATTTTAAAGCAGTTTCTATAGTAGTGCCACCTAGTTGGATTACTGCAGGGTTAAGTCCAGCATGTTTTTTTTTTACCTTCTTCACAGCCATTTTCATTCTCATGCAGTTTCCAATGTCTCCCAGAGCATTTCTTTGCCGTGGTCTGGCTATCACCTTCTTACCAGCTACATCAGCCTCTGAGTTTTCTGCGTTGATATGCATGCTCTGGAAATGAAAATGTGGGAAACATTCAGGTGACCAAACCACCCTAGAAATCAGAGTACATAAAGTAGGGCAGGTGTCACTTGGCTGTATCATGGTGAGCCACATTTGGTGAAACAGAAGCACATGGGGTAGGCAACATGGATATTATAAGATAGGGCCAGTTTCCATATGTAGTTTGTGTCAATGTTTTCCATTAAAGGGCAATAGAAGTCACTCGTATAGACCATAAATGGTAACATGCTTAGTCTATAAGTGTGGAGAGCAGGAGACAGACAAGTACGGTTATATTTACATCAGTACAAAAAGCTATTTGGGGCCATACCATCACCAGTATCCTTTGGGATTAAAGTCTGAAGATGCTTGGTGTCAGAGGCCACTGAAGCACTCCACACATGCCATATGCAGTGAAGCTGAGGTCAGTACACCAAGCTTCAGTCCATGTGCACAGTAAGGCATGTTGAAAGTTTGGATTCCTAAGTGGTATGCTAGAGGTTTGGGACCCTAAAATGCAGTTGCTTAATGGTGGTTTTACTGTACCAGACAGCCTGACATGTTCCCTTTAATTCATTCAAAGCACAAGTTTACAGAATAAACGTGACAAAAAAAAACCAAAAAAAAAAAAAAAAAAAAAACAAACAAAAAGAAACAAACACACCCCACACACACACTGGCTATTCTAACATTAAGCATTAGACAATTAGAATGGAAGGGGTGCACAGTTGTGATAAGGTAACTACTCAGTAGAAGAGTCAAGGTCAGAAAGCAGAGAAGCCAATACACTTACACATGTATATATACAGCCATCAGTACACAGGGCAATACAGGCCTGAGAGTAAGACCTACTCTATAGTATACTAGTCACTTTCACATATCTATTTCAAAACATCAGATTCAAGGAATTCAGCTTTCGCTCCCAGCATTGCCCAAAATACCAGCCAGAAACCCTCCACTTACCCTGGTCATCACAAATGCCATGCTTACTGCTTCTCACAAGAGTCCCCTCACCAAACACAACCTGCTGATATTGTGGCTACAGCACAAGGGGTTAAATCCCAGGCACTGGCAGCTGATTGGCTGAGAGATCATCAATCGGCAGCAGTTGCCATTTGTGTCTGATTCTAGCCGGGGCTACTCATACACTGGCCCGGATTTACTATTGTGGTTACAGCTAGACAATGGTGTAAATGTGGTGCATTTATTTTGGGCTAAAATTTGTCTTCTGTGCTACACATGTGGGTGTGGCGTAAATGTACCAAAATTATGTCATAAAATTCTGTCTCATAATTAAAATGTGCTATAAACATAGACTAGACAGTCTGAAGATACGCCAGATTTACCATCCAGCATCACCCACTGGTGTATCTTCTGGTGTATTTTCAGACTGTCTATGGCAGCGGTCAGCAACCTTCGGCACTCCAGCTGCTGTGAAACTACAACTCCCAACATGCTCCATTCACTTCCATGGGATTTCCAAGAACAGCAGAGCAAGTATGCATGCTGGGAGTTGTAGTTTTACAACAGCTGGAGTGCCGAAGGCTGCTGACCCCTGGTCTAGAGCTATATTCCCACAGCAGCATTAAATTAAATTCAAGTGAATGGGGGCTATTCACATGACCATTATTTTGATATGTCCTAATTTTGTCTATTTTCACTGACCCCTACATACACTCAAATGCATGGTGGATACGTGAAAATGGGCGCCCCTCGAGTGCAAGATGGCCATGAAAAATGGGGACTTTTTCACGGTCGTTTTGGACCTCGGTCATCGGAATGTAGCCTTAGTTTACACTGTCTAAGGTCCCATGCAAACAACAGTGAAAAACAGATATTTTTTTAGCAATGGGACTCAATGAGTACATGCAAAAGTCTGTTTTTTTTAATGGACTGTTTTAGGCTAAGGCCCCATGTTGCAGAAATGCAGCTTTTTTTGTTGCAGATTTTGTTGTGGTTTTTTGAGCCAAAGCCAAAAATGGCTACACAAGGAATGGCAAATATATAGCAAGTACTTATATTTCTACCTTTTGCTCAATCCACTCCTGGCTTTGGCTCAAAAAACCACAACAAAATAAGCTGTGTTTCCGCAACGTGGGGCCTTAGCCTTAATGTGTCCTAGTTTTGTCCTTTTTCATAGGCAGACGGACCAATACAAGTTAATGGGTCCATTTTTAACATCCATCAAAAACGAATGCAAAATATGTGACATACTGATGGGAAATGGATGTTAAAGATGACAGTTTCACCCGTTTTCAGAGTCCGTTTTTTCACTGTTGTGTGCATGTAGCCTACAGTAACTGTTAGTAAATCTGGGCCACTGTGTAGTGTGGGAACTACCATTCTACTACTGTTTGGTTTGGGACAGGGCTACACGGTGACTTTGGTTGTAAGGCTGCATTGCAACATCTCAAGTAATGATTGTGATGATGGGAACCCTATTATGTCTTTGGATATAGTATGGCTGTGTATATGTGAACTAAGAAATCTGATCAGGCATAAAAGTCTGCATCATGTGAATAAGGTTTTGAAAGACCCATGGTTATATAACGTATGGTAAGTGGATGTGGATTTTCAGTGCATAATAAATATCTACCAGATCTGCATGTGGCCTATGGCTGGTATCTGTACAATACATTTTTGCAGCATAAATAACATTTGGAAATCTGCAGTCATGGAAATAGAATGTGACAACAGAAGATCCTTGTGACATTTTTGCAAATAGTCTTTACAAGGTTTGTTTGTAGTCTGTGACTACTAAGACACATTTCTCTGCATAGGCGCTGCATACAGAAAGTGAAATCATTCATTTTAAAGTCCTACTATAGCAATATTTATATATTTATTATACCTTTGGCTAGGTTCACATTTGCGCTGGGCTCTCCATTGTTCGGGTCCGCTGGTGGAACTCGAACGACGGAGAGCCGGACTGCTAAAACAGATGGACCCCGTTGACTATGATGGGGTCTTTCGGATGTCTGCCGTTTTTATACTGAAAAAGCACTTTTCTCTCAGCCAATTTTTGGCAGTTTCTGCGTCGGAGTCTCCAATGGTGCCGGCGTTTCCAATGGCGCCGGCGCAGATGTGAACTTAGCATTAGACCTGTACACAGGGAATACTAATGTAAAGTGGACAATGCAGCCACTCTACCCGCTGCATCATTCACTATATTTAGCCTCCATAGGTCCATGGCTGGTCATGTGATTGACAGACTAACCTACCCATTCATACACCAGATAGTCCCTTTTTTGTAGCATGTATATAAGAGCTTAATGGGCTGTTAAAAAGTAGGACATCTGTTTTCACAGATCCCAAACGGCCGTGAAAAAAAAAAATCATTTTTTTGTTACCAAAGTTGATTAAACTGGCCAGTAACAGAGAAAGCACAAGATAAAACTTCTCGTTACATGTCAAAATTCCTTGTGGATCTGATGACCTGAACTATAGGCAACTATTAAGCTGTTAGACATGCATTTAGGATTTTGGGTCATGACCCCTAGTCATAATACAAACTCTAAACTACTGCAAGTATATGTATAGGGCTAGCTACAGTCACATGTGGATATCAATTTAAGGCTAAGGCTAGGTTCACACCTGCGCCTGATCTCCGCTGGTGGATTCCATTCCCGATTCCACTTTAAACATGCGGAGAGAAAAGTCCGCAGCAGCGCTTTTCTCTCCACATTTTTCCGCCAAACCCGGGGACCCCATTATAGCCTATGGGGTCTGTGGGTTTCTGAGGGTAACTGCTTTTTTAAGTGGATTAGGACCCCCCGAACGGAAACACGATCACAGGTGTGAACCTAGCATAAGGCCCCACATAGTGAGACGTAGAAAAAAAACGCTGCAGAAAGAAATGTGGTGGAAAAGCATTTCATTTTGTTCTGCAGTGTTTTCCACAGAAAGTCTGCAGAGTTTTCCTGCAATTTTAAAAAACGGAATTTTTCTGCAATGTGTGGATGGAATGCTGCTCAAGTAGGATGATTTATGTCATAGCAGTGGGTGGATCAACTCCCACCGTACAGGGTGGTGATGGTAGGTGTCTGAATGACAAAAGTAGTGCTCCAGGGAGCTGAGGGCCCGCCCCCAGTGCACCAACTGCTTCCTTTGCATAAGACTTCAAAGTTGGTCTTCTCCAAGTCTACAAAAGTGACATACATAACAGAGGTATGATGTTTATCACTGTAATGTACTGGTAGCTGTTGACTACGATGGGGGTAGGAGACTCCCTTTAATATACAATCAGTGGGGCTTTGAATGCCATGACTATATTGATTGCCAGCATTGGTGCCAGTTTTCTGTCCTGTTGGCTATTTCTGGGAGGTTGCTTGGATAGCCATCGACTATAAATATCTTAGTGGAACCAACAATATAGTGCTTCACTAATGTCACTGCCACTTTGTTCTAGCAATGAGACCCCTCCAAAGAAACTTAGCGGCATTTCCTTATCCTGTCTATAATGAGACCATCCCTATAGCATAAACAAATACAAAGGGGAACGGTTTCATCTTCGGTATCACATGTGACATCCATATCGCTAACACACTGTAGGGCCTGCTGCTTGGTCAAAACCAGGTTTACATTCTTGCAGTATTGATTCAGACATTTTATTTTAGCATCCGTATTATGGCCCACTGGTTTTATGACCACATGTGCGTTGCAGTCCCTGTTGCACTGTGCGTTGAAAATCAGTGGACGTCCGATTTCAGTTTAAAAGAAAGGGCACCCACTGGATTCTATTATAGATAATGGGGTCTGTGGGCTCCATATGTGACTAGTGTGAACCTAGCATCAGAGCATTAGGACACCTGATTCTGATCTGAGGCTATACTAAAGACCCGAAAAGCCAGCCACCTAAATGAGGCCATTGTGTTTCATAGGGTTACCATGGATAGCAATGGCCTATGACAATAAGGTTTTGGTCTGCCTAAATGTCAAAATGCAAGATGATGGCTCAAAGGTGCAGTATGGAGAGAGAGGTAACAAGCAGGAATAAGGAGATCACTTATTTTGGGCTTTTTTTTTTTTTATGTTTTAGTTTTTAATTGTCATTGGAAAACTTATTGAGGAAGTGTCCTTACATATATCAGTGATACAATAGACATCCTCTTGTGTATTCTTTGCTAGCTTAAGCTATATGTTCTGTATATGATGCGTTTAGTCACTCAGACATAGAGTTAATTGTTTATGGCACATCACATGTAAAATGCAGAAACACTGGCAGAATCCATCCTAAGGCTGAGGCCCCACAATGCAAAAATGCAGCTTTTTGCCAGAGAACATGAAAGGTACTCTTTAAAGAGGACCTTTCATGTCCTCAGGCACATGTTGTTTTATATACCACTAGAAAGCGGTATATAAAATAATTCAGCACACTGTCGTCTTTCCCGTTTTGTGCCCCGGGGCTGGAGATATCGGTACTGTTAGTTCTCTGCCCATCGTCAGAAGGGCATTCCTGACAGACTGTACTCATCCATAGCCCTGTACTGTCAGAAGGGGCATTGCTTACCTCCCTGCGATGACGCAGGAAAGCCCTTCTGATGATAGGCGAAAAATAAGGGCACCGCTATCTCCAGCCCCAGGTCACATAGCAGGAAAGCCGACAGTGTGCTGAATTCAGCGCACTGACGGCTTTCTGGCGGTATATAAAAACCGCATGTGCCTGAGGACATGAAAGGTCCTCTTTAAGGCTGAGGTCCAACATGGAGAAAACAGTTTTTTTTTGTTTTTCTTTGTTGCAGATTTTGATGTGGCTTTTTGAGCCATAGCCAGGAGTGGATTGAGCACTTGGTAGAAGTATTAGAGCTTCGTATATATTTCCCATTACTTTTGTACCCATTCTTGGCTTTGGCTCAAAAAACTGTAACAAAATCTGCAAAAAAAAAAAAAAAAGCTGTGTTTTCTCCACGTTGGACCTCAGCCTTAAAGGGTACCTTTCAAGTCCACTGGCAGTATTATAAAGCTAACAGTGCGCTGAATTCAATGCGGTCAGCTTTGACGGTACGCGTCCGGGTGCCAGAGATATTGATTTTGTCAGAGGGGGCATTCCTTAGCACCCAGCGATGACACTGAACTTACTAACAATGAAAGCTTTCTAGTGGTATATAATACTGACAGTGTCAGAGGCCCCAAATCGTTTTTTCTCATATTTCTGATCTATTCTCAGCAAAGGTCATCAGTATGTGATCTGCCGGGACCAATGACCGGTCCCCACACAGATCAACTTTTGCAGCAGCCTCTGGGTGCCAGAAGCTGCTTGTGGACGGAAGTAGAGCAGCAGCTCTGTCCACTGCATAGTGATGCTTCCAGGGAATTGCAGTGCTGTTCTTATTACTTGTATAGGAGCGGCACTGCATGCGCACCCCTTCCTGTGGATAGTTCATCAGTATGAAAATAAACAAATTTGAGGCTGGAAAACTTCTTTACGACTGAGGCCACACATTACAGAAAAGCTGCATTTTACTTTACTTTGGCTCAAGAGTGGCTTCTGAAGGAATGGGATATATATAAAAAAAAAGGTCTTATCTATCTCCCATCTGCTAAATCCACTCCCGACCTTGGTTAAAAAAAAAAAACACAGCAAAATTTGCAACATAAAAAGGACAGCTTTTTCCGCAACGTGTCCTTAGCCTTAGATCTAGTTTGCCTGATCGACCATATCCAACTTTCACAGATCTTTTAAAGGGGTTGTCCAACCTCATGTAAACAAAATGTTTATAAAGCATATGCTCTGCTTTCATTACCAATATGCCTTGGGTTTTCACCATGTGCAATGCAAAGAGTGAATGCAGCAGTATGAACTACATTTATCAAAGTCCACTTGGCTGGTATCACACACGGTCTTTTTTTGTGGCAGTTTTTGCCGCAGCGGTATCTGGGATATACCCTTTAAGACTTAAATGCGACAGCTACTTAAACATATACCCCCAACAGAAAGTCCAGCGGATGGCAAAGCAAGATGTAAATGAAGCCTAAGTAGTGGTCCACGATCAGTGAAATAATGGAAATGACATCAATGTAACCTCTTCAATACAGAAGAATACGGTTCCCTGGGAGAATGTCTTGTGCCTGGATGTTTTATTGAACAATTATAGAAAAATAAAGCCTAATTATAAATATTAATTTCTTAAAGTCCCACATCCCTATAGAAACGGAGCACTTTAAATTGAAGACATTGGTCCTTCAACCTCGAAGATCATCAAACACGGTTACATTTGATCATTGTCTGTCTAGTTACAAAAACAGACAACATCGACCAGTTTATTACAAATGATGTGGATTCTTGTCCATCTACATCTCTTGTATCTTCATACATGTAGAAACTTGGAACAGAGAGCCCAGATATCAAATGAACTGATCTGGGCAAGTCACAAAAATTTACTAAAAGGCACAATGCAAAAAAAGGGGGAAGGGGGGGGCGGAAAAGACAAAAAATATATATATTATATTCCATAATAAACACATAAAACGTTCCATTCTGTCCATTATGCTAAAAGCATCTGTAGTCATGTGCAATTTAGAGGCAAATTCAGTCTGGGTGTGAATAACACAAAAAAAAAAAAAAAAAAAAAGAAGGAATGGTAGATTGGTAGTTTGCTTTCACAGTGACCACACACAATCTTCAGAGATGGTAGGGTACACACAAAATCCAGCAAATTCTCTTCAGGTTAAAGCCCCCTTTGTCCGAGATAAAGAACTAAATGGTAAATTCAGCTTTATAACATTGTATAAAAACATCCTGATTTACTCTACATAAAGACAAGAAAAGATCGATGTATAAAATCCGAGTCTATACAACATATGATTTCTGTACATTTAGGTTCAAGTCTCTGGTTTCCCTTGTACACAGGTAGAATACTGAGTGTGAGGACTGCTGGCCGTCACATGATGTAGGTGCCATCCTTATAATACTTGATGGTGTCCATCTGTTGGGTCATGACCAGGACGTCTTGAAAGCCCGTGCTGAGGCCAGACATGTGCTGGAAGTAGGCTTCCTTCTCCACCTGGACCGTGAGGTTATTGACGCCAACATCTTTCAGAACTGAAGTTACCTATGGAGAAATACAGATGTGGGTATCATTGTAAAGAGGTAAACAGCGCTGTAGATTTATATACTAAAAAAAAAAAAAAAAAAAGAACTATATAGAAAATTATATAAAATATAAAAGTCGTATCAGTCACAGTGTTCGTGTTATAATTGTATATATTTCTAAAAATCTACATCTACATATGCCCATGATTCTATCCCTGCCGCATTCAGTTTATACACAGGGGTCCCCATACTCCCAGTTCCTTCTTATTGCTCAACCATAATGAGGGGATGTTTTCCGAAGTTATCAATTATTGGCTTATTTCAAAGATTGATTCCTGCCGATCAGTTGATTGAAGAGACTGCAGTCTCTTCACAGAAAATCAAAGCACAGCACCGTACACTGTAGAGAGACTGTTCTTGGTATCGCAGTTTAGTCCATTTACTTGAATGAAACTGAGCTGTGAACAGGCCATATGAGCGATGAATGTAATGTCACCTGGCCCGTGAAGTAGAAGTAGCATGCAGTGAATGTAGATACCACTTCAGCTGATCAGCATGGTTTCTGGGTGTCAGACCACCACTGATCTACAAATGACAACCTATCCTAAGTATAGGTCATCAATTGATATAGCCTGCAATACTCCTTCACATGCAGCAGTCGTCGCACACATGTCCTACCACTCCATTCAGTGTTTTTGAGACTGGCAAAGGCAGCCAAGTACAGATAACTTTCTGACAACCATACACATTGAATGGAGAAGCAGGACACATGCTTGACTACTGTTCAGTAGCCATGTCTAGTCATACAGTTCAAACCAATGGCCATTTATGGACAGACCATGTCCGTCAGAGTGACAGCCAGTGTTTGTAGTAGTTCCTTGCACTGCCTTAGAGAGGGGGATACCAAACAGGACCTTGTCTTGATAAGGCAACCTCCTCTAAAAAGTTGTTATTCTCTGAAATAATCTCTATACACGGTACCTGTTGAATGATCCGCTGTTCCACAACATCCGACATCACTTGCACGTGTATAGTCCCTGCAATGATGGAGGCCGAGTGGCGCCAAAAATGTGGATCCCGATAAGAGATCAAACCATCGATGTTTGAGATCTGTCAAAAGAACACACCATTAAAGAAAATATAAGATTTAGGACTAAGGAGGTAAACATTATACAAGTCTGTATTGCATTGAAGACTAACCATTCTTCATTTTCAGATTCATGAGACCTATTAAATAAAAAATAAAGCTACTTTGGAAAAAATTGTGATGAAGAAAGGCCATGGTCTTGTGAGAAACTGTTCAATCTGCCCCCTCCTCCTTCTTATTTAGAGGTTTAGTACAAGAAGTGAAGCAGCTAGCGTCAATCACTGTATATACAATCTCATACATATAGGATCATTTTTTAAAATTTTTTTTATAGTAATCTTCAGCCAAAACAGGTAAAATATTCCATTCCAGCTGACTTTAATCACATGTGTATCGCCAACTTGACAAGATTTGTATATATGTTAAGACTACTCCCCTATGTATACTCGATGAATGTATATATACAATGTCTGTATATACAGTGGGGAAAAAAAAGTATTTAGTCAGCCACCAATTGTGCAAGTTCTCCCACTTAAAAAGATGAGGCCGGCCTGTAATTGTCATCATAGGTAGACCTCAACTATGAGAGACAAGAAGAGAAAACATATCTAGAAAATCACATTGTCTGATTTTTTAAGAATTTATTTGCAAATTATGGTGGAAAATAAGTATTTGGTCACCTACAAACAAGCAAGATTTCTGGCTCTCACAGACCTGTAACTTCTTCTTTAAGAGGCTCCTCTGTCCTCCACACATTACCTGTAGTAATGGCTCCTGTTTGACATTGTTATCAGTATAAAAGACATCTGTCCACAACCTCAAACAGTCACACTCCAAACTCCACTATGGTGAAGACCAAAGAGCTGTGGAAGGACACCAGAAACAAAATTGTAGACCTGCACCAGGCTGGGAAGACTGAATCTGCAATAGGCAAGCATCTTGGTGTAAAGAAATCAACTGTGGGAGCAATAATTAGAAAATGGAAGACATACAAGACCACTGATAATCTCCCTTGATCGGGGGCTCCACGCAAGATCTCACCCCGTGGGGTCAAAATGATCACAAGAACAGTGAGCAAAAATCCCAGAACCACATGGGGGGACCTAGTGAATGACCTGCAGAAAGCTGGGACTAACGTAACAAAGGCTACCGTCAATAACACACTACACCTCCAGGGACTCAGATCCTGCAGTGCCAGACGTGTCCCCCTGCTTAAGCCAGTACATATCCGGGCCCATCTGAAGTTTGCTAGAGATCATTTGGATGTTTCAGAAGAGTATTGGGAGAATGTCATATGGTCAGATGAAACCAAAGTAGAACTGTTTGGTAGAAACACAACTCGTCGTGTTTGGAGGAGAGTGAATGCTGAGTTGCATCCAAAGAACACCATACCTACTGTGAAGCATGGGGGAGGCAACATCATGCTTTGGGGCTGTTTCTCTGCAAAAGGACAAGGACGACTGATCCGTGTACATGAAAGAATGAATGGGGCCATGTATCGTGAGATTTTGAGTGCAAACCTCCTTCCATCAGCAAGGACATTGAAGATGAAACGTGGCTGGGTCTTTCAGCATGACAATGATCCCAAGCACACCGCCAGGGCAACGAAGGAGTGGCTTCGTAAGAAGCATTTCAAGGTCCTGGAGTGGCCTAGCCAGTCTCCAGATCTCAACCCCATAGAATACCTTTGGATGGAGTTGAAAGTCCGTGTTGCCCAGCGACAGCCCCAAAACATCACTGCTCTAGAGGAGACCTGCATGGAGGAATGGGCCAACATACCAGCAACAGTGTGTGCCAACCTTGTGAAGACTTACAGAAAACGTTTGACCTCTGTCATTGCCAACAAAGAATATAGAACAAAGTATTGAGATGAACTTTTGTTATTGACCAAATACAGTGCTGACCAAAAGTATTGGCACCCCTGCAATTCTGTCAGATAATACTCAATTTCTTCCAGAAAATGATTGCAATCACAAATGCTTTGGTAATAATATCTTCATTTATTTTTTCTTGCAATGAAAAAACACAAAAGAGATTGAAAAAAAAAGTCAAATCATTGATCATTTTACACAAAACTCCAAAAATGGGCCGGACAAAAGTATTGGCACCCTCAGCCTAATACTTGGTAGCACAACCTTTAGACAAAATAACTGCGAACAACCGCTTCCGGTAACCATCAATGAGTTTCTTACAATGCTCTGCTGGAATTTTAGACCATTCTTCTTTGGCAAATTTCTCCAGGTCCCTGAGATTTGAAGGGTGCCTTCTCCAAACTGCCATTTTGAGATCTCTCCACAGGTGTTCTATGGGATTCAGGTCTGGACTCATTGCTGGCCACTTTAGAAGTCTCCAGTGCTTTCTTTCAAACCATTTTCTAGTGCTTTTTGAAGTGTGTTTTGGGTCATTGTCCTGCTGGAAGACCCATGACCTCTGAGGGAGACCCAGCTTTCTCACACTGGGCCCTACATTATGCTGCAAAATTTGTTGGTAGTCTTCAGACTTCATAATGCCATGCACACGATCAAGCGGTCCAGTGCCAGAGGCAGCAAAGCAACCCCAAAACATCAGGGAACCTCCGCCATGTTTGACTGTAGGGACCGTGTTCTTTTCTTTGAAGGCCTCTTTTTTTTTCCTGTAAACTCTATGTTGATGCCTTGTCCCAAAAAGCTCTACTTTTGTCTCATCTGACCAGAGAACATTCTTCCAAAAAGTTTTTGGCTTTCTCAGGTAAGTTTTGGCAAACTCCAGCCTGGCTTTTTTATGTCTCTGGGTCAGAAGTGGGGTCTTCCTGGGTATCCTACCATAGAGTCCCTTTTCATTCAGACGCTGACGGATAGTACGGGTTGACACTGTTGTACCCTCGGACTGCAGGGCAGCTAGAACTTGTTTGGATGTTAGTCGAGGTTCTTTAGCCACCATCCGCACAATCTTTCGTTGAAATCTCTCGTCAATTTTTCTTTTCCGTCCACATCTAGGGAGCCACAGTGCCATGGGCTTTAAACTTCTTGATGACACTGCGCACGGTAGACACAGGAACATTCAGGTCTTTGGAGATGGACTTGTAGCCTTGAGATTGCTCATGCTTCCTCACAATTTTGCTTCTCAAGTCCTCAGACAGTTCTTTGGTCTTCTTTCTTTTCTCCATGCTCAATGTGGTACACACAAGGACACAGGACAGAGGCTGAGTCAACTTTAATCCATTTCAACTGGCTGCAAGTGTGATTTAGTTATTGCCACCACCTGTTATGTGCCACAGGTAAGTAACAGGTGCTGTTAATTACACAAATTAGAGAAGCATCACATGATTTTTCAAAGGGTGCCAATACTTTTGTCCACCCCCTTTTTTATGTTTGTATATCCATTTGGGTGTGGATTATATCCAATTTGGCTTTTTGACAATTCTTTTTGTGGTTTTCCATTGACGACAAATTAAATGAAGATATTATTACCAAAGCATTTGTGATTGCAATCATTTTTGAAGAAATGGAAGAAATTGAGTATTATCTGACAGAATTGCAGGGGTGCCAATACTTTTCCAGCACTGTACTTATTTTCCACCATAATTTGCAAATAAATTCTTTAAAAATCAGACAATGTGATTTTCTGGATTTGTTTTCTCATTTTGTCTCTCATAGTTGAGGTCTACCTATGATGACAATTACAGGCCGGCCTCATCTTTTTAAGTGGGAGAACTTGCACAATTGGTGGCTGACTAAATACTTTTTTTTCCCCACTGTATATATATAATCTGTATATATACATAATGTGACAATATTATGCGGTATACATATTTTTGTGATGGCCCCCTGTACATAAAAAAATAAATAAAGTAGTCTACTGCACTTTCCTACACAGCAAATAAAGGTATGTTCACATGTCAGGTCAGTAGAAGCTTTTGTCTTTACTTGTATGTGCCAAATGTTTTTGCACATCAGGATCACAACTTAAATAAATAAAAGTTTAGTTACGCTTTATTTTTTTCATAAATCCATAGGTTCAGGTGAAGATAAACTTTGTCATATACCTTATATAAGAAAAGTGCCTGTTTCTTCACTTATTTGCCTCTTTCTGACTAAACAAAAGAACTCTCAGTTTACAATGGGCTCTATGGAGAGTGGAGGGGGGTAAAGGAGAGATCCTCAAACAGAGAGAGACACATCAGCAGCATAAAGAGACAGTTCTTTTTCACAATGTTGTCAGGAATTAATATCCAGCTGTCACCTGACAGAAATGACACATTTAATGCTGTAGATGGCCTCTTATCTCTGTCTCTCTCCTTTCCTAACCCCCTCCCCTCTTCATAGAGCCCATTGTAAACTGAGACTGTGTAGAGGTAGGGAGAGAATGAATCAGAAAAGACGTAAAGAGACACAGACACTTTTCGTTAGTGATCGACCAGAAGAACAGTTAGGCGATGTTAGTGTGAGCCTAGCATAAGACGGTGGACACAGGTCCATCAGTGAAATTCTGAAGCATTTTCTTCTTGGTGGCAAAAAAAATCCACAAAATTGAATGATTTTTAACTATGGCTCACCTACAGTGATTGTTGCACACATCTGTATCCCAGAGCTTTCAACCTTTGTGTTTAAAACACACAATGCAGTTTACTTTGTGCTGCAGCTCCACAATGCTGCTACAATGGAGTCTGGTTTCAGGCAGCATTTGAAGAAGATTCTGAGGCCGAATCTGCCTCAAATTCAGCGCCAAATTCTGCAGTGTGAATATACTCTAACTATATATTTACAGGCAGCTGCTGCACAGGAGAAATTATATCTTGGTAAGCAGTCACCTTGCAACCCACTGAAAGCATCAAATTGTCCCCTGCGCTAAGGATATTGCTGAGATGCGTATCTCCCTCTTCAGCAACAGTGTTTAGTCTCATGTATAACAATACACACAAGACAGGTCATAATATAAAGATATTATTGTGATCTCTGCTCTTCCATGTTAGCCAAGCAAGCTTGTAAATATCAAATTGTTATAGGGTTCTTGGTGGCCTTCCTCACTGAGGCCTACTAAAGCTGGATTCACCGTTTGGAGACTTCATTGCAGTGACTGCTGACGACAAAGTGCTGCAAGTGCGACTTTTTTGTCCGGCAGTTTCAATTTAAAACAACAGACACCAGACAGTCCCCATTATAGTCAATGGGGTCCGTCGTGTATCCTTGGTGTCCGTTGCTTTAGTGGTCTGTGTCTCAGTTGTTTCTGGTTCTCCGACAGACCAGAATGGACACCTAGGCGCAGATGTGAATATAGCGTAAGGCTGCATTCACATGGCGCAGATAAAACTGCATCTCAAAAAAATGCTTTGTGTTTTTTTGGTACCATTTTTAACTTCACAGGTAAAACATATACACTGTCTTTCACCTGTAGTAAGAAACTGCAGCAAAGATCACATCAAAAATGCATGCAATTTCTTTTTGACAAAGTTTAAACTGCACCATGTAAATGCACCCTAAAGATTATCAATATATTTAAGAACAGTCACATGTCTCAAAAAAAACAAAACAAAAAAAAACTAGGAAAGGAACCTAGTAAGAAACAAATAAAAAAAAAATTCACCTTCTCAAGAGCCACGTTTATCCCCTTCTCAATTTCAGGAGGAATTCTGAGGAGGATGACTTGGCAAGCGTCCTTCAGGAGAGGGAGGACACTTCCAAATATCAGGACAGAAATGAACAAGGAGCACAGAGGATCTGCTATGAGCCAGCCAAACTGCCGAATTAGGATGGTGGATACGATGACACCCACGCTGCCAAGAGTGTCTGCCAGCACATGAAGGAACACACCTGGAGAGGGCAAGAGAGGTCATTGGTTAGCTAGGAGCATTACAAACAAATGTAATATAATGGACATTAAAAAAGAATATTCGTATTTGCCGATCTATAAAGTTTAATAAATCAGATCACTATTTTCTAATCTGTTTTTATATTTTGATTGGAGATATTTTATTCTATTTTCTGTACATGTTTATGGAGGCCACCATCTTGACTGAGCTTCTCCTCTGCTCTGTTTACAGCATTTAGTGATATGCTTTACAGCAATATCATGGCCATAGGTAGCAACAGACTGGAGCCAACCCATTGAGGTTTATTGGAGAGTATTCTAGACATGGTCTGCACAGGGAGGGGAGTAGATAAGCTGTGACATCATCTATTGTCAGTAGCGGATTCAATGAAGCGTCTTATATGGTGTTATCTAGAGAGTTGTTATCTTCTATTTTAATCCAGTTTGTCTTGTCTGTGATATAAGTTATGTAGTAATGAGGTGACTGCGGCAGAGAATTGGCAAGTTTAAGCCTAATATTAGATTTTGTGGCAGAGTGAAAATTGCAAAATCTAGTAATTTAATTTTTTTTAAATATGGACAGTGAGATGAAAGACAGATATCAAAGATTCGTAAAAAAAAAAAAAAAAAAAAAGTTTTTCATAAAAATTTGGTTTCGGGTGACACATTCCCTCTAAGGTGGAATTGATAGGTTCTCCCTGATCAGAGCAAGTAATAGAATTAGAATAAAATGTATATTACATTTACAGTAAAAGGTACTATTACAAAAAAAGGTGTACCTACCACGCATGTTTGCATTCATTCCTCCTCCAACTGATCCATGAGAATGACCATGGTTGTGAGCATGTCCATGATCACCACCATGTGAATGACCATGACCATGTCCGTGACTGTGGCCATGTCCATGGTGTGAGTGGCCATGATCGTGAGAAGAGCAACCTCCTCCTCTGGAACCACCATGGGAGTGGGCATGACTGAAGGCACAGATACCAACCAGATTAACAAGAAGGCCCCCGACTGACACTGGCTGTTGTGGGAGAGAAGAGAATTAGTTAATAAATGAACGTATTAAAATGGTTTGTACAAGGTTAAAAACAAACAAAGCACCATAATTTGCATAACATATTAAACGTCTATGTGCTCACACGTCTTTCAGTGCCCTATTAAGCATTGTGAGGTCACAGAATTACTTTGAACCCCCCCCTCCAAAAAAAAAAAAAAAAAAAAGCTTCCCTTTATTGTAACAAATTCAGGGCTTCTTGTACCCAACACCACGGATGGACCAGAACCCAGAACATTGGACAGGCTGGCACAGGTGTGAACTTAGCCTAAGAGCTGTACGTATGTCTGACAAAGGACTGGTACAGGTCCTCAACTATACCTAAGGGGCAACTGAGAATCTGATTCAGTAAAGATGAAGAAGTGGTGAAGGTCACATTATATACTGTACATACGAGATGGAGGCACAGGGACAGCCAAGTATATTTGGGAAAGACCGCTAATAAATGATAAATAGAAACACTTTCATGCTTACCGTTAACATATCTGTATTGATATCAGGTGGGTCAAAGATTCTGCCCATGGCCTCCATAAACACGAAGAATGCGATCACCACTAGGAAGAGACCATTAATAAACCCAGACAGAATTTCCACTCGGCCATACCTGAAACAATAAGCAACGAAAATGTAACATGTTAGCACTATGTGAGCTGTATATGATGTCAGCTATCCTGTGTAAATGGTATGGATATATATATTGCAGCTATAAGACTCATCAATATGGAGAAATGCACAGTCTTACCCATAAGAGAATATCCGTGTTGCTTTCCATCGGGTCATTAGTGCAGCGATCAGTCCCATGACAAGAGCAGAGCAGTCAAATAACATATGGAAACCATCAGAGAGCAAACCTAGACTATTGGTCCACACTCCATAGAAGATCTCCACAAATGTGAATGCCTAAAATCAGATGAGGAGAGATCATAAATACAACCGCAAAGAAAATAGTCGCTACTATAAACTCTACTTCTAACAGGGCTGTTAAAGGGGAGTCAAAAACGTCATTCAATTGAATGAGAACTCTGTATCCATTCAAGCAAATAAGAGCTGAACTGTGCTGGTGCAGCCGTCCACTCCAGCACTGTACACTGTGCAGAAATTGGCTGACCGATTGTTAACCCAGATTTTTTTTTTCAGTCCTTTTATTTGTGTTTCTGAGATTTTACATTATCGGCCTGACCGTAGGCTGGCTATTAATATACAGCATTATCAGAGGGATCAAGATACACTTTTACTGCAGAATCTGAGACAACCATATACAAGTTAGCTGAGCTGCAGTACCAGGCATATCCAAAGTGAACGGGGCTAGGCTGCAGCACCAGGCACAGTCCAATTGATATGCTGCCATGCTAGGTCCTGCATCACAGTGGTTTCTGTAGAGAGGTGTCGCAGCATTCCAGCAAAGGTCGCTGACACTTTGCTCTGCTGACTGTGGGTTTGGGACCCCCATGAAGTATTAACTAATATAAAGACAAAAGATCACAAAACCACAGTGACATAATAATGAAAGACATGTCTGATGGCAAATACTGACTGCAGAAGGACAGAGTATCTCTATGGAAGATTAACCTGCACCAAAAATGGTGAACAAGTCTTATACAACATTTATTAACTGTTTTAAAGACAGTTTTTTTCATAGTCCAAGAAAAGATTGGGCTAAAATTGAGATAATGCACGCCAAAAAAAAAAAGCACCAAAATCTTGGTGCATTTTTTTGGCATAAACTAAGCCAATACAACAGTGCATCACATTTATCATCCAACATCAGGCATTGGTGCATTTTCAGACTGCCTGTCTAAATTTGTACTGTCTGAGGCTGCATGTACACGACATGTGTATGTGTAGCTGGGCCGTGATTGAACGGCACAGAAAGGACATGGATGACATCTTAGGAAATCTTTTAGAATTATAGCTCAAACATACAATGCAAAACACTTTGTGAATAGCCCCTACTGACAGCAAGGGTGGCGGATTTATCAAAACTCAGAGAAGTAGTTGCCCATTTTCAGATATCCTTTGGGAAACAGAGCATCACTTTTCCTCTTCACTAGAATTGATAAATCTGCACATGCATGACCCATACACGCAATCCATGTGGCGACTACATAGACATATTATAACCCCTCCTAAAGCAGATGTGTGACCCCCCCCCATTAAAACAAATGACAAGGATAAACATACAAAGTGTACCAGTAGATTTCTATCAGAATACTACCCACCAGATTTAGGCACAGGAAATAGAAGATCTGCCTGGAGTCATGCTCTTCCAGAATCTGCTTCAGTGAATCTTTAATAAACCTTGGCATGGATGGGGAGGTGCTGTGCAGAGCATCGCCCATGAAGGTGTAGAGAGGTGTCCCTTCAGGGGAGTACCCTACAAGGGTGCCTTTCTGTCCCTTCCTGGAGACTGATGCTAGGATATTTGCAGCTGCAGAATGGATCAAAACAGGTCAGTGAGCATATTTATTCCATATAATAAGTGTAGCAAAAACTGCATTTGACAAATGGCTGTATTATGTATTCGGACTCTAGTCTTCATGCACCCAGCACATCATATATGATGGCACGGCCTATATGACGGCACACAGAGGTCATATGACTATGGTGTATTATGTGCAGAGCTACCAGCAGATCATGATTTTTTTTTTTTTCTGGAAGAGTCTCCTCATGAATCTGAGGCACAAAGATGTACCCTAAAGGCTTTATTATAGCTCTGCAAATTCACAAGTTGTATGGAGCTGTAATATGAGCATATGCATAGGCCCCTAACTGTCCACAGGCATTGCTTTACAATTCTAGTACTTCCTCCCTGCAGCTAAAATGATGGCTTGGAATAACCGGTCTCCACTTTCGGTAGAAGCCCATAAAATAAATGCCTCTATTTCATGCCTCAGTGAGGACAGCCATTTATTCCTTACTCAGGCGGCCTGCATTTATGTGAACATTCATTCAGCCTACAAAAATGGCTGAAATAGCCCAATCTCTTCATACTCTCAGAAATAAAAGGTTGTCCTGCATGTAAAATCGGTTCTGTTAAAGGGAATATAAATGCAGCAAATTCTGACTAATGTCACAATGCAAGGTCTAAGTCAAACAATATATATAGTGCAGCACTTCTATGGGCTGAAACAATGGATGACAGCTCCACCTAGTGGTCTTACGCAAGATTATTGTTATGAAAGAAATTTTTTTAATTTTGAGTCGGGCCCTGTTCACCGCTTTTTCTTCCATATTAATATGGAAAAACTCCTGTTTGTTTGCGAATGTGTCCATGCCTTTCATTGCTAAGTGGGGTGATATATTTGGGGTGTAATATGCTTGGATGCTGCAGAGTCATAACCATCCATATAGACCATTATCACTTAAGTTTCCTTGGGTGGACTCAATTGTTGCCTTAAATGGGGACTATACTGACACAGAAGACCAAACATTTCTCGCCCCCTGCATATCAGGGTCACTCCTCTAAGTGGTAGTGTCAAAGGCCCATGGGACGGAAAAGAGCTCTCTGCACTTTTTCTTAGGGGGGTGAGGGCTAAGTGACTGAATATTCTGCACGACGGAGTACTGGGGAGATGTGTACTGCCACTGTCTGGCAGTTCATAAGAGTATGTTCACACAAAGGAATTTGGAGCTGATTCCTGAAATCCGCCTCCCATTCATTTCAATGGGAAGCAGACACTGAATTTTTCAGCTAGTGGAAAAAAACAGAAGTCTTATGCTCGATCTTCAGGCAGATTCCTTTTGAGAATTCCAGAGAAATGAATGGGAAGCAGAAAAATACCGCCTGGCCACTGCAGAATTTGACACAGAGATTACAAATTCCATGGCAGATTTCATAAAGCGGAAAAATTCTGCTTCTGAATTCCTGAAGCAGAATTTTTTAGCTTCTATCAATTTCACAGTATGAACTTAGCTTTACAACCTAGCCTGTACAGAAATGAAAAAGAGGAGGAAGCCATATTTAGGAGCCCCCAGCTCACCTCATCACAATCCTCTCCTTTTCACTGACAACCTTGTCATTGTCATAGCATTGGCTGCAGTGTGTAGTCAGGAAGACAGACCGCTGTACATGGTGGATATACTGGCAAAGTGATGTAGAGGAGTCTTCCCTCAGAGTCCGTAAAGATTCCAATGGAAGGCTACAAGTGGTGTGAACAGAGCCTTAATTGTGAAGTTTACCCTTACCATATTAGCATAAATTATCCCATAAAACACCCACTACGAGAAAAGCCCAGGACATGTGGTTTTGTACACTTGTGAAAGCCTCAGTATGGAACTATACTGCAGCGTATGGGCTTTTCCCCCTGCAGACCTATGCTTAAGCACTAATACTTACACAACAGGAAGAAAATGGAGCTGACCACAACCCCTCCAGACAATACATGTTCAGTACTGGGCTGGTGTGCTGGCTTGTTCATAGCTCGGAGTTGGTCTGTTATAGGATGAGTCCAAAAATTCCCAAGAAGCAATGCGCTCAGGACGATGACAAAAAACCCATAGCGGGCACTTTTTGAGATTTCCATTTTAACTGAGCAAACAGACTCCACATAGAAATCCAGAATCATGACGGAGAAAATTACAGTGATGAAAGGCATTACCAGGGACCACCAGGACTCTACTTTGCTCTGAAATAGAAAATAAAAAAAAAATTAGGGGTAAGGTCTGGGTAAGAGAATAACATCAAAAGCAATGAGTGATGACTTAGGAATAGCAGTTATAAAGTTTATACACAGTTTTAAAGGGGGAACAACCAGGACACACGAAAGAGACCCTTTACTGTTCCCTTTAGCGTAATGGAAAAATTCAACCTTGGTTGGGTTGGAAGTCACATTGGTGGCTTCCAAATGATCACCACTTTTCAGAGCAAGTAGGTAGTTGGGCTTGAATTATATGGTGACTTTGGCCGCAACTCCCGTACACAACGACTGCCTTGTGACTATATCACCAATATAAGTGAATGGAGTTGCACTGCGACTTCCGTGATGGTGACTTCTAATTGCAAACAGTTCGAGCAGTGCTGCTGTGTGTTCTAGTCTTATGAGCCATAAAGCAAATTAACCCCTTAAAATGTGTTTTCCAGTCCTTTAATACAAATCAACTATAGTAAGTATAGGTCATTAATATCAGATTGGTCGGTGTCGAATCCTGGTACTCCCAACAGATCCACAGATTAGATGGGCAGAGGCACATTGGAAAATACATATAGTGGTCTGGAATTGTACTGCTACTGTCTCCTATTCAAGAGAATGGCAGAGAGCTGCAATACCATTCAGAGCCACTACACAAAGTATGGAGCAGTGCTCATCTTCCAGCACCGCATCCCCTTCAATCAGGTGGTCAATGAGAATTCCACAAGTTGGATACCTACTGATCTGATGTTCATGACTACCCTAAAGCATAGATCATTAGTATTAAAGTCCCAGCAATAAAAAAAGATAACAGTCTGCTGAACTAGTCGATTTCACCAAATCAGCCAAGGATCCCATATACAGATGACAGTTAGACAGCAGGTAGAGTTAACCTGAACTTCTGCATTTGGCTAAACTGCTGCAGCGTGATATCTTATCACAGAAAACAACAAAAGCCAACGGAAATGTTTTTCCAATGACTTTTCATTGTCTTTTGTTGTCTTCTGTGATAACATATCACACTGCAGTAGTTTAACCAATTGCAGAAGAGTTTGGGTTAACTCTGCTGCAAATGTGTATGAGGGTCATTCTGAGTGTTCCCAGGCAGCAGATGGCAGGGAAAAGATGAATCACTGACGCCACCATTATAACAGTATAACACAGCTCACCGCTACACCAGAAGATCATGTGGGTGTGATAAGGGTGGGTGAAAGGTGATCTTTGCTAGGTTATCAGGGACAAACCTAAAGCCTGCATTTGTACTTGTATTCCATGACCTCATGCCAACACTTCCCATGGTGCAATCTTATGTTACATAAGATCAGATGTCATATACTGCTAAAAGGACTTGAATGAGCAATCTTAAAGGGAACCAGTCAGTAGCATGTTAAAGAGCTGAACAGATTGATACATAATTTTGTAGGAAAATATTCTGTATACAGTCATTTATCCATAGATGTTTCTGCACCAAGTTGAAAATTTAAGGAGGCAGTCCTATCAGTGACTGACAACCTCCCCTCTATGACTGTACATATGGAGAAAGCTGTCAATCACTGATCGCCTCCTTGGCTTCTCAATATAGAGCAGAAATAGCAATGGCTAAAACAAGTTATGTTAAGTTCACATCAGTGTCGTCTATCCATTGTTCTGGTTCGTCGGAGAACAACGGATAGGTGGACTGCTAAAATAGTGGTTACATACAGAGCCTGATGGACCCCCACTGACTATAATGGGGTCCATCACGTGTCCGTCGTTTTAAAACTGAAACCTGCAAAAATGTGAGCGTAGCCTTATACTGAATCTTATCTCACAAACCTATATATCTATCTGCTCAGCTTCTCCTGCTCTATAACATACTGCCTACAGACTGAACAGCCCTTTCCATGTGACAGGTTCCTTCAGATAGGAATTGAAATAGTTCTTATTCATGTTCCTTCTATTTTCTGTCTTGAAGAGAATAAACTTAGTTACGAGACACAGACAGATCTGTTTTCTCTCTCTTCAGTTTATCTTAATGTAATATGTAAAAAACAGATGCAATCTGGACAGCAATATAACACATGACCTGAGGAGTCTACAGATGGACACGGCGATTACCTCGGTAGTTGCGGTGAGTACGATGACCCATGGGCACAGTAATATGACAGAGACAAGGTGAGACAATGCTTGCAGACGCTTGGCTCCGCCAATATCTAAAGATAGCTTTCTGGAAGCTGTATGGAAACCAACACTGAAACATAGAGCCAACACAAGCAACAGTACTCCTCCCTGAAATCGACAAGAAAACAGATGCACTTCATTAATACAGTCCATATTATACAGCAAAAACCGCATAGAAAATCTGCAGGTCAAGACATGAACTGTAAGAGCAGTGAATAGACAAGAATGCAGAAGTGCTACATACAGATAGATCAAGCTAGGAGTATGTTCACATCTGCATAGTTTAACCCTTCTTCTGTTCCTATGTAGGAGCAGAAGAACTGTTTAACCAAAAAAAAAAAAATATATGAATCTGTTTTATGTTCCAAGGCTCCCCCATTGATTATAATGAGGCCCGCCGGGTACCCCTTGTTTCCTCACTAACACTGCCAGACAAATAAGTAGGGCTTGCAGGACTTTTTCATCCATGGTCAGAGGTTGCAATTGAAGCCTGCAACACAGATTTGAACAACAGCAAGCAGAATCATACAAGAGTAATCTCAGCCTGCAGATATAGTGCGTTAGAAAGTGTCAAAAATGTACATTATATAGTATCTGTTCAGCACATGTGCAGGCTCATCCAAAACCAGCGTGCATATGAGTGAGGGTATCAGGAGAGACTACTAAATGCACCACTGGAGAGGAGCTGCAGTCCTCTGTGCACCAGGTCTCCTGGAGTGATGATGGGCATGAAAGGGGGTGAAGTCACTTTAAGGCCCCATTCACACAGTGAATTTGAAGCAAATTTTGAGGCAGTTACCACCTCAAAACCTTTGTTTTCAAAGGAAGGCAGCGATAGGCAGTATTTTTTTTTCAGCATAAAGACAATCCTGCTCCCATGGAAGTCAATGGGAAAAACACAGAGTTTCTGCAGGTAAAATTAACATGCCGGATTTTTACTAGAGACACTGGTGCATTTCTGCAGCATTTTTTTCTGCATTGTGAGGCTCAGATTCAATAAAATCTTATTCCCTTTGCTGGGACTTCTGCTGCATTCACTTAAAGAGGACCTTTCATGTCCTCAGGCACATGCGGTTTTACATACAGCTAGAAAGCCGACAGCGCGCTGAATTCAGCGCACTACCAGCTTTCCCAGTATGTGCCCCGGGGCTGGAGATATCGGCGGTGTAAGTTTCACGGTTTACTGTCAGAAGGGCATTCCTGACAGTCTAGCTGGGCTGCGAGGAACGCCCTCCCTGAAAGTATTCCTCCATAGACTTGTACTGAGGGGGCTTTCCTCACAGCTCAGCGTCATCGCCGGGCAGTAAGGAACGCCCCTTCTGACAGTACAGGACTACAGACGAGTACAGAGAGAGGGGGCGTACCTTACTGCCCGGCGATGACGCTGAGCTGTGAGGAACGCCCCCCAGTACAGGGCTATGGAGGAGTACTGTCACGGAGGGCATTCCTCACAGCGCAGCTAGACTGTCAGGAACGCCCTTCTGACAGTGACCGGTGAAATTTAGACCCCCGATATCTCCAGCCCCAGGGCACATACCGGGAAAGCCGGCAGTGCGCTGAATTCAGCACGCTGTCGGCTTTCTAGCGGTATGTAAAACCGCATGTGCCTGAGGACATGGAAAGGTCCTCTTTAAACAAAAATGATGCACCTCTGCAAAGTGTGGCCTCAGCCATTGAGAAGTATATATAACTAACGGATCAGACTAAGCTCCCTGATGTGCACATCTCCTGATACATAGAATATATGACCAAACATAGAGGTTGTGTAATATGAGCAGGACGATGCATTAGAAATGGAGACTCCACTTACCTTGTGGTCTGCAACTCCTAGAAGGGAGAATGCAGTGTACAGGAAGTGTGTAAGTGCACTGTCATGATGTCCTTCAGCTGATGGAGTAGTGTTAAGGAAAGTGGTCATGATCTCAACATCCTCTGACTACAGGTAGTCACATCTATTACACGTGTGGATGATGTCAAGGGATACCTTTTTGCTTACATCCACACAAATGACGTGGTTGTCAAAAATCCCATGACGAACAGTATTCAGATTTTTTTTTTCCTTAGTTGGTGCATTCATTAGGAAGGTGGCATAAAACAATAGATATTTCATATAATATGAACAATCTACCTTGGAAACTCATATCATATGAAATATTGACTTTCCATCGACAGTGAAGTACCACTATTAATATAAGGACTATTCCCATTTCTCATAGTGATGGCAGACTGCTATAGATACCACTGCTCCATTCACTTCTATGGGACTGACGGAGATCACCCTATTGGAAGTCGCACAGTAGTAAGTGGAGCAGTGGACACGCACATGCACTTTTGTGCCATTCACAGGGGGCACATTATTATGATCACTGGGGTTCCCAAAGGTTGGACCCTGAGTTATCAAACACTCATCCACTATTTTGTGGACAGGCGATAAACGTAAAGAGCGGGTTAACATCTTTAATGGCTGTCAAAGTGCAGCTACTGCCTTATGCTCATGACAAATATACTCATCATCTTTATCGAGAGATTAATGCATGAATGATGTGTTCCCACTGATTATACTGCAACTTAGGTACCGATACATTAGTATCCATGTGAGGAGCAGACCTCAGACAATCTAGAGCACGGGTGCGCAACCTTTTTTGTACAGTGTTCCGAATTAAAAAAAATAGAATCAAAGATGAGGTGTTTGGTGCGCCGTGCAATAATTGGAAGGCTCCCTAAATGCACTTTAGGCTGTAACACAGAGTGTCAGTACATCAGTATTATAGCTCTGTGAAGCTGGCCTAATGCTGCCTTCATATGTTCACTGGATGCCATTAAAAGCATCCGTTATTAGTTTAAAAAAAAAAAAAAAAAGTGCGCCATGCTGTGCATTTTTGTGTGGTAAAATGACATGCATTCCTATGATGCACTGCACCCCTCCATCTTCTACATAAGACTTCTGCACCCTCTTTATCCCTTACAGGTGTATGGAATGAAGGGGATGCAGCAGTCCTATGTAAGTAAATAAGGGAGTCTAGCATTTACACAAGGCTGGTGTAGCCAGCAGTTAAGATCACCTTCTTTCCCTGGACTGTTGCTGGTCCCTCCATACTTTAAAGAATATCCATACCAATAAAAAAAAAAAAAAAAAAAAAAAATTAAAAATCAGACTGGGCTGGGAGGAAGCAAGTAAAATCTAGCAAGGGTTAACTCCATAGAGTTCGGCAACACAGAGAATGTGCAAACGGACTGAAATTATTTGAAGATTACCATCGCTGCGTTAGGTCAGGGGGCAGTGATTTACTAATTGGTTTTCTCCTTCCCTGACGCAGGCTGATCGGCTTGCTCATTCCCTGTCTGGCCATGGTCAGTAGAATTAACCCTTGCTGGAGTTTACTTGCTTCCTTCTAGCACAATCTGCTGTGCCAGGCAAACATAGCTCACGTGCCATTCTTGGCACGCGTGTCGGGGGTTGCCGACCCCTGATCTAGAGGCATCAACAAAGGATACGGTGCTCAGCAATTTTGGCCATCAGATCATCATTATCGAAGAGTAATAAACATACAACAGCAATGATGAAAAAGGCGGCACCACGAGTCTGTGGGAACAAAGACAGGAGTCAATAAGCACTGGATCAGCCACATAAGGTAATATTTCTTCATAGATCTTAATGTTATATTGTTTCTCTGCTATTCCCCCTTAATAAACTAAGTCAGCTGTGGGTGAGTCCCAAAGCTGAGCTCACACTAGCGTCGCTTCTGCGTTGTTTGGGTCTGTCAGGGGACCCAAAAAATGGAGAGGCGGACACATGGAGTCTGGCAGACCTCACTGACTATAATGGCATTTGTCGGGTGTCATATTTGAAACCGGCAGAGGAAAAGAAATCCTTGGTGCAGGACATTTTCCACCGCTGATTTGCAGCAGAGACTCCTGCACATAAGTGAACATAGCCTTACACAGTCTAACATTATCCACTTACTGCTGCCGGTATCATACGGTGTAGGTCACACCTTTTTGACATGGCGGACCCAAGCCCCTGTTACAAAGGAGCTTAAAGGGAGCAGTGGTGTTGCTATTCAGTCTAATTTTTCACGCCAGTGTCAGCCTTTCCATTGTTCTGGTCCATCAGAGGACCAGAACCACGTATAGGTGGATCGCTACAATATCGGTCACATAGAGAGCCCAACAGACCCCATTAACTGTAATAGGATCCGTCAGGCGTGTGTTCTTTAAAGCTGAAACCACTGGATGAAAAAGTTGGACTTTTTCGTCTGGTGATTTTAGACGTACACTGCGACAGATTCTCCAGAGACTCCAACACAGATGTAATCGTAGCCTTAGTACAGAAAACACTAGGCACATACTCTTATATCAGATCACATTTTCAAGGAAGAGTTCACAAGAAAAAATAGCATTATGGAAATAGCAATAAAAAAAAAGTGTCACTAAATAAATACCTTGGACGGTACTCCGCTGGAACCAGTGAATAGTACAGTAAGCAAAGTTACAACTACAATATCACTATGTTCAAACAGCAGCAAAGTCCTAAAACAAATAAAAGACACAAGCACATAACCTAATGAAATATAAGTATGTACTGTACATAAAAAACAACATTAAAATGACACATTAAAAAACTACTTAAAATGTACTTCTTGAATAGTCCATGGTAGTCAAGACCACCCAATGGCCTGCAACTCTTTTCCCTACACTAAGATCCTAACATGGATGCTGAAGTAGCACACGCAAAAGGCAGTGCAAAGTGATATTCAGTGGAGGATGCTGACAGATGCGTCTGTTCATGTGTCCATAGGAGTAGGACTGCTCAGTGAGAGACAATGGCTCTGATGAGCTTACAACAGTATATTAGTAAGTGGTCATAGTGCTGTCTGTAAGCATTAGGGTTCAGTGGTCAACCCCTTTAAATAAAACTTCATACTGGCCATTTACACTTTGTGCAGAATTATTAGGCAAGTTAATAAAAACCAGATATATACCCATCTCACTTGTTTATTTTCACCAGGTAAACCAATATAACAACAGAAAATTTAGAAATAAACATTTCTGACATTCAAAAACAAAACCAAAAACAAATCAGTGACCAATATAGCCGCCTTTCTTTACAATGACACTCAAAAGCCTTCCATCCATAGATTGTGTCAGTTGCTTGATCTGTTTACGATCACATTGCGTGCAGCGGCCACCACAGCCTCCCAGACACTGCTCAGAGAGGTGTACTGTTTTCCCTCCCTGTAGATCTCACATTTTATGAGGGACCACAGGTTCTCTATGGGGTTCAGATCAGGAGAACAAGGGGGCCATGTCATTATTTTTTCTTCTTTTAGACCTTTACTGGCCAGCCACGCTGTGGAGTATTTGGATGCAAGTGATGGAGAATTGTCCTGCATGAAAATCATGTTTTTCTTGAATGATACCGACTTCTTCCTGTACCACTGCTTGAAGAAGGTGTCTTCCAGAAACTGGCAGTAGGTCTGGGAGTTTAGCTTCACTCCATCCTCCACCCAAAAAGGTCCCACAAGTTCATGTTTGATGATACCAGCCCATACCAGTACCCCACCTCCACCTTGCTGGCGTCTGAGTCGGAGTGGAGCTCTCTGCCCTTTACTGATCCAGCCTCAGGCCCATCCATCTGGCCCATCAAGAATCACTCTCATTTCATCAGTCCATAAAACCTTTGAAAAATCAGTCTTAAGATATTTCTTGCCCCAGTCTTGACGTTTTATCTTATGTTTCTTGTTCAAAGGTGGTCGTTTTTCAGCCTTCCTTACCTTGGTCATGTCGCTGAGTATCGCACACCTTGTGCTTTTTGATACTCCAGCAACGTTGTAGCTCTGAAATATGGCTAAACTGGTGGCTAATGGCATCTTGGCAGCTTCACGCTTGATTTTCCTCAATTCATTAGCAGTTATTTTGCGCCTTTTTTTCTTTCAACACGCTTCTTGCGACCATGTTGGCTATTTGCCATGAAACGCTTGATTGTTCGGTAGTCACGCTTCAAAAGTTTGACAATTTCAAGACTGCTGCATCCCTCTGCAAGACATCTCGCAATTTTTGACTTTTCAGAGTCCGTCAAATCTCTCTTCTGACCCATTTTGCCAAAGGAAAGGAAGTTGCGTAATAATTAAGCACACCTTATATATGGTGTTGATGTCATTAGACCACACCCCTCCTCATTACAGAGATGCACAGCACCAGATTTACTTAATCGGTAGTTGGCTTTCAAGCCTATAAAACTTGGAGTAGGACAACATGTATACTGTAAAAAGGATGATGTGATCAAAATACTCATTTGCCTAATAATTCTGCACACAGTGTATATGGTATGCACGTAACACTACATTTTGCAGCAGCATGAAAGCAGCTGACTGCTAGTGGTCCCAGGAGACGATCAGTGATCAGCTTTATCTTTGGGATACAAACCTTTATTCTCCAGTGAGTCTACACAGTGGAGATGCAACAGCAAAAAAAAAAAATTAAATTTCTTTTTTTTTTAAATTATAATATATAAATATAAATTCATTTACCTTAAAGGCCCACAAAGTGTAAGGCCAAAGAACCACAGGAGTGAGATAATACAGCCAACGAAAGCATGTTTCACAATACTGATCCACTGGAACAAAGACATAACAAGGGTTAATATAATCGTGCAAAAATCCTATTTACTATTTAATCCTTTTACAGCCACTTACACTGGATCTCATGTACCAGTATGATCGTGCAGAGTGCAGGTGTTACATATGTGAAAGCTATGACAGCAGCAAGACAAACTGCCCCACCGGCCTCCCCTAATTTCGCTAGCCCAAGTGCTTGCAAGGGGTCATAGTTGATGCCCTTCCAGAGATCCAACTCTGAGTGATAAAAGACCTCTGACTTATTTTTCTGCATATTATCAGTGTAGCAACATGAAGGTAACATTACATTGTTTAGTGAAATCCTGAATACAACAGCTTAGAAGTCCATCTCTCCAGCACAAGCCAAATGGGATTCATTCCCTAAATGATGACATACTAGTATGGGTGTCATGTCTCATTAGGTAGTGACCGTACAGGGACTTACTAGACCATGTATGTCACACTGAGATTTCTGGGAAAGGAATATGCAAATAGGACCATTAGCTAATTGATGGGGCTGCGGTGCACGGGCATGAGCTGCAGGCTCTTTTTTGTGACTGACATCACATGATATTTCTGCAGCAGGTCCCACTCAAGTGAATAGGACTGAGCCACAATACCAAGCACAGCCACTATGCTATGCAGCCCCTTCAACCAGCTGACAATCCCTTGACTTGATATTGATGACCTATACTAAAGACAGTACTGCAGTGACAGTATATGGAGAACTCACTTGGCGTCTTGTAACCGTCTTCCCAGAAGAAAATGGTTTTTGAAACAAAACCATAAAAATTGCACACCTGTGGAAAGAAACAACAACTAAGACAAAAATATATGTGAGGATAAAACAAGTACATTCATAGAGACAGTATGTGCTGGCAGGACTTGTGGACATAGATCTGCAGTGTATTGCAGTACCAGCAAAGTGGATGAGATTTTAACAAGTATCAGTCATAAACTCTGAAAAATTGCGAAAAAAAATGTCATTCGACGCAGACTGAAAAGCTGCACATCAGTTCTATGGATTTTCACCCTTTGCAATATGTAGGGTGAAATCTGCACAAACACCCCATGGTAAAATACGCAGATGTTACTGCAGATTTCATAACAAATTCACAACAGATTCTATGCGTGAGCGTAGCCATATAAGACCTGATGTCCATGGACAGCTGCAAATTCATAACTAGTTTATATTGAACAGATCATCTTCCTTAGAACTTTATCCAAAAAGCAAACAGCTCCGAGCAATTCACCATGTAGTCACAGCAAGTAAAAGAGGTTTGGTAGTGGTGGCATGTGTTACATGAAGCTATGATTGAGTAATTTGTGTTCAGTATATAAAGTCCACAATGCCACTTTACAAAGTCTTGTAGACTCAGGGCAACATAAAATACTAAGAGACTACCATCAGTGGGGCTTTAACCACAGCGTACAGCAGTATAGCTGATGTTACTAATGCTAACAGAATCTACAGTATAAAAATAAAAAAATAGGCCACAGGCAGCAATAGTCTGAAGTCAACTCAATGAGGTCTATGGGAAAGTTTTCTAGATATGATCTGTGCATAGATAAGCTGTGACATCTATTGTCAGTAGTGGATGTACAGAAGGGTGTTATGCGGAGGTATCTATAGAGGTTATCATCTATTGTAATAATATCTGTGATGTAAGTGAAATAACTGCTACAAAGAAAACCTGTACAGAATTGGCAAGTGTCAGACTATTAGAGAAAATTGCAAGATACTTAGTACAGATAGTGACATACAAAATGAAAAAAAAAAAAGGCTTAAAAAATATGTTTAACATAAATAGGTCATTTTCTGACACACAATCCCTTTTAAATCTTCTGGTTGTACTTCCATGAACAATTTTCAGGTATGTATCCAGCCAGACAAGAACATACAGGCCGTAGGAGCTCCCAATCCCCTTACCTTACCCTCCTTAAACTGCCTAGTGTTTTTTATTCATCAATTTTTAGAAATTCAAAATTTTATTTTCAACAACCAGTAACAGCAATTTATTTGTGGGTTTTTTTTAACCACCATGCAGTTTAAGCCTATGGCCCCACGTTGCAGAAACGCAGCTTTTTTTGTTGCAAATTTTGCTGTATTTTTTTGAGCCAAAGCCAGGCGTGGAATGACCAGAAGGTAGCAGTATAACAGCTTCCTATATATTTCCCATTTCTTTTGTAGCCATGCTTGGCTTTGGCTCAAAAAAATGCAGCAAAATCTGCAACAAAAAAAGCTGCGTTTCCGCAACGCGGGGCCATAGCCTAAAGAGTGTTTTTTTCCTATTGTTATTACCACTGCCTCATCTCTATATACCTATTTTATAATAAAAATATCTTTGCCTGTCAGTGTAAACTATTAGAGCAAGCCTCTAGCAGACCTGGCTGCCATAGTAAAGCATCAGACCCTAGCGATCGTGTGGATGGACTGACAGTGGGACCCCCCCACTCTGTAAAACCCACTAGATGCAATGGTCACTAATGGGAGAGCCAATAGGTAAACTCGCCCCCACTCACACCCTGCTGATGTGTCCATACTTGGGGTGCAGAATGAGCATGGTGAGAAAGGGAGTTCACCAAGTTTCATACCCCATTTGATATACGACCTGTGTGATTTCCTACTTTTCCCACTTTCAATAAACCACTTGGCAACCTGCTTAAGGATAAGGCCACATGTAATGAAACGTGGCTAAAAAAACATGGCAGAAAACAATCCCAAAAATGCTTGTGTTTTTCATTGCACTTTGTTCTGCATTTTTGCCTCCCCCATAAGACTATAGGGAAAAAGCAGCGTTTTTGCAGGCAAGGCTATGTTCACATTTGTGTCGGAAAAGACCCCTTCAAAATGTCTGCCTGTAATCTGCACACGTGGCTTTTTCGTCCGCTGCTCTCAGTTTTAAAACAACGGACATCCGACAGACCCCATTCTAGTCAATGACATCCGTCGGGCTCCGTGTGCAACTGCTATTTTAGCGGTTTGTCTGTCCCCCAAAAAACCACAACAACAGACAGCCGTTGCTTGCGTGAAAATAATTAACATTTACATGTTTTTTCCACAGTATGTGGGGATGAGATTACATAAAGCCTCATCTGCTGCCCTGTTTGCCCGTTTTCAGAAGTTTCAATCTGCCAGAGAAGAATCATGACTCAACATCCCAGCACATGCACCATCCTCAACCGAAGCCAAGGAGAGAACGCCTCACCTCATTGCACAAGTGAAGTGAGATATACTCCCTGGCTTCAACTGCGCATGACGCATAGAGTTATTAGTACTAGTATATATATATATATATCTATATATATATATATAAGATATATATATATATACACACAGTACAGACCAAAAGTTTGGACACACCTTCTCATTCCAAGAGTTTTCTGTATTTTCATGACTATAAAGATTGTAGATTCACTCTGAAGGCATCAAAACTATGAATTAACACATGTGGAATTATATACTTAACAAAAAAGTGTGAAACAACTGAAAATATGTCTTATATTCTAGGTTCTTCAAAGTAGCCACCTTTTGCTTTGATTACTGCTTTGCACACTCTTGCCATTCTCTTGATGAGCTTCAAGAGGTCGTCACCTGAAATGGTCTTCCAACAGTCTTGAAGGAGTTCCCAGAGATGCTTAGCACTTGTTGGCCCTTTTGCCTTCACTCTGTGGTCCAGCTCACCCCAAACCATCTCGATTGGGTTCAGGTCTGGTGACTGTGGAGGCCAGGTCATCTGGCGTAGCACCCCATCACTCTCCCTCTTGGTCAAATAGCCCTTACACAGTCTGGAGGTGTGTTTGGGGTCATTGTCCTGTTGAAAAATAAATGATGGTCCAACTAAACGCAAACCGGATGGAATAGCATGCCGCTGCAAGATGCTGTGGTAGCCATGCTGGTTCAGTATTCCTTCAATTTTGAATAAATCCCCAACAGTGTCACCAGCAAAGCACCCCCACACCATCACACCTCCTCCTCCATGCTTCACGGTGGGAACCAGGCATGTAGAGTCCATTCGTTCACCTTTTCTGCGTCGCACAAAGACACCGTGGTTGGAACCAAACATCTCAAATTTGGACTCATCAGACCAAAGCACAGATTTCCACAGGTCTAATGTCCATTACTTGTGTTCTTTAGCCCAAACAAGTCTCTTGTGCTTGTTGCCTGTCCATAGCAGTGGTTTCCTAGCAGCTATTTTACCATGAAGGCCTGCTGCACACAGTCTCCTCTTAACAGTTGTTGTAGAGATGTGTCTGCTGCTAGAACTCTGTGTGGCATTGACCTGGTCTCTAATCTGAGCTGCTGGTAACCTGCGATTTCTGAGGCTGGTGACTCGGATGAACTTATCCTCCGCAGCAGAGGTGACTCTTGGTCTTCCTTTCCTGGGGCGTTCCTCGTGTGAGCCAGTTTCTTTGTAGCGCTTGATGGTTTTGGCCACTGCACTTGGGGACACTTTCAAAGTTTTCCCAATTTTTCGGACTGACTGACCTTCATTTCTTAAAGTAATGATGGCCACTCGTTTTTCTTTACTTAGCTGCTTTTTTCTTGCCATAATACAAATTCTAACACTCCATTCAGTAGGACTATCAGATGTGTATCCACCTGACTTCTGAACAACACAACTGATGGTCCCAACCCCATTTATAAGGCAAGAAATCCCACTTATTAAACCTGACAGGGCACACCTGTGAAGTGAAAACCATTTCAGGTGACTACCTCTTGAAGCTCATCAAGAGAATGCCAAGAGTGTGCAAAGCAGTAATCAAAGCAAAAGGTGGCTACTTTGAAGAACCTAGAATATAAGACATATTTTCAGTTGTTTCACACTTTTTTGTTAAGTATATAATTCCACATGTGTTAATTCATAGTTTTGATGCCTTCAGTGTGAATCTACAATTTTTATAGTCATGAAAATACAGAAAACTCTTGGAATGAGAAGGTGTGTCCAAACTTTTGGTCTGTACTGTATATATATAGCACCAACAATATTGTCAACACTGTACTGTCCCATGTAGGGCTTCACAATCTACATTCCCTATCAGTATGAAACCCACAGGGAGAACATACAAACTCCTTGCAGATGTTGTCCTTGGCTGGATTTGAACCCGGGACTCCAGTGCTAACCACTGAGCCACTGTGCCGAGTTATGATTTGTCTTGGCTGGGCTTGTGTTTCTTATGATAAAATCACACTTCTTATATCCAGGAGAGAAGGATCACAGTCTATATAATATGAGCATAACATACATAACAATGAAGCTACTTACCCTAATTTTAATATAAAGATAAACTGTACAATATGGACTACTTTTAGTAGATCGTAGGACTCAAAGATACCAAGAGCCTTGAGAAACTTTGTGAAGCAGAGAAGAACAATGTATCTGGTCATTCTGCAAAAAAAACAAAAAAAAAAAAAAAAAAAGACAGATGAATTGAAAATTTGGTAATCTGACAAAAAGAACCATTAGTGGCACCTGACTGGTGGTTTTTTATTTTTTGTTTTTTTTTTCATACCAAGGGTTCAAATCCAAGTAATGGCACTGGAATGGTGACTTTTTAACATGGATTTAGGCACAAAAAAATGACAAAATCCTCATGAAAAAACTTGTGTGAACATACCTTAAGAATAGAACCATATGTAGTTGAACTACACACCAATTCTGCACCAAGCTGGGAGATTCTGGTGTAGATGTGTTCACAAAAAAATAAATAAAAAAAAATAATCCACTATTGTCACTGTCCCTGGCACTGTATCTAAGGTTCTCTGCTGGCCTCTCTGATGATTTCTCTTCCCAGCACTCACAGGATGAGTCTTCATCATAGGAAGATAGTTGTATGGAGATGGTGGAGACTAGAATGTAGGGGTTAATAGTAGGATTTTCCTTATGTGGCATGGTTCCAGTGGGTGGCGCTACCTCAGCTCCAGGCACGTTAGCGGTGTGGTCCATCACATCTAACACAGGCATTTGTTGTTTTAGTGTGGTCCGAGTATATACAAACTACAAATGCCTCTTCTAAATGTAACCTACCAGTTTTCATGTCGGTGCTGCCTATTACTAACAATCACAGGAGCTGAGGTAGCACCACCTACTGGATCCACAACAGGTCAGGGAGAAACTACTTTTAACCACTCCATTCTAGCATCTCCCGTACAGAGGCCAACAAGGTAGGAGGGTATACCTTTTTTTTTTTCAGATTTTGCGGCAGTTCTGAAGGTAAAATATGTTGCAGACTCTGACTTTCTTGAACTCAATGGGGAAAATAATCAACAAAGTTATTATTATTGTTTATTTATATAGCACCATTAATTCCATGGTGCTTTACATTACTATATTAATTCCATGGTGCTTTACATTACTATATTAATTCCATGGTGCTTTATATTACTATATTAATTCCATGGTGCTTTACATTTGAGGCTTTACATACGGTACACAAAATATATAAGACAAATGTGTGACCAACTGGTACAGTGGGATAGAGGGCCCAATTGTAACCTTTCCCCTACATTAAAATGTCTGATGTGTATTTTTGCTGTGGCCCTTGTGCCACAAACCTGAAGCTCAATATGTGAGCTGTTTCTGCCATGGTTTGATCTGGGATGGGTCTGCACGCTGATTTCCCCGGGGCTAATCTGCCTGTGACCACCCACCGCATTTCCAGAGCTATTTTCCGCACTGAAACTGCAGCAAGAAAAGCAATGCCGCCTCTTGTTATTGTGGAAATTCAATCCCTCCTGTGTAAAGCATTCAATGCTAACAATAGGGGGCAGTAGTCGTTGGTTTTTCACTACGATTCTGACCTCAGAATGAAAAAAGATGCTGTGTGAACAGACCCTGAAACTCTGTTGACTTTCCACTCATAAATCCATCTGAATATCTGTAGAGTGTGTGAACAGACCCGAACGGATCTGTCCACCCAGGATTACCCCTGTCCATATGCTCAGGGCGATAACCCCATAAATTATATAAAATATTTATTATATATACGGTAACTCTTTTAGAAACATACATTGTCATTCTAGAATTAGCCATCCTGAGCACTGATATTTCACAGGTGACATCAGTACTGGGATCCCCCTGTAGCACTGGTACAGTAGAACTAGAAGTCCCAGCATGCAAGTCAGCTATCTGCTCCTGGGCATGTATCACACACACGTCTCACCTGGATTCCGGGGCATCCACAGGCCCCAGCCTGCCGGTGCTCATCACATTGCTGCTATACTTCTCGTCCATGTCAGCGGCTCCCTTACAACCTCATCTAGACACTTCTGGGACGTGGCTCCCAGGAATCAGCACCCAGAGCGGCCTACAGCCGAGGACACCCGGGGAAGGCACCACGGGATGACGAGGACATAAAGGGAACCAAGTAACAACTGGAGACCGGACACATATTCTGGATACACAGCCTCCAGCACTGCCAGCTAGCCGGCTTGTGCTGCTGATGGAGCAGGAAGCGTCACAAGTCACGTGACACCAGCAGGTACGGGAAGCGACAGGGAAAATTTTCCTCTCCCAGAGCTTGGCGGCGTTTCCCTTTCGGTTGTGAAGTACAGGGAGCAGGTAAGGACAAACTTCGTCGCGCTGTCTGCTTTCGCTTCACCATAGACCTCACCAGAGAGTCAGGGTGGAGGGCTTATTTTCCGTGCCTGCTTATACTTTTCCCTTCTCAGACATAATTTTAATGTTAAATGAAGGAACAATCCCACATTTTGTACCAGGACAAAAAAAATCCTTTAAATGTATAAAATAAAACAATTTGCCATGGTAAAAAAACTGGAAAATATTTTGTATATATGTATAATAGTAAGCACCCCCTTTCTCAACATACACATGTGAAGTTTGTGAGGGGCATGTGGTTAGGATTGCCATGTTTTTCTCCAAAAAATACCAGCCAAGGTAAAAAACAAACAAACAAAAAATACAGTTTGGTGTTTGGAGGCTTCAAGCAGCGTACACCCTTCCCATTCAGCACCTCCATAAATGTATGCAGTTGGTCGTGTGAGGGTTAAAAGGATAAACAGGTGCTGGTATATTATTCTCTAGATGTGTTGTGAAGAAAATCTGTCCTTAAAGGGGTTGTCCAAGAATTAGACACGCTCTGGTGGGGCACAGGGTAGGAGTAACATTGAAAAAAACACGCTGGTGTTCGCCACCGCAGTCTGTTTAGCCGTGCGCTGTGCCTCGGTCCTTGGAAGCCTTGAGCATCATGTGATTGGCCTCAGCATTTGTTGGAGAGGGACTGGTGATGTATGTGAGTGACATCACTGGTCCCTCTCATGTGACCATGGAGGCCGATCAGCGGCCTCAGCAGTCACGTGGGGCACAGGGCTTCCAGGGACCAAGGCATGGTGCATGACCAAAGGGACTGTGGAGGTGGACACCAGAACCCCAGAGACAAGTAACGCTAGGGTCACACCTTGAGGACCCGTAAAACAAACCCAAAAAGTAGTTAGCCGCCATGGACCCCATAGACTATGATAGGGTCCGCCGGGTTTCTGCCTGAAAAATGCAGAGAGAAAAGTCCTACTTGCAGGACTTTTCTCTCTGCATTTTGCAAGCGGAATGGGGGACGGAATCCCCAAACGGAAACTGAGTGCAGGTGTGAATCCAGCCTGAGTATATGTTTTTGGTTTTTTTTTTCTATGATGCAACATGTAACATCTGCTGAAAATCACGGACTGCATGCACAACCATAGATTTTAATTCGTGCATACCGACTTGCTCTATTTTGGTGTCTTTTATGCAGAATTCTGTCTGTTTTTCATGGACCCAGGAACATTATAACGTATCAACCTTGGACAGCGCACAACTTGAAAATAAAGTAGGATCGTGTGCTGTCCCCAATTACACAGACCACACACATCTGCTGAAAAAGCCCTTATTCACACATCAGTGATTTGTATCAGTTATTGTGTGCCAAAATCAGTGATGGGATGAAAACACAGGGCATGTGAAAACCTTTCCATTACACCTTATAATAATAATAGATTTTATTTACAGTGGGGAAAAAAAAGTATTTAGTCAGCCACCAATTGTGCAAGTTCTCGCACTTAAAAAGATGAGGCCTGTAATTGTCATCATAGGTAGACCTCAACTATGAGAGACAAGAAGAGAAAACATATCTAGAAAATCACATTGTCTGATTTTTTTAAAGAATTTATTTGCAAATTATGATGGAAAATAAGTATTTGGTCACCTACAAACAAGCAAGATTTCTGGCTCTCACAGACCTGTAACTTCTTCTTTAAGAGGCTCCTCTGTCCTTCACTCATTACCTGTAGTAATGGCTCCTGTTTGACATTGTTATCAGTATAAAAGACACCTGTCCACAACCTCAAACAGTCACACTCCAAACTCCACTATGGTGAAGACCAAAGAGCTGTGGAAGGACACCAGAAACACAATTGTAGACCTGCACCAGGCTGGGAAGACTGAATCTGCAATAGGCAAGCAGCTTGGTGTGAAGAAATTAACTGTGGGAGCAATAATTAGAAAATGGAAGACATACAAGATAACTGATAATCTCCCTCGATCAGGGACTCCACTCAAGATCTCACCCCGTGGGGTCAAAATGATCACAAGAACGGTGAGCAAAACTCCCAGAACCACATGGGGGGACCTAGTGAATGACCTGCAGAAAGCTGGGACTAACGTAACAAAGGCTACCGTCAGTAACACACTACGCCGCCAGGGACTCAGATCTTGTAGTGCCAGACGTGTCTCCCTGCTTAAGCCAGTACATATCTGGGCCCGTCTGAAGTTTGCTAGAGAATATTTGGATGTTCCAGAAGAGTATCGGGAGAATGTCATATGGTCAGATGAAACCAAAGTAGAACTGTTTGGTAGAAACACAACTCGTCGTGTTTGGAGGAGAGTGAATGCTGAGTTGCATCCAAAGAACACCATACCTACTGTGAAGCATGGGGGAGGCAACATCATGCTTTGGGGCTGTTTCTCTGCAAAGGGACCAGGACGACTGATCCGTGTACATGAAAGAATGAATGGGGCCATGTATCGTGAGATTTTGAGTGCAAACTTCCTTCCATCAGCAAGGGCATTGAAGATGAAACGTGGCTGGGTCTTTCAGCATGACAATGATCCCAAGCACACCACCAGGGCAACGAATGAGTGGCTTCGTAAGAAGTATTTCAAGGTCCTGGAGTGGCCTAGCCAGTCTCCAGATCTCAACCCCATAGAAAACCTTTGGAGGGAGTTGAAAGTCCGTGTTGCCCAGCGACAGCCCCAAAACATCACTGCTCTAGAGGAGATCTGCATGGAGGAATGGGCCAACATACCAGCAACAGTGTGTGCCAACCTTGTGAAGACTTACAGAAAACGTTTGACCTCTGTCATTGCCAACAAAGGGTACATAACAAAGTATTGAGATGAACTTTTGTTATTGACCAAATACTTATTTTCCACAATAATTTGCAAATAAATTCTTTAAAAATCAGACAATGTGATGTTCTGGATTTGTTTTCTCCTTTTGTCTCTCATAGTTGAGGTCTACCTATGATGACAATTACAGGCCGGCCTCATCTTTTTAAGTGGGAGAACTTGCACAATTGGTGGCTGACTAAATACTTTTTTTCCCCACTGTATATAGCACCAACATCTTCCGCAGCACATTACATATCAGGGGGTACATGAACGGACAATATCAGACCTTACAGCGTAACAAAATAATTAACATATCAAACAATAGGAGTGAGGGCCATGCTCACAAGCGCTTACAGTCTCTGTGTAGTCTCCACTCCTGGTTTAGGTTCACAATCATTGATGGAAATCACTAACCAAAACGCTGTCGTGGATAAAGCCAAGGGAACTATTGCATGTTTTCTAACTTTGTGATAATTGTTTGAGGAAGGCCCTCTTATGTTGCACAAAGTAAGGTCCCTAAAGGCATAGTTTGGTGAAATTGGTGTGGAGGTACGTGACCGGCACTGACCCTAACCCCATCAGACACCTTTTGGGATGAATTAGACTGGAGATTGTGAGCCAGGCCCTCTTGTCCAACATCAGTGTCTGACCTTACAAATGCTCTTTGGTATCATCGTAGCTGACAGGCCAGAGAGAGAGATTCTTGAGATAAAGTGAGAGGATGGAGATGACATCTGCCATGAGATCTAAGAAGACGTACCTGGACTTTGGCCAGCAGACAGAGGGGACTTCTAAACTGGAGAATGGCTGTAAGGTTATCTTCCTATGGAAACCCTCAAATTGTCTGGGTTAGTGAGATTTGGGGACAAAACATTCCTCCTACTGGATTGTCAAAATGAAATTGTGCAGCAGAGATATGACTTGTAACCTGGAAGTGATCTGCAGTTACATCGTACTGTTATGATCTTCATGTTATGTTACAAATTAAGTGAATGGCTGTGTACTCCTTACTAAGTCAGTACCTCCAATATGTGAACATTAGACCGGAAATGGAACACTGGAACCATTCTTGTGGTTGTGGTATTGAGATCACACAAAGGGCATGCTGAAAGTTCATGGCTGTGGACGATTGAGGCGCTGTGAAAAGTAGTGGTGTAGTAGTCAAAAGGACCTGTGGAGACGCAATGTAGTTCCTTGCAAAGTGGCTCACGCTGAGACAGAGGGAGACCTACAGTGGCAGAGTAGGGCAACCTGCATGACCCACACTCACTTTGGCACAAACCAACCTGTTGTAAACTCCTGCAGAGGTGGAGTCCCTGTCAGAGAAGTGGAGCTCCCTTCCTATGGTTTCCTAATTGTACTTTCAGTGTAATTGCAGTAATTTATTTAGTCTAAAAGGGGTATTCCAGGACTTAAAGAAAAAGCTTTACCTTATTTACCTAGACATGAATATGATGAAACTCATTGGTCCAATCTCTGGTGCTCCCGGCGCCAGTGAATCCAGAGATGTACACCCGGGCTTCATTGCCCATGTGCTAGAGATCGGTGCATGCGTACTGAAGATGAGGTATACTCTTCTGGCAGCACTGAAGAACTGCGCAGGCATGGGGAGTACAGCTGATAAAGCTTTTTTTTTTTTAAATGAATTTTATTTTTTATTTTTAAAATGCGGCTGTGGATTGTGTTATAACAGGGTGATTTGGGACACTGAACCCTAAACACTAAAACACAAGCTAGCATCACTGTACCTATAAGAGCTCCAGCCCATAGGCATCTTCATGCGCAGGGGTGGGATGCAGCCAGCTCTCCCCAGTTCTGCTGATCCAGTTGTTAAAAAAACAACCGGATCAGAGAACCACAGAGAAATGGAGCCCAAACCCAGTTCAGCTACTGGTAGAGCAGGAAAATGTGGCTTTCTGCTCTACCAGTCTCTGACTTGTAGGCTGCAGGCCACATTAGGTCTACAGCCTACAAGTTGCGTTGCATAAGTAGTAAGTGACGTGTAGTCGTCTACCTGGCCCCTCTGACACCTTCCTGCTCTGGGCATAAAGCAGGCACAGCAGTGCACCTGGAGCAGAGAGATAGAGCGGGACCAAAGAGCAGACGGGTAAGTAATCAGCTAATACCACAGTGTGGGGTCAGTGAAGGGGTCATGGTATGGGGGGGCCACTGATGTGGGGTTATTTTACTGTATGGGGCAGTAGTGGTGGCCAATATCCGGGGCGGCGGGCTTTGGTATTAAACTGTGTAAGACATTAGGGGGAAATATTAAAGGGGTTGTCCAGGAATTGAAGAAACCAATGTGGAGGCTGAGGGAGATGTAAAATAGGTTAATCAGGGACATGAGGAGGGCCTGTAGTATATCCCCCAGCAGACTGGAGATCAGGTGCCTCTGTGAGTGGCTTATTCTTGTTTCTAGGAGACTCGTGCTCTTTTCAGCACGCAGAACTGCCCTTTATGTTCTGATGATATCTACCTTGTGCTCAGTCTTATCTAATTGGAAATATAGCATACAGAACTATTTTTGCCTTCAAAATGACGGACAATGCACTTGAATGTGACAGACCCTGCAATAAATCAGTGGAATCTGTCAGGCGCTGGTAGTATCTGTTGTACATTGTGAACAAGAATTACATTTCAAGTGTGAACATAGCTGTAGGGGGTGAAGGTGTGAACACTCTGAATGTACGTTGTTATTGACCTCTTACTGATGTGCTTCTCTAATGTATCGTATCTGGTGACATTGGTGCTTTAAGAGGCCTTCCTTGGCTCTGACCTATTTCACAGACAAGGAGAGACAATCCTTGTGAGAAGGTCATTGACCTTTATGTTGAGCAGATGTTATGTTATTTCTCAATGGAAAAAGCAAAGCCGACTATACTAATAACCTGTCAATAGAAAAGGCACCAGTGATGTCTGACACCAATGAGGTTTCTGTATCACAGACATCTACTGACTGCAGAGGAGCAGAATTTCTTGCCCAATTGTGTCTATCCCTGTCTGGTGCAGGTCATATGGTTAAGGTAAGCGTCAGATCCAAGCCTGGACCTAGATGTGGTACCAGTATAAAGATTTGGTCGTAGATCGGAACCAGAGCTAAGCTAAGGGCAAAGACTCAATAAAACTAAAACTAAGCTAAGAGCACAGATGTAGGACCAAGCCAGAACACACACGTATATTGTTTCTCTACATACATTAATAATAAGGGGGTTGTCACATCTGAATAAGGATAAATGAGGACCCTCTGGTTATGAGCACAGCAGGTCCTGCACATAAAGCACTAAAATGCAGGTTATTGCTATGTGATATTATAGTAGTTATAGACTTAGGTCCCTAGCCAAATCTCCTTTCTGTCAGCCAAAATGAAGAGCTACTACCAAGAACATCTTCAGCTCTGGTTGGTTTAGCATGATCGCATTTTACATGACCACTTACATGAACACTTGTTGACCACCATTGACTCTCCCAGGTGAAATACATGAACAAGGGTGTCTAGAAATGGATATACAATGATAGGCTATCAATATCTGGATCCTGGAAAATCTATTTGAAGGGTTGTCTCTATATGACCCAGTAGGGTACATGGATGGACCCTCATTGTATAAGCCTGCTAGGAAGCCGCTTAAATAGATTCCACCAGTCCATGAATTCTGCATGGCGACCATATAATACAGCAGCTGCAATATAAATGAGGTTGTCTCTAATGAGACCATCCCTTTAACACTTTGCCATCCAGCTATTATTACCAATGCATATCTATATATGCAGATACTGTAAAATATATGATCTTTCCTATTTAACTCTTTACCATCTAGCTGTTATTACACACGTATGCCTTTGTATGTAGATACATTATAATATAGCATCAATCTTCTTTAACTCTTTACCATCCAGCTGTTATTACCGATACACAATTATGTATGTAGATACTGTATTATATAGGATCTGTCCTATTTAACTCTTTACCATCCAGCTGTTATTACCGATACACAACTATGTATGTAGATACTGTATTATATAGGATCTGTCCTATTTAACGCTTTACCATCCAGCTTTTATTACCAATGTATGCTTTTGTATGTAGATACATTGTAATATAGTATAACTCCTATTTAACGCTTTACCATCCAACTGTTATTACCAATACACGTCTATGTATGGAGATACTGTATAATACAGCATTAGTCCTATTTAACCCTTTACCACCCAGCTATTACCAATGCATGCCTATGTATGTAGATACTGTATAATATAGTATTAGTCCTATTTAACTCTTTACCATCCAACTGTTATTACTAATACATGTCAATGTATGGAGATACATACTGTATAATATAGAATTAGTCCTATTTAACTCTTTACCAACTAGTTGTCATTTCCAATTCATGTCTACATATGGAGGTACTATATAATATGGAATTAGTGGATTTTAATTCTTTATAACTTGGCTGTTTCTTACCAGGACACGTCTATGGATTGAGAAATTGTATAATATAACATGTCAGCTTTATTTAATTCTTTAGATCTTGATACCTTTATACATCGAGACACTGTATAAGGGAACATGTCAGTGGTATTTAACCCTTTCCCATCCAGCTATTACCAGTACACTTCTCTGAATGGAGACGCTGTATAATATAACACATCATTGGTATTTATAGACCTGTAATGTTGCTTCTGTGTACTGTATGCTTTCCATCTTTCCGTATTTACCTTGTCTTTTATATCACTATCCTTCCTTCTCATAATGTGTGCGTATCCATTTGCACAAATATTTTTATTTGATAACACAATGTAGCAATCTTGTTCTTTCTGCTTTGTAGATGACAGTCATGACTATTATGGTGACATGATTCCTATTGTGGTGATGTGTTCTATTTTAAAGGACATTTTCCTCATCCCAGTCACGGCACTGAAAGATACCTGGTAACTGGTGATAAGAGCAGGAGCAGAAAGAGCAACAGCCAATAGAAAAAGTGGCATATGACATCATGGTGTAGCCTTCCCATTGGTGAGTGGTCTTAACACTGAGCTTCATTCAGCCAGCAACAGTCTTATGAATTCCCCACGCAACATCTGAGCCTGGCGAGATCTGTCCCAGGGTGGCATAGCTAGAGGTGACTGTTCTGCTTCTTGGAGGCTAGCAACAGAGGGATAACAAAGACCTGCATGCATTGTAAATCACGTGCTTCTCATAGCTTGTTACTATGCCTTGTGATCAACATGCAGCTTTTTATATATGAAGCCATGCATTTAACTCCTTGATGGCACTGATCCTCTATTTCTTATCTATTCCTTTTACAGTCCTTCTTGGATTTAGCATCCTTGTAGTCTGCTCAGAAAAGTTTAGGAAATCTGCTTTTAGCGTAGTTTCACACACATAATGTTAGAACATTTTTAATACCTTTTCTATATGTTTTGTTTATGTGTAGTCAGATGTTTTATCAAAGTTTCTAGGAAAATATGAAATACATTAGGCTCTGTTCATATATGTGTTGGTTATATACATTGCTCTGCTCTGTAATAATGGAAGTGCCAGATCTGTGGCATGACAGATATGAACAGTGCTCGAGAGACCCTATTAGCTATAATGGCGTTTGTCACGTTTCCATCATTGGAACTTGGCATTGTACTTGACAAAATACTGTAGCATGCTGCTCTATATTATTCAGAATTTTTGACAACATTTGCTGTGAAAGCTCCTAATGGACTTTACAACACAGATGTGAACAAAATCTCATAAACGGTGCTTTTTATGGGGGGTTTTTTTGTGGGGTTTTTTTTTTGATTTTTGGGTCCAAACATTTGTTATCCACAGTAAACAAACAATTTCCCTTTTGGGTAATTTAAGGAAGGAAGTAGTCCCAACCTAAATCTACATTATACAAGTATGGTGGTATCATTCCAATACCATAAATATAAGATTGTTTGTCTAGTTGGAAGGGAAATCTTCATGCCTATGCTTATACTTATGTAGAAACCATACATAATCATGTTGTGTGTGTGTATATATATATATATATATATATATATATATATACACACAAGAACAAAGGGTACTGCTTTCTAATGTGCCTTTTGTTCTCAGACATTATTACAGTGCCAGTTCACTGTTCCGCCACTAGATGGTGCCATTTCCCATTAGTAGAGCATCACAAAGTGTCTTGTACATTCTGAGCCTATATAATGTTGAGGTTTGAGTAGCTGTAATAGAGTGTGTGTGTGTGTGTGTGTGTGTGTAAAATTCTAATAGTGGAAGGGGCTGCTGGCTTTGTTGTCATGCAAACTGTAATGACGTCTGAATGTGCTCCAATCACTAAACATATACTAAAACTCTGATAGGATAAGAGTGCAGGCCTGCTTATGTGGTCCCGAGACTCAACTATTTATACATTGATAGTTTAGCCTATAAGGTGCCTGCATTAAGGGGCTTATCCAGGGCTTCTTTTAATACTTACTTCCTCTGGGGTTTTATTTCAGCCAAACCTTGGGTTTCCAGGCTGGTTCTGTTTCTGGGTCATGTGATCAGAACCAGCACCTGAGTCTATCCGCCTCCTTCTTTCTCTCCGGTATTAACAGGAATTTACGTGTACTATGGTGGGGCTGGCTTTACTATTACAGTGATCTAGTCTGCCAGCCCCCCATAGTACAGGTGTGAACCTGGGAAAGGAGGGAGTCGGTGTATTGACTCGTGTCTTGGGTGCTGGTTCTGATCACACAACCCAAAATTACAACCTGGAAACCCGAGGTCTAGCCAAAAAAAAAAAGAACCCTGGAAGAGCTAAGCTAAAAAGAGGCCCTCCAAAAAACCCTTTAATTTAATTTCCAGTGTATATTTGTATAATCTGCTTATATGATAAACATTAATTACATAATATAATTATATATATATATCTATGCATTTGTTGCGGTATGACACAAATATATATAAACTTACATGGTCACTAATTTTTCATAAAGTTATCCAAAATTATGTGATTTTGGACCAAAATGTAATATACTTTAATTAAAAATGTTTCTTCTTTATGCATGAAAAATCTCTGTAAAATTCCTGCCACTAGGTGTCTCCCTTCTAGCTAAGGCTGGATTCACACCAGCATTCAAACTCTGTTCGGACTTTTCTCTCCTCATTTTTCGGGCGGAAACCCAGCAGACCCCATTATAGTGTAAGCACTTTTTAAGCAGAATAGCTTTCCATTTTTCAGGGCCTCAAGTGTGAACCTAGCGTAATTTGCAGTTTACTCGCTGTTGTTAGGCAAGTTTTGTCTCTATAGATGCAAGATGGGTTCTCAGTGAGTGAAGGGTTTGATTCGCCTCATAGCCTGCACACACACACGTCTGCAAATTGCTCTGTGCCAAGGACTGAACATTCAGAAAATTTCACAGTTTACATTAGAAAAGTTTTCTATGTACTTGTATCTACTTCTGGTTGCTTGTGTGATTCCAGATGGGATATTATTCACAGACAGCAAGCTGGTTTCCTGACTGTGCTCATAGATTCCTCTTTTCCTGTGTCATGCCTGTATGTGTTCCTGAATCTCCTTGGTCACTTGGGCTTTTTTCAGCTATTAGTTTGCTCATGTACAGTTACTCCTGGCAGAATTATATGTAAACAAACCAAACTAGTTATAATCGATAGGGTGAGAGGGGCAGACTGATCCTTACTGTACATTCCCACAGCCTCATAGACTAATGGAAAATGTGCTGCAATCATAATGTGATTATTTGCAGCAGAAAAACTAATAGGACACCATGTATGAAGGCTTATACAGTCATAGAATAGACTGTCCAGCAAGACCCTGCAGATATTTCACTTCATCAAAACTCAAGTACTCTTTAAAGTGGACTTATATATTGACATCAATATCTGCTAGATGGGAGTCTGATAGCCCCCCCCCCCCCACCCACACACACACACACACAACACACACACACACACACGAAATGCTGGTTGTTAGTAGTCTGGAATCTTGCAAAGACAGGGAATAAAACTGGCCAAGCACATAAGATAGCTGCAAGCTATGTACAGACTTGTGGAGCTATGTACCAGTGTGGCTGAGTGATGCTGTATACTTTGTAGCTGTGAAAAGTATACTGTACATCCTACAAGATCTTAATTGAAAGGGATTTTGGATTATTTGCATTTCAGTTTTAGACTAAGGCCCCACGTTGCAGAAAAGCTGCTTTTTTTTAATCAAAACCAGGTGTGGATTGATCAGAAGGGAGAAGTATAAATGTTCCCTTTGTATTTCCCATTCCTTTTGTAGCCACTCATGGGTTTGGCTCAAAAAACCAGCAAAATTTCCTAGGGCTTTAGCCTTAGGCTGGGGCCCCATGTTGCGAAAACACAGAATTTTGGAAAAAAACGTTGCATTTTACAGTACCTGCAGAGTGGATGGGATTCTGTCTTGGAGTGGCCTAGCCAGTCTCCAGATCTCAACCCTATAGAAAACCTTTGGAGGGGAATTGAAAGTCCGTGTTGCCCAGCGACAGCCCCAAAACATCACTGCTCTAGAGGAGATCTGCATGGAGGAATGGGCCAACATACCAGCAACAGTGTGTGCCAACCTTGTGAAGTCTTACAGAAAACGTTTGACCTCTGTCATTGCCAACAAAGGATATATAACAAAGTATTGAGATGAACTTTTGTTATTGACCAAATACTTATTTTCCACAATAATTTGCAAATAAATTTTTAAAAAATCAGACAATGTGATTTTCTAGATATGTTTTCTCATTTTGTCTCTCATAGTTGAGGTCTATCTATGATGACAATTACAGGCCGGCCTCATCTTTTTAAGTGGGAGAACTTGCACAATTGATGGCTGACTAAATACTTTTTTTCCCCACTGTGTGTGTGTGTGTATGTGTGTGTGTGTATATATATATATATATATATACACAAAAAAACATGCCAGCAATTCAACCCCCCCTCATAGAGCCTTTTTCAAGCATAGACCATAGTTCATAGCGTCAAACTGCAATAATGAATTTATTGTACTTCACTATAAATCTTTGGCATATGCACTATGGTCTTTGCTTGAAAAAAGCTCTATGGAGGAGCTGAAACTTTGCACAGATGGGTGAATAAAGTACATTTTCCCTTTTTTTTTTCAACCCAATGATGTTGCTAGGGAGTTTGTATTAAAGGGGTATTTCAGTAATAAGAAGTTACCCTCTATCCACATGATAGGAGTTAACCGAGGCAAAGTTATAGGGGCTAGAACCTGTGGGGACCCTAAAGGTCCCTCTGCCACATACATTATACTGCTATCCTAAATGACACATAATATTCAGGGGCCCCATTACAGACTTTGCATTGGGGTCCAGGAGTTTGATGTTATGTGTCTGGAGGTAACTTGCTGATTTGTGGGGTTCCAACCTCTGGGTATCCCACCAATCACAAGAACTGGGATGTTTTGCACCTCAATTTGAATGGAATAGCAGGTTGGAAATTTGTGTCGCAGTTCCGTTCGTTTCAATGGGAACTTGCCAGAGATAGCTGAAATACAGTGATCAGCTATCTCCAGCAGGTGCCGTTGAAATGAATGGAGCAGTTGCACGCATTTCTGACCAGCTGCTACATTCAAACTGGGGTGCAAAACATCCCTATTTATCATGATTGGTGGGGGTCCCAGCGATCGGACTCCCACTGGTCAGCAAGTCAAAGAATAACAGGTAACTTGTTGCTAGCAGAATATCTCTTTAAAGAGAGTCTATCATTAGAAAAACACATTTTTAACTAATGGCATGTTGGAATAGCCTTTAAAAAGACCATTCTACGCCTACCTTCCATTCTAAGCTTCTCCCTGCCGTTTCTGATAAAATCGGTTTCTTCAGTTATGCAAATTAGGATCACGGAGCACTGAGGGCTTTTACCCTGCGCTCCGAGCACCCTTCGCGTCATAACTCTCCACCGCCCCTTAGCTGCTTATGTTCACTCCCCTCCTCCTCTTCGCCGGAACTTCTGCCTTTCGCAGGCATCGGACTGCACATGTCCAGGCGGCTATTTACTGGTAGTCTGCTACACCAGCGTACTGCGGCGCAGTACATAAGCATGTCCGGGCGGCCATTTTTCGGTGGTCTGCTACACCAGTGTACTGCAGCACAGTACATAAGCATGACCGGACGGCCATTTTCCAGTGGTCTGCTGCACAGTACGATCGTGTAGCAGACCACCGGAAAATGGCCGCCCGGATATGCAGTCCGATGCTTGCGAAAGGCTGAAGTTCCGGTGAAGAGGAGGATGGGAGTGAACATAAGCAGCTAGAAGAAACCGATTTTATCAGAAACGGCAAGGAGAAGCTTAGAATGGAAGGTAGGAGTAGAATGGCCTTTTTAAAGGCTATTCCAACATGCCATTAGTTAAAAATGTGTTTTTCTAATGATAGACTCTGCCTGTAAGGATTTCTCCCACCACTAACCCTTCTTCCAGCCAGGAGAAGACATCCACCAGGTTAGGGATCCAGTCAAGAAATTTATTCCAGGTACATCAGACACCCACGGGGCATTCTGTGACAGTAGGGCAGGGTAGGCTGCCCCATTTCTATGCTAAGAAATAGCAGACAACAGATGTTCAGTGTGCTCAGTTTGACATGCTCTTCGTGGAGGTCAAATCCCTCTTTAATGGAAGCATTCTTGGTTACATAGCTCTACCCTTACATAGCTACTTGGGTTAAAAACAGACTCTTGTCCTTCAAGTTCAGACCTAATAGTTTGATCCAGAGAAAAGCAGAACTCACCAGCCCACTGCAGCCAAAAATCCCACACATCAGTCTGAATATTCCCAGAAACAACTGGACATCATTCATCACTGTATCAGCTACGATTCTCAATGCTAATAGCTGTCTGTGCTCTCTGGAATATAGAATGAAATGCCTTAGGGTATGTTTAGACAGGGGTACAGATCTGGGGCTGAGCCTCAGAACTCTGCTGTGGATTTGTTGCTTGCACTGCTGTGGATCTGCGCACTGGTTAGCCCCATGCATTGGAGCTAATTTGTGTTTGGCTATCCTCCGCAATTTCTGCATCTCAAGTATTGACATTTTGTCCATACTAGGATTTCATATCTGCATATGGAAACTTTCACAACATACTGTATGAACTATGGCTCAGATACGCATTAAAAAAATTGTATGTGAAATACACACAGTTTTCACAAGGAATTCACAGGATACATACCAAAATCCACATGAAAATCAGTCATGTGAAGATACCCTTATGGTAATTGTGAATCAGTTCCTATTAGAGGCTAAAGAGTTGTGTTTGGAAAAGTTATGCTATATAAAATTAATGTTATGTAGGGGTGGACTAAGAGTGTCCAAATAACGTGTCATATCAGAGACATCATGTTGAGATCATATGCACAGCAAAGTGTGCATGGACCTTGTATGGCAGGTTGTAAAGTCCTTACCAGGGGTGTAACAAGTAACTTTGGGGCCATAACAAAAATTGTAATGGGGCCCCATTCTGCCATGGCCACATGGGGATAATGCACACAGTGATGTCACAGTACAAGAATAATGCACACAGTGATGTCACAGCATAACAATAATGCATACAGTGATATCACAGTACAGGAATAATAAACAAATTGATTACACAGTCCCAGGGTGATGTACACAGTGATGTCATAGTACCAGAATTAATGTACACAGTGATGTCACAATTCAGGGATAATGCACATTATGACATTGACATCACTAAATATGAGAAAAATAATTCTAAAATATTACACACAGACATTATGATCTCGTAATAAAACATTAGTATTAGTAAAGTATTCATTTTTCCACATCACCCTTCCATCATCCATAGTTATTACTTATCGCACCCTTAGTAGAAATGGGCATCCTTAGTTGTTGGGCCCATAGCGACTGCAATATCTGCTACCCTGATAGTTATGACTCCTTACAGGTATATTTTATATGCCCATAGGCATTCTGTGTTCTGCCGTATAGTGCAAGCAAACCTCTGTTACATGGAGCACGCTACAATTTCTTTTCCCTTGGATCATATGGAATCCATGACAAGAAACCTCTGCTTATAAAATTTGGAGGCACATATACGTGTAGAATAGGGCCATAGCCAATATTTACTCAGGACATTAAAAGGGTTATACTGGATTAGAAAAATGTGGCTACTTTCTTCCTGAAGCAGCGTCAGGCTTGTCTGCTGGCAGTGTCTGGTACTGCAGCTTAGTTTCATTGAAGTGAATGGGGCTGATCGGCCCAGTATCAGAAGGTTTCTGCACCACTAAAGCTTACACTAGTCACACACGAGTTATCTGTTGTCAGCCAGCTATCTCTCATGAAAATCTGAACTAATTTCAGTCTATTGTTAATTATGTCAAATCACAGATTTTGACGTTGCTTTGTCAAGTACAAATATAACACCTTTCATGGAAATATGCAGGAGCAGAAATCCGCTGATAAAAAATATCTAAGAGTCCACGCCAAACATGAGAAGAAAGTGGGAAACCTGGAGAAGGCATGTACAGTAAACTGCCACAGAGAGCTACACAGTAAGTGCTAGGCAATGCAAAGGCAATAAAAACACAAAAAACTGAATACATAAAAAAATCATACAGTAAGGTTATAAAGTATTCCCCAAAGTACAGTAGCAAATGTATCCCAACAACTGGATCAACAATACCAATGGGGTTCAATGGATGGCTGATCCAGTTGCATTTGCTACTGTGTTTTTGGTAAATACTTTGCAACTTTGCTGTTTAACTATTTCATGCATAGAATTTATGTTTAATCGAGTTTTATTATAATTTTATATGGAACAAAACAAATACAAAGCATAAATTGCAACAAAGTGCATAAATAATGCCACTAGCCAGTGCCTAAGTAAGCCATCAAGTCCGAAGACAGACATGTCAAGGGGAAAACAGGTATGAAAATAAACATGGAGTGAAAAATAACCGTAAAAAGTAGCAAAACTAAAACCTGCCCATGGTTCCCAAGTCAACAAGAAACAGAGTCCTACAAGAACCACGATACATGGGAGAAGGGCAAGGAAGTTGGATTGGTAGAAATGTATAGAATTTATGCCTAGAATTTTATTTTGTTCTTTATTCATTTTATTCATATGTTGCATTGTCACTTTTTACCATATTTTGCTATATAAGTAGTATGAGTACAGCAAATATTACAAATTTTGTCATTTCTAATATTTTGCTCTTTGCCTTCTCTTCTTTTCCTTATAAAACTGACTGTTACTCTGAATTATCTGCAGAATTCCTTCTTCCTAGAGCAAGACAAACAGAAGCAGGGACGTAACTTGGAGCTTCTGGGCCAAAATATAAAATATCTAACGGAACCCCCTCTTGCCATGTGCTTTCTATAATACTGGTATCTCCTTATGCTGTAGAGAGGCCTCTGGGCACTGTAGTGATTAATACCTCTGAACCCCCTATAGCTACGCCCGTGGACATAAGATGACAGAGGTGGCAGATTACAGCTCACAATATAAGTTTATAGTGAGCAGAGGCTGAGAGATGAGAGACTAACTCTGGCGCTTGCTTAATCCACCTCTCCCCCCCCCTCTGTTCTTCATTGGCCGCTCGCCTCTGCCAATCCATTCACTGGCTACCCATCGCTCAGCCAATAGAGTTTAAAATGTTAACACTGACATACAAAGCCAACCACAACCTGTCTCCCGCTACCTATCCACATGTAACCTCTGAACCTCTCAAGACTTCCTCCTCCGCTCTCCAAACAACATTCTCCAAGACTTCTCCTGTGTATCCCCCATACTCTGGAACTCACTACCACAACACATAAGATTGTCCCCCACTATCACAAGCTTCAAGAAGACCTTGAAGATGCACCGTTTTGGGAAGGCCTAAAACCTCCAATAACACTACTTCCATCACACCACCATCTAATCAGCTTCTACCCACACCTACTGTCTCTATCCCTCTTTACAAGGAAGGTCCCTCTATCCCACTGTGCTAGTTGGTCACTGTAAGTATTGTACTTATTTTGTGTATTGTATGTAAACCCTCAAATGTACAGCACCATGGAATTAATATAATACTGTATAGCACCATGGAATTAATATAATAATTTACAGCACCATAGAATTAATATAGTAATGTACAGCACCATGGAATTCATATAATAATGTACAGCACCATGGAATTAATATAGTAATGTACAGCACCATGGAATTCATATAATAATGTACAGCACCATGGAATTAATATAATACCTGGTGTACAGCACCTGGAATAATAAAACAGCAGCGCGGGGATTAAATAAGAGAGGGCGCCCCGGGGGAATTATATAATAATGCGCCCATGGAATTAATATAGTAATGACAGCCCCTGGAATTCATATAATAATGACAGCACCATGGAATTAATATAATACTGTATAGCACCATGGAATTCATATAATAATGTACAGCACCATGGAATTAATATAATTTACAGCACCATGGAATTAATATCGTAATGTACAGCACCATGGAATTAATATCGTAATGTACAGCACCATGGAATAATATAATAATTTACAGCACCATGGAATTAATATAGTAATGTACAGCACCATGGAATTCATATAATAATGTACAGCATCATGGAATTAATATAATAATTTACAGCACCATGGAATTAATATAGTAATGTACAGCACCATGGAATTCATATAATAATGTACAGCACCATGGAATTAATATAATACTGTATAGCACCATGGAATTCATAGAATAATGTACAGCACCATGGAATTAATATAATTTACAGCACCATGGAATTAATATCGTAATGTACAGCACCATGGAATTAATATAATAACGTACAGCACCATGGAATAATATAATAATTTACAGCATCATGGAATTAATATAATAATTTACAGCACCATGGAATTAATATAGTAATGTACAGCACCATGGAATTCATATAATAATTTACAGCACCATGGAATTAATATCGTAATGTACCGCACCATGGAATTAATGGGGCTCTAAAAAGAAGTAATAATAATAATGAGAGACTGCAAACAGTTAAATAACGCTTTCTATCTCATCCCAAGTGCTTTATTCCCATCAATACACGTCAGTACTTTTCTATAGTTTCCTATGTAATCCTGCTGGAGCTCAGCTCATGAGAGGGTTATGGAGCAAATTGTTATCTACTTCCTGATGGCAGACATCATAACACTGATCTCCACCCACCTGCTCAGGCAAAACTAAAAAATGGAGTTTAAAAAATGCCAAATACAAGTCATCTAATGGCCAGAATTAGTTTTACTCCTCATATTCACACTATACCATTGATTTATACAAAGTCTGTCGAAATCTTAGGTACACTTTAGTTGTGTTTTTTTTTTTTTTTTTTTAATGCCTTCTATAGAATCCCCAGTTTCTTCTTGTGCTTGGCATGGACTGTTTGTTTGTTTTTGTTTTTATTTTTATATAAATTTGACTCAATAACTTGTAGTTACTGAATTTTGTTTTACTGATTTTTGGTCCTGCACACATTCTATCTGTTATATTTATTATTTGTGCGAGTTTGGCTTCTGTATATTTATGGGAATATTAATGTGTTGTTTGTCATAGTCACTCTTAGTGAAATGTATGAACTATGTAATGTTGGAGCCTGGACCCTCGACCTAGAACGTGACCCAGGAGATTACTGATATCCATGGTCATGTTCCTGAGATAATGTGGCAGGAAAAACTTGCCCAGTTATGGCTTGTGATTGGCCATTTGTCTGCTGCGCGCATTATAGAATCCCATCCACTATGCAGTGACTGTAAATGCCGCGCTTTTTTCTGCAGAGTTTCCTTAGGGTCTTAGTTTACCATAAATTAAGGGCAAATGTGATGTATGCAGGACATGATATGGCTGAGAAACACAAATAGCCTCTGTATAAATAGGGGAGTGCAGTTCACCCATTTTATGCTCTAATTAAAATTTGTCTTGGACAGATGAGTTGCGTGCACGAGTCAATGGGTGACTGGGTTTGGCTTCCTCACAGCCCAGTGATAATGCTGAGCTGTAAGGCCCGTTCGTATGACAGTGGAGAAATACCGATATCTCAACCACCAGGCCGCATACTGTTAAAGCTGACAGTGCGCTGAATTCAGCAGCATGGTTAGCACTGCAGCCTTGCAGCTCTGGAGTCCTGGGTTCGAATCCTGCCATGGACAACATCTGCAAGGAGTTCTCCTTGTGTTTGCGTGGTATTCCGGTTTCCTCCCACGTTCCAAAGACATACTGATAGGGAATGTAGAATGTAAGTTCTATATGGGACAGTGACTGACAAGGTCTGTAAAGCGCTTCAGAATATGATGGCGCTATATAAGTAAACAAAATACATAAATAAATCTTCTTTTTAGAGGTATATAAGACCACACATCTATGAGAACATGAAAGGTCCTCTTTTAGGAAGGAACTGAATTGCCAAGCAGCTATGTTACTTCTCCATTCTCTGGTCATAGTAAAGTCAGATGTATCTTATAGTCCAACAAATTTGGTGTCTTAAAAGGGTTTTCTCATCAGGGCAAGCTGAGATGATTGCCGGGTCTGGCTGTTTGTACCAAACTTCTAGCACTTCTATATTTATGTGAATTAAATTGGCTGTAATATACAGTCATGCCACGTCCTCCAAAGCAAGAGCCACACTTTTTGGCACCATTCCACTCTAGCTAATCTCTTTGCTTTACTTGAGTTTAAGGGGAACAGTTCCAATTTGCAGACAGCATGTAATAGAACAGATATATCATTTTGTAAGAAAAGGTTCAGTATAATCTGTCACTTATCTATTCATTTCTGCTCTTTCTATGCTCAGAAGTCCAGGACTGCACAGTCATAAAGGGGAGACTGTCATCACTGATAGGACCATCTCCTTGACTGCTTCACAACTGTCTCTCTCTCACTGGAAAACAGCCCCAGGACCAATCAGGACAGACAGAGGGAAGCACTGACAACTTCTATGTAGTCCCAGCATAAGATTAAGCCTGTCTCTTTTCTGTTACGTCTTGCACCCCCTGCTCACGTCTCCCCCTCCACTATCCATAGTCTGTTTTGAGATGGATATAGCAGGGAAACGACTTGGTAAGAGCAGAAAAAGACTTTTCTCTCTGATAAATCACAAGTTTCTTATCTCCTGTACTATTCATTTATGCAGAGTTTGTTGAAACAACAGGGCCTATTTAAAGTGATTTTCCCCAGTAGACCCTTATACCCTACGCACTGGATAAGAGAGAATTGTCTGATCACTTGGGATCAGACTGCTGGACTGGATGTTTCTCAACCTTTCCTACTGAATTTTCACCTAGTAAGAAAACATCCCACCCGAGTACCCCTAATGTAGTGATTACTAATAAATGTTAATAAAATAAGGCTTCATTTGGAGTCTTTCTTAACAGCTATGTAATGGGCCCCTCAGTCCCCCCACATGTAGAATAATGGGCCTCTTAGTGCCCCCACATGTAACATAATGGCCCCCACAGTGTCCACACATGTAATATAATGGCTCAGTGCTGTTTAAGGAGTGATTGGGCAGATTAAGGGTACCATGTGCTATTCAGAAAGCACTCCCTCCCCACAATTCATGCCAAAGATCCCTGTGACAGAATAATGTCCCATAGCGGCCCTCCACACAGTATAATTTCCCATAGTGGCCCCCATGCAGTATAATTTCTAATAGTGCTCCCCCCAATACAGTATAATATCCCATAGTGGCTGCCATACAGTATAATGTCCTATAGTGGCCTCTCCACACAGTATAATGTCACACAGTGGTCCTCCACATAGTTAAATGTTCCATAGCAGCCCCTCCACACAGTTGTTAGGGTCTTGCCAAATGTAGCAATACCCTGACACTACTGCAGGGGTCTGGGAGGAAGGACAGAGACAAGTGAGCCCTAATCTCACCCCAGCCACTGTCCCTTCCTATTGCCTCAGTTACCCTAAACGGTAAAAGGACAACCTGAAGACAAGCCCTATACTGTACTGAGTAAGTGACACACAGAACAGGACTACAGTCATGGCCAAAAGTTTTGAGAATGACACAAATATTATATTTTCACATGATCTGCTGCCCTCTGGTTTTTATGTGTGTTTGTCAGATGTTTTTATCACATACAGAAATATAATTGCATTCATATTATGAGTAACAGAAGCTTATATTGACAGTTAGAATGAGTTAATGCAGCAAGTCAATATTTGCAGTGTTGACCCTTCTTCTTCAGGACCTCTGCAATTCTCCCTGGCATGCTCTCAATCAACTTCTGGACCAAATCCTGACTGATAGCAGTCCATTCTTGCAGAATCAATGCTTTAATTTTGTCTGAATTTGTTGGTTTTTGTTTGTCCACCCGTCTCTTGATGATTGACCACAAGTTCTCAATGGGATTAAGATCTGGGGAGTTTCCAGGCCATGGACCCAAAATCTCTATGTTTTGTTCCCTGAGCCATTTAGTTATCACCTTTGCTTTATGGCAAGGTGCTCCATCGGGTGCCATGCTGGAAAAGGCATTGTTGAGCTCCAAACTGCTCTTGAACGGTTGGGAGAAGTTGCTCTTGGAGGACATTCTGGTACCATTCTTTATTCATGGCTGTGTTTTTAGGCAAGACTGTGAGAGAGCCGATTCTCTTGGCTGAGAAGCAACCCCACACATGAATGGTTTCAGGATGCTTTACAGTTGGCATGAGACAAGACTGGTGGTAGCGCTCACCTCTTCTTCTCCAAATAAGCTGTTTTCCAGATGTTCCAAACAATTGAAGGGGATTCATCAGAGAAAATGACTTTACCCCAGTCCTCAGCAGTCCACTCCCTGTAACTTTTGCAGAATATCAGTCTGTCCCTGATGTTTTTTCTGGAGAGAAGTGGCTTCTTTGCTGCCCTCCTTGAGACCAGGCCTTGCTCCAAGAGTCTCCGCCTCACAGTGCGTGCAGATGCACTCACACCTGCCTGCTGCCATTCCTCAGCAAGCTCTGCACTGCTGGTAGCCCGATCCCGCAGCTGAAACACTTTTAAGAGACGGTCCTGCCGCTTGCTGGTCTTTCTTGGGCGCCCTGGAGCCTTTTTGGCACCAATGGAACCTCTCTCCTTGAAGTTCTTGATGATGCGATAGATTGTTGACTGAGGTGCAATCTTTCTAGCTGCAATACTCTACCCAGTTAGGCCATTTTTGTGCAGTGCAATGATGACTGCACGTGTTTCTTTAGAGATAACCATGGTTAACAGAAGAGAAACAATGATGGCAAGCACCAGCCTCCTTTTAAAGTGTCCAGTGGTGTCATTCTTACTTAATCATGACAGATTGATCTCCAGCCCTGTCCTCATCAACACCCACACCTGTGTTAATGGAGCAATCACTGAAACGATGTTAGGTGGTCTTTTTAAGGCAGGGCTGCAATGATGTTGAAATGTGTTTTGGGGGATAAAGTTCATTTTCTAGGCAAATATTGACTTTGCAAGTAATTGCTGTTAAGCTGATCACTCTTTATAACATTCTGGAGTATATGCAAATTGCCATTAGAAAAACTGAAGCAGTAGAATTTGTAAAAATTAATATTTGTATCATTCTCAAAACTTTTGGCCATGACTGTAGACAAAAACAACACAGAAGCAGAGTGAGTAAGCCAAGGGGTCGGTAACAAACGAGCAATGCAGTACAAAGTCAAAATCCAAGAGAATAGTCACAAGGCAAGCCAGGGTCAGAGAATCAGGTAACAAAGTAGCAAGGGATATAATAAAGAGAGCAGGCAAAGACAGTGCAATAACCGGCAATTTGCTGAGAAAGTGACATCCCGTATATAGAAAGTCTGGGCCCATCCCCAGACCTGATAGGTACACAGGCTGTCAATCACACAGGCAAGGAAGAAATTAACTCTATGCAGTCCAGAGAGAAATGCTCAGAACACAGGTGTGGCCGGAAATCCATTACATTGTCTAGGACCATGTTCAGACTGAGCAACAAGAAACCTACACAAAGAACCAAACTGAACACGCCTCCTTCGCCGCAGCGTGCGAGCGGAGGGTGGCACAGAGACCCGAACAGGCAGAGACGTTACAACGATATAATGTTCCATAGAGACTCTAGAGTATATTAAGTAGTTTGTGGGTTGGGGATCGCAGGTTGAGAACCCCTGATAATGTGTATAGGGCCTCCTAATGGCAGAAGTTGATGAAGAAAACAATTGGTCACTTAAATTTTAACATGCCCGATCGTTTTGTTCTTGAGTATATCAGCCATTGTCAGAGTTGTTGGCATTCTCCTCTGTTGTCATTCAAAATACATGTACGCTGAGTGTGCATGTGCATGGGATAGCTGGGAGAAATCCAACTCCAGGAATAAACCAAAAATCCAGTTTGTCCTGTGCTTAGAATAATAGATGAAGCAGTGATGCACTATTGCACTCTTCTGAGGCAATGTCTCCTTATTGAGACATAATACTACTTCTGACCATTGTGCTCTGCAGTTTAACATCATCATCACCTGTGTGTTATCTGTATAATAAATGCGCCCCCTGCTGGATATCACAGATAGTGTAATTCTTATTTATGGCTCTTATGTAATGATTGCATCATACCTGGCTTTCCATTATGCAAATAAAGCAAGTAATGCTTCCAGTAAAGTGGATGTTGAATACAGGAAGGATTCCAGTCCTTAGTTAGTCCCATACTCAACCAGTTAGCAGGTCTGAACTTTTTTTTTCCACCAAAAACACGCTCTGTTTATTTCACTTACAAACCTGGGACATCTCAGGACATGAAAATCAGCAGATCACCTCTTCTCTTACGATCATGATGAATCACACTCATTTATATTAGAAATTCCACCATGACTCTGCTTGGTTGTCAGACAGGCTACAAACATGTTATGAAGGATCAGGAAACCACAAGGCACATAAAAGATGCCATAAAAGTTAAAGTGAAAACAAAGGATTGAAAAGTAAAAACAAAGGACTGGAAGGTCATGACGGTCGCTCGGAAGAAATCTTATTTATATAGTAATATAAAAATAGTTAATGGGTCAAATCAACATGTTTATGTAGAGAGCTTTACATTCCCATAAAACTTTTTGTTATCTGTATAAAATTGTCTTGGATGTTTTTAAAGGGAGTCTAGTACCATCAAAATCACCTCTAAACCACTTTGCTGTTGTAGGGGCTGTAGTGATGCAGTGAACAAACCATTTGTGTAAAACTGCAATCTTCCTGCCAAGAAAATCAAGTTTTCATGAGCTGTTCGGTCTTCCCTGGGCACCTGTGGTCACAATCTAGTACTGCCCCCTAAGATAAGGATTGACAGAACTAGAGATGTGTAAACCTTGCAAGATTTGTTTCATGGTTTGTCTGCAAGTTTTGTTTTGGTCTGAACCAGAAGTTCTATTATTATTATACACTGGGGCCTCTTCAGACCCCAGAGTATAAAAATCTGAGGCCTGGGGAAATGCGGAAAGATAATAAACCCTAATACTCACATTCCCTCACCTCTCTTGCGACATCTAGGGTCCTTTTTAGGGTGTCCTGGATGACATCAGCAGCCCTGGGTCTCCACTGATTGGGCCTTAGCAGTCACGTGGGGCGTGTTGATGTCATGATACTTGCGTCAAATTTCTATAATGTCAATGTGCCCCACATGGACACAGACCATGACCATGACCCGGACCCACTGACATCACCTAGGAGACTAGAAGACACCACGGAAAGAAGACTGGACACCACGAAAGAGCCCAGGAGTTTTATTTTTTCTGAATTTGCCCTGGCTCTCCAATTATGATACTCTGGGGTATGAAGAGACCTCAGAATATAATTATTTGTGGGTGATGAACCCCCCAGATTTTTGGTTCAACTGAATGTGAAACTGTTGGAGAATTCATAACGAACCTGACCGGTTACATACTGGTTCGTTCATCTGTAGACAGGATCCGATGTGTGGGAGTAAAACATGTGCTCTGCAGGTACAGCCATGCCCTGGGTACAACAAACCGCTTGTTAAAAGTTGACATTTTCGGGTCGCTAATGAAAGGTGTGTCATAAGTCTCATCTTCATGAAGAAACTACATTTCCCAGGAATCCTTGCAAGCTTAAAATAATGTGTAGTAGCCCCTTCCCCTGTATTCTACACTGCTCTGCAGTCCGTCTCTTGCCAAGATGTATTCCCAAACAATGTTCCACTCTGTGTGTTATGCTCCCTGTCCAGCTGGTTACCACCTCCTGATACAGCCAGTGTGTCCTACCCCAAGGTTTTTTTTCGCCCCAGCTGAGCACACTGGCAATCGATATATACACAAGCTGGGTGCTGTATGTGATAAACAGTGCATTACAGAATATGCATAGAAGCAGGAGAGACCAACAGGGACATACAATCTGTACCCAGTACAACAGGACAACCTATACACAGCATATCACCAGTGATGTCCCATATACAGGGCTATGACTTTTAGCACCTTCACCACATGACTGGTATGCAAGATGGCCTGAGAGTAGTCACAAACATTACATCACAGGTCACATGACCCACGGCAGAATCTGGAAAGCTGGGCTCTTTGGAGACAGTAAGTGTATTACAAAGTCACTGTTTTTGACACATCAAGACCAGGGCCAGGGAAAAAGTTGGAACTTGGAAAATCCCTTTAAGCACTGACGGTTTTTTTTTTTTTTTTTTTTGTAACACAGCCTCACCTTTGCTGAACCCATGCTTCTATAGTTGGATATTGCATGATGGGTAATTCGGTAATATACAGTTATTCCCTCAATAGCTATCTATTCAGTTCTTGTCAGTGCAATGTGACAACCTCTGTGTTATCTACAAAGGAATCTAATTCCCCCATTGCTGCTTCTCTATTACCCAAATTGCTCCCATATGAAGGCTTATATTACAATTTAGCATGACAATAGTTATAAGAATGCCTTAAAGGAGGTTTCTGGGCTGGACAATTGAAGGTCATTCTTGGTATAATGAAAAATAGTATCATTTTGTTATATACTTACTGTATCAATTTCTTATGGTTTTCAGTATTTCATCTTTTTTTTTTACATTTTTTAAAGGGAACCTCACAGGTTGAACATACAGTTCTAGTATATCTGCAGACAGTGTGTTCTAGAGCAGGAGGAGCTGAGCAGATTGATATACACAGGTTTTTGGGAAAAGATTCAGTATAGGGCTGAGTTCACATCTGTGTCAGAGACTTTGTTTGGAGTTTCTGGCTCAGAATCGTCTAAATCTCCAGAAGAAAAAGTCCTGCAAGGCTGATTTTTTTTCGTCCAGCAATTTAAGTTAAAAAGGAAGGGTACATCTAATGTACTCCATTATAGTCAATGGGGTCCCTCGGGCTCTGTTTGTGTCGTTTGATAGAACGGATCAGTTTTTCCTGATTATGCAGGAAAGATGCAGATTATTGGCAACCCTGTGTAATCTGGAATGTGCTGCTGATAACCAGTCCAGTCACATGTGGGGTGGGGGCGCCATCGCACTAGCATTAGCTCCTATCCTATTCACGTTGCATTGGCAATCCTACAAGCACAAATCAACAGGTTTCTCAACATCACTTCTCTACCTGGCCAGTTCCAGCCAGTGTAATAGTACCTTAAGAAATAGTGTGGGCAACCGATTAGATCACTTCTTTATGTTCAAACTTGCAATGGACCAATAAATGCAGGAATCTGATTGGTTACTATGGGCACTAACATTTCAATTTCCACAGCCTCAAGCGTAAACTAAAGACATATCTTTTCAGACAGGCCTATCACAACTCCTAATGTAAACCCTTCTGTAGTTAGAATCCCTAAAACATACCCTCCTCTGTTCACGCTCCCACATTACCTCACAGGATATGATGCCGTATCAGACTAGCTTTACTGTATATGTCCAGGCACCATCTGCGCGTTAAAGGACACGACTGATGACGGCTCACACAGCTTTATATATGTGTAATGACAGTAACCTCTATTACAGAATTGTCTGACCATTGTATAAGCAATGCTACCTCCGATGCCGCCCCTGCTACCTCCTGTGTCACCCCCTCTACCTCATAGATTGTAAGCTCTTGGGAGCAGGGCCCTCAGTCCCAGTGTGTGAATTGACTATTTCTTTGTAATGTATATATTTTTTGTCTGTACTTGAACCCTACAAGTTGTACAGTGCTGCGGAATATGTTGGCGCTATATAAATAAAATTTATAATTATTATTATAAGACCTCTGGAGATCAGAGTTTGGTATCCCTAAGGCACCCTTGAGATAATACACTTCAGTACTATTCCCATTTACTCTTTGATGACCCTAGAGAATAATGGCACCACTTGTTAGCAAGCATTCTTTGTTCCTGCAGCAGTGACTTATGCCACTATACTTAAATTAACGGGAACCTGTCACAGATTTTTGGGACACTAAACCACCCACGGATGCTTGTGGATCGCTGGCTTAGGCGGTATTAGGCTAAGGCCCCACATTACGGAAACGCAGCTTTTTTTGTTGCAGATTTTGCTGCGTTTTTTGAGCCAAAGCCAAGAATGGCTAGAAAAGGAATGGGAAATATATAGGAATTTCTTATACTTCTCCTTTCTACTCAATCCACTCCTGGCTTTGGCTCAAAAAAACCGCAACAAAATCTGCAACAAAAAAGCTGCGTTCCCACAATGTGGGGCCTTAGCCTTAATATCTGTCCATTCAATGCAAAGTCTTGCTGAAATCAAGGATGAAAAAGTCCTGCAAGCCTAATTTTCTTTTTCATCTAGCAATGTCAGGGAAAAAGGATGGATACCTGATGGACCCCAATGCAGTCAATGAGTTCCCTTGGGATCCATTGTTGTCCATCATTAGCAGGATCCATCTTTATTGTTTAATCTGTTCTTATGTTCCTCTGACAGACCAGAAGAATGAATTAAACAACACAGATGTGAATGTCCCCTTAGTGTCCCAAATAGCTCTATCCTAACACGGTCCATGGCTGCAATTTGAAAGAACCAAACCTTTATACTGACTGTCTCATGCTTGCAGGACTTTTCCCTCGGCCTATTTTAAGTAGAATCTTAAAATGTGCCCGAACACTAGTGTGAACCTAGTGTTAGTTAGTTTACAGCATAGTCATGGCCATAGGCAGTAATAGTCTGAAGTTTACTCATTGAGGTCTACAGGAGAGTTTTCTAGGCATGCTCGGTACATGGAGGTGCAGTAGAGAAGCTGTGATATCTATTGTCAGTGAAATGCTGGGGTGGTGTGGGTGATATCTGTAGAGGTATGATCTTCTGTTGTGATCCTGTCTGTCTTGTCTGTGATATAAATGAGGTGACTACTGCCAATTCTGTAGGAATTTTTATTGCAAGGGTTAGTCTAATATTATGCTAAGGGTTTGTTCACACAGAGTTTTTTGCAGGCTGATTTTGAGACAGAATCCGCCTCAAAAAACGCCTCCCATTCATTTCAATGGGAGTCAGTATCAGTTTTTTTCCTCTAAAAAGGCGACATGATCTATCTTCAGGCGGATTCCACCTTGAAAAGCCCATTGAAATCAATGGGAGGCAGAAAATCCGCAGCGGTTTTTGACGTGGCTTTTGACAAAACCGCAAGCATTTTTTAAACAGAAGTTTCAAGGTACATACAGTGTGCTGGAGCAAAAAACCACAACAAAAACTGTGTCAAAAACGCATCATGTAAAAAAAAAAGCATAAAAAAAAAAGTTTCCTAGTTCCTGAAGCAGATTTTTTCAGCTTGCAAAAAACTCTGTGTGAACATACACTTAGTGACCAGAGCATGTGTTTTTTTTTTTTAATATAGTGAGATGGAAAATTTGAAATGAAATAAAAAATTATTTAAAAATATGTTTCACATTAAAACTTGTGGTTTTTTTTTTTTTTTTGGTTTTTTTTTTTTAAATAGGCCATTGTTGGTGATACATTCCCTTTGATGTGTACATTAGATCTTACACCCCTAAATGCTCCTAAACAACATTAGTCATTCCTTCACTTTAACTAAGCCTGAACAATACTTTACCTCCACAGTAAATATCCAGTTCTCCTACATGTTCTGGAGAGATCAGGTATTCGCTGTAATATATCTGTCGGTATAAGTATGCAGAACTGAATAAATTACTGGTTAGTGTTTTCTAGAATCACTCAACCATTGAATTACAAAGCAAGTTGGAGAGCTGCAGTAAATCTCGGCTTGACATGGGTTGCCTGGGAGATTTCTCAAGTTGTGAGCATTATGTATTACATGATGTAGAATAGACTGAAATAACAATAAGCTTCTTGTTTGTACGATTGGCTATATAGATGGCAAATGTAACGTAGCAACTTTGTAAAATATCTCCATGACCTTTCTTGCTATCGTCATTTATGTATAGTTTTTCATTAGGTTATGAGTTTCCTGTTCTTATATGGAAACTATAAATAAGTAGGGTAACTTATTACTATCATGATTATGTATGGCCCGGTTCACTTCTGCGTTCGGGTTGCAATCAGCACTTTCCTCTCCGCATGTTTCTTCATGTTTCGTTCGGAAACTAAGCGGAAACCACACGGACCTCATTATAGTCTATGGGGTCTGCGGGTTTCCAGGTAAACCGCTTTTTTATGCGTATAGGTTTCCGTTCGGGGGGGGTCCCCAAGCGGACTTCCCGAATGGAAACCCGAACGCAGATGTGAGCTGGGCCTATCATGGCATCATTTTGGCTTTATCTTGCAACTCTGGGCTACTACCTTTTGATTTTGTCCAAGTACTGCCCCTTCAGGTTTCCTTCCTTTCCTCAACCCAGCAGTGCATGTAACTTGAGTGGTGCTGTGCAGAATAAAAGGGCAAATGGGCTGAAGCTTCTTCATTATAAAGGTATGTTCACATCCATGGAAAGACTGAGCAGGGTGCTTCTTTTTTCAGTTTCTGGCTCCTATTGAAAACAACGGGACACAGATTACACACAGACTTTGGAGCTCATATTAAAGGGAGTCTGTCAGCAGGAAAATTGGTGTAAAAATAATGACAGTGCCTGGTAGAGTTGCTTCTACACTTTCCAAAAATGCCTTTCTTATTCTGCATTGCATCTCCATTTTCATGAAAATCAGTGTTTTATTCTTATGCAACTTAGCTGAGAAGGACTGTAGGAGCATTTCTTCTCCTGCTGGGTCTTCACACTCTACTCCAGATAACTGCCCAAACTACCATCCAGAAAAGCCCCCCATTGCTTGAGTGACATCTCCCACTTTGTCACACTTTGCCTGCCCTTGGGGCGGTTATCTAGAGCAGAGAGTTAAGTGTCCTATGGTTTCCGTGGTTGAATCAGCTGCAGAACCCGCAGTGCGAGACTATTACTGATTAACCCCATTGTAGCAGAGGTGAAACAGCATGCAAACCTATACTGACAGGCTCACACCTTACAAAAAACTAGGTTTTATATTGAAACACTGAAGGTTTTATGGAAAAAACATAAGGTGAGGTTTACTAAGCAAAATTTTGGCTTAATGTGCACCTTAACACTGGTTGTGCATTGCTTTTACTATGTACCTTTCTAGACAAGGAGGTAGAGCTTAATGTGACAATGTGCAACAGAATTGCAAGAAAATTCGGGCCAAATTGGAGGCATAAACTTTGTCTAGAAGCTGTACCAGGTTTATCATTGAGCATAAGCCACTGTGCTAAATCTGGTAATTTTAAGACTCTTTCAACATTTAAATTGTCTAAAAACTGGTAGCAAAGAAAATTTGCCAATTGCTCTTTTTTTGTCCTCTCTATAGTGGAGGGCTGGGGAGTGGCATGTGCCCTGGGTGCTGAATGCCAGAGAAGGCACCAACAAGTCACTTTGCCTTGGTTAGACTATATAAATACAGGGCTAGGGCGGCAAATGTATTCTTTGCCTTGGCTGCAAGCAAGTCTAGTTCCAGCCAAGCCTATAGTAAGACAGAAAAAGACCATTTTGAGGATGGAAAGCAGAGGTATACAGGTTCTTTATTAAAAAAGGAAAAATAAATAAATAAATATATATATATATATATATATATATATATATATAAAAACAATTACATAAAATAAAACAACTTTAATGGTCCCTTTAACAAAGTAAAAACTGCTATTTTGCTGTGGAAAGTGCAGACTATATAATAAATATGCCCGCCGACATGGTACCAATTGAAATAGCAGTTTTCCTGAAGAAGTTAACAGACCTGTTATTGTCGCTTTCTTTCTTAAGTCGTGACCTTACCACAATTGCTGCCCATCTACTTTTAGTACAGATTGCAAAGGCTTTGTCTGTATTGACACACTCAAGTTTGGCTTTGTAATAGCAGAAATAATAATAAAAAAGCCTACAAAAACCCTGGGTCCATGAGTTCAAACAATGGGTATTATCCAAAAACAAAATGTGTCATTGTTGAAATCACATTTCTTTACAGTAAACATTGCACATTCTTACTTAATAGGATGGCAGGTTCAGGACATTGACAAAGCCAGCCATTTAACAAAGACATATAAAGAATGTTGGCTATGTAGTCCTATGTCTAGATTGAGAGGTGAAATAAGTTTGTAGGTGTAAAAGTAGAATTTCCTGTAAGAGAAGTCCTACACATTTGCCAGGCTCTCGGTAATTTTCCACTAAGCTGGTGTTTAGTATACTACAGGGCAACGGGGACTTGAATAACCTCCTAATGCTTTAGTTTTTTTACTTCCCTGTATTAAACCCAAACTTCTCGTGACACAAAATCACCTTAGGTTTCTGTAATTATTGCAATGCTTGGTAGAGGTGTCCACAGTGCATACTATATATCCATTTTATATCCATCTAGTATTTCTATTTATATAGTATAGCTCCAACCAGGTATAGTAGGACACCAGAGGAATAACATTGACATTGCTCATCATGCCTTATCTTGCTATGCCGTCTTAAGAATTTGATTAAAAATATTTGAAGAGCATTTCTTTCTTCTTAGTCAGGGCATCATTTCTGGAGCAGACCAGCAGTGGGTCTGGAGTGGCGGGGATTTCTATATAGTTTTTCTGACTGGGCAACCACTTTAAACTATATTTCCTTTTTCTGATGGATGCTAGTGTAGATATCAACACTGTAGGGTTATACAGTGGATCAGCATTGTAGGGTTATAGGTTGAACTTGATGGACTTGTGTCATCATCCAACCTCATCTATTAGCTTACTATGTTACTATATCCCTCCAGTCTGCAGAAGCTCCATTGATACTAATTGCTGACATACCACCACCATTTAACCACCAATCACCATGTTCACCGACCACTTCAAGGATCTCTTTTGGGAAGATGATTGTGGGATTTCTGCTGCTTGGACCCCACAGTTGGCTGTGGAACAACTTATTGGGTTACTTTGGATCCTCCAGGTTGAGAGCTGTTCTTGTAAGCGTCTGTACAATTCAGTTTCTATTATGTAAGGCTGGATTCACACTTGCGTTGGGGTATCCATAGGAGACTCTGCCGTATTATCCGTTTAAAATCAGCAGAGAGAAAAGTCTTGCAAGGAAACTGGGCGGAATTCTGGTGGACCCCATTATAGCATTGAGATGGAGACCCGAATGCTAGTGTGATCCTAGCATAAGAAGTATGAGCTGACACACATATACTGTAGGGTACAAAATATTTCAGATATTAGCAATGTTTCTATACATAATAATAATAATAACAATAATACATTTTATATATACAGCGCCAACATATTCCGCAGCACTGTACAATTTGTAGGGTTCAAGTACAGGCAAAAAATATACATTACAAAGAAATAATCAATTCACACACTGGGACTGAGGGCCCTGCTCGCAAGAGCTTACAATCTATGAGGTAGAGGGGGTGACACAAGAGGTAGCAGGGGCGGCAACAGACGTAGCATTGCTTATACAATGGTCAGACAATTCTGTAATAGAGGTTACTGTCATTACACACATATAAGGCTGTATGAGCCATCACCAGTCGTGTCCTTTAACCTGCATATGGTGCCTGGACATATAAAGTTAGTCTGATACGGCATCATATCCTGTGGGGTAATATGGGAGCGTGAACAGAGGAGGGTATGTTTTAGGGATTCTACCTACAGAAGGGTTTACATTAGGAATTGTGATTCCTAATGTAAACCTGTCTGAAAAGATTTTTTTTTTAGTTTGCGCTTGAAGCTGTAGAAGTTGTGGGTTAATCTGATAGTCCAGGATAGAGCATTCCAGAGAAGTGGTGCAACTCGGGAGAAGTCTTGTATATGAGCGTGGGAGGTTCTGATAATAGAGGATGTTAGTCTTAGGTCATTGAATGAACGGAGAGTACGGATTGGGCGATAGACAGAGATGAGGGAGGAAATGTAGGGAGGTGCAGCATTATGGAGAGCCTTGTGAATGAGGGTGATAAGTTTATATTGTATTCTGTATTGTATAGGCAGCCAATGTAGTGATCGGCACAGACCGGAGGCATCGCTGTAGCGTCTAGACTGATAGATGAGCCTGGCCACCGGATTCAGAATAGATTATAGAGGGGAGAGTTTAGTAAGGGGAAGACCGATTAGTAAGGAGTTACAGTAGTCAAGGCGAGAGTGAATCAGGGCAACAATAAATGTCTTTAGTGTATCAGTGGTAAGGAAAGGGCGTATTCTGGAGATGTTTTTGAGGTGGAGATGACATGAGCGTTCATTTAGACCTATTATTTACAGTAGACTATGAAAAATGAGTACTAACTGGCACACTGAAGGGGTACACACACTTATGAGAATTTATGTGATACCATATATATGACTGTGTGCTTTAAGTTCTAAAACATGTCCTGTTTCCAGATAAGTTATCCTTGCCAATGGGGGTGAAAAATGTTAATCATAGTGTATGGCAATATGTTTTTTTTTTCTTCTATGAATCTGTATACATGGAGGGAATATCAAAGTCCATACAGTATACACAGAGTACTACAGAGATATTGGTGCCAATATCCTTCCACTGTCAGAAGAGCAGGCCTTACAGCTCAGTGTCATCTGGCAGTTGAGGGATATCGCTGCCAAAGCTAACGGCAAAGATATCTCTGGCACCAGGGTGCAAACCAGCAAAGCTGACAATGTTCTGAATTCAGCGTGCTGTCAGCTTTCTAGTCAGAGGACCTGAAAGGCCCTTTTTAAGGTGTCTCGCGATTCCATAGTAAAAATGTACTTGCTGCATTTTTAAAAACACAGCTTTTCCACATCTCTTTTTTTCTGCACTGTGCGGATGAGATTATTGAAATCTCATTCACTTTGCTGGTACAGCGTTTTTTTCCACTGCACTTCCACAATCTGTGGCATTAGCCTAAGGGTAAGTTCACATGGAGTTTTTTGTTAGGCAGAAATTATCTGCTTTGTGGTTTTGAAACATTTTTCAGAGTTTTCTTTGAAGAGGCCTCTGATCTGTTTTTGGAAGCAGTTTTTAGCACACAGGATTCTTTTTCCTAAAACCTCTAGTTTTTAAAGTGATTTTTGTAAATAAAAAAAGCCTCAATTTTTTTTTTAATGGCTTCCATTTCTGTGAGAGTTCTAAGGCCGAATCCACCTGAAGATAGGGTTATGACACTTTTTTTTTCCCACTAACTGAAAAAATCAGCAAGAGGAAAAAATCTGCCACTGATATTATTTCTGTGATTTACATACACCATTGAGATCTGATATCCCTGGTAAAGAAATTTAAGTTTCTGTAAACTTCTTACAAACCGCAGAATTGTGGATAAGTCTTAAACCTATCGGTATAAGATAAGGCAAGCATGGTAGAAAGAGAACTGCAGCATTGGACGTTGTGCTACATGGTGGTGTTTGGTGTTGCTAGTGGTATTGTGTATACTGTACTGTGGTACTTGGCTGCCACTGGTGAGGGTATTATGTTTACAGCACAGTGGCATTTGTTTGGCCCTCCATGGTAGTATATCTTTGATGGTAAGGCCCCAGCACCACGACAAATTAATTTGTGAGGCCAGAGTAAAAAAGAAGTTTGAGAAGCCCTGGAATTAGGAGACATTTTTAACCTGATAGACTCCCTTTAACAGTGTTGGTAAGGAATTGGACAAATCATAGAGGAGGCTAGGGAAGGCATAACTTATAAAAAACAAAAAAACGCATGTGACCTTAGTGGTGGCTGGAAAGGACTCAGTGACATCATTCACATATGTCACCAGGCCGCTGTCACGTACAGTGCAGGACCTCCGGCGGCAAAGACACAGTGCGTGCCTGAACAGATAGTGGCGGAGACATTGGAGTGCCAGGGCAGGTGAGTATGAATTTTTTTTTATGTTAGACCATCCCCGGCCTCCTCTGTGATTTTTTCCGATTCCTGGACAATCCCTTTAAGTATACAGTTAAGATTTTGCACATACTGAGCTAACCTTGAAAAGCAACAAGCCTGTGATGATTGTCTAGATGTAGAACAAAGAATTGCTCTATACATCCACTTTTCTTTAGGAGTGATGAAGACCATGTGCATATAATGAACCCATCTATATTCTGTGCTGGAAGTCATTAAAGGCATGGCTTTTCTATAGCACTGTTAATTATTTGAGGATTACAGTGACGGGTGATTTTATTCCCATCATTACAATTTACTGTATTTCTCCCTTATTAATGTTGAGCATCTCATGTTGTACCTTTTCTGAATGTCTAATTAGGGTGACCCGGGCCTGCATATGAAAATCAATACTAAACTCATCTACATTGCAATACACCAGACCATAATAAGTCACTTTTTCATTCATTGACTTTATTAAAACATGCTGTAGTGTGACATATGTAATAGTGAAAAGTGCGCTTCAATATTTCACCAAACCTATGACTTAGCATTGATTTCGTTCCGTAATCATAAATGCTGAAATGATGGAAGATTGCAATCTCCAGCCTAATCCTATTACTTTTATAGTTAGGCGAAAAATCACATTTAAAACTATGAAGGTCTGAAACTTTCATCTCATTTTCTGAGTGTTAACCTTCACTGAAGTGTTGATACAGCAATATCAGCAGAACATCTCTACTTTTAGAAGATGAAAGAGGCAACAAATACTTTCCTACAAGATAGCGATGATATTGGAAACTGTGCAGGCTTTAGCCATTCTTAAGCGGGCCCCACGTAGTGTAAATGCCACGATTTGGCCATGGAGTTTTACATTAACTGCAAAGTGACTGAGATTCTAGTTAATCCTATCCACACATTGCAGGAGAAAATCTGCAGCGGACATGCTGCAATTTCAAAAACCGTTGCATTTTAGTAAATCGCAGCATGTCAATTATACCTATGGAAATGCTGGTGTTTTCCTTAGAGATATAATGCAAGCAGAAAGTCCGCAGAGGAGAACTCTGTGGACTTTATGTGAAAAGCGCTGTAGGAAGAACGCAAATGCGTTTACACCGCATTTTTTCCCACAGCGCGTTTTGGATGCAGCCCACTATGTGGCGGTCTTAGCCTTAAAGTGTTTTTCCCATCTCAGACATTAATGGTGGAGCTACAAGATATGCCATAAATGTCTTAAAGATATCGGGTTCTAAAAACAGTTTAGGAACTTCCATAGACGTTAATCGAGAGATCTTCGTACGTGCGGCCACCTCTCCATTCACAATGGTCATGTAACATGAGAGAGAGAGAGGTGCAACCCAGAGGTGGGACCTCCATCTATAAGACATTTATGACATGTCCTGTGATGTGGCTGAGATGAAACCTGTTATGTCTAAATCTACTTATTTTGTACAAATTGCAGAAAAATTATGACTAGAAAGGTCTGCAGGACCTATTGTGACAGCATGGTCTCATGTCTAAGGTGCTGCACCCAAGCACCACAGAATAGGAGGACTGTGAGTAGTGTGCATAGAATGTTTCTTTGTGTATTAGTATGTTTTTAATATATCCGGGATCTTAAATTTGTTTATATCTATCTAGGGTATGAATTTATTCTGGGGTCTGGGCTGGGATCAGATTATTTAAGGGTCTCTTTGGGTCTGGTGTCTGATTAATTTACGGTATATATCTTATATGGTCGGTATTATGCTATGGATCTGTACATTAACAGGAAACATAAGCAGGAAACATATCCATGAACTCACATTCACACAACAGAAGCTTATAGGGGGTCATTTTGGTCTCTGTCGGGGCTGGACAGTTTACCCCTTTTTACTGTATGAGAAGTATCTTGTTAAAGAAAAAACATGTTAATGAGAGCCTATGGACAATGGATGCCCCTGTATGTTTTTATAGTGCCACCGATTGGGGAATCCTCCTGACTTATACGTCTGATGAAGACCACAAAATACAATGTGAGATTTATTAGAATACTTCTTTAAATTGTTACTTCAACAATAAATATTTTATATCTGATGATGACCTGACTGATCGGAATACCCCTTTAAAGGGAAACCGTCATCAGGTTGCAGGACAATTTACTGAGGCTGCGCTTTGGTTACACAATGGTTTTGGAAATCACAGCATTTCCGCTGCGCATATTTTTTGCAATATGTGTATGGGATTCGCTAGAAAGTTGTAAAAACAACAGGTTTACGCTACATGGGGCCCCCGTCCTAAAGGAGTAGACAGTTAGCATAGGCAGGTTTGGTACACTTAACTATCAGTGCATAAGAGAGCTGTGGAGACCAAATTTTGGGTGAGTGGGTCTCTAAGTTATAAAACTGCTACTAACTCTGACTCCGGCTTCAAAATGAAATCAATGATTTTTAATTCTATTATACAATTATTAATGTTGTATAATTAATTAGATACATAGTTTGTTACATATTTACCTTCATAGGAATTCTTTTAATGAATGAGAGGATCATGGAGTCAGAGTAGGAGTTGGGATGTGAAAAAATAGCGGAATCTGAGTTGGTGGTTTGGCCTATCGAATCTACAGCCCTGGTGCATAAGGACATTTTGGTGGTTTAGTTTTCCAAAACCTACGGACTACTGAGTGATACCCTGAAAAGGGCAAAAAAAATGACACACAGAGTACAATCTGTCCTAAAGCCAGCCCTTTATTAGGTAGTCTAACATTTTATGTCCATATAAGTGGCTCAGCTCAGCATTATAGCAGATGGGTCTCAGCAATTTATAGATTGATGAAATGTATCCACTGTTGATATTACAGCAAGGCCAACAACGACATGAACTTTCTCTCTGAATAAGGGCCATACTTCTCTACTAAAGACTATATTACCTCCTGTCCTTGCTCTAACATTGCTCCCACATTGTCTGTTCCCTGCAATGGTGTTTTATAACCTTTGCTTCGATATTAGGCTGCAGCTCCGCTCGTATTTTATATTTGATAGCTATTTTGTGCTTCTCAGGAAGATATTTATTTCAAGTAGCTGATGCAATTTCGCTAGTTTCCCTATACCAATCTTCCTATAAACTATAATATGAGCTCCATTTCTGCACCTGAGGGATTGATTTTTTTCTAAATTGAAAACTAAAATCTTGATGTCTTGTATCAACAAATGTAATTTACTTGAACAAACAGGCGAGCTATTTGATTTAGCCCAAAGCACTAGAGAAAATACATTAACAAATCAAAGAGGACATAAGATTAAATATAGCCCGGCATAGATTACCAGGGCCTCATGAAGGCCATATATGATGGCAAATTAATGTTAGCTAATAAAAAGATTTTTCTCGCTTTTTTAATTTTCTTCTCCATATTAAATTGTGAAATATTTCTAATAGTCTACGATATATATCATGGGCATATGGTTGTGGTTTCATTTGGATCCATGTTTGGCGCTTCTGGTGGTGATCACAGGTAACAATGTGAGTTAGCTTGTTCCTAAAGAATTTTTTGTATTGTAAACTGGAAAATCCACCAGAAGCGTATTGAAGCTGCAGAAGTGGAATTCGATCCAAATTTCAGGAAATATTCGATTTGCATCGAATCCGAATTTCCTCATGCTTCGTGGTAACGATTCACATTTAGTTCAAAATGGCTGCTGTATATATTAGGACATGGGGCAAGGAACTCTGGGAATGTGGGATCACCCACAATGCCATGCGTGCAACCAATCAGCAGCCAGTCCTGTGATGTCATATCCCTTTAACCCCTTTGCGAGCGCCCACGGCATGTGTGACCGCTGCATCCAAGGTGTTAAAACCCCTGATCGGCTATGGAGTTCAGTCACAGCTAACACCCTGCTCCATAACCGATCGGGGGTTTGAACACGCCATTTTGCTGCCCACCCCTTCTCTCTGCAGATAAATAAATAGCTGTTTTTATTACGCAATTTGCCGCAATTTAATTCGGATCGAATAGAATTGTATTTCGAAATTCGGCGAAGTTGCTGAATCGAATTTTAGAATTTTTCGCTCATTTCTAATTCTGTGCATCAAGAACTTACACCCCTACTCCTATACTTTCAGTGCTATTTTTCACATGGAATATCATGCAGTTTGTGATTAAGGTTTTGACGTAGTTGTTCAAGGGGTTTCCTAGGACTAAAATATCAATCGCCTATACTAAAGGTAGGTCATCGATATCTAATTGCTAGGCATGACACCCAGAACCCCTGCTGATCAGCTGTCTGAAGAGGGTACCATTTCTCATGAACATTGAAACCTTTTTCCTGTGCTGATGATGTACAGCATCAACATCAAGCACAGACCCTTTGTTCAAATAATATATATTCCTTGCATCTGTAGGGAATATTTTCATGTTCTTATGCTGTACCTTTAATACACAGTGTATGATCATAACTTTGACAGAACCTTGACATAATGGGGGTGATAAATGGTGGTGATATTCTGTAAAGGTCCCACTATGAGTTGTATGGCTCTAGTGTTATACAAGTCACTAAAGGGGTTAATTGGCACAGGCAGCAAGGAGTTAATTATCTCGAGAAGACTGGCCACCTCACAAGTCTGTCACGTAGCCATTAGCCACAACCCTCAGCCTCTAAAGGTATAGGATCTGGATAAAATAAGGAATGAAGAGAACCTACTAAGACTGTGTTCACACGGAGTTTTTTGGCAGCGGATTTTGACGCAGAATCCGCCTCAAAATCCGCCTGAAAAAACTCCTCCCATTCATTTCAATGGGAGTCAGTAGCGTTTTTTTTTCCTCTAGCGGCTTTTTTACACTAACGGAAAAAAAAAAGCAACATGACCTATCTTGCCGTGGATTCCGCCCCTTGTGTCCGGGGCTCGAGACGGGCTCTTGACTAGGCCCATTCATCCGGGCCTAATCAGGAGCGGGATGCCGCGATGGAATGCTGATGCACTGCATTGGAATCCCGTCGCGGCAGACCGTGGCGAAAACTCCGGGGGCGGAAAATTTTCCGCCGCGTGAACACACCCTAACAGAGGGGTTCCTGTGTAAGGAACATGGCCTATGCCAGGATATCTGAGATGTACTTTTTCCCACATTTCGTCTGATTTCTCCTATACAAGAACGTACTGCCGTTCTAGTGATGACTATAGTTTTAGTCTATGGTAGGGTCTCATCTTCCCTCAACAATGAATATAAACCAACTATAGGAAATTTTCTAGAAAGATAATAATCTCAAAGTTGACCTGAGAAGAATCTAGTCTTGTATTTTTTTCCCATTGAAGTTTAGAAATCTGTTTTCCCACAACAACACACCTCCTTGTGCCGCTTGGAGCATGTTCACATGACAGAATGTAAACAAATGGGCCACATGACACATGTTGCTCCTGGACTACATACAATTACCCATAAACCTGCCCTGTCATCTATTATCTGTTTATACTCTTAGTTTGATACATAGTTTTTTCTAACTATAAACATTGCATACGGCGACATTCATGTGACCAAAAAAACCTGAATGAAGTAAGTTTCCATAATAGGAGGATACCTTGTGAGCAGACATATTTGTTTTGTATTCTTCACTTGCGTCAAAATAAATCTATTCCTGTCTTTAGCCTTGCCCAAGCACCCTAGAAACGTTTTTTTCCCTGGAAACGTGTAAGTATTATGCAACTACTCACGTAGAAGAGGTGAGACTGTAAATGGTTTCTGACAGAATGAGACGCTATTGATCTAGTGCAAGGAAAAAGTGGAAGAATGGTCCATAGCAACAAATCACAATCTACTTCTTGTTTTTTGAGGTCCTTGGTTTCTCAGAGGTGCTTTAGTTCATTTTGAAGTTAGTTTTCTAATAATAATAATAATAATAATAATAATAGTCCTTTAATAGTCCCACAATGGGGAAATTCAGTGTTTCAGCAGCAAACCCACAGACAGAACGGCCTACCTGAGAAACGACAGCTTCCACCCCAAGCACACAAGACAATCTATAATCTACAGCCAGGCTATACGATACAATCGTATTTGCTCCGACAAAACAGACCTGGACAAGCACCTCCTGGATCTGAGGATGAAATTTCTCAGACTGGGATACAAACCAAAAGTGACAGACAACCAATTGAACAAAGCGGCAGCCATTAACAGAGACAGTCTGCTCACATATAGAGAGACCCAGAAAGATGCCCGAGTGCCCCTAGTAGTCACCTACAACCCACAGCTGGAAATCCTACAAAGGATTGCCAAGGAGCTCCAACCTGTACTACATAGGGACAACAGGCTCAAGGACATATTTCCAGTCCCCCCTCTCCTTTCCTTTCGACAACCACCAAACCTGAGGCGTATTATCGTCCGGAGTGCCCTGAAGGCCCCAACTGAAAATGGCACCTCACCTTGCCTACATAAAAGGTGCATGACCTGCAAGCACATCCACACCGCTGACAGTGTACCTATCCCACAGTCACAACAGGTGCACAGAATTAGGGGGACATTTTCCTGCAGGTCTTCTAATGTGGTGTACCTCATAATGTGTGTGCAATGTCCCACCACAGGCCTCTATGTGGGGGAAACAGGGCAGAGACTCAGTCAACGAATGAACTCACACAGATCCAATATTAATAACAGCAGAACAGATCTCCCAGTGGCCGCACATTTCTCCGGAGAAAACCACTCTATTGAAGATTTGCGGGTTGTGGTTTTAATGGGACATTTTAAGACGCAGGAGAAAAGAAAAGAATGGGAGTATAAATTTATGCAAAAATTTCAAACTCTGCAATTTGGACTTAATATTCATGCCAGCTTCATGTCACACTATGCATGAACCATGAACTGAACTCAATATTCATGCCAGCTTCAAATCACACTATGTATGACCTGTGAGGGACACAAATCACCTCCTGATAGCAAACAGATAACAGCAAGAATTACTGATCCCTCCATCACGCACCACAAGTTTCCAGACTGTTTTTTTGACCTGTTGTAAATAACTTCTCTACTTAGATTACATTTTTTTTAAAGAATCTAAAATGCTTTGAAAACCATGTGTATAAAAATCTGTGAATTTTCAGTTCTTGTATCACACCATGTCTGATGAAGGGAGCTAGCTAGTACTCCTGAAAGCTTACTTATAAATATACTCAGTTAGCCTCTAAAAGGTATCGCCTGATTTCTTCACTCTTCCACTACTTTCAATGGCTAACATGGTACAACATTATACTACTTACAGCAGCAAAGATAAGATAAGATAAGCAGATACAAATACAAATGCAACATGTACAGGAATGTTCCAAGGTGAGAGGCATTACTTTGATAGCAGAAAGACAGATAGGACGTAGCAGAGGAGGGGGGGGGGGGGGATTTAACAGGCAGAGAGATATTTCAGTTCTCTGTGTGTATTGATCTCCGCTTAGGTCGGTGTTGGTTGTACAGCCTAACTGCGGTGGGGAGGAAAGACTTCCGATAGCGCTAGTGCAAAAGTGCAGTTTTTTGGTGCATTTTTTTGTTCATTTTTCAACTCAGTTGCCACTTTTTGTAGGTGGAACAGGGCAGGGATCAAGGCAGGCCAGTGTGGGGGTGCCTCAGTCCACCAAAATTACTACAACTCACACCAGAAAACATGCGTGAGTTATACAGAATTCTGCGTCAGTCCCTGACTGGTGTAGATTTTGTAGGCCTCTTACAAAATCTGGTTCATCTGACGATGCATGATGTGCCAGTCTTAATAAATTCTCCCCATTCTGTTTTTGATCTTGGTGCATGCACTGGGATAAGTCCATAAACCACAAAAATTTGTCTCCCCCTCTGTAGGGTTCCTGGACCCCGCTTCTAGGTTTCAGGCTGAGAAAACAGCATTGCCTAAAAGGGGTATTCCAGGATTACTCATGACCTTTTCTATCAGATCAGTGGGATTCCAACACCTGACAGTCCCAAAGATAAGCTGATCGCATCCACAGCTGCCACTGAACCTCCATACACTGTACAGTGGCCATACTAGGTTTTGGCAGTTCATTTATTTTTATATAATATGTCTGTTTTTTTTTCTTAAACTAAGCACAACAACAAGAACAGAAGATCAGAAACAATGCCATGAAATACTATTTCACTAAAAGAGTAGTTGATGTAGTGGGGATATCTACAGTAAGTAAATTTAAACATGCCTGAAATAAACATGTCTATCCTAAAATAAAATGGTAATAATGTAAGGACAGGCTACATGTTATTTTGTCATCAGTTTTCTATGTTTCCTGGTGCGTCATCTTGTTTCTCTACTTCTAGACTTACCTGTTGGTTCTGGGGACACTCCGGAGACCACTTTGCTCTTACAATCTATTAATTTGCCACTATTAGATTATTGATGGCACCCTTTACGAGTGACCTACTGTCATGCCATATAGCAGTGTCCAGCCCTGGTCAGTGACTAGACTTCTGATACAAATATTGGGGCGGATTTATGAAGACTGGCATTACCTTTGCCAGTTTTCATAGATCTGGAGTCGGCAGAGGGTGTGCCTCATATATGACTAAGCTTTCGCCTCCTAATAAATGATGCACACGCTCCACCAGGCTGTGTGTCTGGGGGCAAAAAGTATGCCAGCTTGTAGCCGGTGTACATTTTCCCCATCATTTACGCCAGATTTCTGGTCTAAATGATGATAAATTTGGCGGGCCAAAGGGGCAGATTTAAAAAAGTCTCAACTTTTTTTTTTTTTTTGCACAAGGCCACGTATTGTGAAAAAATTGTTACTTTTTATGCCTTTTAGGCCCAAAAGCTGCCCATTATGTTCTTACAAACATTAATTTCTTTGTTCATGGAGCATAATTGAGTAAAAACTGGTAAAGGTTTTCCCACAAGCACAACTTTTCTTTTATAGGCAGGATATGAAATAAGTGTCCGATTGCTAGGATTCCCACTTCATCATGGGACCAGTGGCCCCCGTCTGAATGGGGCAGCAGTTGCTCAGGTAGTCTGCCGCTCCTTTTTTCTCTATGGAACTGCTGAAGAAAACTGGGTACAACGCTCTGCCATCCCTGGCAGTGCCATAAAGATGAATAAAGCAGCAGTAGGACTGCACGGCTTTTACTCCATACAAATAGGAGTACCCCGGACTTGTCATGGGTGGGACCCCCAATGATGAGACCCTTATCCCTAATCTTATCTTCCAAACCCCCCAACCCTAAACCTCAGTCGTAAATAACTTAAAATTCTGAGTGTATCTTTTATCTTTTAACTCAGTTCTATTCTCCTTCATAGCCTCCTACAAACAGGCTTTGAAGTGCACATTGGTACATAGGACTCTTAACCTTGCACAGTATAATAGAGAGGACTTCTAGGACTTGTTCAGCAGCATAACCATATGGTATCAGTGAATGAGACTGAGCTTGCACTTTCTATCCCAGATGCTACATAGTGTACAGAGCTGTATAGCTCTAGTACACTGTGGCTCTGGCAAACAGCTGATTGGTGGGTGTGCTGGGAGCCGGATCCCTGCCAGTCTTAAATTGATGACCTTTCCTAAAGATAGGTCATCAGTAGTCAAGTTGTGAACACCCCTTTAAAGTATTTATTGGATTACTGAAGTTTAATAGAAGTTTAAGATGTTATAGTGTATCTGAAAAAAAAAAAATCTTTGAACACGACCACCATTAAAGCATAAAGTGTGAACTTGATCTTAAAACACATACCTGATCCCAATATTCAGAATTTGTCTGGAAATCAGCCACTTAGAGTAAATTAAATCTATCCATATTTTTTTTTGTCCTAAATACATTGACAGCATATAGTATAAACTGATAACTTATTGTGAATAATAGAGATTAAAACCAGAACATAAAGGGTCTGTTATAATACACATAAAAGGACTAATGTTTGATCTTTCAGTTCTTTGTTTATTACTTACCTGTTAACAATGGATACACACCCAAGTAATACCAGTCTCACGTGGCTGGGCACCTGTTGGCAGGTATGCTTGGTTGGAAGATGTCACTCACATGAATATTGGGAAAACATTTAAGGAATCAACCCAAGAGTACTAAATAGGGGAATTACTGTGCTCATTTGTCTTGTGTAATTGTACTAATCCCTTAGCTCTATGTTTTGTGTCACCACATTTACAACCCCCAAGGCTATGATCATACAGTACACTTCCTATTAAAAGTACTGCATGTGCACAGTGTGAGTCCTCCTCAGGTGTACAGCATGTACCCCCATGGGAACAAGTGCCACAGGTTGAGAACCTAGGATCTAAACTATCTTTTACACGTGTTGTATACACGTGTATTGTATTTATGCTTGGCATCCAAATATAAGTATGGAATTCAAGTGGGACCATGGTAGCTAGCAAGAGGGTCCTCCAGGGCCAAGAAATCTCCTACATTTCACTGCAGTGTGGAGAACAGGCAGAGATAGGTACCCTGGATGCAACAGAAAAACAGTCATCACTTTAATTTTAGACTCAAGGGCCCCATATATACCTGGTAGGTCCCATCTATGAAGAAAATAGTCCCACACCAGAGGCGTAACCTGAAGCTCTTGGGCTTCAATGCTAAATCTGTAATGGAACCTCTACTTTCCTAGTACCATTTAGAATAGTGGTATGTTTTATTTAGCAGATGGACCTTTGAGAGCCCTCTCACGGTCTAGGGCCCAGGAGCGATTGCTGCCTCTGCACCCCCTATAGATAAACCCTTGACCCCAACTGATGAAGGATGAAGGTGCAGAAGTACGGAGTGCTAAGGCCCTTTTGCTGTTGTGCCATTCCTGGTCACCTAGTTATGCAGTGAACTGCAGCTGGCCCAATTCACTTGAATGGAGCTGTGCTGCAGTTTCCTGCACAATGGACAACTGGGAAGTGTTGTGCACCAGTGCTGTGCCCCCTTTCTTCTCAGATTTGGTGACTGTCCCAGAGGTTGTACCCCAGCAGTCTTAAAGTGCAGGCATATCCTAGTAATATGCCAACACTTTTTTTTTTGTAAATATTGGAATACCCCTTTTAAGTAGTATGCATTAAAGGGAGTCCAAATCCACTTTGGGTTCAAGCAGAGCGTACAGTGCATGCTCCACCAGCTATCTTCCTCCATGGGATTTGGATCTCGCTGAAGACAACGGTGGCTGCTTACACAGCGAAGAGGAGGACGCAGAGAACAAAACTACATGAAGGGGGCGTGAAGTAAAGGGCCAGGAGGCGGCATTCCGGCGGTATTCCGATATGATGCTCCTGTTCTTGGAGCACAGGAAGAACACTCCCTTTGCTCCCTGAGCTTAATTTACATATATGGAAAAAACAATATATTTAAAAAACGGCTATGAGTAGAAGAACACCAGAGGTAGGACTAGAATAGCCTTTCTAAAGGCTATTCTAACGTGTATTTACTTAAAAAACAAAATTTTAAATGATAGACTCCCTTAAATGGGGTTGTCTGGGGAAGGTGAAAAAAGTAAAAAAAAATAACCATACTCACCAGTCCCTGGCGCTCCGGTGTCTCCCAGTGTGGCCTGGTCCTGCTGCTCCAGTGTTTTTTTCAAGCGGAAGCCCATTCACTGGCCATTTGACCGATGAATATGATTTCACATGGCCTGTGAAGTGGAATAGGCACTCTGTTCTGGGAGCGTCAATGCTGCTTCACAGGATAGGAAATCAATTAGCAAGTCCAAGAAAGCCTGCTAAGTGGGATTCATTATGCCTTCACTTTTCTTTGAATAGTCTATCAATGATTGGTCAAGGTCCAACCCCTTCATTGTTTTCCTAGTCACAATGTTTTGTCTGCTGAGTACCTGTTTTTGAGAGATAAATATTAATGATTTGTCCAATATGTGATTGGTGGGGTCCCCACAGATCAGCTGCTCCAGTTAGTGCTGCTTCAGCTTCATAGACCAGTGATGTCACGTCTATTCATCATGTGACCTGTTTGCAGCTCAGTCCCATTCACATGACTGGACTGTAATACCAAGTACTGTATTACATTCCCTTGAAGAGGCCGCAATGCTTACCATTGCTGATCTTTAAGTGGAGTTCAGGTATTAGACCTCCATGATTAGATATTGATGACCTATCCTAAGGATAGGTTACCAATATTTAACTCTTTAATGCAGCTTGTCCCGTTCAATCATTGACAGCTTATGCTAAGAATAAGCCATCAGTGTTACCGTCCCAGATAACCCCTTTAATTCACAATACATTATAAATGATTAATACAACTCCCGTCTTAACTTCTGGATTGGCGACTTGAGCTTTACCAGGTATGTACCTGTTGTAGGCAGCCACGTTTCAGTAATGTATGGTTGTAATTGACATGTGTTCTGATTATAATAGCTGGATATTCCAAGCTGGTGACATGTATAAACATTAGGTTAATTATAGACATAAGAAGGCATATCGCTTATGGGCAGACCGGCGCAGAGCGAGACCTTTCTTTGGCTCCTGAAAGACCTGCCATTAATGCTGTAATTAATTCCGCACAATGGCAAATGGAAACATTCACTTGATATCATGAATAATAGGCTGGGAATTGTGTGTTGTGTGGGTGGTAAGAACAATATGGCAATGAGATCTTTGTTTAATATGATTTTATCTTTTTTCCCTCTTTCAGCTGTTGGATTGCAGTTTGCACCATGTAAATGTTTGAGTGTTGCTATTGACAGAATAAACTAAACACCGCTCAATAGACCCGTGAATGCCGCGCTCCAGAAGCATATCAGACTGTGATAAAATAAGCATGTCCTTGCTGTGGCAAAGTCAAGTGAGACGCTAAAATATGATGTACTTATGCATTTATACTTTCTTAGCAATAAATTTCATAATTGTTTTTGCTACTTTGCCCCTGAACACTTGTGGTCTGCAGATAAATATATGATACAGCTTGTCTTCTGCGCTGCTGCAGAGGGTTTTACGAGTGAATAAAGCTTACTGAAACAGAAGAGTCCATTTATCAGCTGTCCCCCTTATCTGTTTTTTGGGATTGCATGGATAAGCGATTTATAGGACACTGTATGAACACACAGTCAATGTTTCTATAAACTTTATTTTAACAACCTGGAGAGTATCTTTAGGCTTTTATACTGGAGTAAATTCGGTCTTGTTATATGGCTTATATTTGCTTTTTATGTCGACTTTCCCAAATATACCATATTTATTAGCCAGTAAATTAAGTAAAATGTAAAACATTGTTGGGTTTGGACTGGTTTTTGTGCTGCAGCGAGATGATCAGAGATAGCTACAGGGTTATATGGGACTTTTGTCTGTTAATCCTACTTCCTAAGGATAAACTTAAACCAAACTACAGTGCTGTGCCAAGTTTTACAGGCGTGAAAAAAATAGCTGCAAAATTAGAATGCTTTAAAAAAATAGAAGTGTCAATAATTAATTTTTTTATCAAACAATCTAAATCTTAATATTAATGGGATTTAGATTTGGGATTTAGAAATCTAAATCCCATTAATATTTGGTGTGACCTTTGTCCTTTGCCTTCCATCAATTTTTCTAGATACACTTGCAGACAGTTTTTGAAGGAACTCGGCAGAGAGGTTGTTCTCGCCATCTTGGAGAACTAAGCACAGATCTTCTGTGGATGTAGGCTTGTTCCAATCCTTCTGTCTATTCATGTAACCCCCAGACAGACTGGATGATGATGAGATCAGGGCTCTGTGGGGGTCATATCATCACTTCCAGGACTCCTCCTCCAAAGGGCAGTCACACCAAATATTGATAGGATTAGATTTCTCTTTTCTTTATTCACTTCATGTTGATAATTGACAAAAATAAACTATTAACACCTCTATTTTTGAAAGCATTCTTACCTTGCAGCCTTGTGAAAATGACAATCTTTATACAGTGTAGAAGAATATGTTGGTGTTATATAAAGAATTAAAATAAATACATGTAAATACTGTACCCAAAAAGTGCCATTCAGTGCTACAAAATATTCCTTTAATCCCCATTTAAAATTAATTTCCTCTATCTTTAAAAATCAGTGTCTCAGAGAAAGAAGGACTCCATAACTACGCAGTACCTAATTTTCCCTCTGGTGGCACTACAGGGAAGTTGAACACTTGTTGCTAGGTGCCTATGCAGAGTATAGATGGTCACTGGGGATCTCAGCAGGGAATCTTCCATAGCAAAGCAGAGCACTCCTGTAAAGGGATTTTCCCATTTCAGACATTGATGGCATGTCTCCAGGATATATAAGTGTGCTGCCACTCCCGTGTTTCACAGTTGGGATGGTGTTCTTAGGCTTGCATAAAGGGAAGAAGCCTGAGAACACTATCCCAACTGTGAAACACAGGGGAGGCAGCATCATGTTGTGGGGTTGTTTTGCTGCAGGAGGGACTGGTGCACTTCACAAAATAGATGGCATCATGAGGAAAGAACATTATGTGGCAATACTGAAGCAACATCTCAAGACATCAGCCAGGAAGTTAAAGCTTGGGCGCAAATGGGTCTTCCAAATGGACAATGACCCGAAGCATACTGCCAAACTGGTTACAAAGTGTCTTAAGGATAACAAAGTCAATGTTTTGGAGTGGCCATCACAAAGCCCTGATCTCAATCTGATTGAAAATTAATGGGCAAAGCTGAAAAGACAGGTGCGAGCAAGGCGGCCTACAAACATGGCTCAGTTATACCAGTTCTGTCAGGAGGAATGGACCCACATTCCTACCAACTATTGTGAGAAGCTTGTGGAAGGATATCCCAAAATTTTGACTCAAGTTATACAGTTTAAGGGCATTGGTACCAAATACTAATGAAATGTATGTAAACTTTTGACTTTACAAAAAGTAATAAAAATGCCTTAAAATATTCTCTCTCATTATTCTGGAATTTGGCAAATATAAATAATTTTGGTAATCCTAATTGACCTAAAATGGGAAAGGTTTATTCTGATTTCATGTCAGATAGTGAGAAAAAACATGTATATGTGTCTTTTTATATAGTGTATGTAAACTTCTGGTTTCAACTGTGTGTGTGTGTATGTGTATATATACATCTATATATACAGTACAGACCAAAAGTTTGGACACAACTTCTCATTCCAAGAGTTTTCTGTATTTTCATGACTATAAAAATTGTAGATTCACACTGAAGGCATCAAAACTATGAATTAACACGTGAAATTACATACTTAAAGTGTGAAACAACTGAAAATATGTCTTATATTCTAGGTTCTTCAAAGTAGCCACCTTTTGCTTTGATTACTGCTTTGCACACTCTTGGCATTCTCTTGATGAGCTTCAAGAGGTAGTCACCTGAAATGGTTTTCACTTCACAGGTGTGCCCTGTCAGGTTTAATAAGTGGGATTTCTTGCCTTATAAATGGGGTTGGGACCATCAGTTGTGTTGTTCAGAAGTCAGATGGATACACAGCTGATAGTCCTACTGAATGGAGTGTTAGAATTTGTATTATGGCAAGAAAAAAGCAACTAAGTAAAGAAAAACGAGTGGCCATCATTACTTTAAGAAATGAAGGTCAGTCAGTCCGAAAAATTGGGAAAACTTTGAAAGTGTCCCCAAGTGCAGTGGCCAAAACCATCAAACGCTACAAAGAAACTGGCTCACATGAGGACCGCCCCAGGAAAGGAAGACCAAGAGTCACCTCTGCTGCGGAGGATAAGTTCATCCGAGTCACCAGCCTCAGAAATCGCAGGTTAACAGCAGCTCAGATTAGAGACCAGGTCAATGCCACACAGAGTTCTAGCAGCAGACACATCTCTACAACAACTGTTAAGAGGAGACTGTGTGCAGCAGGCCTTCATGGTAAAATAGCTGCTAGGAAACCACTGCTAAGGACAGGCAACAAGCAGAAGAGACTTGTTTGGGCTAAAGAACACAAGGAATGGACATTAGACCTGTGGAAATCTGTGCTTTGGTCTGATGAGTCCAAATTTGAGATCTTTGGTTCCAACCACCGTGTCTTTGTGCGATGCAGAAAAGGTGAACGAATGGACTCTACATGCCTGGTTCTCACCGTGAAGCATGGAGGAGGAGGTGTGATGGTGTGGGGGTGCTTTGCTGGTGACACTGTTGAGGATTTATTCAAAATTGAAGGAATACTTAACCAGCATGGTTACCACAGCATCTTGCAGCGGTATGCTATTCCATCCGGTTTGCGTTTAGTTGGACCATCATTTATTTTTCAACAGGACAATGACCCCAAACACACCTCCAGACTGTGTAAGGGCTATTTGACCAAGAAGGAGAGTGATGGGGTGCTACGCCAGATGACCTGGCCTCCACAGTCACCAGACCTGAACCCAATCGAGATGATGGTTTGGGGTGAGCTGGACCGCAGAGTGAAGGCAAAAGGGCCAACAAGTGCTAAGCATCTCTGGGAACTCCTTCAAGACTGTTGGAAGACCATTTCAGGTGACTACCTCTTGAAGCTCATCAAGAGAATGCCAAGAGTGTGCAAAGCAGTAATCAAAGCAAAAGGTGGCTACTTTGAAGAACCTAGAATATAAGACATATTTTCAGTTGTTTCACACTTTTTTGTTAAGTATATAATTCCACATGTGTTAATTCATAGTTTTGATGCCTTCAGTGTGAATTTACAATTTTTATAGTCATGAAAATACGGAAAACTCTTGGAATGAGAAGGTGTGTCCAAACTTTTGTTCTGTACTGTATATATATATATATATATATATATATATATATATATATAACAGATATAGAGTATATATATATATATATATATATATAGATATATATATATATAAACACTTATACAGTACACAACTGTATAAGTGTGTGTGTATATATATATATATATATATATATATATATATACTATTATAGTCAGTATACACACCTTACATAGACTGTAAATACCCTAGATATAATCCTGCCCCCTTCCCACTCCCGCCGCTGTTGCTTCAATGAAAAAAAAATCATTGTTGGCACAGTGAAGGAATGAAATATCATAGCGGGGCCGCTATGATTTATTAATGTACTGTGACACGGTGATGTCACTCTACAGGGATAATAATTACATTGGTCCCCACCAGTGGTAAGAAACAGAAAAAAAATCATTGCAGAGCCATGCCAGTTTTCTATGGTTAAAGCGGCTCTGGGTCAGGGCAGTAGGGCCTCCAGCAATCAGGGGAAATGTGGGCCTATAAGTTTCCTTGAATCCTCCTTGCGAATGAAGCACTAGAGTGCTTGCCTGACTCCATTCACTTCAGTGGGGCTGCAATGAATCTCCTGCAATCTCCAGCACTCCCATGGAAGCAAATGGCATGTCAGTCAAGCAGGCTCAGTGGTGCTTTATTCACAAGGAGGCTTAGGAAGGACCCTGTTCTCCTGAACATTGGGGACCTCAGTTGTTGTACCTCCCAGCAATTTGACACTTATTCTTTATCCTGTAATGTAACAATCCCTTTAAATGTTTGAGATGGGAAAATCCCTTTAAATTCTCATACTGCCCCTTTAACTTCCTATACATACGGTTAGGAGATTGCCATAGAAAACTGATTCCCACTGACTGCAGTCATAACTATTTTTAACATTTCTCCAAGAGAAAACAACCCATAAGAAGAATAAGCCATAGGATTGGAAGTGAATAAGCCGTTTATGTTATATACTCTATTTAGTAGTTGTTATTAATTTCTGCAATAATCTGGAAGTAAGCTGAAAAATGCCTAAGCTTCAGGTATGCAGCTTATGTTCTCAAATGCTCTCTAAAAGACATTAAGCACATTAAATCTAAACATTAGCATAAATCTCCAATGACATTACGTCAAAGGTAAAAAAAATTAGGATGTTTTCTGCTATACAAAACATATTTTACCGCCATTATGTAAATAAGAACTAGTATGTTACCGAGAAAATGACCACGCATAACCCTTTTACATTATCTCTGTAAAACCAGCCAGATCCTGTTTTCGCTTTCCCAGTATAGACCATTTGTACACTTTACTGGTCATTGGAGTGGCAGGGGTGAGGGTTACTTTAGCCTTTCTACGTATTGTTAACATTTCTGAACATGTAGGAACCAGTTTGTCGGTCTTATCTTTCACAGCATTTGGTCAAACATACATTTCAGTTTATACAAACTATCCTTGTTCTAGAGGAAGGAAAATATATGTGTACTTTCTCTCTGTTTGTCCCTTTTGTTATTAAGAATACAGTGTCCATATACATTTGGTAAACACTGGATGAACTTGCCCATAGTGATAGGAACGGTCAACCACTTATTCCTCATGGACACGACTGTCAAGATTCGTGGATGACACATGGATTGGTATCCGTGTGTCATTCGTGGTTTTCACTGATCCATACATTGAAATTAATAGACCGAGTCGCAAGTACGGACAGGTATAGAACCTGCTCCATACTTTGCTTACCTTCACTACGGCAAAACTACAGCTGTGTGTACGGGCCCATAAAAATGAATGGGTCTGTAATTTTATCTGCAATTGCTGATCCACAATTGCGGATAAAAACTAAAGTCGTGTGCAAGTAGCCTTAATGACCTTCCCCTGACAGTAGATGTTGAGGGAAAGAACGATTGATCATGTTATATATATATATATATATATATCTATATCCAGTATACTTACTTATGTACTGTATGTGCATATATTTAAGTATATATACATACTCACACACATACATGCATATATCTATATACAGCTATATATATATATATATATATATATATATATATTTATATTTATGCAGTATATAGATATATGCATGTATGTGTGTGAGTATGTATATATACTTAAATATATGCACATACATAAGTATACTGGGTATGAATGGGTACCGACATTGACACTCCCACAACCAGGAAGTGTAAACCAGGAAGTATCGCATGAGTCTGAAAATAAGAGGAAAGGTTGTGTTTATTCATTAATATAACAAGAATTTCCTGCCTTCAGTTTCATTTTCTTAGTCCAAGAAAACCCCTTTAACAGCTTGTTCCTCCTTCCTTCTCCATAGACGTCTGTGTTTTGAACTCTATACGGATAGGATAGACATATTGAGAGAAGATAAGGAGGAGCCTAGTAAGTGAAGAAAGAAACATATTTCTGTAATAAGATATAATACCAAGTTTCTTATGTTCACCGATACTGTTCATTTATGGAAAGTGGTTTTATAATTGGAGGTATATTTTAATGTTTCACCTGTGATATGATAAAATACTGCACAGTATGATTTTGGTGATACCAAATTTATCTAGATTTTGTTATATTTTACTACTTTTAAAAAAATATTCTGACAACCTTAATTTAATAATAATATCTAATAATAATCTATCTATCCGTATACTATATGCACTAAATACATAGTAAAGTAATTTCTGTAAATACCAGGGGGAGGCAACCTTCTACAGACTTACAGTACTACAGGATATTTCATAGCATTCTTTGTAGACTTTAGGGAATGTGACCCCTGGCTTACTACATGGCTGCTACAACTTGTGAAAACCTTCTGTAAATTGCTGTTGGGTACAATTTTAGCACCTGGGATCTAAGTTTAGCAGTCTGGAGATGGAACGGTTGACTTTAACATGAGGTTTAGACTTCACTGAGAGTCTGTCTTTTATTTTCTCAGTTGACTTGATTTTTCTTAACCCATTCTGAACCACTTTAGAATTATGTCATCTTCAAGATAGCAGATGCTGTTATAAATAAGAAGAAAATTAATGCTTTATTTCTAACCAGTGCAGAAAATGATAACCCTAAATTTTCTGTTTAAAAAAAAAAAAAAAAGCAGGCGCATTTCCACGAAAAATCAATATACTAGTTGGAAACAGAGAATGGGTTATCTGGAGAACTAGTAGTTATTTGAAATGTTTTGTCATTTTGCTGTTTGCTTTGCTCAGTCAACACGGAAGATAATGTTTTAGGATACAAGTATTACACAATGCTTGTTAATAAGGTTGCTTTGCTTGGGAAACATGCACTTCTGCTTACAATCGAAAAATCTGATTTTTACTTATTCATGGAAGGAAGTAAGATATTCGTCCGCCTTCTCCTCTATTAAAAATCCTTTAAATTCTCATCTTCCCTTTTTTTATTCTCGCCAAAGCTTTGAGCGTATGTACAGATTACCTGCCGATTTTGCGTCTCACAACATATGCTGTTGTTTAATTAGACGGGCTCCGCCGCCGTTATGTAACGTACATCTGTGTCTAGGATTAGCAGGAAATGTCCCTGGAAAGTTTTGTTGTTAGCAATGTTCCTATGTTAGTGCACTAACCAACTGCAGCATGCAGTGTTCACAATGAATCACGGCCTATGCTGCGTAAATACCTATTTGTGAATTGATAACGATGATTACCTCCATTGTAGGATTTTTCTATTACTAACAGGCAGGGTTCATACAAGGATATCTAATACATTTAGCAAATGCACCAACTTACATAAGACCTGTGAAGAATATCGCCTCGCCCAGCCGCCTGGCACGCCTGCGATCAAACTTCTTTCTTAACCTCCCACTCACACACCGTGAGTAGACCGGGTCATAGGATAAAACGAAACGAGCGATATAAATTTTATATGTTTAATAACCCAAGTGGGTCGGTATGGATTAATAGCATATACAGAAATATACAATATTAATATGATCAAGCATAAACATACAAGCAAAAGAGCAATGATACAATACACCAAACTAAAAGGGAAATAAAAGATTAGAAATGATACCTGAGCACACAGCTCTGTCCTAGCTGTCTCTCTTCCATGCTCAACACAATAGACTCACAGAAAACTCCCTACCCCCGTGTGAGACCCTCTCCAACCACACCCTTCACCTCCCCCAGCCAGGGATGAAAACCAGTGAGACATAGTGTCCAGAAGTGTAACCTCACTTAGCATCACATTCCAACAAGTGGGGGAAGGTCTGGCATGAGCAAGTAAAAACACACTTCCAAGAAAGATACAAAAATTGAGGGGCTCATCATCACAAGACCCTATTGATTTTCCATGTGTTAGTGCAGTTTCTTCAAGATTTGCATCTTATGTTTTGTTGTCATTAAAAGCAATCACGAAAACCCAGCGTAAAAATAATAGGAATAGGATATTAGTGGTAAAAAAAAAAAAAAAAGAAAATGTACATTCAAATGTACATTCACGGAGCCTTTGCCCAATGTTTTCCATTCAGGCAGGTGGCCACTGCTTATACTCTATAAGAAGCTTCCTATGGCACCGTCTTATGAGTTATTCATTTCTTTTATGTGAGGTTAATACAGAATTCTACAAAAAAATAAAATCTAGGTATTGCTCTCTATAACATTAGAAGCAGGGCTGTGGAGTCTGAGTTGCAGACAGGGCCAGTTTTGAGTAAAGTTAGATTTGGAATCTGAAAAAGATACCAAGAGACCAGAATATAGAAGAGCACTCTGGGGCAGCAATGCTTCATAGGTTTTATTGAGACAACACTGCTTAGCACTGCTTATATACATTCATGATTGGTCATTGCAACATTTCAGGATATACCCTTCATCAGGCTGGAACAATAAGATATAATACATAGTGGTCAATATACGTCATTGTGTACATAACAAATACAATACATATATCTGGAGTAATGATTTAGCAGAACAAACAATAACAGGAAAAACAATAAAATATACATCAATTTAGGTATATAATCTGGACCAATTTATATAAATGGGGAAGAGCGTTAAGTAAGTTGGAAGGTGTGTGCACCATTTAAAGTACACTGCATTGTATTACATATACTTGTATGATGTCCTGTATGACTATGATGACCTATAGCAAAAGAGTAATACTGCCCCTTGGGGTATATCAGGGTCTAAAATGCCCATTGAGGGGAAAAGTAGATAGATACAGACAATACTACAACAATAGGGTATATCAGACATTGGGGTGAATCAGAGGTGGTCAGCCCCACACAGAACCTGCTGCCAACCTTCTAGCATCGATCTAAAATTACCAACTCTGTAATTAAAAAAAGTATTATATATATATATATATATATATATATATATATATATATATATATATATACAAGTATCAATATTGTATAATGAATTAGATGCATTGCTGATTTCATATTTACTTTTTTATAGGAATTCAACCACTGGCTAGAAGTAGACAGTAGTATTGCCCCACAGAGGCTTCTTGGTGCTGGATTATGGGTCTGTATAAAACTTCAATAAGACATGTGCTGCAATTTAATGTTGACCTAATAGAGTAAAATGGTCAGTAACCCCTGGGGTAAAGTAAAATGGTCTCTGACATGTCCATCTGCTAACCAATGGCCATTTGCTGGGCAACTGAGAGATGTTTTGGTGAGCAAGGTTAGTCGTAGGAAGAAAGGAAGAGTGAATAATAAAAAAAGAGAGAATAATGTAATCTATAAACATCTTTTTAGATCCATACTACTAGCATGGGCCTTTTACTACTGAAACACATGCACTGTCCTGTTGGTAGCCTGAATATTAAGCACTATTTAGTTACATGACCCATGGCACCTTGTCACTGGTAAATTATTTGTCCCTACTTGGATGACTTTTAGTAGGTACTAACCACTACATAACAAGAACACCCCACAACACCTGCCTTATGAAGATCTTTTGACCTAGTTAACAGTCTAAATTTTGTTGATTTTTTGCAATAATGGAAGCAAGTTCAGCCTGTCCTGGATAGAAAAGAGCAGGGATTTGTACAAAGTTTCCCCAAATGGGGCATTCCTAGAAGATCAGGGGTAGCCTGAGTTTCAAAGCATAAATGCCCCAATTTTTAACAGCCAGAATCTGGTAAATATGCAATTTGGCATTTGTCAAAATTTTTACACTTGGTTCTTTTCTTGCTCCAAACACAATCAACCCAGATTTACTAACCCTGCTGCAGATAGTGCTAACTGCGGAAAGCGCCACTTTTTTTAGACAGTGAACAGAGCAGGAGGGAATCTAAGGCAGAAAACTGAGTCTAGGCATACCTACATGCCCAAGAACTATTAAGAGGCTGCAGTGTGTTAGTAATCCTGCCGCGTCTTGTGCCTGTGGGGGAATGAATCAAGACTGGCATAAGAAAATCCAGTCTTAATAAATTCCCCCATTATCCTGGAATACTGACTGTTCGCTTTCTGCCTATTATATCCCATGCCAAGACAGGTGACATTCATATGAGATACCTAATATTATTCACTCACTTATTTTAATGTTATGGCTGTTAGGTGTGTACTAGTAGTTTTGCCATCAGACATAGCACATGCACAAAAAGTCAAAAAGTCAGCATCTAGTTGTAGCATGTAAACTTTTCAGTCTAATATTGATAAACAAGTAAACGTAATAACAAATGTAGATTGTGACACACAATGTGTAATATCATAGCCATAGATTCTTTATGCCTGTGCCTCTAAGTCAGTGGAAAAAATAAACCGTTTTCCATGAAACTGCCCGCCACTAAGGAATGAGCTGAGAAAGCTACACAGCTGATGCCTATAATTCTTCCAAGAGGAAACTAATATCCAGCTACTGTCTGCCATTCCCTAGAACAGGTAACCAAATCTACACAGTTCCTGGTGACTGGCTATGTGGCAGCTGTCATTTATAGCCAGAGCATGGTCATGCCGGGTGCTGACTGGATAATAAATAACTTTTCTGAATGCTTCATGTCTGTTATTTGCGAGGTCAATTGTATATATTGTACCAGGATAATTCCACAAAAGAACTTTCTGTTTGGCTTTTCTATTACTTTGATACTACAGATAAATGTTAAAGTGGACGTTACATTTGTACAAAATATTTATATAAGAATCCTTCATGACCGAGAGTGCATGTTGCGGCTGCTCCAATGGGGGGATTCCGATGCTCCATTATAGAGCAGGACCTATTCTGCTCGGGAAAGGAATGGAACTGAAGACACTCTTAAGACACTTGGATATCATCTGAGTGTCACCTTAGTACATTCCACTAAAACTTCTAAAATTTTCAGCCTGCACACTTGTGCGTGTGCATGAGGCCTAAGTCATATCCCAACCATTTTACTCCTCGTGGGTGGGAAGCAGCAGAGGGGAGACATATCCGATTGGTTCACAGCACACAGCACAGCTCTGACATCACACCAAGAAGCAGCATGTGGAAAGCAAATGTACAAAGAGCAGCTGAGACAATGTAAAGGACCCAAAAGTATGTGTATTAGACAGAACATTCAGTGCTGCACTACATATTATATACATCTTCTATACATCTTCAGTTGTATAATGCTTTATTCCGTAGTTTGTTTTTTTGCAATACAAGTAAGAATGGAGCAAAAATAAATTATTTTAAAATCAAATATACGGTAATATCTATGTGATGTTCTGGCTATCTAGGCCGCAAGGTGCACATTGTTCTTCTGACTTATCATATAGACATATTGTAATGCAGCACTCAAGGTCCTAGGGTTGAAACCCCAACAAATTGTTAGAACAATAAAGACCTATCACAGTTCCAAGTGACCATACTGCATATTTTATAGATTTCCACATTTCCAAGCCTTCCTCAAGGGTTCTCCGCTGACTCTTATAGAACACTCACAAATATGCACTCACATGGCAGCATGTTTTCCAGGTTTGCATGGGTTTCCTCAGGGTACTCCAGTTTTCTCCCACATGCCAAAAATATACTGATAGGTGTTGGGGATGAACGCCTGTATGGCTGCCACTAACTCCCCTACTCCACAATGCTCCCTGCGCTTTGAGTCTCTGTGGGAAAAGCACATTACAAATGTTTGTCGTTGTCATTGCTATCTTCTCATATGTTGTAAGGAAGACAAGAGGAAAAAAGTAACCATAAGGCCCCATACCATAAGGCCTCATGCACACGACTGAGTGTGTTGGCCAAGGCTCTTTCGACAGTGGGTCTGATGCTCCGTTCCTCTGCTCAGGTCCTATGCTGCTCTGTGACATCGAAACAGAATCCTCCATTGAAGTCAAAGGATATGGAAGCCACTCTGATAACACTCGGATGGTGTCTGAGGGCATTTCTCTATGAAATGGCCCCTCCCTACTCTGCCTGCACACTTAGTTGTAGTCATGTAGCCTTACTTGTAATAAGCCCCCTTCAACACCAAGTATAGGTATTTTGGTCTCCCAAATGCACAGGAATAATGAACAAAGTGATGTCACAGTACAGGCATTCAGCTCTACACATAGTGATGTCACAGCACAGGGATAATACACACAGCTTTGTCACAGTACAGGGATAATATACATAATGATGTCACAATACAGAGATAATACACACAGTGATGTCACAGTACAGAGATAATACAGACAGTAATGTCACAGTACAGTGATGATGTACACAGTGAAGTACCAGTACGGAGATAATAAACACAGTGATGTCACTGTACAGAGATAATAAACAGTGATGTCACTGTACAGAGATACTGTACACATTGAGGTTACAGTACTAGGATAATGCACATTGTGAGGTCACAGGTACAGGGATAATAAACACAGTGATCTCACAGTACAGAGATAATAAACACAGTGATGTCAAAGTACAAGGATAATGTACACAGTGAGGTCACAGTACTGAGCCAGAGACGCTCCCGGGTCCCATTGAAAAGTAGGTATCAGGCCCACCAACTATAATATATTGTTTATAGTACTGTATTGGTCTCCTCTTATTGGGAAGAGACACCTTATCACCTCTCTAAGGCTCCTCGGCCCGTGTGCAACTGCTCCCACTGCATCCCCTCAAGTTATGCTCCTGTACCTGATAATGCACATTGTGAAGTCACAGTACAGCGGTAATAGGAATGATATTGGAATAGTGCAGGAGAGAAAGGTTACCATGTACACCGTGATACCATAGTAAAGGAAAAAACAAATACTGATTTCTCATGCATGTATAATGCACACATGATACACAGAAACACAATAGTAAAACTAAAAATGAAGCTACATCCAGTTTTTTTTTTCATAGACATCACCAAATAAGTTGTTATGTCTGATTGTATATAGGGCCTAGTTATACCCATGTATGAAAAATGTGCAGAAGAGAACATATACAGAAAGATAATTACAAAATACCTTGCCCTGTCAGTGTCATATACAGTGGGGGAAAAAAGTATTTAGTCAGCCACCAATTGTACAAGTTCTCCCACTTAAAAAGATGAGGCCGGCCTGTAATTGTCATCATAGGTAGACCTCAACTATGAGAGACAAAATGAGAAAACATATCCAGAAAATCACATTGTCTGATTCTCTAAGAATTTATTTGCAAATTATGGTGGAATAGAAGTATTTGGTCACCTACAAACAAGCAAGATTTCTGGCTCTCACAGACCTGTAATTTCTTTAAGAGGCTCCTCTGTCCTCCACTCATTACCTGTAGTAATGGCTCCTGTTTGACATTGTTATCAGTATAAAAGACTCCTGTCCACAACCTCAAACAGTCACACTCCAAACTCCACTATGGTGAAGACCAAAGAGCTGTGGAAGGACACCAGAAACAAAATTGTAGACATGCACCAGGCTGGGAAGACTGAATCTGCAATAGGTAAGCAGCTTGGTGTGAAGAAATCAACTGTGGGAGCAATAATTAGAAAAAGGAAGACATACAAGACCACTGATAATCTCCATCGATCAGGGGCTCCACGCAAGATCTCACCCCGTGGGGTCAAAATGATCACAAGAATGGTGAGCAAAAATCCCAGAACCACACGGGGGGACCTAGTGAATGACCTGAAGAAAGCTGGGACTAATGTAACAAAGGCTACTGTCAGTAACACACTACGCCGCCATGGACTCAGATCCTGCAGTGCCAGATGTGTCCCCTTGCTTAAGCCAGTACATATCCGGGCCCGTCTGAAGTTTGCTAGAGAGCATTTGGATGTTCCAAAAGAGTATTGGGAGAATGTCATATGGGCAGATGAAACCAAAATAGAACTGTAAGAAGCATTTCAAGGTCCTGGAGTGGCCTAGCCAGTCTCCAGATCTCAACCCCATAGAAAACCTTTGGAGGGAGTTGAAAGTCCGTGTTGCCCAGCGACAGCCCCAAAACATCACTGCTCTAGAGGAGATCTGCATGGAGGAATGGGCCAACATACCAGCAACAGTGTGTGCCAACCTTGTGAAGACTTACAGAAAACGTTTGACCTCTGTCATTGCCAACAAAGGATATATAACAAAGTATTGAGATTAACTTTTGTTATTGACCAAATACTTATTTTCCACCATAATTTGCAAATAAATTCTTTAAAAATCAGACAATGTGATTTTCTGGATTTGTTTTCTCATTTTGTCTCTCATAGTTGAGGTCTACCTATGATGACAATTACAGGCCTCTCTCATCTTTTTAAGTGGGAGAACTTGCACAATTGGTGGCTGACTAAATACTTATTTTCCCCACTGTATAGCCTATTATTTTGACCTATAAAGGATGACTTTATACCAGTTTACCCTTGTGCTATTTGGAGGTACCTTGGTTAATATATTCTTCCTTATGCAGAGTGCCACAATATAGTTCTGTAGGCTGAATCTGTCTTCTTGCAACTTATAGTTGGGTGACTTGTGGGAAGACATATTCCTTGTGGACAACTGTTTACGGGCCATATTAACTAAGCATAGCTGCAGGGAAGCGGAGTGGAACTGAATCCCCAGTGGCTTCCCTTCTCTATGTTGTAATGCCTATTTGCGGGAACAACAAACCTATTAATAATCGTGAGATTCTTTGTAATGAAATGGTAAAATTTACTTGACAACACAACATTTTAACACTTGGGGCAATTTTAAATTCAAGATAACTACAAGACACATTGTTAATGAAGATACAGAATTACCTTTCTCTAATGAAATAAATATATATGTTTCATTTATTTCATCTTTGTACAGATCTTGTCACCAATCGCATCAGTCCCTGCCCCCAGGATGTGGGAGAAACCCATGAAAACACAAGAATAAGATACAAGCTCCGTGGAGATGATGGCCCTGGTTGTATTCAAATCTAAGAATCTAAGGCACACAACTGTGGTGAGTAAAGGTCGTGGGAAAAGGGGTGAAACAGTCCGTAAGAATGGACCATTTAAAACGGACTTGTGACTAGACATATTGAACTCAATGGCCCAGACTTACTATTGTGGTTACAACTATACCCTGACAAAAACGTGGCACATCTTTGGCCCAAATATGGCACATCTTTGGCTCAACTTGGTGCATCTTGGCACATCTACAGCCCCAAACAATTGCTGGAGTTTAGGGAGAGGAATGTTCTCCCATTCTTTGTCTGATGTAGTTGCTCAACATCTTTGGGTCTTCTTTGCCAGAATTTTTTGTTTCATAATATATGAAATGTTTTCTACTGTTAAAAGGTCAAGACTGCAGGCGGCCAGTTCAGCCCCAGGGCTGATAACAAGATGGATGCTCCTTCTCCTCTTGAGTCTGCAGGACATGGTGTCCGTTGTTTCCATAAAGAATTTCATATCCTGATTCCTCTGACCACAGAACAGTTTTCCATTTTGCATCGGTCCATTTTTAATAAAATTTGGTCCAGAGAATTTGAAGGCATTTCTGGATTGTGTTGCTATTAAGCTTCTTCTTTGCATGATACAGCTTTAACTTGCATTTGTGGATTGCACAGCGGACTGTGTTCACAGACAATGATTTCTGGAAGTATTCCTGAGCCCATGCAGTTATCTGCATTACCTATGTATGCCTGTTTCTAATGCAGTGCCGCCTGAGGGCCTATATATCATGGGTATCCAATACTGACCATCGATTTTGTCCCTTGTGCACATGGATTTTTCTAGATTTTCTGAATCTTTATTGATATTATGTACTGTAGATGATGACATATTCAAAGTCTTTGCTAAGTCAAATTGTTCCTCCAGCTGTAAGTACCACTTACTTTTCTAAAAATAGAAAAATGTCTAACATTCACCTTCTGATCTGTGTTTTATTTTATGATTTCCAAATCATTCCAGTCTTGTTTTCTTTACATTTTACACAGCGTCCCAAAGTTTTTGGAATTGGGGTTGTAATTTCAAAATGTTTCAATTTACTAGACATGTGGGTGTGGATACTGGGAAAAGGGGAGTGTGAATTGAATGCACCAAGATGTGCCATAAGTGCGCCAAAATTGTGTCGTATAATTCTGGCTCAAAGTAAGTCAACTATAGTTGGTATCAGCTTAGACTAGACAGTCTAAGCATACACCAGATTTATAATCCAGCATTAGTCACTGTGATCTGACGCATTTTCGGACTGCCTGCTTAAGTTTATGCTGTCCAACTGGTAGCAAATCTGGGCCAATCTGTTTAAAATGGATGTATGACAGCTTTTACAAAATGGCCGTGACATGGCAGTTTTTGACATTTGCATGAATACAGCCTAATGCTGCAAGGCAACAGTGCTAACCGCTGTCATTGAATTTCCACAAACCTAGGTGTTGTGTACTAACCTGCCGTCATGAAGTGGTGGTGGTGGTGGGCTTTAAGTGGTTAAAAACCAAATGAACAAATTGTGTTTGCATTATTGCTTGACTTGAGATTTACAAACATCTGTCCCTTTTACTTTTGCCTGAAGGAACTGCTTCCCAGAAAGCAAATCTCTATTTAGTGCCCTGACCCCTGAGTACTGCACACAGCATATTTGCAGAATTTTTTTCACTCGCGTACTGACCTAGCTAATGTTTTTTAGCTGTTAATACTGGAAAATGATTTCATTATACTTTGCACTCTTCCTGATACCACAATCCTTAAGAATCCCTCAGATGATTCTAGATATTGCAGTTCACGTCTTAATTCACTGCATTAATGGGAAAAGTAAAGGGAAGTTGGGATGTTGGCAGATATTAGTCTAACTTTTCATTTGCAAAAGTGATGGAAACGCGTTTAGGAGCTTTAACAATGGACATCACTTTAAAGAACAGAAATGATATCATAGGCATACAAATAATTGACCATTATTGAACATTTTTTTCCCTTTTTAAAAGGTTTTATGCTTTTAAGAACATTTTGAGGTCTTAAAGAAGATGGTTATCGGAAGATGGCATCCAATAGCTCTGACCACCCTTTGCTGATCAGAATTAAATAGCATGAGAATTTTAGGTGACAAGCGTTCTTATCCTTTATGTATAAAATTCTTTGATAGGGTTGTTTATGACCCAATATTAATGACCCATTTTTAAGGTTGGTTAATTGAAACAACTTGTCTAGCCTTAACGGGGTTTTCAGGATTTTTTGGGATGAGCCCCTCATCAGACATAGGCTTAGGACTTGTAGGTTGAAGACGTGTAATCCTTGCGCACCACTCACCAACGGTCAATTCCCCTGATCTCATAGACATCACATCACTACACCGTCAAGTCCTATGCCTATGCCTGATGAAGGGACTCGTTCCTGAAATGTTGCAATAATAGATAACTGAATGGTACACTGTCTTTTTGATGTGGCTACTGTCAATAAACCTTTTGAAGTTCACATCCGCCATAAGTCCGTTATTTTGAATTGAACCAAAACTCCTGCACCCTGCTTTATTCTCTCTGCCAAAATAATGGACCTGTAACTGAGTAGGTGAAAACAGACATTATAGGACAACGGATCAAATCCCATTGAAATAAGTGGTATTTTTAACTGAATTTTGAGGGTTCTGTTAGTGTCATTTTCTGACGGATACTAACAACGGACACTAGCAACGCTAGTGTGAATGCTCCCTTAGAGAGACAGGGAGGTCCTCTATCATAGGATGTGGAATAGCAAGGGGCCCATGTACGGTTCCTGTACAGCGGTCCTCTGCTGTCTGCCACTCCAAGAAGTATGTATGAGTCCTTCATCAGAAGGACTACAGACCCCAGACTCAATTGCCAAAGTGTAGACAGAATCAAACTTTAGAATACAGACCCCAGGATAGATAGATAATGACCTCAAAATAAATACAGGCCCATGACCCTAGAATCCAGACCACAGACCCCAAAACGAAACAATTATTTGTAATCTACTTCAGTATGCCCAGAGCAGAGACATAACTTCTCGCTTGAATTATTTACCCTGCCTCACCTCTGTAGCTATATGCTGTATAGTTATACAGATCTGAAGATATTACAAGCAGTCTATCATCCGAAACTTCTTACTGCATATTAAAACTATTCAATATCGCTACAAAACCTATTGGAAATCTTTCTCAAGAGATACAATTAGTTGCCTGTGGCAAAGTTTCAGTGTACGCCTCGCATCATGTAGAAGCCAGACATCTTCAAGAGATTTCTCAAGATAAAGAAATGAAATGTTAAAATATTTATTCGTCTCCTGCATGACCTGAAAATTTACAGAACAAGATGAGAAAAGGTCTTTGCAGGACAGGGATAACCACAACATGTTCGCTTAAAGAAACTCTTATTAGCTGTGTTACAGTTTACAGTTCTTGTAGATATATCAGTGTATGATACTGTGTAATATGGATTTTTATACTGTACTATAAAATGACAAAAACTACACACATACAAGGTAAGAGTAGGAGTCCATTCAGTCTGAGAAACGCGGTCCTTGTGATGGCACGTTTTCTGGACCAACTGTGGCTTATCTGTCCTGAACTCATAACATCATAGGGATTTATGATGCCGTAAGTTCTCAAACTACCACTGAGCTACTATGCAGTATTCAAAAGCATTCTCTGAGTATGGATAGTAGACCTGCAGTAGTTCGGGGACTCACAGCATTATGCATCACTATGATGCTGTGAGTAGAGTTCAGACTAGACTTGGTCTTGGAATAACTTCCGTCATACAGACTGTGTTTCTCAAACAAAACTCAACCATCTAAATCAATGGTTCCCAAAATGTGGTACATGTACCCCAGGGGCTGGGAACATCCACTCTGGAAGTAGCCGATTTAGTAAGTGCTTGGGTTCTAAGGCTCCTGAGGGCTACTGCCACCCAAATCACCCTCCACTTTCACATACAGAAGCACAATGGTTGCCAAGCATAGGCAGGCATCAGAAGACATTGGGTCATGGTTGTGGGGATGGGTCTCCTCTACAACAGCCGGTAGTCTGTGCTGATTAGAAAAATAGCTATAATCTGATGAGTGAAAAGCTATTCGGAATCTAAAAGGACAAAGAATTTGCTTGGCGCGCTAGTTTTTCTTTCACGAAGGGGGTACTTGACTTGAAAAGGCTGACAAACACTGATGTAAATAGGTGATACATTGTGGTCCCTCCATCTTCATATTCATCATTAGAGGTGGGTGAACCTCTGACGGTTTGTTTCGTTTCAGGTTCGGACCAGTCAGCCCTCTGGTTCTTTTCAATCTGAACTTGTTTGGATAGAAGCGGAAGTGAAATTATTATACTCTGGGGTCTCAGCGGTCACATGGGCAAGCCAAGTGTCTCAAGAGACCCTAGAGTATAATAATTTCACTTTCAGTTTGCGAGTGACAAAACCCCAAAGTTTTAGGTTTGGGCTAAACCTGAAACTTTTGAAAAATTCGGCCGATCAGTACTGGCTGGCTCATCTCTATCCATCATCATGCCCAATGGTGGACAAGCGGGGTGAGCATCATTATGGTACTTTTTTAAAGGTTAAATTGTATAAATATGTATAGCCCAGATTGAGTACAGGACAAGCTAGAAATATTTAGAGGGACTTTAAACCTTGTGAGGATGATTTATCATGAGGATAATTTTTACGAGTCTGAGTTGCGACAATTTGTGTCAAATTTCTCAAACGTTGCATGATGTTTAAGGTGGAGTAGAAATTCCAACAATTTTTGAGTCAAATTTGATTAATCTGACAAAAAGCCACTCAAAAAGCTAACTACCACACCTAGTTGAGTGGCTAATGTAAAAATGCTAAATGTTGCATACTTTTTGTGCAAATAAGCCCCAAAAAACCCTTCAAGAATACAGAGCTTGATAAATTTCCCCTTTGTATATGACTAATGCTCTTATACCTGCCTGTACAGAATGGGTTAGAAACTCCAGGACTCTACACATCAGCCATGTCCTCAGAGATCACTTATATTCCAGTGTTCAGGCACCAGCTCTGGTTGTTTTGTGTGGTCAACTCCAAACTCCATCCCTATATTTTTTTCTCAAAAATTTGAGGAAAGATGAGCACTATTTCACTTTTCACCCTGTGATGATAAGAGTCCCAAATATGTATTTCTTGTACTACTACTTGCTCATATTGTGTGGTTCCTGTCTGTTATCAGCCATTTTGTCATAGGCTTGGGGAATGTGGTATGTTGGCTCTGTAATCAACAACCCTTTGTAGTCCAATTTATAGCTCCATTTGCATACCTTTGTTACACTCATTGTCACAGCAATGGGAAGTCCCTGCAAAGATGTGGTGGGGGAGCTCTGGGCGCTGTAGGCCCAGACGTCATGGCGCCAGCGGCCCTAACAAAAGGATTATGGATTTATGACAATATCTGCCCTGGGGAACCTCATGCAGTTGCCCCTATAATTTCCTCAGATGGGCCAGGCCAAGGCGGACGTTTAGACCTCCCACAAGTAACGGTTCAAAGCCCAGAAAAGGTCCAGACACTGATCTCCTTACCCAAAAGGGATTGGGGTGTCATCCTCGGGGTGTACATGATGGGGATCTCGCCACAAACCCTATCATACCGCCTGCCCGACTCTACAGTAATCAGGCAAGGAATTAAAATGAAATATGATTCTGAGGCACTTAGAAAGGAGTGCGGGGCTCCTCCTCCTAGTGACATCACTTAGGGAGGAGACCTTTTTAGTTACAAGTTCTCAGACCAGGAAGAGGTGGGTCTTTTGGCTTTGTTGTTCCTGGAGGAGGTGTGAGAGCAGGTCATGGTGGAGACTTCAATCATGTGGCCTGCCATGTGGCCTAGCATTGAGACCTGGGACTCTTTGTTATCCTGGAAGAGATGTAACATCATGTAGGAGACACATGCTCTGCAACTTGCTTAAGGAAGAACCCTGAAGCCTACCACATGGGCTCAGAGAAACGGACTATCTACTTATTCTGGTAACCTTCTATATGGTCTTCTTCTGCTGAAAGCCATCTGAATAGCATGCACGGATGCATGCTTTTGGACTGAATCTAAGTACGCGCCCTGAGCTCAACATCCTGAGCCCAGAGAACCAATCACAGGCTTGTGTTGGTAATATTTCCTTTTCTTATATTTATTTCCATTTCTACTTGTATTTGCTTGCTAACCACTTCATGTATTCTCTGTATGTGTTAAGTGTCTAGTACCAACCCATTTGGGTTAATAAATATATAAAATTTAGAAAGCTTGTTTCGTATTATCCTATCGGCCCAGAACACTCAATGGAGGTGGGTGTAAGGTAATTGAAGCGATCTCAGGTGTGCCAAAAGCAGGTTTCGGTAGGGCGAGATCCTTCACAAGCCCTAAAAAGTCCTTTTATAGAGGAGTCTTTCATAGACAATTCATTTAGATGTTTGATATAAATTAAATTCTGTATTCAGACACAGTTTTACAACATACAGTATCCTTTAGGGATGTCTTGGAGGTGTGTGTCTTCTTGAGCATTCATGCTGTGGAGCAGAATCCTTTCTTCGCCCTATGCATTCACTCCTGTTATAACTTTTTAATGTTACAATGGTAAATGATGTAATATACAAGCTAAATATGAAAGTGTTTCATAGAAATGTATGTGTACTCCATTTATCAGAGATCCATTCTTAAAGCGTACCTCCAGTTATAAGCAACTTTTCATAAATGAATACTACAGGTGAAATATGAAACTTTGTATTATATCTTATTAAAGAAATATATTTTCTTCTCCACTTTTTAGGCAGGTACTTTCTACATATTAATCTATGAAGAGGGGAGCAGGGATAGAAAAGACACTTAAATAATTGTTGCTGTTACATTCTTATTACACTGTTATTCTTAACACTGCAAGTTTATAGATAAGAGGCTACTGGTGAACAGAATGAGGCAATAAATCAACTAACCAGTCAGCAGGAGAATACTACTACTACTCATCCCCTCCCTTCTCCATAGGGCTCTATGTGTTAGGCTGAAGACAGAGACAAATATAATCTAAACAAGCAGTCAGATTGAAAATAAGGAGCAGGAGAACAGCTTAAAAAGTGCAGAAGGAAACAGATCTCCTCAATAAGATGTATTACAAAGTTTCTTATATTATCCTCTACTATTCATTTATGAAAAGTTGTTTATAACTGGGGGTACGCTTTAAGGGTATTTTTCCATCTTAACTCTAGGCACAGCTAGGTCTACTTTGGTAAGCTACCTTGCCATGCAGAATGAAAATCAGATGATTCCTGTTTTCCTAAATGGTGGTGCCCTCAACTATGAGATATTTTATCATTCTGTAGATATTCCGACCGACCTAAGCGGAGATCATTACATACAGAGAACTGAAATATCTCTCTGCCTGTTAAATCCCCCCCCCCCCTGCTACTTCCTATCTGTCTGTCTGCTATTAATGTAATGCCTCTCACCTTGGAACATTCCTGTACATGTTGTATTTGTATTTGTATCTGCTTATCTTATCTTTGCTGCTGTAACACACTGAATTTCCCCACTGTGGGACTATTAAAGGACTATTATTATTATTATTATTATTATTATTATTATTATTCCATAAGGCAACATACCCTATTGTAAAAAATGGCGACAATTATTATAATGACCTTGTATATAGCTGTACATAGATGCTTTCCATATGAAATTGCATGTACTGCAAAATCAGTCCAACTACTTACTAGCCTTTCTCCAATATCATATAATAAATGCCTACAGCAAAGACATATAGCCATAGTAGGAATTCCAGGATCCATAGCCAGCAATCATGAGAAGAATTAATGCTGTAATGTCGGGCAATATGTTTACTGCAACCTGCACAAAATTGCTCTATTAGACAGTACATTGATCTCATCCCAACAAATTGAAAGAAAAATGAATTCATCGCTGAGATTACTTCAGCCGCCATGATTTATTTACCTGGAATTAAAGGAATACCATTGCCAAGTGCAGAAATACAGATGTTACATTTATCATCTATGTATTTCTGTTCAAGGTTACCTCTGGATGGAAATGTGTAAAATTGGATGTGGAGCTAGCAGTCCCATCCAGGCCCTGGAGCTTGAGGGGACCTAAAAATCCCTCTACCACATAAGAAGATTGTATTATAAATGGTACATGGTAGCTGAGGCCCTGTTACAGATTTTCAATTGGTGTAAATGGGGATTTTATCAAGTTCTCTGTTAATGTTAAAAGCAAGAATAGCCCGATCTCCAGCACCATTCTAGTCATCAAAAATACAAGAACCCCCCAAAGACCCCACATAAAAGTAATGGGGTCTGTCGGTGACCAATGAGATTGGCCAGTCAATGGATTCATCATGCTGCCATGACTTTAATTATACTTGGTACTTGACACTAATGTGAATAGAGCTTAGATATTCCTTATATGTAACCTGAATTGGGGACACACCTTAACAGCATGAACAATGATCAGCTTGGTTCTCACTAGGACCCAGGGCTGCCTGATTTCTATGGAAAACACACTGATCATGTATTGGTGTCTCCATAATGACAGTAAGGGTGCTGCCCTATTTCATTTCCCCCAATCCATTATTACCCAGTACGTATGTCTGTCGCATACTATTGGCTTCCTGCACAGATTGCATGAGCATAAGTCGCTGTTCACAAATGGACTGGGCACAAATATACATTCTTGGAATAACATTTCTTCTTCCGGCGATATACTCCATTCAGCAAAGTTTAAAATAATGTTGAGCAATAGGAGCATATCCTTCATTCCGGTCCAGTAAGACCCACGTGTGATAAACCGGTCCAACAGAAGTGTGTGCTTGGACTTTGTTCCAAAAATGTTGCCAAATTTGTCTATGCGGAGGTCAGTTCATTGCAGGATGTTTGCCCTTTGTCCTAAAGTGTTGATGCGCAGTTCTCCTGCCCAGACATGTGGGATTGATTTTTCAGTCCCATTCACCCCAGTGTTCTCTTCTCATATACAGATTGCTTTGTTCCACGTATATATTGACAGATCCAATTTTTTTGCCAAATAAATTTTCCAATTTTGTTGTTTTCTGACATGATTATGGTAATTTGTGACTCCAGAGATCTAAAGGAAATTTTCCAGTGGGATGTCTTGTAAACTTCACCAGTTACTATATATAAATGAGATGAGCCCTGGCTAAGAGCGATGGAGCTTCTAATATCGTGACTTGTTATCATATGATAACCCTGGAAATGAAGGGTAGCTTGAAGCTTTGTGGCCTTAATAGAAAATCTTTACTAGGGTCCTCTATGTTAAGTGCAATTTTTAATACAATGTACTGACCTATTTTTGGTCCCTACATTTGGGACTGAGGGACCTTTTGTACTTTCTAAGGCTTCAGTGTTCAAGACTACCTGCAACTTCTACACCCCCTATAGTTATGTCCCTGTTCATCAAGGAAGCTGAGAAAAATGTCAGCATATATCACATGATTTTAAAGACTAGTTTAGTTTAGACTTTTAGACATTCCCCATTTCTTACTTGATCTATCATCACAATACTAAGATTACATGCAGACAACCATTGTCATGTATGTGTCAGTGAAATATGGAACAGACAGCACACAGATGGCATCCTTGTGCTGTCTATGTTTTCCACAGACCCATACACAGACAGGAATAGGACCTGTATTAAGTTTTGCAACTGATCCCACATGGACCCGGGAAAATCACAGTTGTGTGCAGGACGCCATAGAAATGAATGTCTCTGTGTGCTACCTGTGAAAAAAAAACCCATACTAAACCCATACTGTTGAAAAAATATGGAGGTGTACATGGGGCTTGGAGCTGATTTTTCTGTATAAAATATTGCCATTGGCACTGTCGAGGAAGCACTAACGTGATTTACTTAAATATATTTCATTATAGTTTTGGGGATACAAAAAGGGAACATTTCAACAGGTTTGGGACCCCTAAAGTTAACATTTCCTTAAGCTGATAGGGTTTAAGAACCTGAAAATTTCACAATCCCATTTGCGAAAACCAAGACCTGTTTCAGTGCATGACACCCTTTTGGAACATGTCATGCTCCTTTGTGTGACATGGGCCTATTTTGTGAGGCGACAAGCATATAACATACCCACGTTATATATGTAAAAACAGAGAGCTTGGCAGGTGCAGGAGAATTCAGCCAGGCCTGGGACACTTGCCTACTCTGCCAGGAGTCCGGGAGGTCACTCCTGTTTTCAGGAGCCTCCTGCACATTGTCGGAGAGTTGGCAAGTATGACGTTATCTCATAGCCATCATCATGGAATTTATGTTTATATGGTATATAATGTAACAGTGAACAACAATATTCCCCAAATCAAAGTACCAAAGCCTAGCTGAATTTCAGTTTATCAATTCCAAAAGTGAACAGTATGGAAGGGTTAGGTTACTAGAGTAGTTGGTTTCTGGGTTGGAAAACATTAAACTTCTAATGATGCAGAAATTCTGATAATCTAGCACCTCTGCTCCAAGTGAAAATTTCCTGTATATCCTTTACCTAGTTGTGTGCAGCTAACAGATGGTAGCGTTCATATCTTCCCACAAGTGGGTTTATGAGCAAGTTGGATTCTGGACTTTCCCGTCAGCTGCAGGACAAAAGAATGCTATGCCTCCAAAATCATTAAGTTACAGAGAAATGTACAGTATGCATTTTATGAGCGGTGATTTACAGGGAAATGTGCAGTATACAATTTATGAGCAGTAACTCGCATGGCGGAGGTTTCCTTTTATAAGTCTTACCTTACACAAACAATTTATTTTAATAGGTATACACAATGCCATGTTTTTATATAGCGGATCTTGTAGAATCTGTATTTACTCAATTATTATTATTTATTTATAGAGCCCCATTAATCCCATGGTACTGTACATTATTATATTAATTCCATGGTGCTGTACATGACTATATTAATTCCATGGTGCTGTACATTATATTAATTCCATGGTGTTGTACATTATATTAATTCCATGGTGCTGTACGTTCAGGACCGGCGTTGGGGGGGGCAAACTGGGCAATTGCCCAGGGCCCCGTCCCCAAAGGGGCTCCAGGGATTCGGAGCATCAGGCTTTTAGTCTGATTGCTAGAATCCTGGGAGCTCCACAGCTGTATCGGTGTGCTGTGCTTTGCACGCCAATACAGTTTAATCCTATGACAGAGAAGGAAGCTGAAAAGTCCCTGCTTTGTCATACGTGACCGCCGGTAATGCAAAGGCGCAGGTGGCTTGATGGCGTCACTACATCGCACCACCTGTGCTGCTGCTACAGGGAGAGTCCTCAGCTGCTCTGCTCTTTCCTGGTAAGGGAAAGGGATCTAATAAGGGGGCAAACAATTATTTATAGTGGGGGCTATTAAATATAAGTGGGGCTATTGTAAGGGTGAAGTATTATTTATAAGGGGAAACTTATATATAAAGGGTTATTATAAGAGATGACATGTATATATAAAGGGAGACTATTGTATATAATTGTTCCCCCCTTATAGTAGTCCCCTTATGTATAAATGTTCCTCCCTTATAGCAGCACCTTTATAAATAATAGTTCCCGCTTATAATAGCCCCCCTTAAAGGGGAGAACTATTACAAATAAGTGGGGCTATTATAAGAGAGGAACTATTATAAAAGGGGAGCTATTATAAGGGGGGGACCATTATATATAAGGAGGGATATTATAAAGGAACTATTATATATAAGGGGGAGATATATATAAGGGGGCTATTATTTATAACTGAGGAACTGTTTTATATAAGGAGGGCTATTATAAGAGAGGAATTATTATATATAAGGGGGGCTATTATAAGGGGGGACCGTTATATATAAGGGGGGCTACTATAGTGGAGGAACTATTACATATAAGGGAGCTATTATAAAGGGGAACATTACATTACATGTGGGTAGATAGTGGGAGATTAGGTCAGTATTGGCAGAAGGGAGAGGCTGATGAAACAACGAGGGGAGAGGTAGATTAAGTGAGCTGCAGAGTTTAGGGTGGACTGAAGGGGAGTGAGCATTATCTGGGAGGCCGTAGAGAAGTGATTTACAGTAGTCTACGTGGGAGATTATGAGGTCATAGAGTAGCATTTGTGTGGTTTCAGGAGGTAGGAAGGAGCTAATTTGATGAAGGCTCTTGAGTTGGAAGCAGCAGGAGGTATTAAAGGTTTGCATATGAAGTTTGAAATATAGAGTAAAATCAAATGTTACCCCAAATCAATGGACTTGTGGGACTAGGGTAAGTGTGGCACCATTAACTTTGATAGATGGGTCAATTAGTTGGATTTAGGGTCTAGTGCTAGACTATGGGTATCCTTTGTCTGTATGAAGGTCATTATTAGAAATGGCTACCTGAAATTGATTCCCTAGCCATAATGGTATCTCAATTATAAATTTGTGGTCTTAGCTGTAGCAAAATCCTGCGGATGAGCACAAGTCCATATACAGTGGGGAAAAAAAAGTATTTAATCAGCCACCAATTGTGCAAGTTCTCCCACTTAAAAAGATGAGGCCGGCCTGTAATTGTCATCATAGGTAGACCTCAACTATGAGAGACAAAATGAGAAAACATATCTAGAAAATCACATTGTCTGATTTTTAAAGAATTTATTTGCAAATTATGGTGGAAAATAAGTATTTGGTCACCTACAAACAAGCAAGATTTCTGGCTCTCACAGACCTGTAACTTCTTCTTTAAGAGGCTCCTCTGTCCTCCACACATTACCTGTAGTAATGGCTCCTGTTTGACATTGTTATCAGTATAAAAGACACCTGTCCACAACCTCAAACAGTCACACTCCAAACTCCACTATGGTGAAGACCAAAGAGCTGTGGAAGGACACCAGAAACAAAATTGTAGACCTGCACCAGGCTGGGAAGATTGAATCTGCAATAGGCAAGCAGCTTGGTGTGAAGAAATCAACTGTGGGAGCAATAATTAGAAAATGGAAGACATACAAGACCACTGATAATCTCCCTCGATCAGGGGCTCCACGCAAGATCTCACGCCGTGGGGTCAAAATGATCACAAGAATGGTGAGCAAAAATCCCAGAACCACACGGGGGGACCTAGTGAATGACCTGCAGAAAGCTGGGTCTAACGTAACAAAGGCTACCGTCAGTAACACACTACGCCGCCAGGGACTCAGATCCTGCAGTGCCATACATGTAACCCTGCTTAAGCCAGTACATATCCAGGCCCATCTGAAGTTTGCTACAGAGCATTTGGATGTTCCAGAAGAGTGGGAGAATGTCATATGGTCAGATGAAACCAAAGTAGAACTGTTTGGTAGAAACACAACTCGTCGTGTTTGGAGGAGAGTGAATGCTGAGTTGCAGCCAAAGAACACCATATCTACTGTGAAGCATGGAAGTGGCAACATCATGCTTTGGGGCTGTTTCTCTACAAAGGGACCAGGACAACTGATCCGTGAACAAGAAAGAATGAATGGGGCCATGTATCGTGAGATTTTGAGTGCAAACCTCCTTCCATCAGCAAGGACATTGAAGATGAAACATGGCTGGGTCTTTCAGCATGACAATGATCCCAAGCACACCACCAGGACAACGAAGGAGTGGCTTCATAAGAAGCATTTCAAGGTCCTGGAGTGGCCTAGCCAGTCTCCAGATCTCAACCCCATAGAAAACCTTTGGAGGGAGTTGAAAGTACATGTTGCCCATCGACAGCCCCAAAACATCACTGCTCTAGAGGAGATCTGCATGGAGGAATGGGCCAACATACCAGCAACAGTGTGTGCCAACCTTGTGAAGACTTACAGAAAACATTTGACCTCTGTCATTGCCAACAAAGGATATATAACAAAGTATTGAGATAAACTTTTGCTATTGACCAAATACTTATTTTCCACCATAATTTGCAAATAAATTCTTTAAAAAATCAGACAATGTGATTTTCTGGATTTGTTTTCTCATTTTGTCTCTCATAGTTGAGGTCTACCTATGATGACAATTACAGGCCGGCCTCATCTTTTTAAGTGGGAGAACTTGCACAATTGGTGGCTGACTAAATATTTTTTTCCCCACTGTATTAGCTCACTGATATGAGAGGTAACCAGTAATTGATATAGGGGTCTTCTTCCTAAACCTAAGCACTAACAATGAAACTAAATTTACAGCCCAAATATGGTATCTAAATCTTAATTTAATGTAAAATGTTATGGAAACTATAATGTAAAAAGGTAAATGTGAGCAAATAGAATAAAATCATTAAGTGCTCTGGGCCATAAAAGGCAGGGACCTGTACCCCATAAGTAGTGTATCCTAGTCTGCCACAAAGTAGATGAACCTTTAGTTCAAAATTTTTGAGATTCAAGAAATGGCAAGACAGGGAGACACTACAATACCAAGTGGAAACAGTGTGATGAACCAGTGTCACAGTTGCCATTGCATATGGTGTCAGATACCATGTCGGTAGATGATCATCTACTACCACAATAAAGGTTAAATTTCAGATACCATGTTTGGTCTGTAAAGTTTGTTTCAAGTCCAGATACTAGAAGGTCCCTTAGGGTCAGGACAGAATTAGCTACTTATGGATTCAATATCCCAGCCACTGTGGGTTTCCCTGATGGAACCCACAAAACACTGTCTTCCTTCAACATAATCTTACAAGTACCCAAATGGTCATAGAGACCTGGGTGATCCAGATAGCCCCTGCAGCCACATACAATTATTGTAAGGCATAAATCAAATAGACATGAAGAAACATAAGGAAATGCAGGGAAAAACACATTTGCAAAAATGGAAACTTTTTATCCCCAAAAATTATTAGAAATTAATAGGGCAGAGCTTAGTGTCATGACAGGGTTTGAGCTTACCCAAAAGGGCCAAGGGTTCGTTTTGCAATGCTTTCAGCCAAGCTGGAGAGCAGGTGATTGTTATAGTGTAAGGAATGTATGTGATGGTGTTTAGGTGATGTATGCAATGAGTGATGTGTGTATAGTTTATGAGTGACTAAAATAAGCATTTTGATGTGTGTGCTGTATACATGTAATACGTGAATGATGTGTGCTATATGTGTGTAATATGTGAGTGACGGTTGCTGTATGCATGTGATATGAATGTGGCGTGTGCTGTATGTGTATGATATGTGAGTATTGTGTGCTATATGCATGTAATATGTGGTTGATGTGTTCAGTATGCATGTAATATGTCCGTGACCTGTGCTGTATGTGTGTAATATGTAGGTGACTGTATAGGCAGGGCTATGCAGTCAATAGGAGACTCCGACTCCTCTACTTTTCCATACATTTTATTTATATAGCGCCAACATATTCCGCAGCACTTTACAAATCATAGGGTTCATGTACAGACAAAAGTGTAATAAATTAGTTCTTACGATAGGAGTCCGGGCCTTGCTTACAATCTATGAAGCAGTAAGGAAACCCTAATTCATTAACAATCTAGTGAATAAATTCCTATAATTTATAACTATGTACCTAATTATATAATTAAAAGTTGCTTTTAAGGCCAGTCTTCATAAATAAGGCGCATCCTCCACTCATATCTGGTGCAGATATTGAGCATTATTTACACCAGTTTTCTTACATAAGTGCTAATAAATCTGTCGGATTTGGACCGATGTCCCTGCCCCAGCACACTCTCGGCATGACCCCCTTTTCAGGAAAGTGGCCGAGGGCAGTGTAAAAATGCGAAGTATGCACATTTTTTTGCAATTGGCATTTAAAAAGTTGCAAAGCCGAGGTTTTTGATTTTGTTTGTGCCAGAAAACTGGTGTAAAATAATAATAAATCTGCCTCATTATGTAGAATAGATAAAAAACACATCACAGGACAAACAGCTGCCAAGTAAGTGCAGTGTATAACACCTAAATACATACATAAATAATACATTCCTGCAAAAAAGAAAAAAATATGCAAAACACCAATAAATAAGAATTACAATAAAAGTATATTACATTCCAGCAGGAATAAAGGATAAAGTACCCTGAGGAACAGACATAATAAAAAGTGACAATACATATGAAAGTAAAGCATGATGATAGCAGTGTGAAAAGTGAGATTTTTTTTTACCCAAAGTGGTAGTGGCTGACAAGAAATCCCAATGTGCGTTTCGCGGTAGCTTTTTCAAGAAGTATGTCATATATACAAATATATGTGAATGTGTTCTTTGCACATTATGAAATAAGTCAATGTTAGAGGATTAAACACAATAAAAAAGACTTGGCATGTGAGGACATATACAGTGATGTAATTGTATAATAGCTCCCAGCAAACTCCCACAGGCAATGCATTTACAGATATCAGCTATAGGAGTTGTAGTCTAGTAAGGACCGCTTACCTCAGAATACACTCTCTATTTTCCCCCGCTCTTCGTTTCCTCATCACATTCTGAACACATCGTGGTAATAGCAGATGTAAAGCAATTATCCCGGCTTGTCTTTCTGCAATCTCACCTTAATTGCTATCTGATTGTCGGAGAGTATGGTACATGCATATATTAAGGAGAGCCGGCCATTTGTAACTAAAGCACAGACATTAAACCTGAATTATATGTATGCTCTGCTGACTATAGTGTTATTCAATAGGATAATGCACAGGTTCCGGGCCCCTAGGGGGCTAGTGCCACCCAAATCTCCCACCATCTTCAAATACTGAGGCACAGTGGCTGCCAAGCAGCGGCAGACATCAGAAGTCACTGGGTCAGGGTTAAGGGGGCAAGTCTCCTATGGCAGCGTGTGCTTCTGATCTATGATCTGATGAGTGAGTAGCTACTTGGAAGAACCTCAGAACCTCTACTGTGTGCCTACCACAGATGCCCCCAAAAGCAAAAGAATTTGCTTGGCACCTTATGCACACCAGTTTTTCTTCTCCACTTGAGATTGGGAGTGTCCGATGGGGAACTCATTGTGATCACTGTCCCGTATAGGGTTCACAATCTAAATTCCCTATCAGTATCACTTTGGAGTATTAAAGGAAACCGGAGTACCCTGAGGAAAGCCACGTAAACATAGGCAGAACATACAAACTCTTTCCAGATGTTGTCCTTGGCTTATTCACACGTCTGCATCCATTGGTGTGTGAGGTCTGTGCTATTCATGGACAACAACCCACCATGCCCGTGGTTGATTCACTTTTCACATATGTGAAAAGCAGATCAACTTTTTATTTCCAATCTTTTCTATGTCTCTGGGTTTGTGAAAAACAGATCTCATTCATTTTTTTCCAGACCCATAGACTTTCATTGATGTGATCAGGGCTGTTTTAACACATTGGTGGGCCCAGTGCAATGGTTTCATAAGTGCCCCCCACCCCCATCACCACCCACTATTATACCCATCTGAAAGCTGCCAAAAACTGGGATTTTATATTGTGGCATTCAATGGGTGAAAATGTGTTATCTGACTGATGGAACTTTTCCGCCTGTTTTATACATTCATCTCCAGTAATAATTGTTATTGCTATTATTTTAGCGTGTAACAGATATCACTAGAGAGGCGGTCGGCGTATTTTACTCTATAAAGATCAGGTATAGACAGAACAGGGACAGCGAAAAAACGTATCTTTATTGATGAGTTTGTGCATGTGTTTGGTGCAACTCTTTTGGTGCTGTGACCTGGACGATGGTAAACGTCTGGGTCAAAGCACCAATAAACTTCCTGGTTTGGTTCAGAGGGGTATTAGATAAGAATACCCCTGTGATTAGGCTCAGAGGGTATTACATTATCCCTTTATGTGACAATCAGAGAGCAAAAGTACAATATGCTCTCTGATCGATAGAAGAGGGGATAACATGGACAGAAGTCCCTGCTATTCCTCCTCCCTGGGGTCGCATACAGGTTATGCACAGATAATGATGATTTATCATGGTCTGTACAGTCTGCAGCTCTGCTCCTTCCCCCTCCTTTGGCAGCTCTTAAGATGCTGCCTGGGGATGATGGGGGAGGACATTTTACAGCCCCATATCTCAGGATCCGTTAGGGCTATGAAGATGAGCTTGGATTTATTTTAAAGATGAGAATGGGATCTCAATGCCGAACATCCTTTTCACCACGGAATCACTCTGGATCTGTAAGGGCTATCATGATCACCTTGGTATCATTTTAAAGATGAGATTCTCATCTTTAAAATGAATCCAAGGTTATCTTCATAGCCATACCATTTAATGTCCCTCTCTTACCACACAGAAATAATAAAGAAAAAACACCAATACTCACCTCTTCTCTCTCCCTTGCAGTCTGGGGTCCAGAGTCTTCAGGGAGCTGCATGTGAGATGTAAGTGACATCATCACATCGCGCCTGCAGCTCCCAGGGATGAATGATGAAGCAGGGAGCAGGTGGCTCCAAGCATCATCATTGTATGTAACTGGGGGAAGCCCGGTGGGACAGCATATTCAGGATTGTCCTGCTATCCCAACGGGCCCCCGCTACCATAAGGCCCGATGCAAGTGCACCGTTGGCCCTATGGTTAAAGCGGCCCTGGGTGTGATGTATCCATAATGCATTAGCATCAGTAAAAAAAAAAGATGTACTGCTGTTGCTGATGTCTGCATAAACACATTGAAAGGAATGGGTACATACAGCTTCTGCGAAAAATGTGAACAGCATGCATATACATGATATGGGGACATGCGAGTTAAGTCTAAAGGTGGTGAGACTATGGAACTCACTGCCATAGGATGTGGTGATGACTGATAACTTATACAAGTTCAACAAGGGGTCTAGATTACTTTCTTGAAAGTAGAAATATCACAGGTTATGGGAACTAGAATGTTTGGAGTAGGATGTTGATGCATGGACTTAGTTTAAGTGTCATATTTGTAGCTGGGAAAGATTTTTTTTCCTCTGACGGGGCAGTTGGTATCTTCTTCATGGTTTTTTTTTTTTGCCTTCTTCTGGATCAACTTGAGAAGTTTATATGTTGGACTTAATGAACTTATGTCTTTATAAACCTTATAAACTATCTACTATGTATCTAATCCGTCATCTTTAAAAACATTTTAAAAATCTTTTTCCATGTTTTACCTTTTAAAATTAAGTGTAGCGATCCAACTTCTATTATTGGGGGTCTTATTCACATTGAATCCGTTTTTAAAGGGTTTGTCTAATCAACAATATATGGATGTCATAGAGGGGAGTCTATCACTCTGTGCTACCTGTATGGTTCCTACTTTGGTGGACCTGACCCATCAATGTACTACATGGACTCCTGCAGGGAAAGTGATTCCCCTTGTGATACCAGCTTATTACCAGACTGACTACATCCGAACAGCGAAACAACCCTTTTACAGTATATTCACATGTCAGATTTGACATGTATTTACTAGAGGATCTCACACTGCCACTTGGATTTCTGCTGCAGTGGATCTGCACAAAGATTAGCCCCATTCAGATGTACTTCAGAGGTGACAGCTGTTTTTTACTCTAGTGTGCATGAGGCCTTATTTTTATTCACAGACAAAATTCTGCACAGATCTGTTTCTTGTGCATGTCAATGGAGTTGCAGACACCCCATTCACTTGCATTGGAAGTAGATTTCATGCAGATTTTGGAGCAGAATTCATACTAAAAATCATTGGTGGAGATTTATGAAGACTGGCATATACCCTGCACCAACTGAGGGTATGCCTCATTTATGACGAGGTACATCTTCTGTTGGGCATTCTGCCTGGAGTGAAATCTACGCTAGCTCATAGCTTGTGTAGATTTCTTTCATCATTTACAGATTCTGGAAAGAAAAAATACAAGAGGGTGTTCCCTTGTGCACAACCTGAAATGTACAAGTAAAATAACCCCATGCTCCCCTTATAGGTGAAAAATTACCTTGAGGTGTTGTTTGATACACAACAATTTTTGGCTCTTATTATAGCAGCTTTGTGGGGGTGCTGCAATGATGGTGTCTCAGTCCTGAGCTCCAATATAGAGAGACCAGCAAAAAGATAAATAATATGGGTGTTTTAGAATCTTCACAAAAAACACAAGGCTGGAACCAATTCTCCTGCAGTTCCTCTTAGGCACTGCTGTGGCCGTGATTCCTCCAGATTAAACGTAATTGACTCCGAATACGGTTGTCCAAAGATGGATTTTTTATTTTGAGTATACAGATAGCAATAAATGCAACAAAAAGACCAAATAAAAACCAAAGGAAAAAACAGGTAGTAACGCGTTTCAGAGCCTACTGCTCCTTCCTCAGACAACACCGGTGTATTTTTGTGAAGGTTCACACACCCATATTATTTTTCATAATTTACGACAGTTTTCTTATGCAAGTGCTAATAAATATGTCAGTGTTGATGGCCCCACCCCCTTCATGGCCTTGCCACACCCCTTTGGGCTTGAGAGACGCAACAACCTCAGTTGCGACAATTCGTGTTGCAACTGGTATTTAAAAAGTTGCAAACCTTTTTTTTTTTCAATGACAGAAAAGTGGTGAAGATTAATAATGCAGGTTAGAATATCTTTGAAACGTTTATTTCTTTCAGTAATTAAATTAAAAAAGTGACCTCCTATATTTTCTAGATTCTTTACACACAGAGTGTTCTATTTCAAGTGTTTTATTTCTGTAAATGTTGATTATGGATTACAGGTAATGAAAACCAAAATCTAAGAAAATTAGAATATTGTAAAAAAGTTCACTATTGTAAATTCAGTGTCACCTGCCAAGGTTTCCTAAGCCTTTAAATGGTCCCTCAGTCTGGTTCAGTAGGACACACAATCATGGAAGACGCTGATTATGAATTGTATTACTGAATAGCTGAAATGAATGAACATTTCAAAGATATTCTAATTTATTGAGATGCACCTGTAAGTTTGCCACATCAAATCTGGATCAAAATAAACTTGAAGCCGTCTGATAATGAACCCATTTCCTTCTATGTGATGAATACGAATGTCGCTTTGTTACACAAAGCCATTTGTTTTGATCTGTTCTTTATTTTAATGGAAGCAGGGCTATATTCACACATATTCTTAGTTTTCAGCTGTTAAGTGTGGTTATTGTGAGTCCTTTCAGATGATAATGGATGTTTACAGCTTTAATCCTTTACTCTATGGACTTTAATAGCAAACATAACAGAACATTAGGTACTGGTTTTAATTTTGCCAGGTAGGACTACATAATAGGATTTGCCATTCTTCCTACCGGCCCCCATAAAAATAATGATGGGTGTTTTATATATTATAGGAGTTGACTTCAATCAATCATATTAAAATCACCCGACTATTATTATAAATTTTTCTCATGTGTCACCAAAGCAGTTCATCGAGGCATGGAGTCCACAAGACCTCTGAAAGTGTTCTGTGATATCTGGCACCAAGACATAGGCAGCAGATCCTTTAGCTGCGAGGTGTGACCTCCATCATTTGGACATTTTTTTGTGGCACATCCCACAGATGCTTGATAGTATGGAGATCTGGAAATTTGGAGGTTAAGTCACATGGAACTCTTTGTCATGGTCCTAAACCATCCATGAGCAATTTTTAGTGTGGCTAGGCATAATTTTAGATAATGGCACCTCCATGAAAGATATACTTGGTTTGAAATAATGATACAGTTGGTGGTAAGTGCCAAAAAAACTATCCCCATGCCAGGAACCAAGGGTTCCCAAAAGAACATTGTCCAGATTATCACACTGCCTCTGCCAGTTTACATTCCTCTTGTAGCACATACTGGTGACAGCATTTTCACATTGGAACAGACTGGCTAACCTTAATGCCACATGTGCATCACTGAGAGCTTGAAGACCATGACCTGGTCACCAGTTCAACAGTTTCCTTCCATGGACCACTTTTTGTAGTTCATAGAAGAAATATGCATGGAAACCTTTATATGACATGCAGCTCCATCTTTATTATTTCAAGAGATATTCTCATTTGAAAACACAGTTGGGATCGGGAGCAGTTGCATCTGCATATAAATATGACAATCCTAACTGTGTTTTCAACTGGTTGGTGATATCTCTGAAAATAATAAAGGTAGAACAGCAAACTTGGTGTCATATGAAAGAAGAGAATATTGTCTTTCATATAACATCAGAATCACTGTTCTATGTTTTATATTGCCTGATATAAGTTTGTGAATGACCCCTGTGCTGCCTCAACGTCTCATCTTACAACCGTACTCCCTACACTTGCAGTCAGAAGCCATGAGGATCTCTACTACCAAGAAAATACGGGGGAAAAAATATGGATTTCAGTGCAGGATTTCATGGAAAGAAGTTAAAATCTGTTAATAAAGTATATTACAAAATTTATTAATGACAGAAATACTTACAAAAAAAATCAAAAGTTCTTTGAAAAAACTTTGTCCAAAAAAAACTTTGTCCAATTTCCTGGTTCTAACACATCATCAACTTACTGTTCACTTACTGCCTATTCTATCCCACTCCTTCACAACTGCCATTGTCATGAGATGATTGAGGTTATTCATTTCTTCTGGTTTTTAATGTTATGGCAGTGTATTTGTCCATAGGCATGAAAAGATGTTACCTCTCTAGTCACCATATATATCCAACTCTCCAATATATATACTATATAATATACTTTTGATGGTTAGCATTAGTTAACTCTGGAGCATGCTATATAGTCAGTATAGCTTTGTTTTTTCAGTCTATAAAACCATACGAGACCGGTACCAAGCACTGTGTATGTTTTTCTAAAAGCTTAAACTTTACTTTTAGTCTTGAGTTTGCCTTTGATATGTATTACCAGCTTATTTTGGCAGTGCAGGTATAGGTGCTATTTTTATTTTATACAGTATCTCACTTCTTAGAAGGTTTTTTTAGTGCAGCCATATTGCATCATATTGCTTCATCAAGTAGTCATCTTGTAGGTGTTAATGGCTCCTGGTGCTTAGTGTTCATAGCACGTCGCTGGCTGAAAGGTTGTGTTTAACTGTTGTTATGTTGCTTAGAAACAAATCGGGAAGGGTCAAGGGTAGACTGCAGTCTAGATGTAAGAACCTGCGGAGTGTGCAGATCCTGAGACTTGGAGAGCTATAAGCACTATATTCATCTGCTGCTAGGCTTTCACCATGTGTTGCTTTATTTTTTATTACAATTACAACAGGCTTTTAGTCTTGTGGATATGAATAGGAACGAATATACATAGTTGGCTGTATTCCTGTTATCCCTTGCCTATAGTTGTTCAAAAGAGTACTTCCAGTGCAATGGTCTCATACTTGACCTGGAATGGTCCATCGCTTCATTTAAATGGGTTTTCTCGGATTCATACAAATTTAGCTTAGAGCAGGGAAAGAGTTAAATAAAAAAAAGTAAAAACTATACGCAAGTATTTTATCCCCAGGCAACCCAAACACCATTCTGGTGGGCCCCACTGGCCTCTGATTATTTCCTGCAGGGGTCAAGTGCTGTGCATAATTCCTGTGCCCACTGCAACCAATAACTGGTTTGGTGATGTGATAGGTATGGCACATGCCCACTGAGGCAAGTTTTTACGTGCAGAGGTCATGTATATGATATACAGCATGTGATCGCTGCAAGATGGAAGTAGAAATTGTCAGGAACCATTGGCACAGCAGAGCCCATTTGACTAAATTTTTCAAAATCCTGTTAACTTTTTGATCTTTTTTTTAAATAAATAAATAAATAAATAAATAAACTTTATTTATTTTTCAGTGCAACAAAAAGAAAAATAATATAAAGCAAAACACAATAATCCATAAATCCCCCGCCCATTTGTTCTATGAAAAGAGAGATGAAAAGGAGAAAAAAGTCAGGGGAGAAAAAAAGGAATAGAAATATTATTTCCAATCAAGAGGAACATAATTTCCTTCAAGTTCCAGAATATCCAACCATGGGTTCCATGGATAGTGCATCAGCCAAATGTAATGCCCCAATTAGGCTTCATATTCGAGATCTCACGTGCAAAGAAAATTAGATCCTGAGATATCCAAAAATCATTACTTCTCATTACCAAGGATTTTTAGTCATTTGTGTGAGTTGGTTGACTGTGCAGCAAGAAGCTGAGTTCAATTCTAATTTGAGTTTCTTGGTAAATGTAGAAGGTTAGAATCCTATCAAAATCATTATGTCAGATAGTCCACTAAGTCACGTAAATGGAAATGTTGGCAGTCACAGTAGAAAGGGGTGAAGATGCACCAAGAGATGATGACCAAATGTCACATGAGGGGTCTCATAAAATGATCACAGAAGAGACATTGAGGAAACGTCACTTGCATAAGTCATCAATGTCTCATTGGCAGAGTCTGACTTCTGTGATCCCCGGGTACCATTAAAACAAAGTGGCAACTTCTAGAAAAGTGATGTGCCAGTTCATGTTCTATCAACTCCACTCGGCTTCCTATGAATGTTGGCCCACTATAACCGATGGCCGATCATGCAGTTGGACCCACGATGATCAGACACACTGATCTATTTATTATGTAGGCGCACTTCCTTGTTAAATGTTGTGCATGTGTTGGTTCTTTTTTAGCTATGTGCACTTTGCGCCTATTTGTTTAAAAAATGCTGTCTGACATGATAGGCTTTTTTATGCTGCCCATGTACAAGGGTGCATTTGCGGCGCCAGTTATAAATACGCCAAGAAGTGAAATTCTACTTTGGCCACACCACTTTTCCCCAACAAAACTCAATAGTGACAAGGGCAGCATAAAATCTGGAAGAAAAGGTACAAATGTTTTTACATGTGTATGGTCACCATTAGCAAAAATAAAAAAAAACTAATATAGCTTCTTGGTAGAGACACCCCGACTTTGAGTTTTTTCTTTCAAATGAATGGCCAATTGAATTGCACAGATCTGCAATACCCCATTCAACTACCACTATGGGAGGACTTATCATTCCCTCTATGCCATAAAACTGGCGGAGAAAGGGATGATATTGAGACACACACTTGGTGCAAAGGCCTTTCTTTCACCATATGTGTGCCTCTAGCCCCGATCCCCACCCTGTGCCAACTGATTTACTAAAATTCATGACAGTTTCCTGCCGTGAGTTACAATGGAAATCTATGGCAGTTCCTACCTGGTGTAGATTTCCATTCTTTTGCCGGGACTTTCGGCAGATCTCTTGGTCCATGTGCCAGTCGGGTTGTTTATTAAGATTGGCTTACAATATGCCAGTCTTCGTAAATTTGCCCATATACAGTACAGACCAAAAGTTTGGACACACCTTCTCATTACAAGAGTTTTCTGTATTTTCATGACTATAAAAATTGTAGATTCACACTGAAGGCATTAAAACTATGAATTAACACATGTGGAATTATATACTTAACAAAAAAGTGTGAAACAACTGAAAATATGTCTTATATTCTAAGTTCTTCCAAGTAGCCACCTTTTGCTTTGATTACTGCTTTGCACACTCTTGGCATTCTCTTGATGAGCTTCAAGAGGTAGTCACCTGAAATGGTCTTCCAACAGTCTTGAAGGAGTTCCCAGAGATGCTTAGCACTTATTGGCCCTTTTGCCTTCACTCTGCGGTCCAGCTCACCCCAAATCATCTCGATTGGGTTCAGGTCTGGTGACTGTGGAGGCCAGGTCATCTGGCGTAGCACCCCATCACTCTCCTTCTTGGTCAAATAGCCCTTACACAGTCTGGAGGTGTGTTTGGGGTCATTGTCCTGTTGAAAAATAAATGATGGTCCAACTAAATGCAAACCGGATGGAATAGCATGCCGCTGCAAGATGCTGTGGTAACCATGCTGGTTCAGTATTCCTTCAATTTTGAATAAATCCCCAACAGTGTCACCAGCAAAGCACCCCCACACCATCACACCACCTCCTCCATGCTTCACGGTGGGAACCAGGCATGTAGAGTCCATTCGTTCACCTTTTCTGCGTCGCACAAAGACACCGTGGTTGGAACCAAACATCTCAAATTTGGACTCATCAGACCAAAGCACAGATTTCCACAGGTCTAATGTCCATTCCTTGTGTTCTTTAGCCCAAACAAGTCTCTTGTGCTTGTTGCCTGTCCTTAGCAGTGGTTTCCTAGCAGCTATTTTACCATGAAGGCCTGCTGCACACAGTCTCCTCTTAACAGTTGTTGTAGAGATGTGTCTGCTGCTAGAACTCTGTGTGGCATTGACCTGGTCTCTAATCTGAGCTGCTGTTAACCTGCGATTTCTGAGGCTGGTGACTCGGATGAACTTATCCTCCGCAGCAGAGGTGACTCTTGGTCTTCCTTTCCTGGGGTGGTCCTCATGTGAGCCAGTTTCTTTGTAGCGCTTGATGGTTTTGGCCACTGCACTTGGGGACACTTTCAAAGTTTTCCCAATTTTTCGGACTGACTGACCTTCATTTCTTAAAGTAACGATGGACACTCGTTTTTCTTTACTTAGCTGCTTTTTTCTTGCCATAATACAAATTCTAACACTCCATTCAGTAGGACTATCAGCTGTGTATCCACCTGACTTCTGAACAACACAACTGATGGTCCCAACCTCATTTATAAGGCAAGAAATCCCACTTATTAAACCTGACAGGGCACACCTGTGAAGTGAAAACCATTTCAGGTGATTACCTCTTGAAGCTCATCAAGAGAATGCCAAGAGTGTGCAAAGCAGTAATCAAAGCAAAAGGTGGCTACTTTGAAGAACCTAGAATATAAGACATATTTTCAGTTGTTTCACACTTTTTTGTTAAGTATATAATTCCACATGTGTTAATTCATAGTTTTGATGCCTTCAGTGTGAATCTACAATTTTTATAGTCATGAAAATACAGAAAACTCTTGGAATTAGAAGGTGTGTCCAAACTTTTGGTCTGTACTGTATGTCCAATGTGGTGGCAATCAAAGTAATATAAACAATGAAGAAATCACAACTAGAGATGAGCGAATTTCTCAAAACTTCGATTCGGCAGTTCGATTCGAAGTTCCAAAAATATTCGCTTCGATCCAAATTACTTCGCGGTGAATAAACAGCTATTTCCGGGCTTCAGAGATCCCTTTAAATCCCTTTGCTGTCTCTTCTGAGAAATTTAGCATCTGATTTAGATTTATCATGACCCAGTATGAAATGGGCTCTGTTCAGATGCTAAACCAGCAGGGGACATTGAGAAAAGAGACACCCGTGATATGAAAAATAATAGGTAAATTCTGACTGCAGTTATAAAAGATGATGTGCTGTTTGCTGTAGTTCTAGACAAACATAAAAAAATCTATCTCAGAGAAAACCGTAAAATAATAGGCATCAAATTCTGCTCTAACTCCCTGCTATGTTAGTAGACAACATGAGACATTGCGGATTTTTGTGTCGGTCTTGTGCATTTTACTGTAATACATCTTATGGATATGCAGACTTACATTTACAAGATGGAAGTGACTAAAACATCAATTTCCGTACTCATTAGGATTTCCTTATATAAACTTCTCCTAGAGACTGCCATTCATAATGGAGTACATAGGCTTTGATCAGATTGGAAGTTAACATGTATTTATCATTGATTTCAACCAGATCATTAATATTTCATAAGATCTGTTGTTTGCTTTGGGGCCTGAGATCCTGGCAGCCACTGATATGCTTAGGAGATTATAGCGTTGTATTTTTTCGTAGCCTTGGGTAATCATATTTCCTGCAGAAGTGTTACACTTACATAAGAACCTCGGGAGTCCATAATTGATAGCCAGGCTCATTCTATTGATTTCAGCCCTCGATGAGGTAATGCGTCTCACAAGCTTCTCCTCCCACAGAAACACCTTAAGACAATCCATATTCATAGATTGAGCTACCTGTGTTACTACATTTCATACTAACTATTCTCTCGCCTATGTATCCTCTGACAGCCCTGTGTGTACAAGATACATCCAGCTGTCTTTGAACAGTCAAATCTTCACATGAACCCAGAAATCTGTCAGCATTTATTGATTTCTCCAGTAACCAATTGATCATCAGCTGCCAGGAACTTTAATCCGATTAAAGGCAGTAAAAACAGATTTCTATCTGCTGTCTGTATCAGGTTTCGGAGGGAGATAGAGAGAGAAAGCAAGAGGGAGGGAGTTAAAGGGAAAAAAAAAGAGTAAAAGAAGTATGACATCATCCTTTGTCTGCATCTGCATCGCCTAATGTAATTATGCAATGGGTTTCAGGATTATTAATGTCAATGTGAATCTTTGCTGGTATTAAGAAAGCTTTCACATTTTCTGTTGCACAGGACACGCTTGAAAGCTCTATTGTTTAAAGGGAACGGATCATCTGAAAATGACAGATTATTTAAATGAAATCAGGTTTTTGTTATTAACATTTATTTAATTCTCAGTGGCTTTTTATGTGACTATCCATATTAAAAAGAAATCTTGAAATCTTCCAGTTTCCACACTGGCCTCTAGAGCACACAATAGGTTGAGATTCTCACTTGTTGGCTTTGCAGTGTAGACTGAGACAGGGTTAGCGGTAGGTGAAGGTATTTTTGTATTCTCTTTATTGATTGAATTAACAAATACATTAACTATTGATTTCCAAACAATATCAATGTGCACAACAATTTAGCTCATACCCCTCCTGAAAAACCATCACTGAAGTAATATTTGAAATATTTGGTGAATCTATTGTCATGCATTTTCCATTCCCTCTGAAAAATTACCAGTTTATTTTGCTTAAATCGGTTGACTAGACCGAGTCAGACTTAGAGCTGAGTACAGTAGTACCCTGGCATGGATGTTACAGTGTATGGAGCTGTGTGCTTCTGGCTCTGTACACTGTGTATATCCAGCAGCCATGGCAGCTGATTGGAGGGAGTGTTGGACCCACCTGATCTGATACTGATGATCTATTCTAAGGGTAGGCATCAACATCTAATGTAATCTAATGCTTTATTCATTTATTGACACCATATGGAAAAATTTGGTGGATCCATTACCAACCCTTTTTTGCAAATTGGAAATTACGTGTCTTGGGTTCTAAGGGGGATATAGTATTTTATATTTCTCAGAGAGCAGGAACCTTGGAAACCATTACGGTAAACTCTAAATTGATAGTATTATTTACCATATTTTCTATGGATTGGATATAAACACTGTCTCAGACGTTATGTATAAAATCTCCCTTTCATTACTGACATTTTATATCTAATATTACTGTTCTCACACTGCCCACTAGAGTACACACAATAATAGGCATACATTTCATGTTTTCAGTAGCTCACCTGTCAGCTTTGCTGTATAGACTGGGATAGAGTCCGCAGAGGGTGGGGTATTGAATGACAGCTTTAATATACCACTGTGCACCTACACAGGGCAGGATTGTAATGGTATATATTGAATATACAAATGAGGATCTAGATGCATATCCCATCACCCCGAGGTCTTTGGGGGGTAAGGACTTGTGCATCATCACACATTGGAGACTATAATAATTTTTTACATTTTTCTGCTATAAAGCACACACACCCTGTTGTACCGTTGACATAGACAATACTGAAAGGAATGGTGTGCATGCACTTTCTCTAGTTTACTCAGTCCGTGAAAAAAAAAGAGACAGCGCAAAATGGATGATACATGGAAGGCACATGCTGAAAATACACTCAGAATTGTTCATATGCAAGCAACCTTATACAGTGGGAAAAAAATGTATTTAGTCAGTGTAACGTCTCTGCCTGTTCGAGTCTCTGCGCCACCCTCTGCTCGCATGCCGCAGCAAAAGAAGCGTATTCAGTTGGATTCCTTGCATAAGATTCTTGTTGCTCAGTCTGAACACTGTTCTAGACTATGTAATTGAATTTCAGCCACACCCGTCTCCTGTACCTTGTTTCTTTCGGCTTCTCAACAGTTAATCTTAGCCTTGCCTGTGTGATTGACAGCCTGTCATCCAATCAAGTCTGGGGCAGGTCCTGGACTTGCTATAAACAACTGTTGTGACTTGTCCCTGCTAGCTCCTTTTCTGCTATTTCCTGTATTCCTATTCCTGATCTCTGGCTTTGTCTTTGACTATTCTCTTGGATTGTAAATTTGTACTGCATTGCTTGACTGTTACTTGGGTAGCTGACCTCCCTTTGTTGTTGTTTGTCCTGTCTGCGTTCTGTGTTGTCACCTATATTAGGAAGGGACTGTCGACCAGTTGCTGGCTGTCGCCTAGGACAGATCAGGCAAATTAGCCAGGACCAGTGGGGAGGTTCAGCTTTAGGACTCACTGTCTTGTTGTGCCCCTCCCCCCAGGCTTCTTCAGCAGCACTGGGGAATTGATCAACTGCCAATTCCCTTACAGAATAGCCATCCCTAAAATTACCTTCTGCCATTGCTTCTCTCTGGATCAGCATGGATCCTATTCAGGGCCTTGCAGCCAAGATGGAGGGTTTGGCAGGCCTGGTAGCTGAGCTAGCTAAACAAGTTCAGACCCTTACTGATGCTGCTGCAGCATCCCCTGCTGTTTCTACCCTTCTCAGGGTGAAGATGTTACACCCGGATCGTTTCTCATGGGACCGAGAAAAATTTGAGACTTTCCGGGAGTCTTGTCTCCTGTACTTTCAGATTAACCCTCATGCATCTCAGGCCCAAATGGTGGGAGTAGTTATATCCCTCCTACAGCGGGATCCACAAGCTTGGGCCCTTAAACTCCCCTCCTGGGGCTGAGGAGTGGTCTGATTTTGAAAAAAATTTTTTGTCCCTGGGGTCTATCTATCTACGCTGAGCCAGACCACATTGGGCTTGCAGAATTGCAACTCCTCACCATGCGGCTGGGCAAACACTCTGCTGAGGAGTACTGCTCAGAATTCCGTAAGTGCAGTGTAACTGCAGGTTGGTGTGAGTCGGCTCTAAAGGTCCACTTTAAACAAGGCCTGTGTGACCGTGTTAAGGAGGTCTGGGTCGGTCACCCAGATCCCCCTACTCTTGAGCAGGCTATGACGTTGGCTGTCCGTATTGACCGGAGAATTCAGGAAAATGTTAACGTCGTGTTTGGAGGAGAGTGAATGCTGAGTTGCATCCAAAGAACACCATACCTACTGTGAAGCATGGGGGTGGCAACATCATGCTTTGGGGCTGTTTCTCTGCAAAAGGACCAGGACGACTGATCAGTGTACATGAAAGAATGAATGGGGCCATGTATCGTGAGGGCATTGAAAATGAAACGTGGCTGGGTCTTTCAGCATGACAATGATCCCAAGCACACCGCCAGGGCAACGAAGGAGTGGCTTCGTAAGAAGCATTTCAAGGTCCTGGAGTGGCCTAGCCAGTCTCCAGATCAGATCTCAATCCCATAGAAAACCTTTGGAGGGAGTTGAAAGTCCGTGTTGCCCAGCGACAGCCCCAAAACATCACTGCTCTAGAGGAGATCTGCATGGAGGAATGGGCCAACATACCAGCAACAGTGTGTGCCAACCTTGTGAAGACTTACAGAAAACGTTTGACCTCTGTGATTGCCAACAAAGGATATATAACAAAGTACTGAGATGAACTTTTGTTATTGACCAAATACTTATTTTCCACCATAATTTGCAAATAAATTCTTTAAAAATCAGACAATGTGATTTTCTAGATTTGTTTTCTCATTTTGTCTCATAGTTGAGGTCTACCTATGATGACAATTACAGGCCGGCCTTAACTTTTTAAGTGGGAGAACTTGCACAATTGGTGGCTGACTAAATACTTTTTTTCCCCACTGTGTCTAATGAATAAAACTAAAACTAAATACATGAGAAATTCTCTTTACAGATGTTTATCTACCAAATGTTCCACAACTGGGTAACAGGAAGAGGCATTTGATAAGGATTGCCATTATGCAAGATATTATCATACACTTGTACAGTACATTGTACGTGCATCTTGGCTACAATAGATTGATATCTACATTTTCTCATTTCTGGTGTAAGGTATTTTAACACCTAGTACACATATACCAAGCCGTGACTTAATTTTAAAGGAAACCTTTGACCACAGCAGATTACTGAAATTAGTAATCTGTAATCTATAAACATTTTCAATTTTTTCTAGACCCTTGGCAGGATAAATCTATCAACTATACTATGATACTTTGATCACTTCCCTATTAATGTACTGCTTGACAAACTAGATATTTAAGAGCCCGACAAAAATAGGTGACATATGAGAGCTAATACGAGAGTCATTTCTTTTGTTGTCACAGCACTATTTTCCTAGTAAAAGACCGATGGAATCTGTGTTGGAGTCTCTGACACACATGTGAACATAGCCAAAGGCCGGTTGCCTTCCACAGCTGCTTTCATTAAATGAATAGGAGCCACGGAAGGAAGGGTTGCAAAATAGGACAGGAATAGGACCTGTTCTATATTTTGCGGCCCGGACTGTTGGCCCGCACACGGGACCATGAAATTCACGGTCGTGTGTACGGGCTCATAGAAAAGAATGGGTAAGTGTGCTATCCATGAAATACACGGAGAGCACACTGATCATGACCACGATCGTCTGCAACTGACCTAAGCAATAGATATCTAAATTTATTTTTTGAGTTTGAATAAAAGTCTGTCTGCCAGCAGCCCGCGCTATGGGGAACTCATTTCATGCAGAATTTGGTAGTTAGTATTAGGCTAAGTTCACATCTGCATCAGAAATTCCATTATGAGCACTCATGGATGAAAAAGTGCTGCATGCAGTATTTTTTTTATCTGGTAAAGCAGTGGACATCATTGCAAATATCTAACAGACGCCATTATAGTCAATGGGTCCACCTGCATCCCTTTGTGTCCGCTTAAGATGGATCTATCCCATCTCTCTATTTTATCTTTTTAAGAGGCTATTCATGATTTTTGAAAATGGACCTTGGGCAGAAAATAATAAAATATATTTCTAATACAAAATAACATATCTCCCACATTAGATGTCCTGCTGTTCTAGTGGTCCACGCTGGTCCTGCAGCAGTGATGTCATGTACACAATAAACATGGCTGCAGCCAATCACATGCAAGCAGTGATGTTTACTAGCGTGGCCACTGTGGTCACATCAATGATGAATGTGATGTCATTTCTGAAGGACTTGTGGACAGCCCTAAAACAACATGGTATATAATAGGTGAGTAAGGATAAGGCCCCACGTAGCAGGTCACAGCAAAAAAGTGTTGCAAGTAAAACCATGCTGAAACGCATCACGTTTTTTCCCACAGTGCTTTTTACAGAAAGTCTGCAGTGGTTTCCTCTGCAGAGGTTTCTGTTTCCATTATACCTATAAGGAAACCGCCATAATTGACATGCTGCGATTTCCAAAACTGCAACGTTTTTGGAAATCGCAGGATTTCTGCTGCACGTATTTTTCTGCAATGTGTGGATGGGATTCACTAGAATCCACCTTGCAGCGACTGTAAAACTGTAAAAATGTTTCCGCCACATAGGCCCCCGGCCTAATGATTTTTTATAGTATTCCCCACCTATAACTCTACGACTGTGAATCTGTAGCTGGTGAGAAATCCTGATATTTCATGGAGGGTCAAAGTCCAACGTGATCAATTTTAGTTTCAAGACACAGTTCAAATATTTGACTAAGTCTTCAGCACCGTCTGTGAATACACATGAGCCTGTGAGTGACCAAGGACAGTCCTGGGGAGGATTGTGTAAAGCCACTTATGACATTCACACAGTCATCTGATTCTCTGACTGATAACTCACATGAATCCGGAGCTTTGCCAGTCACATATAGTTTTAATTACCCCGAAATACAGCCAAGAATTCACTGGGTTATTTTTATCAGACAGAAAGCATGTAGTATACAGTGCCTTGCGAAAGTATTCGGTTGAACTTTTCAACCTTTTGCCACATTTCAGGCTTCAAACATAAGGATATAAAATTTTTATTTTTTGGTGAAGAATCAACAACAAGTGGGACACAATTGTGAAGTGGAACGAAATTTATTGGTTATTTTAAACTTTTGTAAAAAATAAAAAACTGAAAAGTGGGGTGTGCCAAATTATTCGGCCCTCTTAAGTTAATACTTTGTAGCGCCACCTTTTGCTGCGATTACAGCTGCATGTCGCTCGGGGTATGTCTCTATCAGTGTTGCTCATCGAGAGACTGAAATTCTTGCCCATTATTATTATTATTATTCGGCCCCTTTACTTTCAGTGCAGCAAACTCACTCCAGAAGTTCAGTGAGGATCTCTGAATGATCCAATGTTGTCCTAAATGACTGATGATGATAAATATAATCCACCTGTGTGTAATCAAGTCTCCGTATAAATGCACCTGCTCTGTGATAGTCTCAGGGTTCTGTTTAAAGCGCAGAGAACATCATGAAGACCAAGGAACACACCAGGCAGGTCCATGATACTGTTGTGGAGAAGTTTAAAGCCAGATTTGGATACAAAAAGATTTCCCAAACTTTAAACATCCCAAGGAGCACTGTGCAAGCGATCATATTGAAATGGAAGGAGTATCAGACCACTGCAAATCTACCAAGTCCCTCTAAAATTTCATCTCAAACAAGGAGAAGACTGATCAGAGATGCAGCCAAGAGGCCCATGATCACTCTGGATGAACTGCAGAGATCTACAGCTGAGGTGGGAGAGTCTGTCCATAGGACAACAATCAGTTGTACACTGCACAAATCTGGCCTTTATGGAAGAGTGGCAAGAAGAAAGCCATTTCTCAAAGATATCCATAAAAAGTCTCGTTTAAAGTTTGCCACAAGCCACCTTGGAGACACACCAAACATGTGGAAGAAGGTGCTCTGGTCAGATGAAACCAAAATCGAACTTTTTGGCCACAATGCAAAACAATATGTTTGGCGTAAAAGCAACACAGCTCATCACCCTGAACACACCATCCCCACTGTCAAACGTGGTGGCAGCATCATGGCCTGCTTTTCTTCAGCAGGGACAGGGAAGATGGTTAAAATTGATGGGAAGATGGATGGAGCCAAATACAGGACCATTCTGGAAGAAAACCTGATGGAGTCTGCAAAAGACCTGAGACTGGGACGGAGATTTATCTTCCAACAAGACAATGATCCCAAACATAAAGCAAAATCTACAATGGAATGGTTCACAAATAAACGTATCCAGGTGTTAGAATGGCCAAGTCAAAGTCCAGACCAGAATCCAATCGAGAATCTGTGGAAAGAGCTGAAAACTGCTGTTCACAAACACTCTCCATCCAACCTCACTGAGCTCCAAGGAAGAATGGGCAAGAATTTCAGTCTCTCGATGAGCAACACTGATAGAGATATACCCCAAGCGACTTGCAGCTGTAATCGCAGCAAAAGGTGGCGCTACAAAGTATTAACTTAAGAGGGCCGAATAATTTGGCACGCCCCACTTTTAATTTTTTTTATTTTTTACAAAAGTTTAAAATATCCAATAAATTTCGTTCCACTTCACGATTGTGTCCCACTTGTTGATTCTTCACCAAAAAAATTTAAATTTTATATCCTTATGTTTGAAGCCTGAAATGTGGCAAAAGGTTGAAAAGTTCAAGGGGGCCGAATACTTTCGCAAGGCACTGTATCTGTGGTCTGGAGCCATATTAACTAGTATATTGCTTTATTATTACAATATTGGTATTAGTGTATATTTACATGTCAAATACTTGAATAAAAAAAACTGTTCAGCACCAAGCCACAATATAAGTGTGGATCTTGGACTGGATACATACTGGTGAGCTGTATAAATCACTTTGTGGTTTTTTTTATATTCACAGGTAGCAGATTTCTTACAGAAACTTCTGCTACTAGAAATCAGCAAGGTTCAATTAACATGAATGGGGTTCCTGAATTTCGTGGGCTTTTCAATATACCCTAAGGCCTCATTCACACAAACATTGAAAAAGAAGAAAGTTAGAAAATGGATGTAACTTTCCATCTTGGGCTGTGGGAAAAACCACAGCGGCAACGCATTTTCCCACAGCGCTTTTTACAGAAAGTCCACAGAGTTTTCCTCTGCAGACTTTCTGCTTCCATTATACCTATAGGGAAACTGCCAGCGTTTCCTTAGGTATAACTGATATGCTGCCATTTCCATGGTTTTGAAACTTGCAGCATGTCTGCTGTGTGTATTTTTACGCAAGGTGTGTATGGGATTCGCTAGGACTGTAAAAAGCCACATTTGTTTCTGCAGCATTTCCACAGTGGCCAAACCACGGCGTTTACGCCATGTGGGGCCTCGGCCTTAATGTCTGTTTTCCATCAGTGTGTCACATATTTTTCATCCATTTTCTGTATGTTTGTCGTTCATTAATAACTGTCAATTAAAAAAAAGATGAACTGTCTATAATTTTTTTTGAAAAATGTACAAAATGGGACATGTCCTTTTTTTTTTTAATAGACATGGACTTGTACCTAGTGACTTCCATGGTTCTAAAAATGGACATGTAACCGATAATAAATAAATGTCCGTCAAACGTCTGTTTGTCGCTGTTGTGCATGAGTCCTAATACCACAGAATTTAGAGGAATAGATGCAAAGTTCTTCTTGGTTTTCTTCCAAAAAGAGCTCCTTTATGGTGCACTGGCTGTATCTTTTATTACGGCTCAGGCCCATTGACTTGAATGAGAACAAAAATAACTGTGGTTCTGGAAAAAAAAAAGCAGATACTTTTTTTTTCTAATTCTGGATCTTTACATTTTTTTCCATTACCCTGCAGAATAATGGTGCAGGTTACCTAATCCTATATAGTGTGAACGCAGGCTGATACCAATGTTCCCTTTTTTCTGCTAATGGCGACTATACTAAAGCTGGCAGAGAATATTAGGCATTCTGGAGCCGTAGACACCTCTGTAATACAGCAGATGTTAGAATATGCCATAATTTTAGATATGTATAATTTCTATATGCCATTTTCATATACAATGATATCTCTGCATGATATTGGAGACACATAGAGATATAGTATAATATGTGATCATAGTAGTCAGTAATATAGTTGTGTGAATAGGCCATAAAATGCACGCTATCCCCCCCCCCCCCTTCCTGCTGATAACAGAAGTTACCAAAACCGAAATAAAGCAGTCACAATGCTTGCTGTACCCTTATCAGCTGCCTGTATCTGTGGTTGCACCATGTTTCTCACATGTCCAAAAATTGCTGATATAATAACTGCTGATTGTTATTTTTGTGAAATAAGATGATGACAAAAAAAAAACCTGATTGTCATAGTCTGGCATTCCCCGTGACATCCAGATGCAGTCCACTATACAGTAGCTTGCACAACTTACAAAGGAATTTCTACGAACAGTATCCAGGGTTGAGGTTAAGGTCTGCCACCTGTGCAGTTACACAAGGTGTATCAGCTGCTCCAAAGCTTGCGACAATTCTGAATTTTAATATTCTATATTAATGCTAGGATTAATATTAGTCTTTTTTAGCATATTGTATATTAATGTTTAATTTTCCTTTCTGTATGTAATATTGGTTTTCCAGTTGTGAGTGTGAATATATAAGTATTTGGTATATTGGACCATGCACACAGCCATGCTATATGCAGGACACAATGTTACGGTTCATGGATTTCCCTGTGCAAGGCTCTGTACACACTGCCCTAGGCACTGAGTCTAAATCCACTCTCATTAAAAGCTTATTCACACTCCCCATTGAATGACACTATTTGCTTATACACACGTGGACAAAATTGTTGGTACCCCTCGTTTAATGAAAGAAAAACCCACAATGGTCACAGAAATAACTTGAATCTGACAAAAGAAATAATATATGAAAATTCTATGATAAGCCACAAAGCTTCTGGGAGAATGTCCTATGGACAGATGAGACAAAAATCGAAATTTTTGGCAAGGCACATCAGCTCTATGTTCACAGACCGAAAAATGAAGCATATCTTGAAAAGAACACTGTCCCTACTGTGAAACATGGAGGAGGCTCTGTTATGTTCTGGGGCTGCTTTGCTGCATCTGGCACAGGGTGTCTTGAATCTGTGCAGGGTACAATGAAATCTCAAGACTATCAAGGGATTCTAGCGAGAAATGTGCTGCCCAGTGTCAGAAAGCTTGGTCTCAGTCGCAGGCTATGGGTCTTGCAACAGGATAATGACTCAAAACACACAGCTCGATGTGCAAAACTGATAGAGACATACCCCAAGCGACATGCAGCTGTAATCGCAGCAAAAGGTGGCGCTACAAAGTATTAACTTAAGAGGGCCGAATAATTTGGCACACCCCACTTTTCAGTTTTTTATTTTTTACAAAAGTTTAAAATAACCAATAAATTTCGTTCCACTTCACGATTGTGTCCCACTTGTTGTTGATTCTTCACCAAAAAATTTAAATTTTATATCCTTATGTTTGAAGCCTGAAATGTGGCAAAAGGTTGAAAAGTTCAAGGGGGCCGAATACTTTCGCAAGGCACTGTATTATGACTGTTTTATACCATTATATTCTCTATATACTAAGATACCCCTCTGACCTCCCCCTACATACTTTGACTCACTTCTGCCCCCACTCTTATAGACCTTTACCATTTGTGCTCCCAACTATATACTATCATCCTATAGACTATGACCCTCTGTGCCTTCACTTCTATATTCTATAATCCCCAGTGCCCCCACTGCTATATACTATGACCCTCTGTGATTCCCTCCTTTAGAAGACTATTACCCTGTGTGCCACCCACCTCTATATGCTATATGACCCCACAGTGCCACACTCCTATATACTATATGACTCCCTAGTGCCACACTCCTATATACTATATGACTCCCTAGTGCTACACTCCTATATACTATATGACCCCACAATGCTACACTCCTATATACTATATGACCCCACAGTGCCACACTCCTATATACTATATGACCCCACAGTGCTACACTCCTATATACTATATGACTCCCTAGTGCCACACTCCTATATAATATATGACTCCCTAGTGCTACACTCCTATATACTATATGATCCCACAGTGACACATCCTAAATACTATGTGACCCCACAGTGACACATCCTAAATACTATATGACCCTACAGTGCAGCATTCCTATATATTATATGACCCCACAGTGCCGCACTCCTATATACTATATGACCCCAAAGTGCCACACTCCTATATACTATATGACTCCCTAGTGCCACACTCCTGTATACTATATGACCCCACAGTTCCACATCCTATATACTATATGACCCCCACAGTGACACATCCTAAATACTATATGACCCTACAGTGCAGCACTCCTATATACAGTACTATATGACCCCACAGTGCAGCACTCCTATATACTATATGACCCCACAGTGCCATACTCCTATATACTATATGACCCCCCACAGTGCTACACTCCTGTATACTATATGACTCCCTAGTGCCACACTCCTGTATACTATATGACCCCACAGTGACACATCCTAAATACTATATGAGCCTACAGTGCAGCACTCCTATATACTATATAACCCCACAGTACCACATCCTATATACTATATGACCCCACAGTGCAGCACTCCTATATACTATATAACCCCACAGTACCACATCCTATATACTATATGACCCCACAGTGCAGGACTCCTATATACTATATGATCCCACAATGCTACACTCCTGTATACTATATGATCCCACAGTGACACATCCTAAATACTATATGACCCTTCAGTGCAGCACTCCTATATACTATATGAGCCCACAGTGACACATCCTAAATACTATATGACCCCACAGCACAGCACTCCTATATACTATATTACTCCACAGTGCCACGCTCCTATATACTATATGACCCCACAGTGCTACACTCCTATATACTATATGACCCCACAGTGCAGCACTCCTATATACTCTATGACTCCACAGTGCAGCACTCCTATATACTATATGACCCCACAATGCTACACTGCTATATACTATGTGATCCCACAGTGACACATCCTAAATACTATATGACCCTACAGTGCAGCACTCCTATATACTATATGACCCCACAGTGCAGCACTCCTATATACTATATGAGCCCACAGTGACACATCCTAAATACTATATGACCCTACAGTGCAGCACTCCTATATACTATATGACCCCACAGTGCTACACTCCTATATACTTTATGACTCTCTAGTGCCACACTCCTATATACTATATGACCCCACAGTGCAGCACATCCTAAATACTATATGACCCCACAGTGCAGCACTCCTATATACTATATGACCCCACAGTGCAGCACTCCTATATACTATATGACCCCACAGTGCAGCACTCCTATATACTATATGACCCCACAGTGCAGCACTCCTATATACTATATGACCCCACAGTGCAGCACTCCTATATACTATATGACCCTACAGTGCACACATCCTATATACTATATGACCCCACAGTGCAGCACTCCTATATACTATATGACCCCACAGTGCAGCACTCCTATATACTATATGACCCCACAGTGCAGCACTCCTATATACTATATGACCCCACAATGCTACACTCCTATATACTATATGATCCCACAGTGACACATCCTAAATACTATATGACCCCACAGTGCAGCACTCCTATATACTCTATGAGCCCACAGTGCAGCACTCCTATATACTATATGACCCCACAGGCAGCACTCCTATATACTATATGACCCCACAGTGCAGCACTCCTATATACTATATGACCCCACAGTGCAGCACTCCTATATACTATATTACCCCACAGTGCAGCACTCCTACATACTATATGACCCCACAGTGCAGCACTCCTATATACTATATGACCCCACAGTGCTGCACTCCTATATACTATATGACCCTACAGTGCAGCACTCCTATATACTATATGATCCCACAGTGCGCCTCCTACATACTATATGACCCCACAGTGCAGCACTCCTATATACTATATGACCCCACAGTGCAGCACTCCTATATACTATATGACCCCACATGCTCTCTCCTATATGTGTCCCACAGTGACACATCCTAAATACTATATGACCCCACAGTGCAGCACTCCTATATACTCTAGGACCCCACAGTGCAGCACTCCTATATACTATATGACCCCACAGTGCAGCACTCCTATATACTATATGACCCCACAGTGCAGCACTCCTATATACTATATGACCCCACAGTGCAGCACTCCTATATACTATATGACCCCACAGTGCAGCACTCCTATATACTATATGACCCCACAGTGCAGCACTCCTATATACTATATGACCCCACAGTGCAGCACTCCTATATACTATATGACCCCACAGTGCAGCACTCCTATATACTATATGACCCCACAGTGCAGCACTCCTATATACTATATGACCCCACAGTGCAGCACTCCTATATACTATATGACCCCACAGTGCAGCACTCCTATATACTATATGACCCCACAGTGCAGCACTCCTATATACTATATGATCCCACAGTGACACATCCTAAATACTATATGACCCTACAGTGCAGCACTCCTATATACTATATGACCCCACAGTGCAGCACTCCTATATACTATATGATCCCACAGTGCAGCACTCCTACATACTATATGACCCCACAGTGCAGCACTCCTACATACTATATGACCCCACAGTGCAGCACTCCTATATACTATATGACCCCACAGTGCAGCACTCCTATATACTATATGACCCCACAGTGCAGCACTCCTGTATACTATATGACCCCACAGTGCAGCACTCCTATATACTATATGACCCCACAGTGCTACACTCCTATATACTATATGACCCCACAGTGCAGCACTCCTATATACTATATAACCCCACAGTGCAGCACTCCTATATACTATATGACCCCACAGTGCAGCACTCCTATATACTATATGACCCCACAGTGCAGCACTCCTATATACTATATGACCCCACAGTGCAGCACTCCTATATACTATATGACCCCACAGTGCAGCACTCCTATATACTATATGACCCCACAGTGCAGCACTCCTATATACTATATGACCCCACAGTGACACATCCTATATACTATATGACCCCACAGTGCAGCACTCCTATATACTCTATGACCCCACAGTGCAGCACTCCTATATACTATATGACCCCACAGTGCAGCACTCCTATATACTATATGACCCCACAGTGCAGCACTCCTACATACTATATGACCCCACAGTGCAGCACTCCTATATACTATATGACCCCACAGTGCTGCACTCCTATATACTATATGACCCCACAGTGCAGCACTCCTATATACTATATGACCCCACAGTGCAGCACTCCTATATACTATATGACCCCACAGTGCAGCACTCCTATATACTATATGACCCCACAGTGCAGCACTCCTATATACTATATGACCCCACAGTGCAGCACTCCTATATACTATATGACCCCACAGTGCTACACTCCTATATACTATATGACCCCACAGTGCAGCACTCCTATATACTCTATGAACCCACAGTGCAGCACTCCTATATACTATATGACCCCACAGTGCAGCACTCCTATATACTATATGACCCCACAGTGCAGCACTCCTATATACTCTATGACCCCACAGTGCTACACTCCTATATACTATATGACCCCACAGTGCAGCACTCCTATATACTATATAACCCCACAGTGCAGCACTCCTATATACTATATGACCCCACAGTGCAGCACTCCTATATACTATATGACCCCACAGTGCAGCACTCCTATATACTATATGACCCCACAGTGCAGCACTCCTATATACTATATGACCCCACAATGCTACACTCCTATATACTATATGACCCTACAGTGCAGCACTCCTATATACTATATGACCCCACAGTGACACATCCTATATACTATATGACCCCACAGTGCAGCACTCCTATATACTCTATGAACCCACAGTGCAGCACTCCTATATACTATATGACCCCACAGTGCAGCACTCCTATATACTATATGACCCCACAGTGCAGCACTCCTGTATACTATATGACCCCACAGTGCAGCACTCCTATATACTATATGACCCCACAGTGCTACACTCCTATATACTATATGACCCCACAGTGCAGCACTCCTATATACTATATAACCCCACAGTGCAGCACTCCTATATACTATATGACCCCACAGTGCAGCACTCCTATATACTATATGACCCCACAGTGCAGCACTCCTATATACTATATGACCCCACAGTGCAGCACTCCTATATACTATATGACCCCACAGTGCTACACTCCTATATACTATATGACCCCACAGTGCAGCACTCCTATATACTCTATGAACCCACAGTGCAGCACTCCTATATATACTATATGACCCCACAGTGCAGCACTCCTATATACTATATGACCCCACAGTGCAGCACTCCTGTATACTCTATGAACCCACAGTGCAGCACTCCTATATACTATATGACCCCACAGTGCTACACTCCTATATACTATATGACCCCACAGTGCAGCACTCCTGTATACTATATGACCCCACAGTGCAGCACTCCTATATACTATATGACCCCACAGTGCTACACTCCTATATACTATATGACCCCACAGTGCAGCACTCCTATATACTATATAACCCCACAGTGCAGCACTCCTATATACTATATGACCCCACAGTGCAGCACTCCTATATACTATATGACCCCACAGTGCAGCACTCCTATATACTATATGACCCCACAGTGCAGCACTCCTATATACTATATGACCCCACAGTGCAGCACTCCTATATACTATATGACCCCACAGTGCAGCACTCCTATATACTATATGATCCCACAGCGACACATCCTAAATACTATATGACCCTACAGTGCAGCACTCCTATATACTATATGACCCCACAGTGCAGCACTCCTATATACTATATGATCCCACAGTGCAGCACTCCTACATACTATATGACCCCACAGTGCAGCACTCCTACATACTATATGACCCCACAGTGCAGCACTCCTATATACTATATGACCCCACAGTGCAGCACTCCTATATACTATATGACCCCACAATGCTACACTCCTATATACTATATGATCCCACGGTGACACATCCTAAATACTATATGACCCCACAGTGCTACACTCCTATATACTATATGACCCCACAGTGCAGCACTCCTATATATAGTATATAGGAGTGCTGCACTGTGGGGTCATATAGTATGTAGGAGTGCTGCACTGTGGGGTCATATAGTATGTAGGAGTGCTGCACTGTGGGATCATATAGTATATAGGAGTGCTGCACTGTGGGGTCATATAGTATATAGGAGTGCTGCACTGTAGGGTCATATAGTATTTAGGATGTGTCACTGTGGGATCATATAGTATATAGGAGTGCTGCACTGTGGGGTCATATAGTATATAGGAGTGCTGCACTGTGGGGTCATATAGTATATAGGAGTGCTGCACTGTGGGGTCATATAGTATATAGGAGTGCTGCACTGTGGGGTTATATAGTATATAGGAGTGCTGCACTGTGGGGTCATATAGTATATAGGAGTGTAGCACTGTGGGGTCATATAGTATATAGGAGTGCTGCACTGTGGGGTCATATAGTATACAGGAGTGCACTGTGGGCTGTGGAGGTCATATAGTATATAGGAGTGTAGCACTGTGGGGTCATATAGTATATAGGAGTGCTGCACTGTGGGTTCATAGAGTATACAGGAGTGCTGCACTGTGGGGGTCATATAGTATATAGTGCAGCACTCCTATATACTATATGATCCCACAGTGCAGCACTCCTACATACTATATGACCCCACAGTGCAGCACTCCTACATACTATATGACCCCACAGTGCAGCACTCCTATATACTATATGACCCCACAGTGCAGCACTCCTATATACTATATGACCCCACAATGCTACACTCCTATATACTATATGATCCCACAGTGACACATCCTAAATACTATATGACCCTACAGTGCAGCACTCCTATATACTATATGACCCCACAGTGCCCTCACAGCAAGCAAAAAAAAACTTCTATTTACATTTATTTATATTTATTTATTTTGTATTTCCAGATGTAAATGAGAAAAATCACAGGTTTCAGTGTGGTCAGACTTTTTGGCTGCACTCTTTGAACTTACCCAGGGATTTTCCAGCGGTAAAGAATATTCTAACCAGTAATCTTTCCCCTATGACATTATCCAGGGACTTTCAAGGATTTTTTTTGCCAAAAAAGGGATTCTTAGAGCACAAGTTCTCCTGCTTCACTTTCATTCTCCACTTATGACACTTTCATTTTCTTTAGAGCCCATTAGAGGTCAGCACAAGGTTTTATATGTAGAGAGCTGGATATATCTAATAGCAATTCGGAAGCATCTCGTCTTAGAGCTTCACTTTGTACCGTTCCTCTGTTATTCCTACTAACAATTTATGAATAAATAGACAACTGGCTGTTACCATTCCTTTTGTCAAGTACCTAGGAGGAATAGCAGAGGAACAGCAAGAGTTCTGAGAAAAGATGCTCCAGAATTATTATTTAATTGGAGAGTACAAGTATTTACTAAAATAGATAAGTCAGGAGAGGCGACCGGTCGTCTATAAAACCACCAGCCTAATATTTTGTAAGTCCCCCTTGTATTGCAGAAACAGCTCAACATCATAGTCTTTACAAAACCCCTAAAGGTGTCCTGTGGTACCTGCACATCCCATAAGTTGTTAGGTGTGCCCTCCATGGATCAGTCTTATTTTTCCAGAACATCCTACAGATCGGATTAAGATATGACCTCTGCGGACTTTCTGCTTCCATTATACCTATAGGGAAACCGCCGGCGTTTCCGTAGGTATAATTGACATGCTGCGATTTCCAAAACCGTTGCGGTTTTGGAAATCGCAGCATGTCTGCTGCGCGTATTTTTCTGCAAGGTGTGGATGGGATTCGCTAGAATCCCATCCACCTGGTAGTGACTGTAAAACACTGCGGGCCCCGACATAAAGAGGACTGTCCCTTGACAGATTCCCGCATATCACATTGTCATATAGCATAATGCATGATATCATCAGCTCAGCTCTGCTACATATGCAATTCTTTATGTATACTATACATCTTTTGATTTTTTAAATAATAGATTAAAATAGCTTTTTTTATTTCAATGATATGGAATTAGGCTGGAAACCAGATGGGATTTACATTGAACAGTGGATATCATTTTAGGATTAAGAAGTATTACCTGCTATATTGTCTGCTAATTCTCTACAGTGTACGAATACTCGTCTTATCCTGTGTATTAAATATATCCGACACTATCAAAGAATCATTTATTTCATATCATGTAGGAAACTGTAATCTGCCTTGTAGAAAAGACGGATAATGTGCCCTATTTTCTTGGTGTAAGAATATGAATGAATCTTAAAAATAGTAATTGCCATAAAATATGGAGCACATAAAATTGGAAATAATCAGATTGCCTTGTTGTGAACGAGGATATCATGTACAGCTATTTTATTTACATCAACCTAAACGTATGCATGGGGCTTCTAAGCATTCTGGATTTTCCCACAGGATTCTTACTCTAAGCGCTCATGTACATGACAATGCCGTATGTAGTGACTGTATGGCAGCGCATTAAAGAGGACCTTTCACCAACTCCATCAAGTCCAGATCTTTATATCAGTTAATAGGTTCTGCCCCACTGATTCCAGTTAAGGTATAATTTTTTTCTAGCCCCCACCATTCCTGAGCTATCAGTGCTGTTAGTTTTGGTGTCTGATATACTAGTTGGGCTCTGTACTGTGAGGGAGGAGCAGACAAGGGGTGTGATTCTGAGCTCTGACACTGGCTGCCTCTGATTGTAGCTCTGAATCACACCCCCTGCCTGACACTGCTCTTCTGACATTACAGAGAATAAATAGCACATCAGATACCAAAACTGATTCCGCATGCACACAACAAAGCATGCACTGTCAGTGTGCTAGCCATGTTTTTCACAGCTAGCACACTGGACCATTCATTTCTATGGCCCCATACACACAACTGTGTATTTTAACGGTCCCGTTTATAGGTCCTTGGCCAAAACTCAGGACAGGTCATATTCTTGACCGTTTTGCAGCTCGTACTCACTGACCTCAATGAATGGGGCCGCGGAGACACGGGTGGCACACGGATGTCATCTATGTGTGGTCCATGCTATTCAAGTCATTGTGTGTATGTCGCTTTACTGCACTTGTGGCTTGGGAATGGTGGGGGTGGTGAAAGGTCCTCTTTAAATTTGGGCAGGTATATCCAAACTGTTTTTGTTGCTCATAGCAACCAATCACCACCCAGCTTTCATTTTTCAAAAGCAGAATATGAAATGAAAGCTGCACTGTGATTGGTTGCATGTTTTTCTTTAGACAGTTTCATAATGTCTCCCACATCTCTCTGGTTCTATCTGACCCACAAGATTTTCCCTTAAAGCAATGCTTCTAACATGTAGTTTGGCCTTCTCTCAGCAAGCATAAAGACCACTGTAAGCCCTGTATCGAAATACCCTAACTACTTGTGCACCTGGACCCAGGGGCCCCTACCACTCCAGAACACCCCTGCTACCCAGCTGTGTCCTTACTTCTAGGGTCAAAAATCTCTATAAGACTGGGACACATGTGGAGTAATCACAATGGGACCCACAAATCTCCTGCTGCGACCAAGGGTGTAACTGAAGACTCATGCAGTGTGTAACTGAGGATAGGTCATCAATAAAAAAAATAGCTGAACAGACCCTTAATAGATAGAAATGCGGTGACCAGATGGAAGGTAACGCTGCAGTTGGGATTGTGGGGTGCAAACAGCGCAGACTTGTCACGGTCTCTGGGCACGAGGGCGCAGCGCTGGTGCTGTCCCACATTACCACCACTGGTACCGGTGATGAGGGGGCTGCACAAATGTTGGTGGTGATTGTTCCCCCGGGGCGCTTCCCCTATACTGTGCCGACTGGTGGTGTTTGGGGCGCCCTGATGTTGTCGGTGCAGAGTCAGACACAGAAACGGTTGTAAAGTTGAACTTTTACTTCCATGGGTGTGGAGGCACAAATGCTTAAACAGTTTCTTCCATACAAAACAACGGGGTACGCCTGGTGACACAGCAAAGTCCTGGGGTGCAGGGTAGACTTGATGAAAGGTGTTCCTAGCCCCTTATACTTCAGTGTTACAGCCCTAAGGTGCGTCTGGGCTCCTATTTGGCACATAGGAGGATGCCCACCATGATACTAGCACACAATATTCCCCACTCACGTTATGTGGTCCTGATAGCTCAGAGTTTCGGGGTGCAATAGTCAGGGTGGCAGGATATTCCACAGGTCTGGCCTTGGCCCCTGGATCCTGTGATACTTGCTATGGAGCACGTGTTCCAGAATGTTCTCTCCACAGTCTCATGCTGACAAGATAATGATGCTTGACTTCCTTCAGGGCGATGGCTAGGCAGACAGGGGACAGGATCTTCTGAATAGCTGGAGTATGTCAGCTCTCCAACCTTCCTGGGCCTGTCTAGGACTTGAGATTCCTGCACTAAACTCACTGCTTTCTTCACAGGACATCACACTTATCTCCTCACCTCCTCCTCCTAACACTCCACACTTCTCACTCCTCACACGCAGGACCTTCCTGCAGGGGTGTTACCATGGGGACCCAGTGATCAGCTGACTCCTCCCCTTTTCCCAGGCGATGTCCTCCCATTGGACATTTGGTTACTATTCAATCCTATGGGAGGTGTAATGCACGTGTGAGGCTCACTAGGTGGCGCTGTGTTGTGTGAGACTCAGGACCCCCTGCTATGTCACACAGGCTATGAAGCAACAGGAAATAATACAATGCACAGAGATCACCCTCAGCCCAGCCATAGCCAGCTCTGGGATGCCACATACTCCCCCTCTTTCACTGAGCCGACCTCGGCGACGGGCTGGGGTGAAGGTGAGAAATGTAACATAACGTTAATAAATACGAATAAAGTGCAAATGTCACTAACAGTTTAGAAAAATATAATACTTAGAAACTTGAGGTAAGACCTCCCGGCATAGTCCTGGAATGTCCATGAGAAGTCTGAAGGGTAACGGAGAGATAATTAAACTCAGACTTATGGAATCTTTTGGCGGTACCATCAGACAGTCCATATAGAAACAACAGTAGTGCAAATGGGTCCAGAGGCTCTCTGGCACAAATTTCGTGAGTGTCCATTATCATGAGAGTCTCTCTGAGAAACAATAAACAGTCCTTTCTGTAAGGAAGAGTAGGCACTCTAGCACCAATGTCCATACCGCAATGGGGTAACAGAACTTCCTTGGCTCGGTGAGCCAGGCACTATGGCTTGGATTGTTGCATATAAATGTAAATACTATATTACATGGCAAGATATTATATATATACTTTATATACACACAGGAAAAACATTAATGTAATCAGAGCAGGAATAACATATATACAGAAGCAGAGACAGTTAACCTCTTTTACCCAAGGACAGCCATGGCATCACTATAGCGTGTTGGAGGTATGCCTTTTGTGGTACGCTCAGAACGCCTAAGTGGAACGAGATTTGAATCAGGAACAGAGTCACTGAAATCAATTAAATCATCTGTCGAAGGGTTCTCTTGCACTAGAGCAATTGGTGGATAACAGCTAAATGATAGTAGTTTAGGCGCCCACATAAGCTCAGTTAACGTTGGGGGTCTCTCTTTCGCTTCAGAAGGTGACAAGATCTCTGTACTCGTTGTCTCAGCTGGGGGCACCTCTGTGGGTAGTCCTTCTTTAAGGCACAGCTTCAGACGGTTTCGGTGTACTACTTGGGGCTGTCTCCCAGGTTTAGAGATCTCATACACGTCGGATTCAGGATATGGTATGGAGATGACACTGTATGGTTCTTTCTCCCAGAATGGATCCAATTTCCCATTCCGATGGTTATTCCTTAACCATACACGGTCGCCAACTTTCAGGGGCGCTGCATGGGCGTGATGGTTGTAATCCTCCTGTTGTCTCCTACGAACCTCATCCATGCGCGTTTCAACTATCTCTTTAGCTTCCTCCATACGTCGGCGGTGTTCAATAACCCAGTCTGTTATGGGTAGTGGATTGATGGTGTCAGGGACCTTCACACCAAGGGTTAAGTCTGAAGGAAGTTGACCTTGTCTTCCAAACATTAGATAAAATGGTGCGTATCCCGTAGATGTTTGGGGTGTGTTGTTGTAAATATAGGCCAAGTCCTTGATACGCTCAGGCCACTCAACACCAGGTGTAACTGCGGCTGTTCTTAGCATGCCGATGATCACTTGATTTGCCTTCTCGCACATACCATTCCCTTGAGGGTGATACGCTGTGGTTCGCAACTTCTTGCAGTCTTGGAACTGACACAGCTCACGGAACAATTGGGATTCAAACGCCGATCCACGGTCGGTGAGGATATGCTCAGGACAACCGTAATGGCGGACAAACTCTGCGTAGAAGGTCTCAGCCGTAGTTCTTGCTGTAAGATCTCTGACAGGCACGATGACAAGGAACTTGGAGTAATGATCCACCATCGTCAGAGCGTAGCTGTAGCCGGAACGTGTGGGACCCAACTTCACATGTTCCAGAGCAACAATTTCACACGGCTTTTGAGTCTTAATTGGATGTAGAGGGGCCTTCTGATCTCTTCGACCTTCCTTGGTGATACTACAGGCGGGACACTCTCGGCACCAACTCTCAATGTCACTCCTCATCCCAACCCAATAGAAGCGACGACGGATGGTAGCTTCGGTCTTTTGTACCCCGAAGTGACCGGATCTGTCATGATACGCCTCAAGTATCATCTGTGCGTCTCTTCTTGGTACGAGGATCTGATGAAGCCTTTCACCTGTGACAGGATCAAGAGTGTTTCTATGTAGAAGGCCTCATTGGACAAACAGGCGCTTCCTCTGTCGCCAAAGGCGTTTTAATTCCACGTCATGAAGACCTCTCTTTACACGGGTTGGTATTCTTCCTGTAAGCAGGAAATCTGACTATTCTCCTAAAACTCTGCTCTCTTCTTGGAACGTTTTCCACAGAGATGGCTCCTGGAGGGATTCGGCAGCTGTTTTCGCCAGAGATTCTCCTTCTACAGGGACACCAATAGCAACCTGTTGGGCAAACTTGTTGTAGAATGGTGGCATCTCCACCTCTTCCCAGATGTCTTCTCGGGGTGGTTCTTCTCCCACAGGCAACCTTGAGAGTGCATCAGCGTTAGCATTGGACTTGCCACTGCGATACTTGACAGAGAACTTGTAATTCGCGAGTCTTGAGGCCCACCGTTGTTCAAGGGCTCCCAGTCGAGCAGTGTCCAGATGCGCCAACGGATTGTTATCTGTGTACACGGTAAAGGGTGTGGCAGCCAGGTAGTCTTTAAACTTCTCTGTCACGGCCCAGACAAGCGCCAGAAGTTCGAGTTTGAAAGAACTATAGTTCTGGTCGTTCTTCTCCGCGCCTCTCAGACTCCTGCTGGCGTAGGCGATGACTCGCTCTTTGTTGTCCTGAACCTGGGACAACACTGCACCCAAACCTTGGTGACTTGCATCTGTGTACAAGCGGAATGGCTGACTGTAGTCAGGATAGGCTAGAATTGGTGGTTGCGTCAGAAGTGCTTTAAGCGCTTGAAAGGCTTCCTCTTGACGCGCTGTTCAGTCTATCGGAAGCTTTTGGTTGTAGTTTTCTCTGGGACAACCGCGCAACAACTCGTTCAGAGGCTCGGCTACTTGGGCGAAGTGTGGTATGAAACGCCGGTAGTAACCTGCGAATCCAAGGAAGCTTCGGACTTCTTTGACGGTAGTTGGTCTTCGCCAGTTCTGGACTGCAGTGATCTTTTCAGGATCAGGTTGGACGCCTTGTGCGCTCACGACATGCCCAAGGTAGTGAACTTGGGATTTCAACAGGTAGCACTTGGAGGGCTTCACCTTTAGGCCGTGCTGTATAAGTACCTTGAATACCTCGGACAGGTGACGAAGGTGTTCTTGGTATGTCCGGGAGAATACAATAACATCGTCCAGGTACAGTAGCACACTCTGGAAATTCTCATGGCCGAGGCACCTCTCCATAAGCCGTTGGAATGTGGCTGGGGCATTACATAGCCCAAATGGCATACTATTGAATTCAAAGAGTCCCATCGGGGTCGTAAACGCAGTCTTTTCACGATCTTCAGGCGCCATAGGGACTTGCCAGTATCCACTGGTTAAGTCCAGGGTCGAGAAACAGGTAGCTGATCCCAAAGCCGTTAGAGATTCCTCAATCCGCGGCAATGGGTATGCGTCTTTGTGCGTGACGTTGTTGAGTTTACGATAGTCCACACAAAATCGTAGGGTTCCGTCTTTCTTCTTGACAAGGACTAGCGGGGCTGCCCAGGGGCTGTTACTCTCCCGGATGACATCAGCATCTCGCATCTCTTGGATCAACTTTTTCACCGGTTGGTACATTGCTGGTGGTATTGGACGGTGACGCTCCTTGATTGGATGGTGGTCGCCAGTCAGAATGCGATGTTGTATGGTCGTGGTCTTACCAAAGTCCAATGGGTGTTTGCTGAATGCCTGTTGGTAACGCTTGGCCACATTGCGAACCCCATTGATGTGCTCTATAGGGGTATTGGCGTCTCCCACGTTCAATTCATCCCACCAGGACTTCGTGGCTCCATTCTGAATGTTCTCAGCAGCTTGGGTGGAACGCTGTGTGGCGGTAGAATCACCAGAGAGAATGTCTTCTGGTGCTAACCGGTGTAGCAGGGCCACAGAGTGGAACTTGTGGAGGTTCACGGGAGCATCACCCAAGTTGACTAAGCGGACAGGAACACGTCCATTGGAAACTGTGACAAGGCTGCGGGCAGCCATGACAAGTGGTTGGCCATCTACCTGTATGGGTTGTAGCAAGGCCTCGTAGTCCTGATTTTCTATGCCCGGACGGGCACGGCACCACACCATAGTTTCTGTTCCAGGCTGTAGGGTTACTGGACGGGTATCTTGGATCCGGACTCGACCAATTTCACCTTGTTTGTTGGCGAACTTGTGCTGGGCATTGAGTACACGAATGGCCCGCTGAATGGTCTGCTGGTCACTGGGAGAAGCTGTAAGGAGAGAGGCATGCAAGGCATCCAACACTTCTGCAAAGCAATGGCGTAAAACATTCATGCCTAATATTACAACTGCAAACCTATCATCCTCTACATCAGTGACAATTACACCCTGTCTAGGCAGTTTCAAGTCCCCAATCTGGATAGTGGGTTCCCAATAACCCTGCTGTGGTATGGGCTGTCCATTGCTGGCACACAGATTTATCCATGTGTCAGGTGTTCTATTCAACACACCTAAATCCCAATGTTCAAGGAACACCTGCTTGCGCAGGGTTGTTACCTGAGATCCAGTGTCCACCAACGCTGTCAGAGGGACGCCGTTCACCCGGATTGTGATGTGTGGGCAGGCTGAGACGAAGCGTGACAATGGCACTGAAGATTCACCTGGGCCCTTCTTCTTTCCTCCCGAGGGGCGGCCCGCTGCCTCGGGGGTGGCCCGTTTAACTGAAAACACTGAGGCCTGGTGTGTCCATATCTATTGCAATAGGTACAGTATGGCCTCTCACTCTGCGGAGGTTTCACTGAAGACGGACGTCTGGGTGGCGACTCAGGTGAGATGTTGAGACTTCGCAAAGGATCACTGGATGATGAAGACGGCTGGGTCAGACGATCTAGACGGACGGTGATCTGTTCCATGGCACGGGTCAGATGATCCACTCGGGCCAGAAGGTCATCTCTGGAGTCTGCTGGTGTAGTCTGCGCAGTTTGGGCAGCAGGTGAGGTACCCAGAGGTAGTGGCAGGACAACTGGAGCAATGCTTGTTGAGGGTCCAGGTGAGGGAGCACAGATGACTGGGCTCGGCTGGGGCTGCTCCTGTCCCAAGACCTGGATAGCAAGGGCCTTGAAGTCAGCAAATGTGATGCTGGGATGTTGTGCAGCAAGCATTCGCAACTGACTCTGGAGCAATGTGGTACCCGCCCCTTCTATGAAGCGGTCAAGCAAGATTTTATCAGAGTCCACATTTTCACGTGGATCCACTTGCACCACAGCTCTGAACGCCTCTTGGAGGGATAAAGCATAGTCCCGCAGGGTCTCACCAGGTAGTTGTCGTCTGGAAAAGAAGCGCATCTTTACCTCGGAGACAGATCGCACGTCAAAGTTCACCTGGAGTTTGTCCAGAATTTGCCCAGGGGTTCTTTTGTCAGAGGCAGGCCAGGATTTGACCTCCCTAGCTGCAGCACCCTCAAGCTGGCCCAGCAGGATCTGTATCTGCTGTTCTGTATTCAGAGGATAGAACTGGAAGAGAGACAGCATCTTCTCACGAAAGTCCCTGAGGGTATGCGCCTCCCCTTTGTAGCGCGGCAGCCATGGTGCGCCAGGGTAAAATGGCATGGAGAATGGTAGGCTGCTCGCCATGGGCACTGCTGGATCACTAGAAACAGATGGCACAATGTCACTTTGCTCAGTCATGTTGTTTGCAGGTATGACTGGAATTAGGTCGCCGTCTCTTTAAGAAACTCAACTGCTTGCTGGCAGGGAATGGAGACTACAACTTGAAATGCTGTCCCTTTAAGAATGCTGTAGCTATTAACAGAGTCACTGTGATGCAGGCTGACGGTGTGCTCCCCCTCTTTAATGGTGGCACTCCCCACGGACACGGTACACGGAAAACACTCGCTGGGGCCGTGGGAGGACTGAAGACAAGGACAGGGAGGCACAGTACTCACTGACAGCAACTGCAGCGTGGACCAGAGATCAGCGGTGCACAGCAGGGACGGTGATGCGGCACCGGAGAGTCAGAAATGGCGCCGGCACGTTCGCCTTTCACTTTCTTGTATGGGTGCGCTGGAGCATTGCGCTCAGCATTCTGGGCTCTCCTAAGATGGCGGCAGATGGGTCTCCTGGCCTCATGGGCAGTGCTAAAAATCTCCCGCACTTTTGCAAGGTACAGCTAACCCTTTGTGGGCGTTCTTACACAGCGATGTGGCGCAGCAAACAAGTCCTGGGCGTTTTAACTCTTCCAGGGCTGTAACACACTGAGAGGACAGTCTTTAGGGCTTACTTCAGGGGTATAGGGCTCCCCCTCTTTGTGGCAAGCACTCTCAGGGAATAAACTTGATCTTAGCAAAGTCCACAATAAAGACCGATGCTCTGGAGACAATTTGGCGCACTTTTCGTGGCGACTTTCTCAAAATGGCACACACCCGTATCCTGTTCGTGACGCCAGTTTTTCTTGCGGTGACCAGATGGAAGGTAACGCTGCAGTTGGGATTGCGGGGTGCAAACAGCGCAGACTTGTCACGGTCTCTGGGCACGAGGGCGCAGCGCTGGTGCTGTCCCACGTTACCACCACTGGTACCGGTGATGAGGGGGCTGCACAAATGTTGGTGGTGATTGTTCCCCCGGGGCGCTTCCCCTATACTGTGCCGACTGGTGGTGTTTGGGGCGCCCTGATGTTGTCGGTGCAGAATCAGACACAGAAACGGTTGTAAAGTTGAACTTTTACTTCCATGGGTGTGGAGGCACAAATGCTTAAACAGTTTCTTCAATACAAAACAACGGGGTACGCCTGGTGACACAGCAAAGTCCTGGGGTGCAGGGTAGACTTGATGAAAGGTGTTCCTAGCCCCTTATACTTCAGTGTTACAGCCCTAAGGTGCGTCTGGGATCCTATTTGGCTCATAGAAGGATGCCCACCATGATACTAGCACACAATATTCCCCACTCACGTTATGTGGTCCTGATAGCTCAGAGTTTCGGGGTGCAATAGTCAGGGTGGCAGGATATTCCACAGGTCTGGCCTTGGCCCCTGGATCCTGTGATACTGGCTATGGAGCACGTGTTCCAGAATGTTCTCTCCACAGTCTCATGCTGACAAGATAATGATGCTTGACTTCCTTCAGGGCGATGGCTAGGCAGACAGGGGACAGGATCTTCTGAATAGCTGGAGTATGTCAGCTCTCCAACCTTCCTGGACCTGTCTAGGACTTGAGATTCCTGCACTAAACTCACTGCTTTCTTCACAGGACATCACACTTATCTCCTCACCTCCTCCTCCTAACACTCCACACTTCTAACTCCTCACACGCAGGACCTTCCTGCAGGGGTGTTACCATGGGGACCCAGTGATCAGCTGACTCCTCCCCTTTTCCCAGGCGATGTCCTCCCATTGGACATTTGGTTACTATTCAATCCTATGGGAGGTGTAATGCACGTGTGAGGCTCACTAGGTGGCGCTGTGTTGTGTGAGACTCAGGACCCCCTGCTATGTCACACAGGCTATGAAGCAACAGGAAATAATACAATGACTACAGAGATCACCCTCAGCCCAGCCATAGCCAGCTCTGGGATGCCACAGAAAGAAGTGTACTCATAAAAATTACTTTAAGGCTTTGGTCACTCCTGCCTTGGGTGACCATTTGGGGATTCCATTCCCCATTCCCCTTGCAAAATGCGGAGAGAAAAGTCCTGCAAGCAGGACTTTTATCTTGGCATTTTTCGGGTGGAAACCTGTCGGAGCCCATTATAGTCTATGGGTAGCCGCTTGTTAAGTGGATTGAGTTTCTGTTTTTCGGGTCCCTAAGCAGACCCAAAGAACAGAAACCCCAATGCTAGTGTGAATCTACGTAAACGTTTGACAATTACTGGATTTTTATAGGTTCCAGATTATTGAATATTCTGTAATGAAATGTACATAAACCAGTCGTAAACCATAGGCATAAGAGGCGCTATTTCTGGATAAAGTAGACGATGGGAGATTATTAATGTTTACTATGATGAAATATCATTTAATAAATGTGTATCCATTTGCCATACTAAAAAGACACATTGTAGCAATCTAATACATTGGTTGCCTGTGGATCTGTCTGTGTTGAAAATGAAATGAATGCAAATTGATTCGATTTATGTAATTATAATGGTTAGGAACAATTAACAAGAGCTCGGCTCAATGTTTTCATGACGTGTAAAAAAGGGAGGCCGAGCCTTTGGTGGATGTCACTATCATTTCAGAGCAGCGAGTTGCTTATCTCAGCAGTCTTTCAAGTTTGGAAAAATGTATGAACGTGTTACTGAACAATGACCTAAAATCACATTGAGTCTTCATTTCTTTATTAAAGGGAACCTACCACCACCAAAATCTCTTCTAAACCACTTAAATGTTGTTGTTTCTTTGTAATGTATCTTTTTTGTCAGTACTTGAACCCTACAAATTGTACAGTGCTGCGGAATATGTTGGCGCTATATAAATAAAAATTATTATTATTATTATTATTATTATTATTAGGGGCGGTTAGTGCCATAGAGAACTTAACTTTGTTTGTGCCACAAGGACAATGTTTCTGCTAAGAAAATCCTCTGTATGCTGAGACCCCACATTGGGAACATAGTTAAAATAAGGGAAATAAAGCCACAGCAAAAATGCAATGAAAAATGATGTGGAAAAGATGCGTTGTGTTTCTGCTTCATTTTTTTCCACAGCGTTTTTCATTGCATTTTTGCTGTGCTTTTCTCTGCGGTTTTTATTCCTTATTAAAGATGCAAGCTTTTCCACAGGTAAAATTGACGCGCTGCGTTTTTCAAAAATGCATGTGCGTATGGAAATGCAGCTTTTCCCAGCATTTTTTTTTCTCCACAATTTGTGGATGGGATTATCTAGAATGTTATTCACTTTTCTGGTACTGTGAAACATAATAAAATAGCCCAGATGGGGTCAGTGGTGAACCTAGCCTCTTTGCTGCCTAAGGCGGACTATAGAAAGACGCTGCCCCCCCCAAAAAAAATTGAGTTTCCATGCTATTAGTTTCACACACTGTTATCGTCCCACAATATATACAATGCGCAGTTTTTAAGAATTTTTCTTACTGCATTACTTCAGTATCAGTACAACAACACGGCATTAACAATGAAAGTAACTTCACACATCTTCTGCTTGGTGGATGGACGAGCCCACGTGGCCCCCATTCTCTATAATAGGAGCGCCGCAGATAGCTGAGTACTGGACTTCGGCTATCTTTGGCACTCCCATTGAAGTGAATAAGAGCGTGGGATCGTCCATACACCAAGCGACACATCTATATATATGGCTGCGGTGAGGCTGAATTCCCACCCAGTGGGGGGAAAAAACCCAATTCTCAGGCTCAGTGGGGGTCTCAGCAGACAGACCCCCATCAATCAGGTATTTATCCTCTATCATTTAGGTGAATACAGGGCAGTAACATTCTGTGACTTACAGGTGACGTCTCTGACTAATCCTTCACATTTCCCTCCCCTTTGGACCGCCATGACCACTTGTTCCAGCTGTGACTTGTCTCTGTAAAATTTCAAACACAGGCATCTTTGGCTCCTCACTTTTCCAGGCACCCGATCCACATTGTCCTCACCTGCACACCCATCCTGCTGCTACCCCAATTATAAAATATATAACCCCCCATAATGAATAATACTCCCAAGTGCATCTTTATATTAATAATGTCCGTGTTTACCCTGTATAAATAGTGTTCCTTATTAATAATGCCCCAGGTGTTAACTAATTAAAAGGTTTTCCAGGTCAATCAGTGGGGCTCAAAAACCCCGGACCCCCACTGATCAGCAGTGTGAATGGTACCTGTGTAAGCGCCGTGACCGCTTCTCTGTTTACATAGTGTCATTCATCTCATAGCAGCCATGTAATGTAACTACAGCCTCGTCCTGTACATGTCTATGTGAAAAGGCTGTAATTACATCACACGGTCACTATAAACAGACAGCATATAATATAAACGGGCGCCATAGCCCACGTTTATAGCACCCGATTTACACACACTATAATGTTCCACAGCAGTCCCTGCACACAGTATTACGGCCTGCAGCAGCCCCTGCACACTGTATTATGCAACGTAGTGGCCCCTGCACACGGTATTATGCTCCATAGTGGCCGCTGCACACTGTATTATGCCTCGCAGCGGCCCCTGCACACGGTATTATGCTCCACAGTGGCCCCTGCACATGGTATTATGCCCCGCAGTGGCTACTGCACATGGTATTATGTTCCACAGCAACCCCTGCACTTGGTATTATGCTCCATAGTGGCCCCTGCACTGGTATTATGCCCTGCCCCTTTATTATGCCCTGCACAGCGCCCTGCCCCTTTAAAGCTGACCCACAGCAGTGAAGAAAAATGGCTGGGTTGTTATGGAAACATGGAGTGCAGCTGTGTGCATGTGGTTGACAATGCCTTGTCAGATTGGAGACGGGCTTGGGTCTACTGGGTTGTTTCAGCAGCTCACTGTTGTCTGTGACATTCCTTTTCAGATTGGAGACGGGCTTGGGTCTGCTGAGAGTTTTCATTAGCTCGACCAGCAGCCATGCATTTTGCTGCAGGGGGCGTGAGTAGTTTAAAAACGTTTCAATTTATAAGAATGCTGAAATCCAGTATGGCAGTCCAGTCAGTGGCGCATATACCGGGGTAGCAGTGGTAGCGGCTGCCACAGGGCCCGGGACATTAGGGGTCCCGGCAGGTGCTTGATGTTTTTTTTTTAATAGGCCGGGTGTAACACCAGCAGGTAACAGGCCCTATTTACTTACCGATCCCTGCTCCTGCTCACGTTCGCCTGACCCCAGAGTATAATGATCAGAGACCCAGGGGAGGTGACAAACATAAAAATCAGTGTTACTTACCTATCCTGGACACCAGTGTACTCCCTGCAGCTTTTGGCCCTGTTTAATTGCGTACACATGTCACGTGATCAGGCCGGCGACGCGACCTGATGACGTCACCAGAGGGCCCAAGCCTGCTCGGAGTAACATCGGATCTCAGGAGAGGTAAGTAGCATTGGTGTTTATGTTCCCCAGAGTATAATAATAGTAGTATTTGAGGCCCGCAGCTGCTCACAACGGCATCCACTTCCCCTTCTCCGTCCCATAGCTGAAGGGGAAGCGGAGGCGGCCACGAGCAGACGCGGGGTAGGTAAATAAATAGTCCGTTACCTGCTGGGGTTACTCCAGCAGGTTACAGCCTATTTATATACTATATATAAAAAAAAAGTTATCGGCACCTACCTGCGATGCCTTGATGGAGCCGCCGCCTCCTCTTCTGGTCCGCAATGTCTGCGTCTCAGCGTAGGAGGCGCGATGACGTCATTGTAACGCCGCCTGCGCTGACATGCAGAGGTCTCGCAAACCAGCCCAGCACAGACCGTTTTTTGTAAAGCGACCTGTCCTGGGCTGGTTTATATTAAATAAATAGTAAAAATGACGCCCCCCTCACTTCGCCTCATTAGCTGTACGCCCCTGGATGGGGTATACCAAGTCGTGCAACACCACAGATCCAGAACATTCAATGAGATCATCAAGCACAGGATCAACATGTCTTTTTTTTATATAAATAATATAAAATATAACTTTTAACAGGTTATTCTAAAAGTCCAAAATCTGGTCTCAACAACATAGATAACATAAATAAATGTATAGGTGCTTAAAACAACCCACCAGTGTTCATAAAAAACCATAAGAACCGTCTTACCAGGTTACATGGGGGAGGGAACCAGAGTCTATGTCAATATCCAATACTCTACAACCTCAAAACATGACTCCTGTCCTGACAAGGACAGTCCCAATCTATCCCTGTTATGCCCTGGTAGATATTTATACTCCTTCCCAACACGGGAGGATATTCATCGGGGGACTAATGAAAGATCTCAGTAGAGATATAAACAGATTTCTGGATTTTGGGGAGCCGTATGTCCTAAGTTGCAGAGCTCTACCCTGGCTCCACCCTGCTTTTTCACAACCACATTACTTTCGATGTATAGAGAAACAGGATTTGTGTCTTTCTATCAAATCTGATCTCTCATGCAAGGGAATTAGACAAGGCTGCTTTCTGCCAAAGACAGTCTCACCCTTGCCCCTGGGTTGTGTGTGGTATTGTCGCTAAGTTCTATTCAAGTGAGTGGGGCTGAGCTGCAATACCACCCACAACCTGCAAACAGCTGTGGCACTGTTTTTTTTTTTTTTAAAGAAAGAAGCCATGTTTTTCTAAATTGAACAGCTCCTTTAACTAGTTTAAGATCAGATTTTAAGGGGTAATGTAGCATTAATACTTACATAAATAACTTCTATAAAGTCTACTATGGAATGAAGTCTTTTGTTTTTTCACTGATTTTCCAGGTAGTAGACCTGACTTGACCAGCAATAAATTATGTATGTAAAACACATTTAACATGAATTATTTAACAAAAGTCAAGTAAAATGCATTGAGAAAATAATACAAAGAATCCAGAAAGAAAAATAAATACATTTTAATTGCAGATTATGTGAAAAGTCCAGTGGAGATCAACAAGGTGATACCTTAGGGATACCAGAGGGGAATTTATATGGTCTGTTATATCATCTCATATCTCATTAATGTTACAGTTTCTGTCTTGTTCACTTAGTAGTAGTGCATTCCCTGACAACCATTGTAACTAGGATGATAGAATTACAATAATTACAATATATATACAGTACAGACCAAAAGTTTGGACACACCTTCTCATTCCAAGAGTTTTCTGTATTTTCATCACTATAAAAATTGTAGATTCACACTGAAGGCATCAAAACTATGAATTAACACATGTGGAATTATATACTTAACAAAAAAGTGTGAAACAACTGAAAATATGTCTTATATTCTAGGTTCTTCAAAGTAGCCACCTTTTGCTTTGATTACTGCTTTGCACACTCTTTGCATTCTCTTGATGAGCTTCAAGAGGTAGTCACCTGAAATGGTTTTCACTTCACAGGTGTGCCCTGTCAGGTTTAATAAGTGGGATTTCTTGCCTTATAAATGGGGTTGGGACCATCAGTTGTGTTGTTCAGAAGTCAGGTGGATACACAGCTGATAGTCCTACTGAATGGAGTGTTAGAATTTGTATTATGGCAAGAAAAAAGCAGCAAGTAAAGAAAAACGAGTGGCCATCATTACTTTAAGAAATGAAGGTCAGTCACTCCGAAAAATTGGGAAAACTTTGAAAGTGTCCCCAAGTGCAGTGGCCAAAACCATCAAGCGCTACAAAGAAACTGGCTCACATGAGGACCGCCCCAGGAAAGGAAGACCAAGAGTCACCTCTGCTGCGGAGGATAAGTTCATCCGAGTCACCAGCCTCAGAAATCGCAGGTTAACAGCAGCTCAGATTAGAGACCAGGTCAATGCCACACAGAGTTCTAGCAGCAGACACATCTCTACAACAACTGTTAAGAGGAGACTGTGTGCAGCAGGCCTTCATGGTAAAATAGCTGCTAGGAAACCACTGCTAAGGACAGGCAACAAGCACAAGAGACTTGTTTGGGCTAAAGAACACAAGGAATGGACATTAGACCTGTGGAAATCTGTGCTTTGGTCTGATGAGTCCAAATTTGAGATCTTTGGTTCCAACCACCGTGTCTTTGTGCGACGCAGAAAAGGTGAACGAATGGACTCTACATGCCTGGTTCCCACCGTGAAGCATGGAGGAGGAGGTGTGATGGTGTGGGGGTGCTTTGCTGGTGACACTGTTGGGGATTTATTCAAAATTGAAGGAATACTGCACCAGCATGGTTACCACAGCATCTTGCAGCGGCATGCTATTCCATCCGGTTTGCGTTTAGTTGGACCATCATTTATTTTTCAACAGGACAATGACCCCAAACACACCTCCAGACTGTGTAAGGGCTATTTGACCAAGAAGGAGAGTGATGGGGTGCTACGCCAGATGACCTGGCCTCCACAGTCACCAGACCTGAACCCAATCGAGATGGTTTGGGGTGAGCTGGACCGCAGAGTGAAGGCAAAAGAGCCAGCAAGTGCTAAGCATCTCTGGGAACTCCTTCAAGACTGTTGGAAGACCATTTCAGGTGACTACCTCTTGAAGCTCATCAAGAGAATGCCAAGAGTGTGCAAAGCAGTAATCAAAGCAAAAGGTGGCTACTTTGAAGAACCTAGAATATAAGACATATTTTCAGTTGTTTCACACTTTTTTGTTAAGTATATAATTCCACATGTGTTAATTCATAGTTTTGATGTCTTCAGTGTGAATCTACAATTTTTATAGTCATGAAAATACAGAAAACTCTTGGAATGAGAAGGTGTGTCCAAACTTTTGGTCTGTACTGTATATTAAATTAGAGGTAGAATTATAGTACATGTAGTACAGGCAGAGAGCTGCACAATACATATAGGACAGGTAGAGAGCAGTACAGTACATATAGTACAAGTAGAGAGTAGTACAGTACATATAGCACAGGTAGAGAGCAGTACAGTACATATAGTACAAGTAGAGAGCAGTACAGTACATATAGCACAGGTAGAGAGCAGTACAGTACATATAGCACAGGTAGAGAGCAGTACAGTACATATAGTACAAGTAGAGAGCAGTACAGTACATATAGCACAGGTAGAGATCAGTACAGTACATATAGTACAAGTAGAGAGCAGTACAGTACATATAGCACAGGTAGAGAGCAGTACAGTACATATAGTACAAGTAGGGAGCAGTACAGTACATATAGCACAGGTAGAGAGCAGTACAGTACATATAGTACAAGTAGGGAGCAGTACAGTACATATAGCACAGGTAGAGAGCAGTACAGTACATATAGTACAAGTAGAGAGCAGTACAGTACATATAGCACAGGTAGAGAGTAGTACAGTACATATAGTACAAGTAGAGAATAGTACAGTACATATAGCACAAGTAGAGAGCACTACTGTCCATGTACAGTTGAAACCAAAAGTTTACATGCGCTATATAAAAAGACACATATGCATGTTTTTCTCACTATCTGACATGAAATCAGAATAAACCTTTCCCATTTTAGGTCAATTAGGATTACCAAAATTATTTATATTTGCCAAATGCCAGAATAATGAGAGAGAGAGAATTTTTTAAGGTATTTTTTATTACTTTCTGCAAAGTCAAAAGTTTACATACATTTCATTTGTATTTGGTACCATTGCCCTTAACCCCTTCCTGTCAGAGGAATTTTTTGATTTTCGTCTTTCCTTTTTGATTCCCCCCCCCCCTTCCAAACTCCATAACTTTTTTATTTTTCCGCTCTCAGAGCCATATGAGGTCTTAATGTTTGCAGGACAAATTTTTCTTCAAGATGCTACTATTAGTTATTCTATAGAATGTACTGGGAAGCTGGAAAAAAATTCAGAATGGGGTGGATTTGAAGAAAAAGTGCATTGTGCGATTTTCTTACCGGCTTCGTTTTTAGGGCATTCACTGTGCAGCCAAAATGACACGTCACCTGTATTCTGTTTCGGTACGATTCCGGGGATAACAAATTTATATGGTTTTATTTACATTTTAACCCCTTAACAAAAATCCAAAACTGTGCAAAAAAATTTTTTTTCTAAAAGTCGCCATATTCTGACACCCGTAACTTTTTTATATTTGTGTGTACAGGGATGCATAGGGCGTCTTTTTTTGCGGGACCAGGTGTACTTTTTAGTTATACCATTTGGGGGAATTGCTATTGCTTTAATCACTTTTTATTAAAATTTTTATCATAGGCAAAAGAGTGAAAAAACAGCGGTTTGGCACTTTTGATTTTTTTTACCGTCTTTTTACGGTGTTTAGCGTATGAGAAAAATATTTTTATAGATTTGTAGACCGGGCATTTTTGGACACAGAGATACTTAATGTGTATGCGTTTCACAGTTTTTAAGTACTTTTATATGTGTTCTACAGAAAGGGGGGTGATTTTTTTTATATATATATATTTTTTTAACTTTTTTGATCACTAATGCAATGCATTATAATGCTAATGCATTGCAATGCATTGCAAAAAAAAACGGCAATAGCCTGCAATAGAAACTAATGAAAGACAGGCCTGGGAGCCTTCAGAAGGCTCCTGGCTGTCACAGCAACGGGACGCCGGCCCCAGAGCTTGCTCCAGGTGCCGGCGATCCCCGGCAAAATGGTGGCGCCTGCACGCTGCCGGTAAAATGGCGCTTCAGTCAAAGCTGACCAGAGAGGTTAAAGCCCACGTTCAGTGCGGGCACCGATTGCAGGCATTAGCGCCGGGTCTCTGCTGAATAACAGCAGAGACTCGGCGGCTATGGCGGCTGCACGGCTCCCGTGCGGCCACCATTTTTAAACACCCGACATCCGCCGTACTATTACGGCGGATGTCGGGAAGGGGTTAAACTGTATGACGGGTCAAAAGTTTTGGATATCCTTCCACAAGCTTCTAACAATAGTTGGTAGGAATTTGGGCCCATTCCTCCTGACTGGTGTAACTGAGCCATGTTTGTAGGCCGCCTTGCTCACACCTGCCTGTTCAGCTTTGCCCATAAATTTTCAATAGGATTGAGACCAAGGCTTTGTGATGGCCACTCCAAAACCTTGACTTTGTTATCCTTAAGACACTTTGTAACCAGTTTGGCAGTATGCTTCGGGTCATTGTCCATTTGGAAGACCCATTTGCACCCAAGCTTTAACTTCCTGAGTGATGTCTTGAGATGTTGTTTCAGTATTGCCACATAATGTTCTTTCCTCATGATGTCATCTATTTTGTGAAGTGCACCAGTCCCTCCTACAGCAAAACAACCCCAAAACATGATGCTGCCACACCTGTGTTTCACAGTTGGGATGGTGTTTGGAATCCCTTTTGTACCAAACCGTTATTCTCTTAAAACGGTTTGCAAGCGGACGGATACCAGACGCAGATGTGAACCCAGCCTTACATATTATACTTACTCTGGTGTTCTGGGGCACTTTTTATCTAAGGTTTTGCCATATTTATGATTTTCTCTATTTTTTTTGTATTTTTAATTAGTAATTTTATAATGTATAATTTTATCATTTTTTTCCTGATTGGTTTATTACATGTACAGTATTGGTTTGCACTGGAGTCTCTGCCCATGAATTTGATAAAACAGGAAGCTTCAAAATATTGGCAAATTTTTCTATCGGTTCCTTAAATTCACCTGCAGCTGTGAGGAAAAGAGATAAATGAAACTGATATGTTTCCGTAAAATGAGCTTTCCATACAAGATATGTCTAGTCTATAGGTGGCAGACTACAGCCAGGAATTAACTTGACAACTCATACTACCATGAAACCAGTTACAAGAGTAGACTTGACATTATCAACAGTAGAGCTCAATAAATTTCATATGATGGTATTAGATCTATTAGAAGAGGATTTTTTTCCCTAATTTGCCAAAACTCTTTTTGGAAAAAGAAATATGAAATGGTTACCCATCATAGAAAATGATGGATAATGGAATGCTTTGCTGCAGTACCCAGCACAGTGACGCTACGATCACACTAGCGTTCGGGTCTCCGTCGTTCAGGTCTGCACGGGAACCCCAAAGACAGAGCCCTGTCCGTTTAAAAAGTTGTTACCTGCAGAAACGATTTCACTATGTAACACAAATTTTGTTCCAAGCTTTTAAATGTTATATTCCAGTTGCTTATGTCTAAAACAAATTAAAAATTGCTTACATTCATCATAAACTTCGCTTTTGTGACCACGGCAACGAAAATTTATGCATTTTTACTATAGAAACAGACGATTTTGCATCTTCTCATTTATACAGTCAGACTAAGAACGCTATATGCATTGCAAATTTACACAGATTACCAAAAACTGTTCAGAAGTGTGCGGTTTTCCGAGATTTACGACTATACTGCAAATTAGTTTCACGAATCAATCCCCAAATATAGTCGCCCATCATGTTTTCGTTATATTGTCCTTGGTAACGGCGTTCAAAGTTCATAATGTCCTGGTGAAAGCGCTCGCCTTGCTCCTCTTAATAAGCTCCCATGTTCTCTTTTAACTTATCAAGATGAGCATCAAGGATATGGATTTTGAGTGACATCCTGCAGCCCATTGCAGCATAGTTCTTTATCAGAGTCTGAACCAGTTGTACATAGTTTTCATCTTTATGATTGCCTAGGAAGCCACGAACCACTGCGACAAAACTGTTCCAAGCTGCTCTCTCCTTCCTATTCAGCTTCTTGGGAAATTCACTGCACTCTATGATCTTCTTGATTTGTGGTCCGACGAAGACACCAGCTTTGATCTTTGCTTCAGACAGCTTAGGTAAAAGATCTTGGAGGTAATTGAAAGCTCTCGACTCCTTATCTAGAGCCCTGACAAATTGTTTTATGAGCCCCAACTTGATGTGTAGTGGTGGCATCAGCACCTTGCGTGGGTCCACCAGTGGCTCCCACTTTACATTGTTCTTCTCCACAGTGAACTCTGTCCACTGAGGCCAGTACCGTCTGTGGTAGTGCGCTTCAGTATCCCGGCTGTCCCAAAGGCAAATAAAGCAAGGATACTTAGTAAAACCACCTTGGAGGCCCATCAGGAATGACACCATTTTGAAATCTCCGATAACTTCCCAGTTGTACTCATCATACTTCAAGGCACCTAGCAACATCTTGACACTGGTGTATTCCTCTTTCAGGTGCACCGAGTGAGCTACAGGAAGAGACGGATACTTGTTCCCATTGTGAAGCAGCACGGCTTTGAGGCTCTTGCATGAGCTGTCTATGAAGAGGCGCCACTCATTCGGGTTACAGGTGATACCTATAGCCTCGAATAGACCGGCCACATTGTTGCAGAAGCACAGTCCATCTTGATGACTGAAGAAGATGGAAAAAACTTGGTGACGCTTTCTCTGATGTGTGACTTGTACGCTTTCATCTAATAAGTTCCATTGCTTGAGCCTTGATGTCTCACAATTCCAGAAGCTACTTAAGTATCTTGAAATATTGCGAATATCCTTAAAAATAGATCAATTTCAAAATATCATTGTGGTGACCACAAAAGCAAAGTTTACAGGGAATAATAACTTTTTTCTATTCATTTAAGGTACAAACAATCAGGAAAACATACTTAACAACTGGGAACAAATATTTTTTTGTAATTGTTACATGGTGTTTTCAGCCAGTTTTATACTGAAACCAGTGGAGAGAAAAGTCCTCCTTGCAGGACTCTCCGCCAATTTTAAGCAGAATCTGCAGTGGAGTCTCCCACGCAGATGTGAATCCAGCCTGAGTGGAACCAGGGCTGTCCACCATAAAAGTTCCCCAGTACTAAACTAATGCCATGGTCCCCTCATGCCCACGATTAGTAGGGGTTCCAGAGTGAGGACCTTCGCTGATCAGAAATTTTAGCGATATATACCATAACATTCATCGGAATACCTCGGTAAGGGCCATCAAGAAAAACCCTTTAATAGAATTGTTACCTTGTTTAGAGACTTAGTAAGCGGTGCTTGCTTTTTTGTTACAGAGGTTTTATAAAACCGTTATTTTTAGAAAACCTTGATAAGTTTTTATCGTTCTTGGACATTTCCTCAGTTAAGGCTATTAAGTATAATAGTATTACATGTCAGTTACTTAAGTAAATGGCTGGCCATGTCATAGATCGATGGGCCAGGTCTAGCAAAGCAAGATGCTTTTGGGTAATAGATGGAAATGCCAAATATAATGTTTATATGCCATAATAGGACACATGGAGGGTTGTGAGACCACCTTAACCGCTGAATGATAGTTACACAGAATGCCTGGATACACTGCCTAGCAACTACAGACTTCTGAAGAAATAGCTATCATTATAATTGTTTTACCATAAATGTATATTAGTCAAAGAACACATTAATATATTGCTTAAGAGAGTTCGATGCAATGTGTGTTTAATACTTTCAGGTATCAGTGGAGGATCAGTGATCTTAATATTCAGAGACAGACTGAACAAACTCCTCTGTGGATGTGGCCACATGGTGCTGAAATCAGTCAGGTCAGTGCAATGCTGTGTACCTTTAAGGCTGGTTGCAGACGAACGTGTGTATTTTGCGGTCCTTTTTTGCCGACAGAGTGTCTTCAGTGTGTCTTCAGCATCAGTGCCGTATGTCCGCAAAAACTGACAGTGTGCCATCAGTGTGTGATCCTAGTTTGTGAATCCACAAAAAAAAAAAACACAGGAGACATCTAATGATATCCCTAGCTTGTCCGCAAAAACAGACGGCACACTGATGACACACGGAGTACATCAGTGTGCCGTACTTGGTTTTTAGTCTTCCATAGGCTTCTATGGATGAATCCGTTCCGCAAACACTGAATAGAATAGGACCTGTTCTATATTTTGCAGCATGGACTCTCGGCCTGCACACTGATCAGTGGAAATCACGGTCGTGTGCATGTGCCCATAGAAATGAATGGGTCAGTGTGCTACTCAGTAAAATCACAGATAGCACACTGATCTCGCCCACGGTCGTCTGCAAGAGGCCTTAAGCTGTGCATCATTGTTTCCGTGTACCTCCCCCTCCCCTTTTCATGCAGTCTTCCTGAGTTCACTTTACCTGATCATAGAGAGAATTGTGTGGCTGTAAAGTTATTTCTGCACAGTCCTCTCTATCTCCTCTTTGTATTGCAAGTAGAGAGCAGAAAGCTGAACTATCAGTATTTAGCATATGATTAGTTATGCAGATTCTTGTCATGTAACTGCATTGTTACTGTTTTGCTGCTAAAAATCCTAAGTTTAATTTTTATTATTTTGTTAGTATTTTGTAAATCCACCTTTGGCTTTCAACACTGCCTGAATCCTTCAGGACATGCTCTCGATCAGATCCAAGCATTTTCTGACCGAAATCTGATCCCAGGTGTGACATATGCTAAATAATTCCGTCAGATTTATGTATGAGATAGCCAAGATGATTGTCTATAAGATGATGGTAGTCTCACATTGGAAGCTGTAGTGGATGGTGAGATATGGAGCATGAAAGTCAAAAGTTCTAAACATTGTTACCCTTTTGCTTGTCAGTGTATGAAATAATTCACACCGGTAATTAAAATATATAAAGTAATTGCGACAAACACATTTCCATAATAAGATAGCTGCAAAGTGGGTCTGTAATTTAGTGATCATCGCTGTCATCTTATCCTTCATCACACGGTATATATAGAACACATTTTCAACAAAATTCCACACTCATTTATGTGCTTATATACCAGTAAACCGTGTGACTACTGTATATTATATATACTATATATACTGTATACTATATACTGTATACTATATACGTTGCTTCTATACCAGTAGACCATGTGACTACTGTATACTATATACTGTGCTTCTAGACAATGATACATTGTTTTAAACAATCAATTCTCCACGAAACCATTTTTTTGCATTTTCCATATTCATGTATCATTCCTACTTGCCTTCTGCTAGAGTTATTCTTCATCTTGTGCACATGAAGTAATAGGAGTCCTCTCTGTCTAGACACATCTAAACACCTGTTGTTCTTGCAGATGCTTCAATCAAAAACTAATCCAATGCAAACCACAAGATGCCCACAAAATGTTTATAAGCACGGACATCTATCTATAGCCGTAAGAATATACATTATACAGTATAATATACATCAATATTATATTACAAATATTAAACCTGTACCTGTTTAAATATATACACTATTCTCTATTTATACTCTATACTGTATATTTATAATCTATCTATCTATCTATCTATCTATCTATGTATCTATCCTGCTTCTTCTCGTCATATTTTCTCTATAGACTCTTTGTAAAGGTTCTGAGACCTTTTCAGTCTTCAAAAATATAAAGTAATACAGTAACATCATGATATTCGGTGCGTCCCATGTGACCCCTGATTCTTCAGTGGTGACCCCTGGTGCCTGACGTCACCCAGGAGGCCAGAAGAGACCAGAAGAGAGAGAGAGCACCAGTTGCTGTGAGGAGGCCCAGAAGAGGTGAGGGAAGGTGAATATAACTCTTTCTCTCCTGGGCCTCCACCTATTATACACTGGAATCTGAAGAGACCCCAGAGTATAATAATTTCACTTCCGGTTCTATCTGAACATGTTTGGACCGAAATGAACTGGATGGTCAACTCGTTCGAACCCGAAATGAATCTCCAGAGGTTCACCTATATCTAGTCATACATGTCAGGCTGGGTTCACACCAGCGCTTGTTCTACGTTCGGGAATTTCGTCCCCAAATCTGCTTGAAAAATGCCCCCAAGCGGACCCGAAGAAAGGAAACCCGAGCGCAAGTGTGAACCTAGAGTAAGGGGTATGATGCAGGTACAGTATTTCTGTGGGTACAGTATTTTGAAGTGGTACAATGGGAAAACAGTGACTACTACAAGAGCAGTCGCAGCACATGACATGGCCAAAGTTGGGACTTTTGTAATTATAGTGATGTCATCACTAGCCACTGACTGCCACTGTCATGAGCTGTGATGTCATGCTGACCATATGTTACTGAATAGTGCAGACAGTGACTGGCTGCATAAGAACTGGGGTATATTTTAAAAGGGAATATACTATGAAGTTTGATTTTTGCTATTTCCATTTCCTACTTAGAACTATGGGAAAATGCAGCATTTCCCCAGGTAAAATTAACATGCTGCACTTTTCAAAACAGATATTAATTCATTTAACAATATGCAAATGAGCAGTCTGGGGCACCAAGGGCAGCTCCATTGCTCCAAACTGCTTTATACGCCAATGAGAACATAGGGCCAGGTGAGATTTCAGCAAAGCTCCCAGGCCCAGTCACTCAAAAAAGGGAAGAGGGTATATTATTTCAGTGTAAGGCATTGCTTATTGGAGCACCGGGCTGCCCCAGGAGCTTCAGATTTCTCATTTGCATATTGTGAAATAAATTAATATCTTGTTGATAGAGGCACGAATTTTCATGGGAAAGATCTGGCTTTTCAGAAAGCAATACACAATGTTTCGTGTTTGTATATAAATCTGCAAGCATACAGCCGACCATCAACTAAAGTTAGTCGCCACCAAAATCGGTTTTTCGAACCTCTGTGGGCTGTAATGGTGTATGGGCTAGACTGGCAGACTTGTGGGTGATTTGTGTATTGTGGGCATGTGTTTTTCAAAAAATGAGCTGGTCAGAAATCTTATAGGTCTAACCCATAGGGATAGCTTACAAAATATCTGATAATAATATTTTTCACTTACCATATGGACTATCTCCAGAACTGATATTCTTGAGGTTAGGTATTGCAGTTACCACTGAATCACCAGATGATTATCTCACATTTATTTGCTTGTACCATATCAGCCATAGCACGGAAGTGGCATACAATAGAGATCTCTGTGATAAGTGACAGACTGAATATCAACTACACGTATGAATATATGACAGCTTGTAACCAACACAAATGTGATAAGTTTTATAAAGCATGGGATATTTGCTCTGGCTCAACCCTTGAAAATATGATAAGGAAACCTACTGAGTAATGGCGCATTCACATGGCTGAAACTCGGTCCATGTGTTGGCCGGATTTACTGGCCTGCACCTTATGCTGGGAAAGGGACTCCTAGCAGAGAAGCACAGAAAATCCGGTCAACACATGGACTGATTTTCACAGCTGAAACTTTTTTGTGCGAATGCGCCCTTACCGTTAACCTATTTTATGCCAATTTGCATTTCCTGAAACTGACCTGTGACTGTTGTCCTGTTACAGTCAATTTGTAACCATTGTTTTATTTTCTCCCTTTTGTTACGAATGTACTGTTCTTAGGCTTCATGTACACAACCGTCATTTTATCTGCAATTGTGGGAATGCAATTTGGGATAAAAGTACAGACCCCTGCATTTCAATGGGCCCATAAACACAGCCGTAGTTTTTGCGGCTGTGTGTCCGAGACACATTTAAGGGCCATAAAATACTGGTGCAGGTAATAATAATAACTGAAGCAGAAACCTGGAAGGTTTGGGGCAAACATTCGTGTAACAAACATTTTGTTCATAAATGTATATCTTTGTGTGTCATATTCTCCCTATGTTATAAAAAAAAGCATATATAATTAATTAAAATATATATTTTAACTTATTTATTAAAATATTTTGAATAAAACTTTTTTTCATAAAACACGGAATGGACACGGAAAAAAAATGCCTTGTTTTACAGTACATGTCATGTATACCTTCAGAAATGCCGGCGGTTTCCCTATAGGTATAATTGAAGCAGAAAGATTTTCTGTGAAATGTGCTGCAGGAAAACCACAATGCATTGCCGCCATGGTTTTTCCTGCAGTGCTTTTTTTGCTGTGGCCCACTTTGTGGAGCCTTAGCCTAATAAAGCTCACTTTCCTTTGTGTCACTTCTTTTTACCAGTTTAATCTGGTAAGCACCATGTGTTTGGGGTGATCGGACAGTCGTCGGAACGTTCGTTGTTGATTATGTGTTGGGCTCAGGTGGTTGTATGAATGATGTCTGTCTAAAATCTCATGGTGACATTTAGCTCCTATGTTACTCTCTGTGTGCAGGATTTATCATGTGTTTGCGCCTCTTTGAAAGACTCTTTCACTAGGCTCGTCACTCTGCTTTTTTTTGTTTGGAAAGTGGGTGTGCTTTATCTTTAGTAACATTTTACACTGCATTTATGAAATGCCCCTTTTTCAAATGGCACAAGAATAGGGGCAACTGCAAGCCAGTACTGGGTAGTGTAAAAAACCTGACAGATCTCACAGCATTGGAATCATAAGTTCCATTGGCTGAATTTTGCACATAATTTATGATGCAACTGCGCCTTTTTAGTAAATTAGGTACAAGAAATGCCAAGGCATTAAAAAAAAATGTGCAAAAAATTGTGCAAATGATAAATGATCCCCATTGTTTATGGCCAGCTTAAGGCAAAAACTGCGGCGCTTAACAGTTACTACAAAGTGGATGGGATTCTAGCAAATCCCATCCACACAATACGTGCAGCGGACATGCTGCGATTTCCAAAACCGTTGCATTTTTGGAAATTGCAGCATTTCAATTATACCTACGGAAACGCCGTCGGTTTCCCAATAGGTATAATGGAAGCAGAAAGTTCGCAGAGGGAAACCTCTGCGGACTTCCTGTGAAGAGTGCTGCAGGAAAAACTGCAATGCCTTGCCACCTTGGTTTTTCCCGCAGCGCTTTTTTACTGCGGCTCACTACGTGGTGCCTTTGCCTTAGGTAAGGACACAAGTTCAGGTTATATTGATGCAGTTTATGAAGCCAGAACCAGGTGCAGATCAAAAGGGCAAGCACTTATAAAGGAGACAGATGGTATTTTTTTTCTTCTGATATACTCCTGGTCCTAGAATTGGCTTAAAAAAACTGCAACAACCAAACCTGAATGTGTGTCCTTACCCTTAATAAGTCTTACTCTCCGTGTTAGATTTATACAAATAAAAAACCCTGGAACTAATTTGTTACTTTTATATTAATCCCAGGGTACATTGCTTTCTGAAAAGCCAGATTTCCATGCTCAGAATGGTAGAATGATGTAATCCAAGGTAATGTTTCTTTTTCTTCAACAGTTTAAGATGCCATAACATTAACATTCCTTCTCTGTCCAGCTGATCCAGCAGTAAGCATTCTGCATCTCTCCCGGGTCACATTCTCTTAAAGATAAACTACAGGTGGTTATGTTATCAACACAGTGGCCAGCATGACATCAACGCTTCCCTAGAGTGATCACTATTGCTGAGAGATAGGGGCCTGAATTCTGTTTACTTCAGAAATAATAAGCTTCAGATTTCCATTCAACACAGCTAATTGATTGCTAATGCTTCTGAGATCATCCCTGAGACTCCTCTGCCTGCCTGTCTATGAAGCTGCCTTGTGGCCTTTCAGTAGATGCTGAAATGCTGTTCCCCAACAGGTGTTTTTGGTTGGACTGGAATATGATACATATCATCCTGTTCTGGGAAGATATACACAGGTTCATTCAAACTCAAGATGTATTATATTTTGGCATGGGCTTCGACTGCTTGAAAAGGAGAACTCCTTTGCTGGTTCACACTCTCCTGCGTATTCCATGTGGCTTAAAAAGAACCTTTCACTACCTCTGCCATCTCCAGTTCTTTTCCTTTAATAGGTGCCGCTTTACTATTTCCAGTGCCGTTGGAATTTGTTCTGTAGCCCCCACTGTTCTCAAGCAATCTCTACTGTAAGTTTCGGTGCCTGAAATGCTAACTAGACTCTCTAAAGTCAAGTGGGTGGTGTCAGAGAGCACGCTCCAATCAGAGGTGGATAGCTAGAGCTTTAAGAGATGCCCCTTTGTTTACTTTTGCCCAACACCACCCACTTAACATTAGAGAATCTAGTTAGAATATCAGGGACCGAAAAAAGCTGCATAGACTGCTCGAGAATGGTGGAGGCTACAGAAAAATTCCAACTGTGCCGAAATCAGTGACCATGAACTTGAGTTGGTGGTAGTGGTGAAGGGTTTTTTTTTTTTAATATTAAACAAACCAAAAAATATAACCAATGACCAACCACTGGGAACTGGCAGACATATTTCTCTCTTTGCCACCAAGGCCACAGTGATCTGGAAGTGCAGGTGCTGATTTCCAAAAGCTCAAACCCTTAGGAAGACATATTATGCATATTGGCCATCTTTGAGAAGACCACTCCTCCAATACAATTGTAGGTAACCTTCTTAAAGAGTTTCACTGTACCCATCCTTAACTCTTCCCCATTATAGCAGCTAACACTTCTAGGTTTCCATTGACTGTACTTTAGCTGCTTAATACTCAGTATGCATTCAGAGACAGTGTCCTGCTCTATAGCCTAAGCTCTTGTCTATAGAATGGGAGCAAGGGCTGTAGGATACTACATTGTAAAGACTTACTATACACTGAAACATACAGTATTTTCTAATTTATTTTTATCTTTGGATTGACACAGTGCTTAGGTAGTCTGAAACTCTCCTCCTGCTGTTGGCTAGTCCATCCAGGAGCAGGAGGGAGTGTCTGAGACTACCAAAGCACAGTGTGCATAGAGTGCAGATGTAGCATCCATGAAATTATCACTTATGCAAATTGCTGAGTGTGGCCACCATTCACTTTGCAAAGTGCAGAAATCCAAAAATTAAAATACGCGACAAATGTTCATTTGGCGAAGCTTTCGTTACATTCAAATTCTTTGTTACAACTAAAAATAAAAAAAAAGAAAATTGAGACACAAGTGCAATAGGAAACAACACAAAGGATACATATAATCTTTTCCCAGACTTGATTTAATGCATCTTCCATTTCTTTGAGAAACGATACATAAAATTCCAAATAATTAATTTGCAATCCTGGATTTTGCATCTATATAAGAAAATTTCAGCATGTAATCTCATTTTCTTTTCTCCCCCATAACAAATCTATTTCTGAATGTCATTAACAGACATACAATGGATGCCTGTGTATATATGGGGCTAGGAACTGTCAATGTAATTATTTCTTTAATGGTTTTATAGGGAAGCTTGTGAGAATATGGTCACTTGCCTAAAGATTTCAACCTGTCCATCTCAACCAAATCTATTTAAGAAGATTTAGCCGTAATTGCTTTCTGCTAGGAGTAGTAATTCTGCCACCACAGATAAACCAGGGCGATCTAAATTGCATTTTATTGTCTTCTTAATTGTTTCTGGATTGCAAGTAATCCATTCTAAGGGGAAATCCATACTAAAAAAGATGACATTAAAGAGCACTAAATGATGTTGTTTGTGCCCTTTGCCTTTTGTAAATAGTATTAATACATATCTGAATACCAAGAAATGTAATGGGTTTAACTTAAAAAAAAAATCTGGAGACATTTTTCATAATTTTCAGTAAAGTAATGATCTCAATGATGATGATTGTTTAATTAACCTATTGTACATGGCTGCACTTGCTTCTCTGTCTTAAGTATCTAAAATTGATGACTTAGTATAGACATGGTATTGGCTTAACCAAATGTTCAATATGAACTTTGCCTCCACATGTATTTTAATCCATAACCACAAGTACTTTATAGAGCTTTACATTCTATATAGACTGTACAAACAAATTCAGTGGGTTGTACAAGCAATATTAAGGCTGAGTGATAGTATGCTCTTGCTGGACTGTAGTAGTACCTGTACTGGCATGGAAGACAGATGGCAAACTATGGACTGATGAAATAAAATTCTATAAACGTCTTTTCCATTGTTTTGTTGAATCACATTTATTTTGTGTAATTTTTTAAGTGTAATCAAGTTTTATTGAAGTTTTATATGTAACAAAACAATAACAATACATGGCATAGCATACCAGAAGGTGCATAAACAATGCCATAAGCCAGTGCATAGGCAAACCATCAAGTCCAAAACAGGCATGTCAAAGGAAAAACAAATATGAAAACAATCAAGGACTGAGAAAAAGAAAAAGTGAACTGTGAGAGGCATCAATACAAAACCCTGCCCATGGTATCCAGGTCAACAATGAATCAAAGAGTCTTACAGGGACCACAAAACCTTGGAGAAGAGCAAGAAAGTAGAATCAGTAAGAAACAGGGCAAAAAGCAACAAATAAACAAAGACACAAGAGGGGGACAGGCAACAAAGGAGAAGACAAGAGGATGGAGAGGGGGGAGTCTGGGGGGAGGGGCAGAAACCGCCGGGGTAATAGAGGGGAGTCTCTCAGGACCAGGACGGCTTATGAGAAGAGAGTGGAAAACTCCGAAGATTCCTGGAACGCAACCCACGGCCGCTAGAGGGAGTCTGTGGAATTCTCCGCAACCAAAACCTCAATCCTCCTGATGAGAAGGAACTCCTGTAGCCAATCCATCAATGAGAGGGTTGTAGTGCTTCGCCAGTGCTGAGGAATAACCGTCCTGGTGGCCGTGAGAAAATGACGCAGGAGAACTCCCTTAACCTTGGATATCTTATCCAGGACAAGGGAGAGGAGAGCCAGTTGGGGAGAGGGAGCCACGGGGCGACCGCTAACTTTAGTATAAAAAGAGAACACGAAGGACCAAAAGGACTGAATTTCCCTGCACTCCCACCAAATGTAGAAGAAAGAACCCACAGCAGAGCCACAGCGCCAGCAATTGTCAGAGACAGTACGATAAAACTTGTGAAAGTGGTCTGGGCACTGGTACCAGCGGGTGAGGATTTTAAAAAATTTTCCTGGGTGCTACAGGACAGCGGCAATTTGTGAGCAAACAGGAAGGAACGAGCCAAGTCAGAAGGAGAGAGATGTAAGTCGAGTTCTGTTTCCCAAAGTCTGGTGTAGGGGGGAGGCCAGGAGTGGCGACCGTCAGGAGGATGTCGTAGAGGAGCAAGAAGGTACGCTTAGGGGACTCGGTCTGAAGGAGGATACTCTCCAAGGCAGTAGGTGTAGAGGAGAGCAGGGGCAGCAAGGAAAACTTGCAGCGAAAGTCAGTTAATTGGTTGTATTCCAGCCAGGAGCAGACACTCGCAGTTGGCTGAGGGAGGGGAACGGTGTCGACCCAGCAACCTTACCTAGCCTAATGTCATCACTAGCAGACCAACAAAGGAATCGATGAGCAGAGAGACCTGGAGGAAACATAGAGTTCAGAAAAAGAGGGCTTAATGGTCCTGGGACCCTAGCCAGCGACATTTTGCATTATTTTTTATGTAGTTATGTAAAGATGTTTTCTCATTTGGCTTCTGCATCTAGAATGTATATACACTACATAGAAAGCAGCAGAATCATTCAGGCAAACTCTCCTAGACCTCTCCTGAAGTTAGAGGGGTTATTCAGCCCCAATGCATGTTTAATACTGATGCCGTATCCTCAGGATAGGCCATCAGTATCTGCTTTGTGCCGGACCCAGCACAGATCAGCTCTTTTGCTAGCCTCCAGGCGCTGCAGAACACAAGGGAGTAGATGCAGTCTGCACCTACTCTAGTAACAGGATCAGAGCTGCAACTCCATCCACTCTATAGCAATGGCACCTAGAAACTACAGCCCCACTCCTATCCTGTGGATAGGTCATCAGTATGAAACATGGCTAAGATAACCCTTTAATCTAACCTCTAATCTAAAAGGAAACAAAATAAATTTAGTAGCTTCAGAGCCTGAGATCTTGTCTGACAATTGAGCACAAAACAGAAAACTGCTGCTTGTATATATATGGCAGAATCCAAACAAAACAACATTTTTGCTTAAAATGTGTTGTTTTTTGAGCACAAAATACCTGCAATTCAATAGAAAAAAAAACACCATGCAAATGTGTCCATAGCCAACAAGCTTTGAATGAATCAAATGACCTGAGAAACGTAAATTCTTAAAGAGAGCAGAGGCATGAAACACCACAAGTGTGTGAAGACATGATAAGTGCAGGGGTAGGATGGCTATCACAAGCGGAAGAGATAGTTCTGTTAGGGCTGATAACAGGATGTTAGAGACGAGACTTGTACAGGGCACTGAGGTGAGATTGTCTTTTATAAGCCATTGCTAGGGTTTTGTATGTTGTTCTCTAGCTGCTTGGTAGACAGAGGAGAATCTGGGATGGTCTGTCTGAGAAGTAGAGGTAAATGTTAACAGTTTAGGTTCACAGCTTATTAGACATAGAGATAAATACTGTGAGTACAGTCACACCAACACAGTGTACAGTAAAATTGATGCTGCCAACAGGTGACTGTACTAAGAGTCTTGACCTTTGGATCTATATGGGAAAGGTCATATCCTTTTGAACCAGTAGGGGATCTAAAGCAGGCGATCTGAGACTCAGAGTAACACCTCTTATTAGGGAGAGACTGGTACAGGGACTTATTACATAAAATAAGACCTCATTGGTGAAAAAGAGGATTTTTTTCCTAGGGTGATGAGAAGCAAAGACCACGAAACAGCTGTCTGAAGATGACTTGGCTATTATTCCCAGATTATTGCCTTAGGATTCTTTGAAAACCAGATGTTAATCTATAGGAAGGTACCTTCCAATAGGTGGCACTAACAGCAAATTCCTCATTTTCACCAGTGTGGTTTTATTTGTATTCCTTACCTTGGAGTAACACTGGTAGTCCATGATTGCCAGCATCTCTGCTTTTCCAGCAGTAAAGGATCCCATGGATGTTGTTCCTTGTCCCTGCTCTCTTATGCTGTGCTTGCCTCTTTTTTCAGCTCACATATGCACCCTATGTCTGGCTCTAAAAAGGACCAGCTCATGCTTGAACCATGTGTCTACAGCCAATAATGGTAGTCTCCAGAATTTTTAAGGCACGTATCTCTATAGAAAGCTACCTGAGCAATAAAGTGCCTCATGCCTTTCCACGTTGTCTTTGTTCATGCTACCTGTATGCCCATGTTTGACCAGTGCTTGGATACCAACTCAAACCTGTGCTGCCTACCCTGACCTCTGCCTCGATAGCTGACCCTGAACCTGTGGCACCTTTCCAGAGCAGTGCCTGGATACCAACTCTGACCTAGTGCTGACTATCCTGATGAGTACCTGGATACTTGACTCTGTAGTGGTGCTGCAAGCCCTGACTATAGCCTGCTCTCTGACCTCTCTTGCACCTGTTTTGTCAGTGCCACCCATTGACTTTGCTTAACCTTCTTGGGTCAGCTATCACCAACACCAGGACTACTACAAGAGATAGCAACCTGGTGGTCTCCCTGCATTGAAATCCAGATAATGGTTTAAGGGTGAAAACCATGGGACCATTTAGACAATGCCTTCAGAAGTAGACCAAGGTCAAAATGTGTGGTGACAGTGTGTCCACACCTGCTGCCTTACACTTGTTTTGCATCAAAATTGTGTTAAAGTGGGTCCATATAATTTCCAACCACTTTGAGGAGTAAATAGACCTGCATTACTATCATATGAAAGTTGTTCTCCCATAAGAAGTTCTCATGGGGAACATGATATCAAACCAACTGCAAGATAATTCTGTAAGAAATGTAAAGAATATATGTTTTCCCAATGGTCCACTTTTTTCTGATTCACGGGGTATGAGCCTGTCTGTTATCAGGAGTTCAGTGCAATATGTAGGTTTAGAATGTTATCTCACTCTTTAAAAACAAAATTTCACTTTTTGTCAAAAAATAAGTTATAATATGCCATTGACCAATTTAGAAATCGCTCAAAAGAGCTAGAACTAGAAAGGTTGTTGTCAAGGTAAATAGTAAAAGGAGAAATTGCCATCTCACTGTAATATGTCTAGGAAAGACTAGTAGAAGGAGCCATCCAAGATCAAATATTCATGGTGTATCCTTATGATAGGTTATCAATAGAATATTGGTGGGGGATTGACGCCTCCATTGATCTATTGGAATCAGATGGCTCCATACACTGTGCAATGGCAGTACAATTCACAATGGAAGCTGAGCTACAATGTCATAGCACGGCCACTGCACAGAGTATGGATTTTTCTGCTTCTATACACTGCTTCCAGTTCCTAAGGTTAGGCCATCAATATCTGATCTTGGGCAACCCCTTTAAGTTACTAGTATGGAAGAGACTTGATCTGAGACTGCAATATTTAATATTCTTGCATTGACAAAGCGTACTAAAGAATTTAGCCAGTAACTGATTCTAGTATCAATGTGATGGACCTGTGAAAAGTGTGTGAAATCCCTATCTGTATACTAAAATACACACCAAGGGTCCAGTGAGTCCACATGATAAAACAGGAATTGCATAAGGTTCTGGCTTGTCAGCAGAATTTCCATAGATATACCTAGTTGATCTAAGAAAGAGTCATGGGTGAAATAAAAATTTTACATAAAAATATGTTTTTATTTTATTCTACATTTTAACAACAATGTAGTAGTAAAATAGTAATTGCTTAATAAAACCTTAGCACACTTGTAAATATATTCCCCAGGATTAGGAACAGTGTCATTAAATGTTACTGAAGAAAGCGCTGTGTATATTTGCTATATTTCTGATTATCACTTATTTGCACAAGTGTGTGCCCCTTAGATAAAGATGAGAAAAGCTCCTATCATTACATCCAACCCATCATAAATATCAAAGCAGAATAAACATGGCTCATATGGTGGTAAGCTCATAGACAGACAAGGGGGGTGGGGGAGGAAAGGTCGGTGTCAGGCTCTATGTTGATTCTTGTAATCTAATTGAACAGCTTGATAATATTTAAGCAGACACAAGTTTAGAGAGGTTCATGCAAAACGGCATAAGCCGTCTGATCCTGCCGCTTGAGCTTTAAAGGCATGAGGTGTCTTGGCTCTTGGGCTGGCTGATTATACAAGGCCTGTGATGGAAACTGCTAGTGGGCGGGCAGCATGTGCAGCGACACTTCTATTATAGTAATAGGAGCGGTGCTGTAATTCCCCAGACCTACCGCTGTGCAGTGGACCAGGCTGCTGCCTATTATTTGAATAGGAGCAGTGCTGAACGCTCCACCCGGAGGCTGCTGGAGCAGATGATCTGTATGGGGTCTGGGTATCGGACCCCACAGATACCATACTGATAACCTATCCCTTTTAAATTTGCTCCTATCTGATCTACCACAAACTAGACTCACACCATTACAATTTATCTGCTGACTATTTCTGCAAGTTTCTTCATTGGTTTTCTGTCAGCCTACGAAATAAAATTAGTTATTCAGTTTTACCTTGAAATCTTTTCACAAGTGCCATCCTCTACTCTGCTGTTTTGCTTTTCTTCCTCTCTTCTTTCACCACCATCTTTCACACATGGGTGCAGGATGTCTCCTGTGCTGCCCCCAATCTCTGGAATTCTCTCCCTTGTACATAGTAGATTTACCTCTACCTTCATCTCCCTCTGTACTATAAATGACAATTTAGCAAGAAATGAGCCATAACCCCATTAACTGTTTCTTTACCCGGCCCTTACTGCATCAAATGTAAACTTACTTAAGCAGGACTCGCCTCTCTACATGTTGTACTGAGGTCTGTATTTGCCAGTTCTGTTATGTAATATACACTGGTGCTTTCTAAAACGTTAATAGTGATGGTGAGTAGATATTAGAAAAAATTTCACCAAACAGGGGCTCATAGAGGGGGGTCCAGAGCAAGGGATCCCCTCTTAATAATATCCATATGCCTTAGTAGATCATATAGTCAGAGTTTGTCCTGACTAATTGTCCTCGGACAGCTTTTTTTTTTTTCACCATAATGATTTTCCATGACCTAATGTACAATGTCTCCATGTCAATGTCTGATAGGTCATCAATATCAGGTCAGTGACACCCAGCGCCCCGACGCTTGGCTAAGTGCCGAGAATATAATATTGATGAACTATATTAGATCGGTGGGGTCTGACACCTGGCATCCCTGACAATCTACTGTTTCAAGAGTCTGTGGCTTTTGGATGAACAACGTGATATATTGTATAGTGCCTGTACTTGGGAATGCACTCTATCTCATTTTTTTGAATAGGGCTGAGCTGGAGCATGGCCATGTGATGAATGAACGTGACTGTCCTGAGAAGGGGGTGCAGCACTCTGACAGGCATTGTAACCTCTACAAACTGATTGGTCACGGTGCTCGGTGTCACAGACCTGATATTGATGTAGCTTGTGAGCCCTATACGGGACAGCGACTGACAATATCTGTAAAACGCTGCGGAATATGATGGTGCTATATAAGTAAGCATAATAAATATATATCAGGCATTGACATGGAGACATGGAGGTCATCTAAATCATTATGGAAGAAAAATATATATATTTTTTTCATTTAAAGTTGGTGTAAACTACAATGTAGCTGCAGTGTGTGAATGTGAATGCACAGATGCTTGTACAGTAGCATACGTAATCCCTAGACACTATGTACTCCAGTGCCACCATATTGAGCCTACATATTCACCCCTAGAAGCATTATGCCTACGGGGAACACCTCCAATGGAGCATGAAACTATTTTATTTTCCTCTCAGAGGAAACCTATATTCATATAAAATTGTGTCCATTGTTTAATATCCACATTCTCAATAACCTGATTATTAATACAGCCATATTTTTTTGCACCCTATGAGACACATAAGATTAATGTTAGGAGATCCTGCAGGTTTGGGTTACACTGTGTGACCATGTAAGAGGGGCATGGGGTTGTCCTGACTTTCCTCTACAGCAGATATCAGGGAAGAGAAAGATCAGGACATTGGATTTTGACATGTCCAACACTATGTGTTGTGTTTAAGAGAGGTAAGCTACCACCATAGGTGTTGATAGCAGTTTACGCCCCTCTTTCCATTCAGTACACATGTATGTTTGGTCAAGCCAAGAATGCATGTGTATGGAGAAGTGGGAAACCATATGGGGGAGTCAGGAGGAACAAGCTTTCAGGTGACAACTCTCTAAAGTGTATTAGCAGCTTTATATAGGGTTGATGCTAGAATGGAGGGTTAGACGTAGGTTGTCCCTAGGTTGGTGTGGATTCCAGTAGGTGGTGCTGCCTTGGCTTTGGTTGTGTTAGCTATGGGGTCTCGTGAGCTCGGCCTGCCATCACGGTTGTCTGAACCGAGCCTAACCCATTTAATTTCATTTCATGGTTAGAGCTCTGTCTTCGATACATTTTTGACTGAAGTCAAAGTGGAAAGAAGTGATGAAAAGTAAGAAAGTGTCTGCGTAAAACACTTTTCTTTTTCCTATATAATTATACATGTAAGCTGTAAATAAAATGGAGCGGCTAATGAAGGTTGGAAATGAAAAAAGACAGATGGAATTAGAGGAAGGAGTGCAGTCATCCGCAGTCTATGCCAAATTTATAAGTATTAGACTTCATACAGAATTGTATATGCATCAGCAAAGAAAAAAAAAGTGCGAAATCCTAGAAGCAAACCTCTTAGAGAGCCGTATGAAATGTACTTGTGCCCACATTCTGCTTTATGCACGAAGGGACAAAAATCAACATAATTCACTGTAATTTATGTTAAAGAGGAATTGATTGAGCTGAGATTTTCTCGTAAGCGGCTTTAAATCATACAAAATAGCAACTTAATTAGCCATGAAAATATCAGCTAAAGGACTATTTTTTGTACAGTAAAGCCATCTGTAATAGGATTTTTGGCCACGGCACCATTTAATTCAAATTACTTTGCTGATATAAAAACAAGAAAATCTGATGACTAAGAAATGTACGAAAATGGAAACAGCTGAATAAATGAGGAGCTCCGAGTGTATATATTACATGCGGGGCATACAGGTGTGTGGTTAATAGCAATATAGCATTACAAAGGACATCCATCACAAAAAAGGAAGCTTGCCTCCTATTCTCATACAATTAGAACAATTCATGATATGTGGTGTATCTATTGGCAGAAAGGATGCTAGATCTCTGGTGGTCTGGTAGGAAAATAAAAAAGGTGGAACAAGGAACAATGGGGCAACTATAGCGAAACATGAAATGGGATCTTATGTATCCCAATATAAAAATGGATGATTAGTAGTCAGTCAACAGTGCTGAAATCCGAACATTCACACAACTTGACGGCATGGAGATGTTTTTCTGGTTAGGCTGCAATGTGTGATTGTTGAATCCAAGTTAGGCCAAGGTCCGATGTAGTGTAAATGCTGCAATTTTGCCGTGACGTTTTACAGTACCTGCAAAGTGGATAGGATTCTGGCTACTCCCATCCACACATTACAGAAGAATATCCACAGAGGACATGCTGCGATTTAAGAAACTGTTGCGTTCTTGTAAATTGCAGTATGTCAATTATACCTATAGAAACGCTGGCGTATTCCATATAGGTATAACAGAAGCAGAAAGTCTGCAGAGGAAAACTTTGTGGATTTTCTGTGAAAAGCGCTGAAGGAAAAACTGTGATGCGTTTCCTCCGCGTTTTTTCCGCACATCGTTTTTTGGCTGCAGCTCGATACGTGGAGCCTTAGCCTTAAAGGGGTTTTCACATATCAGGATTTCAGCTGACCTCCTTTTTCCTCTCCCTTCCACTTCCACTTCATTCTTGCACAGAGCTCCTGCTTGATGTAAACTGCCTAGTTATCTCTGGGTTTACATACATAGATAACAGAGACACTGCTAAAGAAACTTATCTAGCCCTTATAAGTGCTGACAAACTGAAAGCCATATGCAGTGAGAGTGAGAGAAGAGAATATAGATGGCCAGGAGTCATCATCCCGACCTGTGAGCAGGACTGTAACCTAGGCAACCAGCTGTAAACAACGAGGAGAGAAATTTAGCTGTACTTGGCAAACAGAGCAAGATAGATGAACTGGGTAATCTACTTGAGTTAGCTTCAGCTACAAGTCTGAATATGATCCTTGATATTGGAATACCCCTTTAACAGTTTGCCAGGTCTGGGCCTCCTCAATGAACCTGTGGTCAAGCCCTGTGACAGCAGCATTACCTGTAAGTGAGATACATGTGCATGCATGGGTATGTGTTCATTTTGTTACCAATGCCCATTAGATAGTAACGATGCCAAAAAGTCAACAATCTTAATATTGGATCAGTCAATAAAACAACATCAAATAATGATGAGAAATGTACCTTAAATTATCAAAATGTATTTTCTGTTGTCTAACATGTCTAACAGACTGTATGGTAACATATTTTGTGAAGCAAGTATGATGTGCAGAGGTAATATTCATCCATCTGATGTGAAATATTGCACGATACACAAAGCTGATTGAAGCTTACAGTCAATGCGAGTTGAACAGGATCCAACTATTGGCTTTTGCAAGAAGACATTCTGGGAATAGTCAATTAAATTGTGACAAAAGAGAGATGTGTGGCTTACCTCATTATTAAGAATGAAGAAGCCTTGCATTAGCTCATGTCTGCACACTGTAAGGCCTGCTCATTGTCTTGGCTTCTAAACACTGCCACGCCAAAAAGAGAGGTGAGGGCAAGGTATCTTATTCTCCCCTTAAGGTAAACATAAATTGTACAGCATTATCCTGTAGCATTTCTGTGTTTTCTATCTATCGATCTGTCTATTTATCTATATCTATCTATTGATTTGTCTATCTATCTATAGCTTAAAAAAGCTCAACCATCTTGAGTTGAAACGGTGCATTTTTGTATGGGGCAATAAACCCACATTTTTCACTATTATCTATGGAGTGCTGCCTATTTTTGCATTTTTCTATCTATCTATCTATCTATCTATCTATCTATCTATCTATCAATCATTATCTATCTATCTATCTATCTATCTATCTATCTATCTTACTTGATTATGTAATTCAATGAACACACAATATATTATATCATGGAATACATCAATTTACATGGAAACAGATAATTCCAATTCACTACTATGTTCTTCTGTATTACCCATCAGTGAGAAGGACAATTCAATGTTCTCCATTTTTGTGGCAAGAAACCATATGCATTGCCAGTAATACATTTGGTGTATTTCATCCCTCCTTTTATTCATGCCTCTTATATAGAATTTTTTATAAAATTGTCAAGAAAGGACCAGTAAATGTCTAAAACATATAATAAATTCAGTGCTAAACATGTGCAGATGTAGCAGGGTTAACCTGAACTTCTGCAATTGGTTAACCTGCTGTAATGAGATATCTTATCACAAAAACAAATTAAGTCTATGGGGGATTTCATAATTACCTCTGCGCTCTTTCTTGCTCCTCAAGCCTCAATCTGCACCTCTGGGAATGTGGGTATTGCAAGGTGGGGATCGGGGTGGGTGGAGGTGGGGTCACCTCAGTATGGCTGATTTATTAAAAGTCAGTTGGAGTGAATTAGAATGGAAATCTATGGCGCAGGTTTCCATTCTGGCGCTGGAACCTTCCACAGATTTATGAAGAGGCCTCCTCATAAATCTTTTGTTCCCTACACCAGTCAGGCCATTTATTAGGACTGGCGTATGAGACGGCAGTCTTAGGAAATGTGCCCCATTGAATTTTTGTGGTCTTCTGTGATAAGATACAGTCATATGAAAAAGTTTGGGCACCCCTATTAATCTTAATCATTTTTAGTTCTAAATATTTGGGTGTTTGCAACAGCCATTTCAATTTGATATATCTAATAACTGATGGACACAGTAATATTTCAGGATTGAAATGAGGTTTATTGTACTAACAGAAAATGTGCAATATGCATTAAACCAAAATTTGACCGGTGCAAAAGATTAATAGGGGTGCCCAAACTTTTTCATATGACTGTATCTCACTGCAGCAGTTTCACCAATTGCAGAAGATTGGGTTGACTCTGCTATATCTGTACGTCACCTTTTTATGCAATTTCAGGAGACATTTATATGTGCGGATTTATTTTATGCTTCTTGGCGGTCAGCCTTTTAACACCTCATCTATAATTGCAAGGCAGAAACATGGCAGAACTGCATTCATTTCTAATCCAAGCTGCTGTGTGACCAGTGACAGCACAGATAAGTTATTCCTGTCAGTGCAGATAGACTATGCGCTAGCACCATGTGGCCACAGTCACCAGGGGCAATAAAGTTGCATTCTCTTCTGTTGTGTAACATCATGGCTCCACTGCTCCTGAATGGAAATGAAGCAGCTATGGGGGAACCGTTTCAGTTTACCTGTCTGTACTCCAGATTTATCGGCTGTGATTTTTTAAAAAGGCACAAAATTGTCCCAATCTCTGTAACAGGGTAAGGTAGAAAGTGGGGTAACATCTTAGGACAGAAGTGTTAGGGCTTATTCACACATCCACATTTCACGTACATATGCTGGCTGAATTTTTAGTGTATGACATACATACCCATTCATCTGAATGTACTTATTCAGACATCCATTTTTCAGATGGAAGAAACTCTTTTTTTTCACTGATGCATCACACCAATGAAAGTCTATGGGTCCATGAAAATTTTTTTTCATGACCTACAAAATTCAGACATGTGAATATGGCCTCAGATTTATAGATTGATTAAGTTTATCAAACATTGTGCAAGATTTGTTGCAAATTATACTAATGCAGACTCCTGCAAATCTGATTTTAAAAATTTCCCTCATGATAGACTCCGCCATCATGCATTTTTGATAGCCAGGGGATAATGTATAGTATAAGGCAGCAATGTACAACTAGCTCTGAAGGTAGGTGTAAAGCTGGCTGTATACATGAAACAAAGTTGGTTGAAAAAAGAAATGGGCAAATCGTTCATAATGAACTGAATTGAACCCAAATATTCCAAATCGTTCAGTTTATGTGAAACAGATCAATGTGGGATTCGTCTTGGACGGTCTAAAATGGCCGCCACGCCATGCATTGTGGTAAATTATTATATTTTGGGGACCCCCAGATTATAATAGGTGGAGGCCCAGGGGAGGTGAAAGAAATTTAAAAAATCATACTCACCTTCCCTCACCTATTTTGGGCCTCCTTGTGGTGCCCGCCGCTCTCCTGTGACACCATGCACTGAGGGTTACTGATGAGCCTGTGATTTGGGCATGCCGCGAGGAGGCAAAGACAGAGCACCAGATTCCATGAAGAGGCCCAAAGAGGTAGTGGAAGGTAAATATAAATGTTTTTTATTTTTTACACCTCCCCGGGATCTCCACCTATTATACTTATATTATAGAGTATAATAATTTCACTTCCATTTCTATCCGAACAAGTTCAGCCTGAAACGAATTGGAGGATCGCTTTGTCCAAACATGGGACGAAACAAATTTTCAGAGGTTCAACCCTCTAGTTGTAACATCTGAGTTTGTCAGATGACTGTTTAATAAATCACCACAAAATTCACCATGGCTGATGACAGGCTTCTCTCTGCCAAAAGACTGATCCATTATGTTGGAAATTTTTGGATGCAGGTCTGGCTAAAAAATAAGTGTACGGCAAAATCAGCTGAATTGGACTAATTGTTTGGCATTTTGTGCAAACTGAGCATTTTATATTTATATTTTCTCTACTGCCTCCTTGGTAGGGCTGTTTAGTAGGTTCTGTTAAAGGTGGGGGTCATTCACATGAACATTCCCAACATCGATCAATCGGCAGCATCACAGCCGACTGTTAACTGATGTATATGGCCAGCTTTAATGTAAGTAGGTGGCCACTCTGTTATAGTTCATCTACCTCTACCTGTTGGGAAATGACTTTGTAGTCTTGTTCATTCATTTACACAGCACTAAGCAGGAAAAATGAAACATTGTGCTAGACTATATGTCGTAATAAGGTCATGCATGTGGTTAAATGAGTCGTTAGACTTTTTGCAGTCGCCATACATACCTGTTCATTTCAATGTGTTTATTGTCAGTGTTTTTTGGTGGATTGTAGGATTTATTCCTTTTATTCACTGACACTGATGTACTCCATGGTTTTGTGAGAAAAAAAAACGGAAAGTTGATATGCTTTTCACCTGAAAGGCAGATTAACCACGGACAGCACACCGTCCTCAAATAAGGATGTGTGAGTGAGGCCTAAGTCTAGGCTATATACCTTTGGCAGAAACTTATCTCCTATGAGAACAAAAGGATGTTGAAGTCCAACTTCCTTATCTTGTGGGAGAAAAGTTGGGAAATCACCATACACATTACATGGTCACCTGATCCTGTGGAGATCAGTTTGGTTTACATTAACCTAATATGTATGTACTATGTAATATGTACTACCTTAACACACCTAGGACTCATTCTTGTGTTTAGGACATCCATCACCTACAGAATCTAAGGATCCTTGACTACCTACCCTGCCTAATGGCTTGGCTGTTCAATGATCTTATGCAACCAAGAACAGATAGAGAGGTGACTATTCATCCATTTCTTTTGTATGATAGCACATTGAGTCTCTAGCACAGAGATGAAAAGTGGTGGAGAACATAAAGTAAGGCCATAGCATGTCTACTTATTTTAAAAGACTACATACGTACCCAGTTATTTTAATGGGTGCATACAGATGTCCGTTCAAAAGAATGAAAACCTACTACATTGAGGTTCATTTAATGGACTAAAGAGCTTCCATTAAAGGGTACCTGAGTTTTCTTGAAAAGTTGAAATATGTCCAGGGTCTTGGTGGGCAGTCTGTTCTATGACTGTATAAGCCTTCATACATGTCCTATCACTGTTCCAACATACTGCCAGTAGTGACTATACAATAGTGAACAAATAGCTGAGCAAAGCTCAAGTGACCATAATATAGGAGATCTAGGAACAGTGGACTTAAAATACAGGGCTAGTACATGCAGGCAAGCAGCTAAAATACAGAAAAAACAAACAAACCTATGAGTACAGCCAGTAAAGCTGCTTGCTGTCAATTACATAGAAGACTTTTTTCTTAGCTGTGAGATTTGCAGAATTTCCAGTACTTGGCACAGAGCAACAACTTGCAGCTGTGTGTGTGTGTATTTGTGGAGAAACTGCCCCTCCCACCTGTATTCACTATGTGAAGAGAGAAAAGAACTTCCACTCACTGTGATTCTGTCTTGCTTATCTAATGTATCTATGGACAAACCTTGGCTAGCAACAGGGAATGAACTGAAAATTAGCTAGTAGGGAGACACCTAGTGGCAAAAACTTTAGAGGCAGAAAGCAGCCACATTTTTAATTAAAGTGCATTACACTTTGGCCCAGAATCACATGCTCTATGAAGTGAGACTAAGTTGTCTTAAAAGTTGGTGACCATTTAAAATCTATGGGTGTGTGAAAATCTTGGACAGCACACAGATGCCATCTGTGCGCTGCCTATGTTGCACGGACCTGCACACAATGGAAAAAGTATAGAAAATATTTTTAAAAAAAGTTCATATGTTTATCATGTGAAAAACAGACCAACCATGGACAGCAAACACTCTTTTGCCATCTAGATGGTATATTTCTATGCTTCTGAATTTTTTGTACATATACAGATAAGTGTTGCTATGTCAATTTTTTTTAGAGCAAAATCTAGAGAATAATTGGTTCAGATAATAAAACACAGATATTTCTGTTAAAGATATTTTGGTTCAGTAGAGAAAGGATTTAGCTTTGTATAAATCTGCAGACATAATGCCCTGCACCTGCTGTGTAACCCAGTATAAAGTATATTAACAGCTCCCGGCCTCCCCCACCACACACTCAGGATGACTAAAGCAGAAATGTTCATTTGTATAGTTCCAGTACACAAAGCCCTTTCATGGCCAGTAGGGGAATTGTCTGCACATTTAATAATAATATGCATTCTTATTTCTCTCAATTCTATTTGCATTTACAGCACTGTCAGCCCAGTTAAAGCTATCCAGTATATTTTACAGGACTTTCTAGTTTCTAATAAATAACATAATAATACTACAGAGTGAAAAGTTATTAAACTTTATAATATATTCCGTGTTTTTAACTCTTCACCATGTTCAGGATCTGTGTTTGTTCTCTGAAAATGGGGTCATTTTTGTGTACATCCAGAGGCTGAAAATCTATATGAGGCTATGGCCACGTGTAATGAAATGCTGCTAAAAAAACGCTGCACAAAAAATGTCATATAAGATGTAATCCAAAAACACTTGTGTTTTCCCTGCTTTTCCATTGTGTTTTACAGGTTGTGTGCATGATTCTGACCCTGCAATTCATTGTAGCAGTCTCCAAGATGGTGCTGCATGAGTACAGCGTCTAGGTATGAATAGTGCCTTCAGCTATATGGGCTTTTTAGAAATTGCAGTGTGCCACCAACACCCTTTAGCAACCAGGGGAGCCAGTGGTCAAAACACACGTTGAAGCTGGAGGATGGAGATCATGGCTGTCACTGTCAAAATTTTTTGTACTTTGCATAGGTTAGACTGGATTCACACTAGCATTGCAGTCTCCACCACTGAATCTGTCTAAAATCAGCAAAGAGAAAAGTCCTGCAAGGAGAACTTTTCTCTCTGCCGGTTTCAGTATAAAATTGTCAGAAACCCAGCGGATCCCATTATAGTTTATGGGGTCCGTGGATTTCCGCAGGTAACCACTTTTTAAGCTGACAGGGTTTCCATCTTTCAGGTTCCCATGCGGACCCGAAGGACAGAAAACTCAACAATTGTGTGAACCTAGTGTGAGTGTTGATATTGCATATATATTAAACTTTTAGTGAGCTGTATGTATTTGATGCCTTAGGTTTGATGTACCATACACAGCTTATCAATTGGATGGTTTTTATTGATAAATACTGTAGGTTCCTAGGAACCATGAGAGTATCCCACACTATGTGGGATATGGCCCCATTCATACTTTAATGTACACGGATCAGTCGTCCTGGTCCCTTTGCAGAGAAACAGCCCCAAAGCATGATGTTGCCACCCCCATGCTTCACAGTAGGTATGGTGTTCTTTGGATGCAACTCAGCATTCACTCTCCTCCAAACACGACGAGTTGTGTTTCTACCAAACAGTTCTACTTTGGTTTCATCTGACCATATGACATTCTCCCAATACTCTTCTGGAACATCCAAATGCTCTCTAGCAAACTTCAGACGGGCCCGGATATGTACTGGCTTAAGGAGGAGGAAACGTCTGGCACTGCAGGATCTGAGTCCCTGGCGGCGTAGTGTGTTACTGATGGTAGCCTTTGTTACGTTAGTCCCAGCTTTCTGCAGGTCATTCACTAGGTCCCCCCGTGTGGTTCTGGGATTTCTGCTCACCGTTCTTGTGATCATTTTGACCTCACGGGGTGAGATCTTGTGTGGAGCCCCTGATCGAGGGAGATTATCAGTGATCTTGTATGTCTTCCATTTTCTAATTATTGCTCCCACAGTTGATTTCTTCACACCAAGCTGCTTGCCTATTGCAGATTCAGTCTTCCCAGCCTGGTGCAGGTCTACAATTTTGTTTCTGGTGTCCTTCCACAGCTCTTTGGTCTTCACTATAGTGGAGTTTGGAGTGTGACTGTTTGAGGTTGTGGACAGATGTCTTTTATACTGATAACAATGTCAAACAGGAGCCATTACTACAGGTAATGAGTGGAGGACAGAGGAGCCTCTTAAAGGAGAAGTTACAGGTCTGTGAGAGCCAGAAATCTTTCTTGTTTGTAGGTGACCAAATACTTATTTTCCACTATAATTTGCAAATAAATTCTTAAAAAATCAGACAATGTGATTTTCTGGATTTGTTTTCTCATTTTGTCTCTCATAGTTGAGGTCTACCTATGATGACAATTACAGGCTGGCCTCATCTTTTTAAGTGGGAGAACTTGCACAATTGGTGGCTGACTAAATACTTTTTTCCCCACTGTATCTATCCAATGTTTAGCTCTCTAAGGCAAACACAGCCGAAGTTATGTCAAAGTGAAAGTCTCTTCAGACCCCAGAGTATAATAGGTGCAGCCCCCCTGGGAAGGGTTAAAAAAAAAAAAAAAAAACATTCATTCTCATTTTCAGTTACCTCTTTTGGGCCTCCGTGTGGTGTCTGATGCTTTGTCTCTGACTCCTAAGTGATGTCTGGCACTCTCCTGTGACATCATGTGTTCTGGGTCACGGCTGAGGCCTGTGATTGGGACTCAGCAGTAACATGGGAACACTGAGCATTGGCATGCCCGTGTGATCACTGGTGTCCCAATCACAGGCCTCAGCGGTGACCCCAGGCATATGGTGTCACAGGAGAGCGCCAGACACCGCAAGGAAGCCCAAAGTAGGTAACGGAAGATAAGTATAAATGTTTTTTTTATTTTTGTCACCTCCCCTGGCCCTCCACCTATTATACTCTGGGGTATCTTCAGAGTATAATGCATCGGCCATTTTAGTTTGCCCAAGACGAATCTACATTTGTTCGGTTTTGTAAAAAAAACGAACAATTGGAGTATTTGGGTCAAACCTGGATAGTACAAGTTGGTTTGCTCATCTGTACTATTTTCTCAAGCTCAGCTACATTAATTTCTATAATACTATTATATTATATATAATATATCAATATATAATATATATATATACTAATATAATATGTTAGTACTATTGTACAGGTGTTTTTAGTGTGCTGACAGCCGCAACCTTCCTCCTTTCATTTGCAATTTTATAATTTTTTTTATTGGACATGCTTAAATTTTATATATGAATTAAAAAATGAGTATTTTTGCAAAATATCCTTTGAGGTGTCAATTTCCTGATCTTGACGGGGACATGTCCTATTTTTGTTTGTGTATATTCCTTCATTCCCTAACATGAGTGAAGGAAGCACAAGATGAGCCGTCGATCTTTGGTCACGCAGCAGGAATCATGGCCCCTGTTAGGCAAGGGCTTCAAAGCAATATTTGGTTGCATAAGAGTGTTAGGCATGTAACCTCACAAAATGACAGCAACGATTGAGTGCGATTTTTCAATGCATAAATTTACAGTGACCATCACCAAAAGTTACTGATGAGCCGTAGCCGAATAGTTATAAGGAAAAAAATCGTACTTGAGTTTTCTTCCAAATCCCACAAGTCCTTGTCCAGATAGTAGAAACTATTAAATATCTTGTTTGTTCATGTTAAAAACCTTAGATCATGTAACTGTTTTTACTCCGTGTCCTCATCATCTGCCTTAACACAAGCCATTTACACTTAATCCAAAAGCCTGGTTATTATGATAGGAGACATCTTGGCTCATGTTTAAAGGAGCGCGAATAAACAAAGAAGCTCAACCAAAAACTCTTTAATTACTTCCACAGCAGATGCCAACTCCAGCAAGTGCTGCAATGTGAACAGCCTCAGTGGTTGGTATTTTTCGTCTTCTTTATCTTATGTTTTTGAAAAACATGACCTCTTTGTAGAAGACAAGACAATCGGAGAGATTAATGTTTTGCTTTTTTTAAGGGTTTATGTGTAGATTATCCATAAGGAATGGTTTACATGAAAAGCAGGCCCCGTAGCCAAGGTCAGGCAGGGCATCCCATATGGTGTTAGGATTTGCCATTCAGACCGAGACAGAAGACTTTGGTGTTGGTCTATTTGCACCCCATGTTTGCTCCATAAAAGGGGTCCTGCACTAGGAGTAATAGCAAAACAGGATGCTGACTATGGCCCCCTCTCACCAAGGGTATACACACACACTTTATAGAGCAGATTTTGAGACATTTGATATTTGCTATATCTGTGCCACTATGTATAGTTTATAGTTTGTACAGTATATATGTAACTGTATATTGCCCCTTTAATGGGCTGGTCCATTGGGGATTGGGAACATTAAGCATTTCTTCCAGCAAGTTCTGAAAAAGGGAAGGAGACAAGAGAATCTTCACAGCTTTCGGAGAGAGAGGAAGCTAGAGCAGAACCTTTGCAACGGTGCTGCAATTCTGAGACATGAGGAAATACGCTGCCTTCACCTACTAGGAGGTGTTTTAGTACTATTGTGGAGTCTAAGTCTAAATCTCACAACAAAGGCCTTAGAGTAATGACCTTGCTGTGCCACAGGATGACAGGGCATCCAGGGTAGAGAGAGTGAGCTTGAAGAGACAGGCACATATATTGAGAGTGAGACAGACCAAAGTGCAGGCTGCTGGGATCCAGGGCCGTTTTAACCATAGGACCAATGGTACACTTGCACTTGGCCCTATGGTAGTGGGGGCCTCCCTTGGGGCAGCAGGACAGTCCTGCATTTGCTATCCTATCCTGCTGTTCCGAGGAGTGGGTTCAGGCTGCCCCAACTTCAACTCATCAGCGTCCTCAGGAAGACAGTAATGAAGCAGGGGGCTATCTGCTCCCTGCTTCACCATTCATCCTGTCTCTGCTCCAGGAGCTGCAGGTGCGATGTGATGACGTCACTTACATTATGCCTGCAGCTTCAGTGAGCTTCAGTGAACTGCAATCAAACGATTCCTGTAACTGTCAATGAGACTTCTGCACCTCTCAACAGGTATTTTGGCCACTCTTCATGAGCAAACTGCTCCAGTTGTCTCGGGTTTGAAGTGTGCCTTTTCCAGACGGCATGTTTCAGCTCCTTCCAAAGATGCTCAATAGGATTTAGGTCAGGGCTCATAGAAGGCCACTTCAGAATAGTCCAATGTTTTCCTCTTAGCCATTCTTGGGTGTTTTAGCTGTGTGTTTTGGGTCATTACCCTGTTGCAAGACCCATGACCTTCGACTGAGACCAAGCTTTCTGACACTGAGCAGCACATTTTTCTCTAGAATCCCTTGATAGTCTTGAGATTTCATTGTACCCTGCACAGATTCAAGACACCCTGTGCCATATGCAGCAAAGCAGCCCCAGAACATAACAGAGCCTCCTCCATGTCTCACAGTAAGGACAGTGTTCTTTTCAAGATATGCTTAATTTTTCCGTCTGTGAACATAGAGCTGATGTCCATAGGACATTCTCCCAGAAGCTTTGTGGCTTGTCAACATGTAGTTTGGCAAATTCCAGTCTGGCTTTTTTATGATTTGTTTTCAACAATGGTGGGTTTTTCTTTTATTAAATGAGGGGTACCAACAATTTTGTCCACGTGTATTTCTAGAAGTTTGACTTATCGTGAATCGAGTGTCCCTAGTATTCCGCAAGTTTTAGCCCACACTTAGAGACTCGGACATCTACAACTTTATTCATACTGCATGTAATTGGTCAAAACAGTCTCAGAAGGTGTCAGTGTCTGCTGCAGCTGACCTAGATCACCATGTACTTAATGCAATTCAGGAGAACTGTGGAAGACCCAGATGTTGAGGCCAAACTACAAAAGCTTATATATGGTCGTATTGCAGTCATACATATAAAGGCCCTCACCAATAAGATAAGAACACTCATTCAGGTTTTGTTGATGCAGTTTTTGAGATCAAAACCAGATGTGGATCATAAAGGATAAAAGCCTACAAAGGGTACACGCTGCTTCTCCTCTTTTTTTCAAAACACTCCTGGTTTTAGCTTCAAATTTCCACCTAAGGACCTCAACATGTGTCCTTACACTAAATCTGCTGACATTGTTTTACATCTACAGAGTACAAGAGAGTGTGTCGAAAGAGCATCAAATCATGATAAGGAGTTGACCACACCTAAATGGAAAATGGCAAGCCATATGTCAGAAGTATGTGAAGAGGACACTGGAAAGTTTTACTTGAGTGGTTGTACAGACAGAGGTTACAGTTTTGCATGACATTTCATGTTCCTACAGTGCAAAAGCCAAGTCCACTTCGCTTTTTTGCTGTCATTTCCTGAGAAGGTGCTGTGGGTGTGAACACCAATATGTAGTGTATGAAACCTCAGGTATAAGAACGTTGTGTCTTCTGTATCTGAGGTCCACTGTGTTCTTGAGGGTTTCCTCTAGGTACTTTTCTTTCTTTCCGCAGCTGCAATTAACTTCTGTGTTTTCTTTTTATGGTTCATGAATGACTTTTAACATTTTGAGGTTAGCGGTTCTGTAAACCATTAAATTCATATCAATTTATTTTCATGAAGCATATTAGAGCTAGCAACTTTTCTTATTTATTCTGTTTAAAGCAACCCAGTGGAGGATGGTAGGGAGGATGGAAGAATTAGTCGGTTACAGTTGGGCTCATGGTGGGGATAGTCGACTCCACTAAACCTCCAGTACTCCACAGGGGCTGGTGCAATGGTAAAGAGGGAGCCTGTAGTGTGGATTGTGGTGGAGTGCCATTGACATTGATTCAGAACTCAGACAATTTACCGAAATAAGGCAGGTGTTAAATCAAACATCAATGTTCCATAAGATAGAGGCACAAGCTTGGATACCACTAGCCTAGAGCTGGGGTTTAGGGATGGCTCTCCCTGGGGTCAGTCAATGTCTCTCTAGTTTTGGCAGTCTCCTGTGTGCTCTTTTCTTTTCTACAAAGACACATACACCTGAAATTGCCCAAGCTGTGGTATGCAGGTTCCTGAAAGCTTAGTTCTGGCCTGAGGCTCATTCTTGACTGTGATATTGACACTGTCATGGCCTGAGGCTCAGTCTTGACTGTGATATTGACACTGACCTTGCCTTGTAACTCACAGGTTGAGTCAGTCTAACCAGGTCATTACATAATACAGTGGGGAAAAAAAAGTATTTAGTCAGCCACCAATTGTGCAAGTTCTCCCACTTAAAAAGATGAGAGAGGCCTGTAATTACATCATAGGTATACCTCAACTATGAGAGACAAAATGAGAAAACATATCTAGAAAATCACATTGTCTGGTCTGTGACAGAGGTCAAACGTTTTCTGTAAGTCTTCACAAGGTTGGCACACACTGTTGCTGGTATGTTGGCCCATTCCTCCATGCAGATCTCCTCTAGAGCAGTGATATTTTGGGGCTGTCGCTGGGCAACACGGACTTTCAACTCCCTCCAAAGGTTTTCTATGGGATTGAGACCTGGAGACTGGCTAGGCCACTTCAGGACCTTGAACTGCTTCTTACGAAGCCACTCCTTCGTTGCCCTGGCAGTGTGCTTGAGATCATTGTCATGCTGAAAGACCCAGCCACGTTTCATCTTCAATGCCCTTGCTGATGGAAGGAGGTTTGCACTCAAAATCTCACGATACATGGCCCCATTCATTCTTTCATGTTAACGGATCAGTCGTCCTGGTCCCTTTGCAGAGAAACAGCCCCAAAGCATGATGTTGCCTCCCCCATGCTTCACAGTAGGTATGGTGTTCTTCGGATGCAACGCAACATTCACTCTCCTCCAAACACGACGAGTTGTGTTTCTACCAAACAGATCTACTTTGGTTTCATCTGACCATATGACATTCTCCCAATACTCTTCTGGAACATCCAAATGCTCTCTAGCAAACTTCAGACGGGCCTGGATATGTACTGGCTTAAGCAGGGGGACACGTCTGGTACTGCAGGATCTGAGTCCCTGGAGGTGTAGTGTGTTACTGACGGTAGCCTTTGTTACGTTAGTCCCAGCTTTCTGCGGGTCATTCACTAGTTCCCCCCGTGTGGTTCTGGGATTTTTGCTCACCGTTCTTGTGATCATTTTGACCCCACGGGGTGAGATCTTGCATAGAGCCCCTGATCGAGGGAGATTATAAGTGGTCTTGTATGTCTTCCATTTTCTAATTATTGCTCCCACAGTTGATTTCTTCACACCAAGTTGCTTGCCTATTGCAGATTCAGTCTTCCCAGCCTGGTGCAGGTCTACAATTTTGTTTCTGGTGTCCTTCCACAGCTCTTTGGTCTTCACCATAGTGGAGTTTGGAGTGTGACTGTTTGAGGTTGTGGACAGGTGTCTTTTATACTGATAACAATGTCAAACAGGAGCCATTACTACAGGGAATGTGTGGAGGACAGAGGAGCCTCTTAAAGAAGAAGTTACAGGTCTGTGAGAGCCAGAAATCTTTCTTGTTTGTAGGTGACCAAATACTTATTTTCCACCATAATTTGCAAATACATTCTTTAAAAATAATACAATATGATTTTCTAGATATGTTTTCTCATTTTGTCTCTCATAGTTGAGGTCTACCTATGATGACAATTACAGGCCTCTCTCATCTTTTTAAGTGGGAGAACTTGCACAATTGGTGGCTGACTAAATACTTTTTTCCCCACTGTATATCCCCACTCCCTAGCTGGGACTGACCTAGTTACTCCCCCAGAACAAAATGATCTAAATTCAAGGGATGTATCATCAACCTATCTCCAGCCAAATTGATTCAGTCACGTTAAGGTCACAACAGGTTCCATATAGTAAACAGCATTAAATTGTGTTGAAGTAACACATCCAAATACTCAATAAGTATAACATTGCATATTTTATTGGCTTTTATATGCAAAATGGAAAGTACACTTTATCACATACAGTCACAATATGAAGAGTAAGATGAGTGGTTTTTTAAGAGCAATAGAAGTACAAATAGCGTAGGAGGAAAACTTAACGAAACACAGTAAGATTTTTTTTGTGCTAGAGATCTATAATAGTATATGCTGTTGGAGTGCTGTGGTAGTCCCAAATGTCACAGTGAGACCCTGCCCTATAGTATAGTAGCTATCTAAGTCCCAACAGGGAGGTAAATGTAAGAGACGTATCTGTATAGAGTGCTATATAAGACTCAGGGCACTTGGCACACTTGGAGACAAAACAAGGGCCCTTGGATTAATGGCGCCAGTAATGATAATCTCTAGTGAACCAGAAAGGGCACAAAAGGCTGGAAGTAAAGACCTAAAACACTAACGTTAGTTAAATTATTATTGTATTATCGAATTTAGGAGCCAGAACAACAAATTCGAACTATCCAAACCACACACCAATATGGAAATATCGCCCTATATTTTTGCATGGGGTGGACCTGCCAAATTTTACAAATTACTCATAGATTGCAGATAATGGAGAGACTCATTTTCCATGGTGAAGTCAGAAATCCATAACATATGCATCAGCTTACTTGAGAGGGTTACAATCTGACTATGCAACAAAGCTTAGATATGTGGGCTACCTGCCGTAGTGTAAGGTAGGTTCAGTGGTGGAGATTTCACATATCTTGTCAAGATTAGTTCTAGGTCTTGTGCAAATGATGCTAATGTACATTTTCTTCTCCCATCCATTGCAAATTAGATGAAAATCAGAATTCTGACCATTAATCTCAGATATTATTTTTAAGTGGTCCAGACAAGGATGATTTAATATTAGACTAGGAATGTTGGAATATTTCACAAATTATTGTTGCATCTATAACTTGACCTGAAATTCTCTTTGTATTTGACCAGCTTTGCTTTTATGATAAAATGATCTTTCCATTATTTACAGTGACAATTTTTAGGGAATGAGGTGCGCTTGACATTTTATTACCAGAATTAATGTATTGTGAATTTCATTTCATAGATTTTATTTTCATGCCATTTCCTCCAGGGTTTGATGCTCTTCTCTGTGTGCAGCTACTATACATCATTGTGGTACTGCTATAGTACATACATTGGAAGAATTTAGTAAGATTAGCATTGCCTATGCTAGTCTTCCCCACTGGCACCCAATGCACCAGAATCATTAAGAGCCTCTTAATAACCACAGGAGGTCTCACATGCCAGGCTTGAAATCTACGCCCGTCATGGACTGGTATAGATTTTAGGTCTATAGCATGTGACCTTTTTTGGCATGAATTATAGTAAATTTCATGGGCCAAGGGGCCATGAGGGTTGTGCAGTTAAATGACTCAGGAGACACATAGTTGCAAGGAAACAGTTAACACAACTTTACTGGATAAACATTGCAAAACAGCAACTAATAGCTTCTACAATAAACGGAAGTACAGATCTAACTCTGCTGTGGGTGTGGAGTGATCTTGGTGATGGTGGTCCCAGCAGGGCCGTTTTAACACATTGGTGGGCCCAGTGTAAAGGTTCCATAAGTGGGCCCCCTCCATCACCACCACTTAGATATATCTGAACAAATTATACTGCCCCTTAGTGGCCCTCACACAGTCTGATGTCTCCCTAGTGGTGCCAAACAATATAATGCCACTCAGTGGCTCAGTGACCTCCTAACATTTAAAGGACAGAAAGAGGGATAGAATGTGCCATGCACTGTGGGCACTGTGGCAAATTTAGCCCCACCCACTTCCTCTTGAATCCGCCCATTCATTTATTTTTGTGCCCCCACAGTATAACGCCCCTAAACATCACCCTAACATGGTATGTCCCGCATTATAATGTACCCTCCAGTTGCCCTCACAGCATAATGTTCCCCTTCAAGTGCACCCACAGTTTAATGTCCCCCTTCAGCTACCCCACAGTTTAATGTCCCCCTTCAGCTACCCCACAGTTTAATATCCCCCTTCAGTTACCCCCATAGTTTAATGTCCCCCTCTAGTAGCCCCCAGTTTAATGTCTCCCTCCAGCTGCCCCCACAGTTTAAAGTTCCCCTGCAGTTGCCCCCACAATATTATGTTCCTCTCATGCCAAACAAAAAAAAAAGCACTAATACTCACCTTTCCTCGCTTCCCTGCTGCCTCTGGTCTGGAGTCTTCAGTGAGCTGCAGTTAAGGGAACCATCATTTCTGTCCAGGCCTGTTTCGTGAGTTTTCTTTTTCAAAAACTTCTGTTGAAGCATGGTGGAAAAGCAATGTCTGACTTTCATTTGTTCATTTTCATAGAATTTTTATATATTATTACTTTTGTCAGATTCAAGTTATTTCTGTGACAATTGTGGGTTTTTCTTTCATTAAACGAGGGGTACCAACAATTTTGTCTATGTGTGTAAATGAATGAAATGAATATAATGAGGTAGTTCCATATCCTGCGTATTATGTCTAAAAAATTCAAGATCCAGCAAACATTACAGTTGTGATCAATCAATCTTACCTTATTTTTTACACTAATGCAACTGTGTAAGGCCTAGTGTTTTGTACTAGGCACCATTTTGCTTGTGTGTGCTTGTCCATTACATTGTTGAAATGGCTGGAGATATTACAGGGAATTTCCAGGATTATAATTAGAGATGAGTGAAGTTTTTAAAAATTCGTTTGGGCAACTTCGCCGAATTTTCCGATATGATTCTATTCGATCTGAATTAAATCATGGCGAATAAACAGCTATTTCCTGTCTGCAGAGAGCCGGGGTGGGCGGGTGGGCGGCAAAATGGCGGAACCCCTTGGATGCCACTCTCATGTTTGACTGCTGCATCCAAAACCCCCGATCGGTTATGGAGCAGGGTATTAGCTGTCAGTTACAGCTAACACCCTGTTCCATAACCGATCAGGTGTTTTGGATGCAGCTGTCAAACATGCCATGGGTGCTCGCGAAGGGGTTAAAGGGCTGTGACATCACAGGGCTGGCTGCTGATTGGCTTCATGCATGGTATTGTTGGTGATCCCGCGTTCCCAGAGTTCCTTGCCCCATGTACTAACATGTGCAGCAGCCATTTTGAACAAAATGCGATTCGTTACCATGAAGTGTGAGGAAATTCGAATTCAATGCGAATCGAATATTTCCTGAAATTCGGATCGAATTCCATTTCATCAGATTCGATTCGCTCATCTCTAATTATAATATTAATGACCTCTCCTTAGGTTATGTCATTAATATCACATTAGTGAGGGTCAGACCCCTGGCACCCCCACCGATCATCAGTTTGAAGACGCCACCTTCAGACAGGTGGACTCTTCACTGCTTACCATGCACAGCACCGTATATTGTATGGTGGCTATGCTTGGTATTGCAGCTCACCCCTATTCACTTAAATAGAATAGAGTTACAAACAGGTCATGTGACTGACGAACATGATGTTGGTGGCCTGACGGTGTTCACCCACTTTGAACATCTGAATTGTGGGTATGCGTGTGTCAGACCCTCGCCAAAATGAATTTGACATAAGAGTTTAAGTCTTTTAAAATCTATTTAAGAGCAAGAGATTGCTTTTCTAAATGCTTTGGTGTATGTGAAGTGTTATCTTTGGATTTAGTGGGAAGAACAACTTAGGAGCTATCTATTAGCTTTTAGGCAGCCCCTTTTTTCCCGCAATGTGTGGATGAGGTTGACCAAGAATCTCATTCACTTTGCTAGTACTGTAAAATGGAGCATTTTTTTCTGCTGCATTTCTGCAGAAGCCAAAACTGTTGCATTTCAACATAGCATAGCGAATCGCAGCTAGAAAACACTGCGGAAAAAATGCAGCGAAAATTAACAACGTTTTTTCTGCAGCATTTTTTGCTGTATATTTTGCTGCTTTTTTCTTTCTCCTGTTCAATATATAGTGAATCCCATCCAGACATTGTGTAAAAATACACGCAGCTGAAACGCTGTGGTTTCCCAAACCGTAGCAGTTTTGGAAATTGCAGCATGTCAGTTATACCTATGGAATCACTGGCGTTTTCCCCAGAGGCGTATCTAGGGGTTTAGCACGGGGGGAGGTGGGCGAACATGTCCAAGTGGGCCCCCTACTTGGACATGTTCGTATACTGATACTATCAGTATACGATGAGCGTATAGTGTTATATAGCGACTCTACACAGGGCTCTGCCGACGGTTTAGGTGAATACAGGACAGTAACATTTAGTGACTTACCAGTAACGTCTCTGACTAATCGTTCACATTCCGCATCTCCTTCATCTGGATGGCCATGACCATTTCTTCCAGTCTCTGTAAAGTTTGCAACACAGACATCTTTGGCTCCTCACTTTTCCAGGCACCTGACCCACATTGTCCTCACCTACATAAAGCCCCCATCCTGCTGCTACCCCCAATTATAAAATATATAATATACCCCCCCATAATGAATAATACCCCCAAGTGCATCTTTAAACTAATAACTTCCCTTTGCACCCCTTTAAGAGGACCTTTCACGTCCTCATGTATATGCTGTTTTACATACCGCTAGAAAGCCGACAGCACGCTGAATTCAACGCACTGCCGGCTTTCCCGTTATGTGCCCCGGGGCTGGAGATATCGGGGGTCTAAATTTCACCGTTCACTGTCAGAAGGGCGTTCCTGACAGTCTAGCTGTGCTGTGAGGAACGCCCTCCCTTACAGTACCCGTCCATAGAATTGTATTGGGGTGTACTCAGCCCAGTGATGACTAATATAATTGACATTCTGCGATTTCCAAAACTGCGACTGTTTTGGAAATCGCAGATTATCCGCTGCGCATATTATACTGCAAAGTAGGGATGGGGGCCCCACGTGGTGAAAACCCACTGAAAAAAACCATAACATTCTAGCAAATCCCATCCACACACTGCGGAAAAATACGTACAGCAGACACGTTGCGGTTTTGGAAATTGCAGCATGTGAATTATACCTATGGAAACACTGGCGGTTTCCATATAGGTGTATTGAAAACAGAAAGTCCACAGGGGAAACCTCTGCAGACCTTCTGTGAAAAGCGCTGCGGGAAAAAACACGTTACTGCCGCGGTTTTACCTGCAGCACTTTTTTTGCTGCAGCCCAGTACATGGGGCCTTAGTCTTAATAAGGTGCAAGTGCAACTTTAATTCAATTAATTGACCCTCATATTATGCCCCTGATTCCCCCTGACATAAATACTGCACCTCTAATGACCCCTTATATCAATGAACACCCCCTTATGTTCATAATGCCTCCTAATATAAATGATGCCCCCTAATGGCCCCTTATATAAATAACCTCCCCCCTTGTATTCATAATACCCTGTAATAACCCTTATATAAATGACCCCCCCATCGTCATAATGATAATGCCCCCCTAATGAATCCTCTCTTTATAGTTATATTTCCCCCTTATAACCACCCCTTATACTAGTAATATACCCACAAAAAAAAAGTCATACTCACCTACCTGCTATGCTGATGAATGGAGCCGCCGCCGCTTCCTCCCAGTCCACGCGCATGACGTCTGCGTCTGAGCGCAGGCGGCGCGATGTTGTGACATCATCGCGCCGCCTGTGCTTAGAAGAAGACATCGGTCTGTGGTCTCGGGGTCTGGTAAACCGCAGGCCTGAAGTGGCTTGCGGTTTACAAGACAGTTAAGCACCAGGAAGCATTGTAACTATTGTCTGCAGACACCGATCTAGTTAGAAATAAAGGATGTATTAATGGCGGCCCCGGAGTGGGCCCCAAATAGTCAGTGGGCACGGGGAAGCCGCCCCCTCTGCCCCCCCCGCTAGTTACGTCTCTGGTTTTCCCTATAGGTATAATGTAAGCAGAGAGTCTGCAAAGTAAACCTCTGCAGACTTTCTGTGAAAAACGATGCATTGCTGACGCAGTTTTTCCCATAGCGCTTTTTTGCTTTGGCCCTCTACGTGGGGCTTTAGCCTTAAGGCTAAGGCCCTATGTTATGGAAAAAGCTGCTTTTCTGCAGTTTTTTTTTCCTGCAATGTCACTCACTTTGCTGGTACTGTAAAACGCAGCCTAAGGCTGAGGTCTCACATTGTGGAAAGCGGATTTTTGTTGTTGCAGATTTTGCTGCATTTTTTTGAGCCAAAGCCAGGAGTGGATTGAGCAGAAGGTAGAAGAATAACAACATCCCATATATTTACCATTCCTTTTAAAGCCACTGTTGACTTTGGCTAAAAAAAAAATGTAACAAAAAAACAAAAAAAGCTGCTTTTCCGCAATGTGGGGCTTCAGCCTTACACAGTTTTGATAAATCTGCACCCAAAGGTCCTATAACAGGGGTCTCAAACTCGCGGCCCGCGGGCCAACTGCGGCCCTCGGGACAATAGTTTGCGGCCCCCACCTCAATATCAAAGTTTATTGTTAGTGCGGCCCGAGTTTGATACGAATGGCACCAGGGGCACATTGTCTGGGGGTGGCATTTTTTACTATCTAATGTAAACCAGCCCAGGACAGGCTGCTTTAAAAAAAAAAACAACGCTGAGCGAGGCCTGTCCTGGGCTGGCTTACGAGACGTCCGCATCACAGCGCAGGCAGCGATATAATGACGTCATCGCGCCTCCTACGCTGAGACACAGACGTCTCGGACAAGAGGAGGCGGCGGCTGCATCAAGGCATCGCAGGTAGGTGAGGATAAGTTTTTTTTTATTTATATAAATAGGCCGTTACCTGCTGGAGTATCCCCGGCAGGTAACGGCCTATTTATTTACCTACCCCGCGTCTGCTCGTGGCCGCCTCCGCTTCCCCTTCTGCTATGGAACGTAGAAGAGGAAGTGGATGCCGCTGTGAGCAGCCGCAGGCATCGGTAAGTGAGGCCGCGGGCCTCAGATGATACTATCATTACACTCTGGGGTCTTTTCAGACCCCGGAGCAGGGTCGTAACTATCGGGGTAGCAGCTGCCACAGGGCCCGGGACATTAGGGGCCCCGGAGCTCTGTGGCAGCCGCTACCGCGAACCCCACAAGCCAGTAACGATCGCGGTCGCAGGGGGTGTGACCGGACCCGGCAGGGTACGGAGCCCGCGGCCAGCTGGAGATGGCCGGGCCCCGGACCATTATGATAGCGGTCGGGGAAAGCCTGGTTCCCCGACCGCTATACATAATGTTATTGGAAAGGAGTTCTGGAATATTGCAGGCCCCTTTCCAATACATGCCAGCCCAGGGGAGGTGACTGAAAATAATAAACACATATTCTCATCTCTCCTGGGCACAGCGTCCTCTCTGGCGCTCCTCCGTCATGTGACTGAGGCCTGTGATTAGGCCCCAGCAGTCACATGGGGCACAGCCACGTATTGACATCAGTGCGCCCCATGTGAACGCTGAGGCCCAATCACAGGCCTCGGCAGCGACGTCGGAAGAGGGCCTGAAGACGCTGAAGACGGCAGGATGGAGCGAGGATGCCAAGGAAAGGTAAGGCAAGGTGAGTATGAATGTTTGTTATTTTTAATCACCTTCCCTGGGCCTCCGATTATTATACTCTGGGGTCTGAGGACACCCCAAAGTATAATAATAGCACCGGGGGCTGTTGGGAGCTTATAATACTGTGTGTGGGCCACTGTAGAGCATATAATACTGGGTGGGGGCCACTGTAGAGCATATACTACTGGGTGGGGGCCCCTGTAGAGCATATAATACTGTGTGGGGGCCCCTGTAGAGCATATAATACTGTGTGCAGGGGCCAATATGGAGCATATTACCGGTATGGAAAACCTGATGCGGCCCAGCCTCACCCAGACTCTACCTCCAGCGGCCCCCGGGTAAATTGAGTTTGAGACCCCTGTCCTATAACCTAAATATAAAAAAGTAAAATGAATAAATAAATAATTTAATATTCCTTTGCTTAGCTTTGTCATGATACAGACAATAGAAATGAAGGCAATGATAGATTTTATGCTGGCACTAAATATGACAAATGAAGGGACTATATAGAAACAAAATGAGACCTGCGGAGACAAAGTCTGCAATGAATAGTATTCGTCAGTTCCTATTACTGAGAGATGTTCATTGAGTCATGCCTCGGTGTCTTTTGCTCCTTTTATTATTTAGGGCTTTGTGTTCTTCATATACCTTATACTTAGAACGGTCATTCAGGCTGTAAAGTGGATGAGATTATAGCAGCTTCCGCTTAAAAATGATACTTTCTTCTCCAGCCTAAAATCCCATCCTCTCCTGCATATTCTAATGCGAGATGGCTTTCTAATTTCACACTTGAGCGGCGAGTAGAGTATCGCCTTTTCCTGCATAAGAATTACCTCTACGAATTATCCCAGTGTGACTTCACCATTGACAAATTACACATAGTCTCTGCTGACCTCAAGTCTGATTAGTAGGTTATATATTACATCTGCGGCTCTATGGGATGATGTTTATATAGCTTCATATCTTTCCGCAGAAACTAAACAAGAAATTGTTACCATAAAGAGATGGACTATGTGGAATAATGACTACCATAAGGGTATGTTCACATGGCAGATTTGTTGCAGAAATTTCTGTGACTGAAAATTCTTCTTCCCACATATCTGAATAGGGCAGTTTTTTCAATATGTGCATTTGATATTAAGGCTAAGGCCCCACGTAGCGTAAGGCAGCAAAAAAACGCAGTGGTAATGCGTTGCATTTTTTTTCCGCAGCATTTTTCATTGCATTTTTGCAGAGTTTTCCTCTGCGGACTTTCTGTCCTTATTATACCTATAAGGAAAACGCCAGCATTTCTGCAGGTATAACTGACTTGCTGCGATTTTTAAAAAAATGCTGCGCTTTACATTACCTGAAAAGTGGATGGGATTCTGGCTAAGCCCATCCGCACACTGCAGACAAAAATCTGCAGCGGTAAAGCTACGTTTTCAAAAACACATCACAGGATGTCAATTATACCTTTGGAAATGCTAGCGTTTTCCATATAGCTATAATAGAGGCAAAAAGTCTGCAGAGGAAAATTCTGCGAAAATGCAATGAAAAATACTGTGGAAAAAAAGTGCGATGTGTTTCCGCCATGGTTTTTTCTGCAGCGTTTTTATGCTGTGTTTTGCTACATTTTAGGGTTCTCCAGGATTTTTATATTGGTGGCCTACAGTATTCTTAGGCGGTCACTGCTGGATTCGGCTGTACGGGGATACTGCAGATCACCTCTAATTCACTTTATAGGATTTTAATATGAAAAATATTTATTCTCTATCTATGGTATTCTATGGTGTTGTGTCCACCATGTAGTAATGGACTGTGTGAAGAATATCGCCTTGCCAAGCCCCTTGGCCTACCTGCGATCACCCTTCTTAACCTTCCACTCACAACCCATGAGCGGACCGAGGTCATAGGATAGAATGAAACGAGCTGTATAAATTTTATATATTTAATAACTCAAGTGGGTCGGTACTAATTAATAGCATATACAGAAATATACAATATTAATATGATTAAGCATAAATATACGAGCAAAAGTGCGATGATACAGCACATAAAACAAAAATGGAAATAAAGTATAGAGTAATACCAGACCTAAGGAAGGCTCCTGAGCACAGCTCTCTCTTAGCTGTCTCTCTTCCAGGCTTCACACAAAGACAAAAGACCTCACCCCACCTCAGTGTGAAGACCCTTGTCCAGCTCCACCCTTCACCCCCCCCAGCCAGCCCTCTCCTCAAGAAAAGAGGAATCTATGCAAGTTGGAAGGAAAGATGGGTGCCTGGGTTAGTTGTAGGTCATTAGCCCACTCTCCCCCCCTTTGGACATCTGGGATATCACACTGACGGGTCAGAAAGGCCTTCTCTCCATGGTATGCACATAAAACCACTGGAGCGAATTGACCACCAATGTAAACACAGCTCTACATTCCTACAGATATGTGAGACTGATACGAGTAAAGAATGATACATGTTCAAGAAAGATACATAAATTGAGGGTCTCATCATCACAGACTGGCTTACTGCAGATCAACTCCCATAAAAGTCATTATACCACAAAAAAATATTCATCTTCTATCCATAGGGTAGAGCATAAATTGCAGATCATGGGGTCTGAACACTGTGACCCCCTCCGATCCTGAGGAGTGTTGTAATTTAAGTGAATGGAGCGGGATTTTGCTTGTGTCCATCGCAGCTACATCCTTCATTCTCAGGATCAGTGGGGGTTGAACCCCCACAAATTGGCAATTTATACTTTATCCTATGGATAGAGGATGAATATTTTTTTATGGTATAATCCCTTTAATGGGAGCTGATCTGCAGTAATCCAGTACAGCTACTACATGTGGACAGAACACTCTGAACTTTGTATATATGGTTGTATAATGTTCATCTTGGGTTTTAACAACTTATATTGAGAAGAAATAATATAAATAACCATAGTAAATGTTAGAAAGTAACCACTTATATACTGTTTGATTTTGTGGTTAGGCTCTATATTGCTATAACAGACAGCTTGTATTATATTAAAGTACATGTTTTCACAGCTTTGTACTAAATAGACATGATACAACAATGTCTGGATGTTTGCAAACTGAATTTTATTCCATTTGTACATAAGAATATAAAATATGAGTCATACATGTGACGGAGCGCGCAGTATAAAAGGTCAGAATAAAGTGCTGACCTCTGCTACACTATTAAATATATCCTCTCTATGTATTCTTCTACTTATTCACCATATGTTCACTCTCAGGTACATGTAGCGGTAATTTTAGCTCTTGATAATAAAAGAACATATGCACTTAGAGGAAATACAGTTTTAGGGGTTTTCTGATCAATCCCTTATTCCCCAATGATATTTATAGAAATACTAGAAGAAGGTCTCCCGGTCTGGACCCCAGTCTATTAGCCAGAGTGGCCATTAAAAAGAGTTGGTTTCAATGGACGCCATGTAAGGCTTTATTTCTTTTGATTATCATTGACACTTAAAATACTGGAAAATGAATAAAATATCTACTAACAGTGAATAAAAAGAATAAAGGAATCTATATATTGTTATATGTTCAAGGATGTCACCATGTCACAACCTCAGGTCTCTGCCCATTGAATACCCTAATGCCTAATGGGTCCATTAACAATAATGATGTCACTATAGGTCAATGTACAGTATATGTATCCAATGTATCCACCACAGATCTCAATGCAAGTCAGTAGCAAAAATGGATTTTGCTGCAGATTAACTAAAGGTTTCACCCCTGCTAAATAGAAGGAATGAAAATCTGTGACAAATCCTCAAAAAAATGGACACGCTGCAGATTAACTACTTTCTGACTACCCACTGACTTTATACATCTGGACAGCTGGCGATTCACTCTGCAAGGATGTACCTGTATGTCCTTGCAGAGTTAGCAGCTGCATGCAGTTGCAGGAACGGGGAGGTGGCTGTCAGTGACAGCTGCACAACCCAAAGAGAAGGCAGGGATTGTTTATTACTAAGTGTAAAACAGCGCTCAATGGGACACAGTTATTTATGCCTCTTATACCAGTTTTCTGGTGAATAAAGCATAAAAAGCCACAAAGTGGAGACCCCAAAAGACAAGAAGTTTGGCCAAAATGTATCTCTGTAAACTGTGCTGTGGATATTATCTTTTTAACAGCCACTGTATCTCCTGTATCTTAAAGGGGTTGTCCAATTCCAGTAAATAAATCTCATTATTTTTGTAATGAAAAACTATACAATTTTCTAATATACTTCATGTACCAATTCCTCACAGTTTTCTAGATCTCTGCTTCTGAGATCCATAGTCATGTGATAGACAGTCCGTGGTCATGTGCTGGACACAAAGGTGCAGAGCTGACTACAAGGCAGAGTTCGGATTACTGTATTTTATTTTTCACAGCTCTTTACAGTCACTGTCCCATATAGGGCTCACAATTTACATTCCCTATCAGTATGTCTTTGGAGTGTGGGAGGAAACTCACGCAAACATGGGGAGAACAGATGTCGTCCTTGGCTGGATTCGAACCTAGGACTCCAGCGCTGCAAGGCTCAGGAAGTGCTGTGACTGTAACAAGTTGTGCACCTGTGTGTCCGTTACAAACATGACCGTGGACTGTTCATCACATGATAATCTTATCTACTGGCATGAAGTAGAGAATGACAGCAAGCAGAGATCTAGAAAACCATGCAGAATTGTTACAGAATGTTTATCGGTAAACGGTATAACTTTTCATTATAGAAACAATAACAATTATTTTTTAGAACTGGACGACCCCTTTAATTTGTACTTTGCACCAAGGGCACCCTGAAACACCACCAGCCAGCAGATCCAGGGTGTGCCCAGGGAGAAACTTCCACAATACATTACACAGGTGTGACCCCACTTTACTGCGCTGCCCCAGGGCGCCATTTCCACGCTGCTTCCCCTGGGTTGTTGCATATGTGTTAATGTTGACTGAGACATGTTCTGCCTCTCATGTCTCCGGATACTGATATGAAATGCATCTGCAGCCCTTCACAGCTGATGTAAATGTTCTCCGAATTGCATCTTTGCACTTTTTCTTGATCTCTGGTAAAATCTATGAATCTTATGGAGTTGAAGTGTGATTCCCAGCAACAGCAGCAGCCGTAGCATTGTAACACTGCAGTAGTCCATAAAAATAGCTCCTGCTGATCCAGCCCTGTATAATGCACCTCGGCAGGAATGACATAATGATCTAAAAGAAGACTATGATGTAATGTGTATCTTAGAGGAAAAAAAAAACAGAACCTCTGCTCTCCATGGAGCTGCTCCAAGAGTCAATTTAAGAGAAGAGATCTGCTATTCACAAAGTGCATCTGGTTTATTGTTGCATTTTCTCTGACGTTAAAGAATATAATTGTTTCTAATATAAAGTGAAAATGTCTATGAGATAAGGCTGTCAGACGGAGAGCTTGTCTCCCACTAACTACAAAAACATCATTGCTTTCTGTTTCTAGTTGTTTCTGACAGTGAATCTATCTAAAATGTGTTTAAAGTCAGTTTTATGGGACTTAAATGTTAAAAACGTGTCCTTAGGACAGGTCACCAACATTAGATTGGTGGGGGTCTGACATTCTGCTCCCACTGATCAGCTGTTTGAAGAGATCATGGCATTCTGACAGAATTTAGACTGCTACCTGCTGGATTACTGAGGCTAAAGTGGAGGTGGTCGTGAGCAGGAGCAGGGATGGGTAAGTACAGTCATATGAAAAAGTTTGGGCACCCCTATTAATCTTAATTATTTTTAGTTCTAAATATTTGGGTGTTTGCAACAGCCATTTCAATTTGATATATCTAATAACTGATGGACACAGTAATATTTCAGGATTGAAATGAGGTTTATTGTACTAACAGAAAATGTGCAATATGCATTAAACCAAAATTTGACCGGTGCAAAAATTTGGGTACCCTTATCATTTTATTGATTTGAATACTCCTAACTACTTTTTACTGACTTACTGAAGCACAAAATTGGTTTTGTAACCTCACTGAGCTTTGAACTTCATAGCCAGGTGTATCCAATCATGAGAAAAGGTATTTAAGGTGGCCAATTGCAAGTTGTTCTCCTATTTGAATCTCCTCTGAAGAGTGGCATCATGGGCTCCTCAAAACAACTCTCAAATGATCTGAAAACAAAGATTGTTCAGGGGAAGGATACAAAAAGTTGTCTCAGAGATTTAACCTGTCAGTTTCCACTGTGAGGAACATAGTAAGGAAATGGAAGACCACAGGGACAGTTCTTGTTAAGCCCAGAAGTGGCAGGCCAAGAAAAATATCAGAAAGGCAGAGAAGAAGAATGGTGAGAACTGTCAAGGACAATCCACAGACCACCTCCAAAGAGCTGCAGCATCATCTTGCTGCAGATGTTGTCACTGTGCATCGGTCAACAATACAGCACACTTTGCACAAGGAGAAGCTGTATGGGAGAGTGATGCGAAAGAAGCCGTTTCTGAAAGCACGCCACAAACAGAGTCGCCTGAGGTATGCAAAAGCACATTTGGACAAGCCAGCTTCATTTTGGAAGAAGGTCCTGTGGACTGATGAAACAAAGATTGAGTTGTTTGGTCATACAAAAAGGCGTTATGCATGGCGTCCAAAAAACACAGCATTCCAAGAAAAACACTTGCTACCCACTGTAAAATTTGGTGGAGGTTCCATCATGCTTTGGGGCTGTGTGGCCAATGCCGGCACCGGGAATCTTGTTAAAGTTGAGGGTCGCATGGATTCAACTCAGTATCAGCAGATTCTTGAGAATAATGTACAAGAATCAGTGACGAATTTGAAGTTACGCCGGGGATGGATATTTCAGCAAGACAATGATCCAAAACACAGCTCCAAATCTACTCAGGCATTCATGCAGAGGAACAATTACAATGTTCTGGAATGGCCATCCCAGTCCCCAGACCTGAATATCATTGAACATCTGTGGGATAATTTGAAGCGGGCTGTCCATGCTCGGCGACCATCAAACTTAACTGAACTGGAATTGTTTTGTAAAGAGGAATGGTCAAAAATACCTTCATCCAGGATCCAGGAACTGATTAAAAGCTACAGGAAGCGACTAGAGGCTGTTATTTTTGCAAAAGGAGGATCTACTAAATATTAATGTCACTTTTCTGTTGAGGTGCCCATACTTTTGCACCGGTCAAATTTTGGTTTAATGCATATTGCACATTTTCTGTTAGTACAATAAACCTCATTTCAATCCTGAAATATTACTGTGTCCATCAGTTATTAGATATATCAAATTGAAATGGCTGTTGCAAACACCCAAATATTTAGAGCTAAAAATGATTAAGATTAATAGGGGTGCCCAAACTTTTTCATATGACTGTAAATAGCGGCCATTACCTGCTGCAGGTGACAGAACTACCGCCATAGTCAGCCACCTACTATTTTTTCTTTTTTAATAGGCCGTCACCTATTTTGGTAATGTTGGTACGGTGTATCAGTTTTTGGGAGAACTTAGATAATTGATATGGCGACCACAGAGGTCTTCTAGGTTTATGTAGTAACATGAATGCATGAAGGACTATATCATTGACTACGGCATATTTCCATTCAATGCTTGGAAAAACTGACCACCAATCACTTATGGGAGCTTTAATCAATATTCATGTTTTTTTTTACTATATATTTTAGTAGAAAATGCTCAGGGAATAATTTGTTTTATTCCAGTTTTGTTACAACCATACATTCTGAAGACTTTCATGATGGGCAGCTGGGTTGTGTGATCACCAATCTCAGTACTAGATCTTGTATTTGTGTAGACAGGACAGTCTCCCTTGTGTGTCTGACCTCCTTTGAAGTATGGAATGACTTCTCCACTTATCAACTCCTTCCTGGCAGCTTTCAGACACCTCCCCTCTCCATGTTCTGCTATATGTCCCTCCAGAACTGCAGAAGATATCATTTCTGCAATATAGCAGGAGCACAAGTGCTGTGACATAATGTGTGAATCCATCCAATGATTATCTGCAGAGATATAACACTCCCCTGACTCACACTGCTTGTTTGGGCAATATGAGTTCTGTCTGAAGAGTTTCTAAAGTGTTTCTATGAGATGTTGCTTCATTCTGCTCTCCCCTTCCTCCTGCTTACAAGAGCTGACAGAGAGAACCCTATCACAAGCAGGAGGCAGAACAGCAGAGAGAAGCTGCTTCATATAGGAAATGCTAACAGAACAGAAGCCTATGTCATTGATCTATCCCAGGGGTAGGCAACCTTTTTTGTTCGGCATGCCGATTTTAATAAAAAAATCAAAGATGAGGTACTCGGAGTGCCGGTCAATAATTGTAAGTCTGACGACCCCTAAATTAAAGTCATATACCACAAACCATAACACAGAAGTGCTGTCACCAGATGCTTTAGGACGCATGCGTTTACTGCTATTTCCTGGGGCTCTCCTGTACTTTCCGATTAGAAGCAATGAAAGTCCATGTGCAGCTGCCAATTAATGGTAAATGTAAGTGTCCAGGAGCACCGTATGGTTGCAGTCTTATGGTGAAAACACATTATGTATCTGGATGCAGCTATATTTGGAACTTTTTCATTCGATGTAAAACTGGTGCATTTTTGCACACAAAAAAACAAAGCCTGAGTTTTCTGTGCAAAAACACATCCTTAATATATAAAACACACCGTTATACAGAATAATGTCCCATAGTGGTCCCTGCACACGGTATTATTTCCCATAGCGGCCCCTGCAACATGGTATATGTCCCATAGCGGCCTCTGCACACGGTATATGTCCCATAGCGGTCCCTGCACATGGTATTATGTCCCATAGCGGTCCCTGCACACGGTATTATGTCCCATAGCGGCCTCTGCACACAGTATTTGTCCCATAGCTGCCTCTGCACACAGTATTTGTCCCATAGCGGCCTCTGCACATGGCATTTGTCCCATAGCTGCCTCTGCGCACAGTATTTGTCCCATAGCGGCCCCTGCGCATAGTATTTGTCCCATAGCTGCCTCTGCACACAGTATTTGTCCCATAGCGGCCTCTGCACATGGCATTTGTCCCATAGCTGCCTCTGCACACAGTATTTGTCCCATAGCGTCCTCTGCACACAGTATTTGTCACATAGCGGCCTCTGCACATGGCATTTGTCCCATAGCTTCCTCTGCACACAGTATTTGTCCCATAGCGGCCCCTGCACACAGCAATATGTCCCATAGCGGCCATCAACACACGGTATATGTCCCATAGCGGCCCCTGCACATGGTATTATGCTCTATAGTGGCCCCTGCACACTCACTAGCTATTATTATACTGTGGGGTCTCTTCAGACCACAGAGTATAATAAGTGGAGGGCAAAGAGAGGTGATGAAACATAAAAAACAATGTTACTCACCATTCCACGCTCCGCAGCCGCTCTGTATCTTCGGGCGCTTCTGCCTGTAGTCAGCGACCGCTCATTGAGTCTCAGGGGTCACGTCGCGTCATTATGCGACCCCTGAGGCCCTGTCAGCTGACTTCAGGCAGAAGCGCCTGAAGAGTACACAGCGGCTGCGGAGCGTGGAATAGTGAGTAACATTGTTTTTTATGTTTGATCATCTCCCCGGGGGCTCCGCTTATTATACTCGGGGGTCTGAAGAGACCCCACAGTATAATAATAGCAGTTTTGTTTCGGCCGTGTTTGGTCCGATCGAAACTGCTGGGTGAGGAGTCCGCTGCCGTGCCAGGGAAATAAGCCTCGCGTGCCAAGAGTGTCATGCGTGCCATAGGTTGCCGACCCCTGATCTATCCCTTGCTGCCCTAATAAAGCACTCAAACCATGTGCGGTATGATAAAACTCCAGCCCCTCTATCTCATGATGGTTTATAATCTTCACCGCTAGTCAGTCTCTGCTGTGGATTTTTTCTAAATCTTGTGGATGAGATTTATTTTAATCTCATGCACTTTCCTGCAGCAGATTTTCTGCTGGCAAATACACTGGTGATTTTCCATCTGTATCTGAACATACCCTCAATCTTCAAGGCTCGGTATTATGGCTCCATTTTGTAGATAGATGTGCATGAGGCCTCAACTACACCCCTAAATGTATCTGTTTATAAAAAGTGTGGCATGCTCCATCAGAGGTTATACAAGAAGATTTATAGTGTGTTTTCAATGGGTGGCAGAGATCAAAGCAGGATGCTGAAAAACTAAGCGTCCTGCTTAATCTTGCTGTGGATTCTATGGTTGATGGACGTGAGAAGCTTCTATGATTAGGTCCATTCAGTGAGTGAAAGCTGTGGGAGGAAGATGAAGGGGCAGAAAGTGGAGAGGAATTTGAGGCAGAAGTCCACCTCAAGTTCACCTTCCATTTTCATCATGTGAATAGGCCCTTAAGAGTCCTCTACTAAAGAGTACATGCTGTACATGCTAGTACACAGGCTAGGGCAGTGATGGCGAACCTTTTAGAGACCGAGAGCCCAAACTGCAACCCAAAACCCACTAAATTATCGCAAAGTGCCAACACGGCAATTTAACGTTAAATTAACCAGGATCTGTTTTATAGTGACTGTGCAATGTTATTACAGCCTGTAATAATATCACATGTCTGCTATAAAACAGATACTGTGTTATATAAATAGTGAGGGACCCACACACAGTACAATGCGCTCCACGGTGGCCCCCAGACAGTACAATTCTCTCCGAAGTGGCCCCCAGACAGTATTATATGCTCCAGAGTGGCCCCTATACAGTATTATATGCCCACAGTGGCCACCGCTCAGTATTATATGTTCCACAGTGGCCCCCACACATTAGTACTGTATATGCTTCACAGTGGGCCCCCACACAGAAGTATATGTTCCACAGTAGGCCCCCCACACAGTATTATATGCTCCACAGTGGGCCCCCACACAGTAGTTTATGCTACTTACCCAGTATGGCTGTAGTCCCACGAAGAGCGTCCTCCTTCTTCTTGTGATCTGAAAGAAGCAATCGCTCACTAACGGGGAATCCTGTACTGGATTCCCCGTTAGTGAGTGATCATGGCGACGGCACACGTGCCATAGTTTCGCCATCACGTGGCTAGGGTGTAGGTATGGGGGGTTCAGTGGTAGCAATCGCTACCAGGATCTTAAATCCCAGTGGGCCCTAAGGCCTCTTTGCAACATAAAAAGATAACAGTGTTGTATATAGCACATGGTACAGTAAGTGGGGTCACGATTACATATTTTACATTGGGGCCCTAGAGCTTCCAGTTACTCCTTTGTACACAGGACTACTCTGTACGTAAGGTCTAAGTCATCATATTGTTTACAGTCTTCTCCAGACCCTGCATATAGCAATACTCTGTGACGCAGATTCTCAGATTTCAGCCACTGTATTTTACACCACTGGGTTTGGACTTTTATAGTCGGGTGCTAAATTATAAGGAATTCTAGATCCTCAGACTCTGGATTGAAGAAGATTTACTGCATTATTGGAGCTAGATAAATTTAATGCATTGTACCCACCTGTGAAGTCACAAGGTCGCACCCACTCACTAAAGTCTTCCGCAACCTAAAACAATAAACGCTGCAACACATACATTACGTCTTTAGCATTCTGACATAATTGCATTGGGGGATGCATAAATAAATCAATATCCAGTCAGACTAAAAGGTCATTTACATTCACATGCTTTTGTCTAGGCTCCAGGCTTTAAAGCCATGAAATTATTTACTATGCTTATATCATGGAAAATGGTTTACTAGAGTCTTCTATATTGTTTTTATGTTCCAGTGCTGAGAAATGTGAATGACCTTTAACATTTATGTCTGGCATTATTGCTGGTATTGGTTTCTATAGTGTGCGTTTACTGTTGTTCCCTATTCTGGATAACATGAGTTAAAGGGGTTATCCACCTTTTACAAATCGATGGCCTATCATTGTCCTGGGAAAAGAGGTGATCTGCAGGGGTCCAAACAGTTGGACCCCCATGGATCAAAAATTGATGACCTATCTTAATGTTAGTGGAACACTGCTAAAGTGTTCATTACTGATAAACTGTGGATTTGGGACATTAACAATTTATTTAGTTAATTTACAATTCTGCAACTTTATTTTGGAGTGTACCATGGTGGCTGTAGAAAAGCAGATGGATCTCCCTTCGACTTTAGAACATCCCAGTAGGAGGATGAGTTTGTCTCTCCTTTCTCCTGGCTTAGGAAGCTGGAGTGTGAGGAGACGCTTAAAAAGCGGGTACCCGAAGAAACCTGCAGACCCCATAGACTATAATAGGGTCTGCCGGGTTTCTGTCCAGTTTCCGCCTGAAATATGCGGAGAGAAAGGTCCTGCTGGCTGAACTTTTTTTTTCCACATTTTTCAAGTGGAATGGTGGACGGAATCCCCGAACGATCACTCAATGCAGGTGTGACCATAGCTTTAGACAGCACAAGCCCCGCAGTTACATCCTATAGCACCTCTAAGCTATGTGAGAATAATCTTCAATGGCCTCATAGTCTCGACTAGGAATGAGCTTCTGGCCAGGTCTAGCACCCTTGCTATAACCTGTACCGCACAGCCTGGGCATTGCAAGTGGTTATGTGAAACTTAGAACACAATTTTACAGAGAAAAGAGAGAAACAGGCACACCTTGAACTATTACTTACTGACCCAGGGAGAACCAACTTTAAGCCTTTGCACCAGTCCCATGGTTTCAAGAAGCAATACCTCGTACCTTCAATTTGTGATTGACTGCACTCTGTTTTGGAAGTTAAAGTGCTTTCCTGAAACTACAGTAAGGAACCACCTGCCCCAGACTGTGGAGACTAAACAAACACTTACAACCCTAGCACTATCTCCCTTGTGAAATAGTGACAGACAAGTTGTTAAACTCTTAAAGTGAATGGGGTCGGCCACAGCTTTATTTAACTCTCATAACTTTTTGTCATAACCATAAACACGATCACATCATAACTTGATACCGTCAAAACTATGTAATAACGTGATTACGCCATAACCCGGAAATGAAGCAGTATGCCAGCCACAGGACTTCCTGTGGGCAAGTCCGCCCTCATCTCCACCATACTTTTTTTATACCGCCAGCTGTGACTTAAAACTCGTGCAGCAGAATTGCAAAAGAGAAAACCATTAAACACAAGAAACAAAATATTGAACAGATTAACAAAGTCAAAACCACACACCTCAAACAATGACAGAAAGGGGAGGGCGGGCGGGCAAATCGCTCTGCTGAGGTGCTGGTAAGAGGAAGAGGGAGGGGCAGGGAGGGCAATATAACTCATATAGCAGGAACAACAAAGCAACACTCCCCCATATCCTTTCTAGCTCCCAGTGAGGAGGCAGGAAGGGAGATACCCACCCACTATACTACTACTCCTACTAGCATTACACTCCACAGTCAGTAACACCTTCCCTATGCAGATCGGCGTTTATTAATTGCCCACTGTCACCTGAATCCTTTTATCCTGTACCTCATCCTCAAGGGCACCCCAACCACCATCAGGTTGAAGACATCACAGGCATCAACATCCACCAACTAACAACTACCACCAACATCCACCCTGCATTATCACTGCACTGGCCCTGAAGTGGGGCAGGAAGAGAAGTTCTGGTGAAGATGACTGCAGTCATCAAAGACCTAACCGCAACAGAGGACTACTACTCCTATCCTCACATTGTTCCCCACTAGGTTGCTGCCACAGGGAAACTCATATGAAAGCCAAAACTTTCCACTGTACTTCTGGCATCAGTTCTGGTAGAGGCCTTGCCACCTTTGTAGGAAATATGCTTGTTTGTGGACAAGAAATTATGACCCAGAAGACCTGTCTTTGATACAACCATACCCTCTAGAAGAACATTTCCAGTGCGATTCTGGGTTACTGCTTCATAAAGGTATAACAGTACATAATCTTATTTCCAAAATGTGTCTTTGACATGAAATCCTCATAACTAATGGTCCTATTCACCTTCCAAACAAACTATAACCCTTTTTTTCTAACCAAAACCTATTTTAGCTCATTTATTTCCCTGCCATGAGTGTAAAACTCACCTTTTGGCTGGGAAGGTCTTTTACAGGCAATGCTGAGCACTTTCTACAAATAAATCAATCATTATGTCCCTCTAAGTTACATGAAGGTGTTCTTGACTGTAAGCTAAGTAGAGATTTTACATTCTGCTGGTTGTCTGCTTTCAGGAAGTATATACAGTAGGGTAGGAGTATATACTCACTTTTTAAATTGTGCAATCCCAAAAAAAGAAAAATCTTAAAATCAAATATTTTCATTTCTTCACTTTTGGATATACACACACACAACAGACCAACTGTTTGAGAGGCTGCAGCATTCAGGGGAGTGCAGTGACCTCTTCACTCAGTATCAAGCACAGTGCCATACATTGTGTAGGGGCTGTGCTTGGTATAGCATCTCAGCCCCATTCACTTGAATGGGATTGAGCTGTAGCTGTGCCACAAGATCAATGACTCATGATGTCATTGGCACAGGGAAGAAGCTACATCATGTACAAGAGCTACAGCCTCTTCTAATAGCTATTTCACTGGAGCCCGGTTGTCAGATCTCAGCTGCAGGGTGATATTTTTCTGTAAATGATTATGGAGGCTGCCATCCTGCCTGAACTTCTCTTCTACTCTGTTAACAGCATTTAGTGATACGCTTTACAGCATAATCATGGAACAAATGAGCCAATCCAACAAGGTCTATGGAAGAGTTTTCAAGACATGCTCTGTGCAGGTGAGATAAGTAGATATGTTGTGACATCACCTATTGTCAGTAATTATTACAATGACAGGTCAATAGACCTGTTATTTTTTATTGTAATATTGTTTGTGATATAAATGAGGCGACTGCTGCAAAGAAAACACCTACAAAATTGTCAGAAGTTTATTTTGGGTGAAAAAGGCTGGATATAACACTTTAAAAAAATACATAGATAGTGATATGGAAATTTAAAATATCTATCAAAAATTCTTTAATAATAGTTGAGTGAAAAAATAAGTAATTTTCTGGCGACGCATTCACTTTAAGGCCCCTGGCAGACAACCTAGGCGTGGTTCAGTGTGTTATCCAGGTTTCTCCCCGATAGCACACTGACCCAATGATTTCTGTCAGCCCACCCACACGACCGTGAATTACACAGTGCAGTGTGCGAGCCAACAGTCCAGACTGCAAAACTCAGGACAGGTCCTATTCCCGTCAATTTTTTGGCTGCGCTTCCGCGACTCCTATTCATTGATCATTCATGGTCATGTGCAACTGGCCTAAGTATGGAGGTATAATATGATGTTTTTTTTTTAATTTCATAATTCAGGTATATATATATATATATATATATATATATATATAAAATCTTAGTAGGGAAAAAACCGTACTATCTACCATAGGCAAAAATGTTCCTCCAAGAACTTTCAGGATAAATTACATAAAACAGGAATATGCATGTAAAGGCAATTGACTTTGTGATTCTTTATTTCATGTCCCTACACAAGTTTGTACAAGTTCTAAACATGTCGTGTTAGACGAGACATCCGCCTCCTCGGTGGTTCGACAAAGATCACATCTACATTTTTGTAGCTGGTGCTATTCTGTCATCATCCGTCCTTGAAGCTCAGCGTGTTCCTTTAATTCTCTCAGCTCTATCCTTTCTTTCTCTTTTTACTTTTGCTGTGTACATAAGAATAGACGACCGAGTGTTAAGAAAACTCACAGTGTGTTCTAGGCTTTACTAACCCTCAGAAAGGAAAACAATGGCTGCTTTCTGCACAGTTTGTCCTACAGGGACATGGTCTATTTACTCAACCAGCATCTACTTTGTGTTAGTTTGCATAGAAAAGACCTAGAACACCCATAACTATTCCTTTCTCGCTGTTCATGGCCACAATGGGTGACTAACGTGCAGGAATCCACACTGGCAGTTCCCTCTATGACGACAATGAAGGATGACTGGACGAGGCCTTTATGATCTAAGAGCATTTATAGCAGGGACATTTCATCTGCTGCCATGCTGTACGGCGACATATCTATAAGTAAGCGTATCACAGGACGCGATGTACTGACATTACGGAAGAAAAGAGTAAATTACACAAAAAAAGTTAATTACTATCCTACAATAAGCGCAAAGGGAAACACAAGCTGCGGCTAAACAAAAGGATACATTGTAGATTTTATTCCACATTGTGATTTGCAAATGTAATGGGTAAAATAATACACAATGGGGTTATGTATAACTATTATACCTTCTGGGGGATAATAGCTTTCTGTTAAACAGGTTTAATTATTATCCTTTTATAACCTACTTGGTAAATACGACCTGTTCTCATAATGTGACGTAAGCCATGAAGTCTCTGCCACTGGGATTACTGAGAAACACAAAAATGGCTTATGCCATAAATGCCTGATACATAGAAGTTCCTTTGGGACCCTCAGTTATCCTCATCTCATTTAGAATGTGTTATGATTAGACTGTAGATGCAAGGCAACAATAAAAGTAATAGCAGGAGATTGGCTGATAACTGCAAGCAGTAGAGACAGCTATTTAAAACTAGCACACTTTCGCAAGCCAAGACTGATCCCCAGACGCCTTCACCAGAGCTCGTCGTGAGACAAGATGGACTTGCGCTGAATCTGGGAGTCTGAATTGCCACCAGACATAGAGATGTGCCAGTGAGGCATGTGATTGGGCCACCAGTGGACACATGGGCATGCTGAGTGTCATGATATTATGATGCTCATACCCATATCACTGCTGAGGCCCTATCCAATAGATCAGGGGACTCCACAGTTACCACATACGACCATCAGTTGCACTAAGAGGGTAGTATACTGTGTGGGGACAATCAGGGCACGGTATACTGAGGGCAGTATTAGGGGGAACCCGCAGACTTAACTTTGCTTTGAACTCCAAAAATGCTAAATCTTCCCCTGTGTGCATAAAGCCTGTTTGAAGCCTGTGTATGACTGACTTTTGTTAGGCCATCAAGGCCTTCACCAGCTGTCCCTGTCCCTACCCTGTCCATGCCACTCCCATCAATTTAGAAAGTGGCGTTAGTGGTGGAAAGAGGTGGTAAAAGACACAATGGGGGCAATTTATTAGGACTGGCGTTTCCTACACCATTCTTAATAAAGGCCTCGACTGGCTTATCTGCTCCTGAAATATCAAGAGGCTCTGACATCGAAATAAATCAGGCACACACGTGTACCAGAATGGAAATCTACATCAGTAAGTAACTAGCATAGATTTCCCGCATAACTTGAGCCAGTTTTCTGGCATAAGTTATGATAATTATGCTGGGCTGAGGAGTCCCCACCTTGGCCCACGCTGCTCTCCATTACGCCCATTTTCATAGAAAGTAGCGAGCATTTCACACAACTGGGGACATGGCGCACGTTTTCTGAAAGAAAGGCCTTGCACCAAAGCTGTGCCACATTATTATCCATCTACTCCAGAAAACAACTTTAGGCTAAGGTATCACGTAGCGAGCTGCAGCCAAAAAAACCTGCGGAAAAGACCGCAGCAAGAACACATCACATTTTTTTCTGCAGCGTTTTTCACAGAAAAGCGTTTTCCTCTTCGGATTTTCTGCCCCTATTATACCTATACAGAAAACCACAAGCTTTTTTGAAAACACAGCCTTTCCAGTGTGGATTTTTTTTCTGCAATGTGTGGATGATATTAACCAGAATCCCATCCACTTTGCAGGTACTGTAAAACGCAGCATTTTTTTGCCACCACGTCTTCGCAAATTCCCTCCAATGTTTGGCTCAAATGTGCTATACACTAAAAAGTATGCCTTGCAGATTTAGTTTAATGAATATCCCCCAAATTAACAAAGATTTTGGGGCAAAATGGCTGTGTATCAAAAAATGCGCCACGTTCACAACAGAAAAAAAAAATCTGCTCCAATGTACTTCATTTTGTAGCCACAATGTGCATTATATTTGGTGAAATTTTCTTGGTAATGCTCGTACACTATGTAAGAAGCATCAAATTACACAAAATGATACTTTTTTATTGTCATCTGAAGATTGATATAATTCTAGGCACTTTTTAAGCAAGTGTTATCAAGTGCAGTAACACAGCTGGATCTTTACATCGGTTCAGCGCTTTAGCTGCTTTTAAAACTTTGGCTGTATCATCTGGAAAATGTGAATAATTCTTCTAGCAAAATGACCGCAGAACGTTACAATAAGGCCGCATTTCAATCACTGGCTCTGATGGACAGATTTCACAGAATTTTACCATCTAAGCAAATGAGTATGACAAAAAAGTGTATTCTGATTATAAGGCACCAGGTTGAGTGGCCTACAACCAACAAAAGTTGCAAAAATATGGATGAAGGAGTTGTAGGGCAACATGATGAACTTTGGTCACGTGATCGGAGTCACGGTCAAAGACGATGTGTGTCCCCAGCCTAAGTTGGTATGGCAGTGTATCAGCTTATACATATCAAGAGGTGTGGAGGCATCGTCATTACCCAAGCATGACCTAAGCATGACATGCCTGATAGTTGCTGAACCTACACCTTCATCTGTTCTCGAGCTAACCATGTTTGACTGCGGCATCCAAGGGGTTAAAACCTCTGATACAGGTGGGCTCCCATGGTGATCGCACGGGCTCTGCTTCTGAGCCCTCTCGATCACCATCACGTACGTGAAGGGATTAAAGGGGTGAATGGTGTTAAAGCTGGTTGATTGGCTGCTGAGCAGCCAATCAACCAGCTTTTAGGGATGAGTCGAACCCGGACCTGAACTTCAGCGCTGACGGTCGGGGTCGGGTACCCGAATGCACCAAGTTCGGCACTGTGCAGTTCAGGTTTGATCAACACTATTGTTGGTAAAAGCTTTACGTCATCTACAGGAAGCAAAATAATTTCAAGTAGTTTCAGAAAGGCTGAAATTTGCAGTCGTCACCCCGTGCCTTCCTGGATTGTCACTATGTAACATCTGTCTAATATTTTATCATCCAGGAACCTGTAAAAAGCTAAGGTTAGGCTTTACATGGTTTGCACCAGTGTTCCCTTTTAATGATATATTATTGAATGACCATTTCGGCTTCCTTATGATACTTTCTGTAACTCCGAATCCGCAAGCACTTGTCAGAGTATCTTTTCCCTTTCATTGGCCCTGTCATGGATTAATGCAGCTGATCATATTCTCATATGATCAGCTGTCTGAACAGGTTTTGAAGATGGTAGCAGTGAGCACGCAACATTGCTAGGAGTTTGGTTTGGACTTAATTAGCTGAAGAAAGACGACGTGGAACATTCAGATCTAGCAGTGAGTGCCGGCGTTGACAGCCATTAATGAGGAAAAACAAGTCAGCAAGAATCTGGGATTATTTAAATGGATGTCATGCCGCGCATCAAAATAAATAAAATAAAACCTATGTGAGGTTGTCCTCAATCAGTAAAAACACATGAAAAGGTTTAATATTGCCTGTAGGTGCTGGGGAAATAATGGATGCATTTACATCTTTTTGCTTAATTGATTCCAAAAGCCTCTTGCACAATAATATCTAGTGTTCCGATAAAGTGCAGGGAAGGGTCAAGGCTGAACAGCCAACAGAAGCATTATAATTATCCCTTTTATCGCCAGCCGGATAGCTCTCATTTCACTCAAGCATTCAAGCAGAAATTAACACCATTGCACAAGACTGGTGACAGATATCAACAGCTATAAATAATAAGCCTTAATCTTGATCAATAAGCGAGAGTTCAAAGTTTTCGACTCTTAGATGTTTACAATTCGGTAACTCAAAAATTAGTAGTATCAACACGAAATCCTTCTTTAGGAATAAAATGTTCCCCTCATCCAAGCTGGGTTATAACAGCCAGATAATGAAAGATTACCACCCTTGGAATTATGGGTAATGGCATACAATTTAGTATTAGTATGGGACTAACTTTGCAAGTTATAAAGGGCTTCTCTGTTTACAATTCAGTAACTCAAAGATTAGTAGTATCAACACGATATCCTTCTTTAGGAATAAAATGTTCCCCTTATACTAGCCGGGTTATAACAGCCAGATAATGAACGATTATCACCTTTGGAACTATGGGTAATGGCATACAATTTGGAATTGTTACCGGACCAACTTTGCAAGTTAGAAAGGGCTTCTGTTATTATTTAAAGGGATTGTTCAAGATTTATTTTTTATGGCCTATCCTTAGGATTGGTTACAAATATATGATTGGTTGGGGGCCAACAGCTGGTCCCAAAAAAGAAACACTTGACCTAACTTACACTAGAATGACGGAGAGACGGACCACTAAAACAGCGGTTACATACGGACACTGGCATACCTCATTGACCATAATGGGGTCCGCCCAGTGTCTGCTGTTTCCAAACTGAAAGGGGAAGAAAGAAGAATCCTCAGTGCAGGACTTTTCTCTCTGCCGTTTTTCGGTGGTTTCTGCAATTAAGTCTCCAATGTAGACTCCGGCGCAGATTTTAACCCAGCCTTACAGTTAGGCAAAAAAAAAAAAAAAGACTAATTATTCCTCCTAATCATTGATCACTACTCCAAAGATAACTTACTCCTAAAACTTAAAGGAGTTGTCCAGGAATCTCAGTACTTGGGCAGGAGGCCAGGGAAGGTTCAAAGGTCTGTATTCCAAATGGATAATGATTACTTATCTATATATGGGGTTGTGTCTGCACATTGCATCACCCTGACTAAATTGCATTGCCTGCTTGTCCTAAAAACTAGTTAGATACTACTACTACTTAAAATAGAATTGTAGTAAGTGCACTGCAAATGTTACGTTTTAGGTGTAATTTATCCATGGTAATACTGATCACTGGTTCGGTGGAATACAAGTGTTTTTTTTTTTGCCTTTGGCTATTTGTACTGTAACAGCTAGTACCCACACAGATCAACTGTTTCAGGGTTCATCCAGTACCATACAGTGCATTGAGCTGGAAACAGAGACCCTTGTCCACTGTATATCAGCTATGTGTTGTCACTGCAACTTAGCTCCCATTAATGCCACTTGGAGCTGAGCTGCAATAACAACACCTCGCCACTGTACAGGGCATGGAGCTATCTGCTTCTGCCTCCATGTCCTGCATAGTGTGGGGACTGGAATCACCCCTAAAGAGTTGATCCATACAGTGGGGTGACTATTGGCCTCCCACCGAACACATATTTATGTCCTATCCTAAGGATAGCTCATAAAAAAAAATCCTGGGTAACCCCTTTAATAGAGTTACGATAGCTGAACACATTGAGTGCTCCAGTTTATTAATATACTTCCAGAACTATTGTTGCAGGGATCAGTTGGCCATGTCTGTTCTGTGTCAATGACTTATGTGTAGCTATAATTTAGGCTCTGTTCACATTCACCCCCTCTGCTGCAGGTTCCATCATAATTCCTGTCATTTTTTTAAAAACAAAATTAGCACAGCTAGCTGCAGTATTTTTGCCACTAAAATAAAGGGAACCCATGACTGACCATATTAGAACAGGTCATCAATATTAGATTTGGGAATCTTCATTTTGGCAACCCCACTGATCAGTTGAAAGGGCTTTGGTGATCAGTGATCTCTGATCTCTACACCTCCACAGCATACGCTTAGTATGGGCTATTCAGGGTCTTGCAATTGTGTATTCAATGTATTTTCCTGAAAACCTCCTATAAAACAGCTCATAAAATACTGGATAACCCGTTTACAGGAATTGTACACTTTAATGATTCCTTTTTAAGACTACAGTTTCCTATGGAATAAATTTCATATAGTAAAAATATATTACTAAAATTGCTTTTCCTCAAACCCCCCTCCTAAAGGGTATCCGGCTGGAACCATTGTTAATATTCCAAATTTATACATGTGTGGCACAGTAAAATCTGGAGGCCCAGGACTTTGACACTTTGACCATAGGTCTCCCTAAGAAAGAAATTAGTACCGTGTGCATTTATGGGCATCCAAGTGCTAAAAGAAGGACAAAGGTACGTTGAGTTGCCTATATGGGTCAATCTCACTAAAATAAAGTAAAATTAAAAATAGTAGAGTAATTTTATTAAGACTAAAAATTCTTACGCCAGACTTAGTTCATTCACAAGACACGCCAGAGGCCAGTGCCTATTAGTAAGTATTGCGGATATAGGTGCGTCTTTTCTCAACTCTACATCAGGAAGCGGCTTAGATTTGTGGTCCTACTCAAGCCAGTAAATCTGGTGAATCAGACAGTCCCCACCCCAGCCTGCAGAGATTCCCTCCCTGCTGTGCCCACTGTCTAAAAATGTGGCAAGTGGAGCGCAGGAGCTGAAGTGTGCCATCGTGCACTAAAAATCTGCCAAGATGAGATGCATTTTTGGCCACTTGTAGACAAATTCTAGATACGATCTGGACCAGTGTTTTCCTATTGGCATGCTCAAAACAGTCCAGGAAGCTGAGATATGGGGAAATGTTAGTTAGGGTCCTCACACTGTAGACCTGTTGAGATCTTTCCTGTTCATAAAAGTCACAGCAAATAAAGGCAATGATGTATTCCTGGTATTATTTCTTCCATGACTGAGAAAATGCTGGCTCAGAAAAATCTAAAAAGTATTCTTGAGCCCGGAAAGCCTTTACTTTGTAGAAATGAAAATCATCAGTGACCACAGTGTTCCCTCCATGACACTGGCAGGCACAGAGATGGCAATCGAAGAATAGAGACCCCATCAAACAATTCCAGCATTTCAGTTTCCAGCACCTTTGTGAATGGGAATCAGAAGATGGGATAACATAGTCGATGCAAAATTTTTTAAATTTTTAAAGTTTCAAAATTTCTAATATAAATTAATGAGATATTGCAAACAATTTTGTCAAGGTCTTTTTCGATCTATTGAGAATTTGTTACTTTTTATACTTTTAAAATTCTACAATAAATAGATAAAATATAGGTCTTGTTCAGGTGCCTTTGCCAGTAAAAAGCCGTAATCATAACCTCTTCCTCGGGAAAAACGTCCAACTTGAATTTATGTGTTTGGGTGCCAAATAAAGCTAAGGGCTCCCACAGACATAAATCTGTTTGAGCTGCCGGTATAAAACATACTGCGGAATTGACTTAGCCTCGTAAACTCTGGGGAATTAAAGAACCCGATACGCCATCCTTATGTAATTTAAGTGTTAGTTGTTGTCTGTGGTTGTTATAAACATTTTTACGGGCACCAAATGTATAGTGTCTGGCAGTAGTCTTTTAATAGGTCTCATTCTGTGGAGCTGATGCAGCAAAGACAGTAGGGATGATTAGAAGAAGTTACACAGCAAGGAACTGATGCCAGACATTAACTTCTAAGACCTTATGCAATCCTTGTCTAGTCCCCACATGCCTTTTCAGTTGTAGCTAGTGGTCCTAGCTACAGAGCTCCCATACATAAGCTGGATACAGGTACGTTGTAATTCTCAGTATTAGTAATATTAGAAATAGTGCTAAAAAATAATAACCAGATACAGTTTTTGTTACAGTACCTATGTCTTTGCAACTCTCTGACTTGGCTCCTCCTTCCTTATCTGTAGACTTCTATAGGCACACGTAATTTGATACTTCTATGAGCTATCAGTTAGTCTTGGTAGAAGAAGACAGATTCAGCAGAAATTTTATAGAAAATTAGTAAAGTAAATGTACATCTTTTAATATCATGTCTAACATTCTTTGCAGATTTTTTATTTTAAATATAGTTTAGTTTTTCTGATATTGAGCATCAATGTACAGCTTAATTGTAACATTCTTTCTGCCTGTTGTTACCATTTGGGGGAACTTACCGCATACTGTTTTATTGTTAAATTTGATGTATAGCTAATAAGCACTAATCTCCACTCATCCCATAATGGTTTTCTCTAGGTAATTAGAATGTTAATCTTTAAATCGAAGTTTATTCAGATGATTTGGAGCTCTGTCTCAGAAATATGGAGCTGTACAGATATATTAAAGGGGTTATCCACCTTTCTAATACTAATATCAATTTTAGATCTGCAGGGGTTCTACAGCCAGGAACCTTGCAGATCAGCTGTTCCAGGGCAATGTAGCTCACTCATCGTATGATGTGTAGTGGTGGGTTTAGGTACTGCAGTGTTGTCTCATAGACTTCAATGAGACACTCCTGCTGTAACTACCAGTAAGCTCACATGTAAACATTACCGGGAGCCGCACTGTAATGGAACAGAAGATCTGAGGGGGTCTCAGTTGTTGGACCCCTGCAGATCTAAAATGATGACCTTTCTGTATTAGAAATGTGGATAACTTTGTTAAGAAATTAATAACTTAAAATTTCAACCCTAGTTAAAAATTGTATTTAAATGTTCACTAACTTTTCAGACAAATTAGTCTCACTTATTAGATCATATGATTCTGGACCAAAATGTAATGCACTTTATTTAAAGGTTTTCTGCCTGAAAAACCCCTCTAAAGTTGCTGCCACTGGGTATCTCCCTTCTAGATAATTTGCTGTTCACTCCCGTTACTACGGAAGGTCCATCCATAGATACATCAGGCTAAAGACGGCTTCACAGTAAATGAAAGGTAGACTGCTCCTTATTATACACGCCTCCTGTGTCAGAGAGACATGTAAAAGGTGCTGATGCCACAATGGCGCTATTAGCAGCAGAAACACTGCATTGATACCACTTATGAAGGCTTATACATCTAGAGTATAGACTGCCGAGTAGGACCCTGCACATATTTCAGCTTTTTATGAAAACTCAGATACCCTTTAAGGGTGGACATTCACTTCCAAAGACTAAAATGGTGACTACAAATACTGACTAGAACTAATGCCTTAAATTGCTGGAGGTTTTGGTTTTATTCCAACCTCAGGTAACATCTGCAGAGAATTTGCAGCTTTTCCACATGCTTCTGAGTGATTCTTCCAGATACTCCATTTCCTCCTACTGGTTAATTTACTTCCTATGAAAATGATCCTAGTATGTGTGTGAGGTACTGAAATTAGATTGTGAGCCCTACTGGAGACATGGACTGACGTGGGTGATGATAATTTGTGGTCTGCACTGCAGATTATATTGGTGCTATATAAGCAACAGGAAATATTCATGAATGTGCATTTACAAATACACAATTAGATCATATTTCTATTTATTAAAATGCTATATTTATATATTATTCATTTTTATACTTAGAAATTATATCTTATATGTTATTATACAGGTTTTATGCTGGACCAAAACTTGCTTTGAAACAACTGAAAAATGGTAAAAGTAGCTATATACATTCTTGGCTCCCATCTGTATGGTTATTATCCTCTCCTGTGCCATCACTGTGTTTATTATCCCTGTACTGTGACATCACTATATTTTTTATCATGGCATTGTGACATCACTGCATATATTATTCCTTTACTGTGACATCACTATTTTTATTATCATTGTCCTTTGACATCACTGTGTTTATTATCCCTGTTTTATTACACCACTGCATTTATTATCCCTGTTTTATTACATCACTGCGTTTATTATCCCTGTATTTTGACATTACTATGTTTATTATCCATATACTGTGATATCACTGTGTTTATTATCCCTGTACTGTGACATCACATTGTTTATTATCCCTGTACTGTGACATCACTGTGTTAATATACCTATATTGTGACTTCACTGTTAGTATAATATCATTATCCATTTTCTATAACATAATTGAAAGTCTATTTCCTGTACAATAACATCACATGTGCATTTTCTTGGAGGGAGTCAGGCTTTTTTTTTTTTTTTTTTCAGCCGGAAGCAAAAGTCATCCCGCTATAGAAGGAGATAGATACGTTTTTTTAATTGCATGTAAACTTGGTTGGCCTTGCTATAGATTTTGTGATACCTCATGCAGCACGGTGGCTCAGTGGTTAGCACTGTAGTCTTGCAGCGCTGGAGTCCTGGTTTCAAATTCTGCCAAGGGCAACATCTGCAAGGAGTTTGTATGTTCTCCCTGTGGGTTTCCTCCCACACTCCAAAGACATACTGATAGGGAATGTAGATTGTGAGCCCTATACGGGACAGTGGCTGACAATGTTTGTAAAGCGCTGCGGAATATGATGGCACTATACTAGTAAGCATAATAAATAAATAATACCTCTTAGGAAGCCAGTTGTTGGTGTTGGGCTCCATTAATGGAGTATGGCTACAGGGTCAGACTGCCCAAGGTTTGGCTGTAGTCAGTAACCGAGAAGGCACATATTGGTGGAAGATTTTTTTTAATAACACATTTGCAAAGTCGTATATTTAATATGCATTGGGGGAATAACAAAAATGTGTGCAACTATTGTGCCCTTTCAGTATACACATGTATCCAGCTAGTATATTTCTTGTTCCTGCACTTTTCCCCCTTCTTTTGAACGTTTTCATAACCTAACCTGTCTGCCATCTGCTGTCACCATAGACATTAGGTTGAATTTGGCAGGCTCCGATGACAAACGTCTTATATCTATGGCCAACTTAGCAGATAGAACTACATGTGCTGAAATGGAAGTCAAGTGGTTCTGACTTCTCATACCTGGTTGGAAATGCTCATTTAGGTAGGTTAGTAAGAAGGAGCAGAGGGTATAGAATCCAGTATGACAGAAGGCTCACACTACATGCAGGCTTTGTTTATAGTCTGCTACTATGTAAACCCATAGAGCTGCATTGAAGCTGTGGACACAATATGTTATTGTTTTTACTCAATACTATTTGTGAAATTATTATTATTTTTTTGAATTTGATGTGCATTAGAGCCGAAGAAAAAAAATAGTTACAAAGGTTGACATAACCTTTAAATTGTGATTTTATAGGCTATGTACATCCGTGCAACCAATCCGTTGTGTATCAATGGAAAATAACATTTTGCAAGTAAAGTAATTTTTATGCATGAATGTAATTTACATATACTTTAGCCTTAAACTACTGCACTGTGATATCACGGTATTTATTATCCCTGTACTGTGATATCACTGTATGTATTATCCCGGAATTGTGACATCACTGTGTTTATTATCCCGGAATTGTGACATCACTGTGTTTATTATCTCTGTACTATGACATCACTGTGTATATTATCCCTGTTCTGTGACATGACTGTGTTTATTATCCCTGTACTGTGACATCACTGTGTTTATTATCCCTGTACTGTGACATCACTGTGTTTATTATCCCTGTACTGTGACATCACTGTGTTTTTTATCTCTGTACTGTGACATCACTATATTTTTATACCTATTTTGTGACTTCACTGTTAGGATGGCATTATCAATTTTCTTCATAACTGGAAGACTTTTTCTATGCAGTGACTTCACTATGTACATTTTTATGTCGAAAATCCAAAGTTCATTAGACACACCCTGGAACCAAAGACATATTTGCTACATAAAGACATATTTTTATTAATTGTATGTAAAATTGGTTGGTCCAGCTCTAGATTTTGATATACCTTCTAGGAAGCCAGTTATGTTTGTGGGGCTTCATAAATTGTGAGCATTATTCATTTTCTATAACATAACTGGAAGACTATTTCCTGTACAAGAACAAAACATGTGCATTTTCTTGCTCTCAGCCGGGAGCCAAAGACATCTCTGTTATAGAAGCGGATACTTTTTTTAATTGCATGTAAACTTGGTTGGCCTTGCTACAGATTTTGAGATACCTCTTAGGAAGACAGTTGACAGTGTCACTCCATTAATGGAGTATGGTTGCAGGATTAGACTACACAAGGTTTGGTTGTAGTCTGTAACCTTGGAGACACAAACTGCAGAGATACTGTAGAAACAAAATGGTGGAAGATTTTTTAATAATACTATTTGCAAAGTTACATTTTAAAAATATATTGTGACAAGAGCAAAAATGTATTTATCCTAAGCCTTTTCAGCATGAACATGTTTGCTGCCATCATTGTTCCTGCACTCTTCCCCCTTCTTTTGAATGTTTTTATAACCTGTCCTCCATCTGCTGTCACCATAGACATTAGGTTGAATTTGGCAGGCCTCGATGACAAACGTTTTATATTTATGGCCATCATCGCAGATAGAACAACATGTGCTCAAATGGAAGTCAAGTGGTTCTGACCTCTGACACCTGGTTGGAAATGCTCATTAAGGTAAGTTAGTAAAAAGCAGCAGAGGGGGTAGAATCCAGTATGACAGGAGGATCACATGAATGTAATGTTGTAACGTTACTTACTTTAGATTTTGAGCCCCATATGGGATAGTGACTGGCAATGTCTGTAAAGCACTGTGGAATATGTTGGCGCTCTACAAGTAAGAGAAATACATTACTAAATTGAAGGGTTTTTCCTATGGACATAACCACATTTAGATTTATAAACAATTAAAAGTTAAACATTTTATCAATTTATAAGTAATTAAACATTTTCTCAGAGTTTTAAAGATTTTCTCTAAGCATCTTAGTGGTGATAGTGTTTTTTCTTGATCATTTGCCAATGGATATGATCATGAATGCAGGAACTATCTACAGACTATTGCTTGTCAGAAACCCAGCCGTGATTTCCTTATTGTGCCTCGGTTATCTTCTCATACATGTAGTGTCCCTGCCTGATAACCTATTCACAATAAGGAAATTCTTGCTGGTTCCAGACCATAGAAAGTTCCCACATTCATGGTCGTAGCCATTGGAAATCGATCAAGACAACAGATGTCACCACTGAGATGGTTAGAGAAAATCTTTAAAATTCTGCAACATTTTTAATGACTTATAATAGCAAAAAATATTTAACTTCTATTTGTCTATAAATGTAATTGTGGTTCTGTTTATAGGGATTTTTATTTTTTATGCATTAGATCAGTTGAAGAAGGGTTGCAATGGTGGTCATAACCTTTAGATCAGGATTTGTAGGCTATATACAATTGTGTATCTCTGCAAAATAATATTTTGCAACAATAGTAATGTTTTTTTTTTTGTTTATCACATATGAATGTATTTTATTTATTCTTTAGCCTTAAAATGAAATTTTTGATGTAATTTTTTACTCTCGTATGTATTGACATTGCATGCATGAATGGTGTGAAGAACTCTTTGAGATGCGATGGTAAAGATGAATACATTAGATGCATTGGAAACAATGTAGAGATGTGGATCACCTTTAATAAGAAAAGCTGACAATTCTCTATTCCTTTAATGTTTAACCTAATTTCCAAGGGAGATGAGCTTGCACATGACAGGAGCACAGGGCAGGATCTCTCCAACTATTGGCAAAGCAGCTTTTTTTCAGATGTACTCTGCATCAATTTGTAACTGGCAATGTCACCGCTTGTTAAATAGAATGAAAAAAAAAAGTGAGCCCTGGACGTTCTGTTCAGATGAGGTAATCTTTACCAAGAAGATAAATGTTGCCCTTTCTGCCAATGTACAAGAAACTGAGTATGTAATTGATCTTATTACAGAGAGCTATTGGCTTGAACAGCTTGTCCCTTCATTCTGATTAGAAGATTCAGCATATATCCTTTCTCTGCGCTCCCGAGGGAAGGAAAAGTCTTTCTCCAATTCGCCAAGAGGTTTCTAGGCAGGATTGTCTAAATAAATAAATAAAGGGAAGGTTGTCAGACAATCTCTCACCTAAAGCAGCGGCTGGATGTTCAGTGTGATTTCTTTGCTTAAGTGGAACCATAATGCAGAATTATCACGTCATAAATAAAACGCGTCTTTCATGGGATGTCACTGAGATTTGTTTCCTGTACATGATGGGAAAATACAGAACCGTAGCCATAATGTCATATCCCAACATTTTCTGAAGCAAGAATCATTCTTTAGAGGTTGTCAAAGTATACACACTTATGGGATAATAAAAGTCCACAGCCTTAAATTTGGAGACCATTGGAGTGCTGGCTATTTTTGGTGTTTTTAGTGTCCCGAGGCTTGCACTCTTCTTTCTCTTTCAGTTATATGGTGCAGCTCTGTTTGTTTTATCTATTTATTCATTATATATCTATCAGTCTGTCTGCTATCTATCTATCTATCTATCTATCTATCTATTACCTATCCCTGCTGCTTCCTGTGCAAGACGTATATGTCTTTAATGGCAACAGAGCTAATTTTATACATACATACTGTAAATACACACACACACACATATATATATATATATATATATAATAGCGAAGTGAAAGAAGGAAAGAGAAATCTAAATCAAATCAATATCTGGTGTAACCTTTGCTCTTTGGAATTGGAGTCCTGGAAGTGATGATACGGCCCCCACAGGGCCCTGATCTCAACATCATCCAGTCTGTCTGAGATTAGATGAAGAGACAGAAGGATTGGAGCAAGCCTACATCCACAGAAGATCTGTGCCTAGTTCTCCAGCATGTTTGGAACAACCTCCCTGCCGAGTTCCTTCAGAAACTGTCTGTGAGTATACTGAGAAGCATTGATGGAAGGCAAAGGGCAAAGGTCACGCCAAATATTGATGGGATTTCTCTGTTCTTCATTCACTTTGCATTTTGTTAATTGACAACATAATCTATTAACACTCTCTGAAAACATTCTTACTTTGCAGCATTATTTGCACACCTCACATATCGAGAGAGAGAGAGAGATCTACCCCCCCCTCTCTCTCTCTCTCTCTCTCTCTCTCTTTCTCTCTCTCTATGATCATGTGCAAGAAGTATATCTATATCTTAATTGCAACAAAACTATTTTTATACATACATAAATACATAGCATAAATACACACACACACATCTATCTATCTACTATATGTGTACATTTAATACAAGCTTGGTGCACACAGGACACTCACACAATAGACATCTGAAGTCATGGACGTAACCATCAGGGTATCAGGTACATAGTGACCTTTTTGTGTGTGTTATTCCTTTTCAATAATATAATAGTGTGCATTGTCCCGGTACTATGACATTCCTGTGCTATAATATCCTTCTACTGTGATATAACAGTACACATGATGCCTATGATGTAACTTTACTGTGCACATTATTGTGACATTACTGCACACATTATTTATGTAAAGTGACGCCACTGTGTGCATTATCCCTTTACTATAGCATTATCCCTGTACTGTGACACCACTGTGTGCATTATCCCTTTACTATAGCATTATCCCTGTACTGTGACATCACTGTGTGCATTATCCCTTTACTATAGCATTATCCCTATACTGTGACATCACTGTGTGCATTATCCCTTTACTATAGAATGAATGTGTGCATTAACCTTGTACTGTGACATCGCTGTGTGTATTATCTCTTATTGTGACATCACTGTGTCCATTACCCCTGAACTGTAACATCACTGTGTACATTACCTTGTACTGTGACATCGCTGTGTGCATTATCCCTGTATTGTGACATCACTGTGTTTATTACCTCTGTACTGTGACATCACTGTGTGCATTACTCCTTTGTATTAAGGAGAGTGAGGACCCATTGAAAGTTTTGCCCCTATCTAAGTTTACTTGTTATGCCCCTACTTGAAGCACACATAGCAGTCACACATTAGACAGCATACATGTAGCTCATATAAGGCATTCACAAGACCATCCATCCTTCGGCTGAGCAGTGTGAAAATGGTTGGATTCATTCTCGTAATATTTCCCCATTGGTTCCTGGAACTTGACTATGACATGAGAATTACTGGGTTGATCAAGGTCATTCACACTCTTCTCTAGAGGTTTGCATGCTGTAAACACGAGAATACTGAAGAAACTACTCACAGTGGTGTCATTTTCATGATGTAGTTAAATGGTTATTGAGAAAAAATACTTGTGTCTCCAGCTGACTGTACCGCTCCACACAGTATAGTATCCCATAGTGGCCTCTCCACACAGTATAATGTCCCATAGTGGCCCCTACATTTTTTGCAAATTTTCCAAAAATATTGAGTTTAGGTGTATCTGAAGTTTTTTGCACTTGCCACCCACTAACCATTACTATACTCTGGGGTCTCTTCAGACCCCACAGTGTAATGAGCAGAGGCCCAGGTGAGGTGAGGTGGGTCTGGCGTTGGTCTTCAGGCCTCCTGAATGATGTTAGAGCCCACTGAGGCCTGTGATTGGGCCTCAGTGTGTCACATGGGTCACATCGACGTCATTATGTCAGAGCCCAGGAGAGGTGAGTAACACTGTTTGTTATGTTTAATCACCTACTCTGGGCCTCCACTCAATATATTCTGGGGTCTGAAGAGACCTAGAGTATAATAATAGCAATTGTGTTTTGGACTCAGTGTAGCCCCCTCATGGCAGATATGGCCCTGATTGTAATGCTGAGAGCTACAATCTTTATGTAACGCACAAGTTACGGAAACAGCATAACTCAATGTGCTGCACTGTTTCTGCAACTTCAGGCCTAGTGGTGATTTACAGCAGCATATTTCCATGTCAGCCATGACTGACTGAGAAGGGAATACCCCTTTAACAATTTAACATTCAATTTTAGATTCCTCTTCTCATTTAAGTGCAGGAATTGATGATCCGCCGGTGAATTGCTTTGTAGCAATTAAAGAAGCTTAATTAGAATTTCTTTACATTGTTAATGAATCAATGGCAAATGTCACCACTTTCAATGAGAATGTCACCTAATTTCACTTCTGGAAATGACAAAGTCAAAGAAGTCGCATTAAGCTTTTATATAACACTGCAATAATAGTATATAATTATACTATATATATATGTGGATAGTCAGGGCCAATTTAACACTTTGGTGGGCCTTGTGCAAAGGTTTCATAAGTGGGCTCCCCGATCACCACCACTTAGAAATACCTGACCTGCACAGTATAATGCCTCCCTAGTGGCCCCATACAATATATAGTGCCCCTCATAATGTCCCCTTCCAATTTTCCCCCACATTTTCATGTCCCCCTTTAGGTTGCCCCCACAGATTCATATCTCCCACCTCCTAGTTGCCCCCACAGTGTCATTTACCTCCCACAAGTTTCTCCCACACTGTCATGTCCCCCTCAGCTTGCCCCACAATGTCATGTCCCCCCCCTTAGGTTGCCCCCACTATGTGATGTCATCCTCCAGGTTGCCCCCATAGTGCCATATCCCACCCAGGTTGCCCCTACAGTGTCATACCCCCCCCGGTTGTCCCCACAGTTTCATGTACCCCCCGAGGTTGCCCCCAAAGTTACATGTCCCCCACTGTATATAATCAAGGAAAAAAAAACAAACCTTAATATTCACCTTTACCCCATTCACTCCTCTCTCTGGTCTTCAAGGAGCAACAGGTGTGATGTTAGTGACGTCACAACATTGCGCCCCCAGCTCCCAGGACACCGGGAGCAAAGACAGTGGCCAGATGGTGAAGCAGGGAGCAGATGGCTCCCTACTTCACCACTGTCTTCAACTCATCGCTGTCTAGAGGATGCCGATGAGTTGGGGCAGCCCGGACCCACTGCGCTGGACAGCGGGACGGCAAATGCAGGACTATCCTGCTGTCCAAAGGGGGCCCCGCTACCATAGGTCCCGGGGCAAGTGCACAGTTGGCCCTATGGTTAAAGTGGCCCTGGATATAGTGGTTATAAAGTATAACCAGACTCTGATCTATGAAAATGGAGAAAGTTACAAAGGTCTCTGTTCAAACTACTGCCATGGCATCCACTTTTAAAGAAAATCTGTCAAGTGTATTGTCAGCTATAACTTTCTCCAGGGCAATTGTACTGATCCTCAAAGGGGTTATGCCACACAAAAATATTTATTCTCTATCCATACTTTAGAGGATAAATTGCTGATCAGTGGGGGTCTGATCACTGTACTTTGACTATCACCAGTGAAGAGAATGGGGGTGGTGGTGAATGTGCATGGAGGATACATTCCAGCTGTTGTAAAACTACAACTCCCAGCATGCATACTTGCTCTGCTGTTCTTGGAACTCCCATGGAAGTGAATGGAGCATGTTGGGAGTTGTAGTTTCACAGCAGCTGGAGTTCCAAAGGTTGCTGAGCACTGGTGTAGTTAGTCAAGACAGGAGCGTAGCTATAGGGGTGCAAAGGTATTAATCACCACTGGGCCCTGGGGAATCAGGGGGCCCACAGGCCTCCCTACAACATAAGATGACCCCAGTAGTATAGATAGCACATGGTAATTGGGAGCCACATTACAGATTTTGTATTAGGGCGTAGGAGTTTCAGGTTACACTTCTGGTCATGACTATGATCAGTGAAAGAGTTTGTAGAAGGCTTAACATGGCCACAAAATAAGTTTTAGTTTGCAGCTTCAGGGTCAGTCCTGTGGTGTGCGCTGTCACTGTTTATATTATCCTGGTACTGTGACATCACTATGTGCACTATCCCGGTGCTGTGATCTCATTGTGTACTTCATCACTGTACTGTGACATAGCTGTGTGAATTATCCCTGTACTGTAACATCACTAGGTGCACTATCCCTGTACTGTGATCTCATTGTGTACTTCATCCCAGTACTGTGACATCACTGTTTACATTGTCTCTGTACTGTGACATCACTGTGCACATAATTCAATTATTGTGATACCACTGTGTGCATTTTACTTGTACCGTAACACAACTGTGAACATTATCTGTGTAGTATGGCATCACTGTGTGCATCTTCTTCTGTACTGTAACTTTACCGTCTACATTATCTTTGTGTTGTAGTAAGACCAAATAACCTTTTTACATTCTGAACTTTCTGCTGCAAGTGGTTATGGTGGAGCTGTTCCCCTTTACAAGTCATGCTATGGGGCCCCAGGTTTCCTTATTACATCCTTACTCAGTCATAAGTGTTAGATGTATTTGCCTCAAAATGAAATCGAAGCAGGTGAGGAGAAGAGGAAGAATTAGAGATGTCCAGATGTGTCAGAGAGGTAGCAGAGGAAAAGTAATGAAAGGAGGGAAATTATGGAAGGAAATACCAGCTCGATCACTCATTTACATTTCAGCAGCGCCGGTGAGTCCTGCTCGGTTTTTGAGTCATTTCTGGTTTGTATGACTGATGAGTCAGGTGATATATTTATATCTGTCCTCTATTTATAGTGGGTACGCTGTATACTCACATTAGTGTGGTTTGTGTTATTTTTGTGCTTTACGTATTTTACGAATTTTATTTCAGATACTAAATTTACACCTGAAGCATTGCCAATTCATGATCCAATGAATGTACTAACCATGTGCCATTATAAGTATAAAAAGAACAAACCACGGAAAGCGTGATGCCAGAAGTAATGAAAAATATAACCGTAAAGTATAAATGAGTACTGGCACATAGATCACAAAGAAATAGCCCATCCCCCACTGTTATTTGACGTATTGGTGTCTGGCACTAGTGAATATTAAATATGGATCAAATAGCCTTTATTATTTTAACTTTAGGTCCAAAACTTTGTACTAGTTACTGTAGACACAAAAATCTCAAGGGCTATGGTTACGGTGGAAGCTGTGACTAGAGATGAGCGAATTGAAGCTGACGAAGTGGAATTTGATCCGAATTTCAGGAAATATTCGATTTGCATCAAATCCGGATTTCCTCAAGTTTCGTGGTAACGAATCGCATTTTTTCATAAAATGGCTGCTGCATGTTAGGACATGGGGCAAGGAACTCTGGGAACGCAGGATAACCCACAATGTCATGCGTGCTGCCAATCAGCAGCCAGCCAGCCCTGTGATGTCATAGCCCTTTAACTCCTTCGCGGCCGCTCACGGCAACTAACACCCTGCTCCATAACCCCCGGTCAGAGCACAGCTCCGATCATGGGTTTTAACCCCTTGGATGCTGCAGTCAAACCAAGGGGTTCCGCCATGCTACATGTCCCCCTCGGCACCCCCCCCACAGTGAGATCGGGGGGGGGGGATGCCGATATGCATCTTTTGCAGCATGTTCTACACCACTATACAGGCTCTCTGCAGCCAGGAAATAGCTGTTTTTTTTTTTTAACATGATTCGCCGCGAATTAATCCGAATCGAATCATATCGGAAAATTCAGCGAAGCTGCTGAATCGAATTTTTGAAATATTCTCTCATCTCTAGTTGTGACCAAAGCATATCAGAGGGGTTACGGTATCAACTCCAGCAACATTGATTCCAGCCCATTTGAAATTTTTTCTCTAGCCCCTACCGTTCCTTAAAAATCATTGCTTTTATTTTCAGCTCCCAATGTGCTAATCGTTGATTATATTGTTAATCTGTTTTCCCTTAGTCCTAACAGCAGCACAATATGGGGTATTTCTCCCCCTGTGTGTTGTTTAGGACAGGTGGAACTTTTAATTAGCACAAAAATGTGCTTACTAACCTGCCCTATAAGAGGGCACGAGAGACCTCCCTCACCTGTGTAAATTATAAAGTAAAAGAAACAAGATTTTAGGGAGGGAAGCCTTGTGCTGCTGTTAGGACTAAGGAAAAACAGATTAACAATATAATCAACGATTCCCTTACGTCCTACAGCAGCACAATATGGGGATATAGCAAGTAATTCCCCTAGGGAGGGTTTCCTCGCCTTACAACCTCAAGAACTGTCTGGCCAAAGGCAGTCACCTCGGAACTGCGGACATCCAAACGATAGTGTTTGATGAAAGTCAGCTGGGATGACCAAGAAGCAGCCGCACAAATTTGATCCAGTGGAAGCGAGCGATTCTCAGCCCAAGAAGTCGACACAGCCCTGGTCGAATGGGCTGTACAAAAAACTGGAGGAAGCAACCCTTGAGAAATGAAAGAAATTTTGATTGCCTCCTTAATCCATCTGGACAAGGAGGGTCTGGAAGCTTTAAGACCTCTGTCTTTACCATATATATTGATTAGGGGATTTTCAGCTCTCCTGAAAGATTGTGTCCGCGATGAGTAAATTCGCAGACACCTCACCACATCCAAAGTATGAAGTTTAAACTCCTCTTCTGAGGACGGATCCGGCCTCTTCCACCTGTCCCACACAGGACAGAAAAAAACACACGTGAGGGAGGTCTCTCGTGCCCTCTTATAGGGCAGGTTAGTAAGCACATTTTTGTGCTAATTAAAAGTTCCACCTGTCCTAAACAACACACAGGGGGAGAAATACCCCATATTGTGCTGCTGTAGGACGTAAGGGAATTAGGCTGTCTACTGTCAGGTTGCGGTCCTCAGCTACAGCAGATGTCCGGGACCATCCACTTCACAGTAGAGAACCTATTAAGTGTTAAAACTAATGACATTGATAACTCAGGAATGGTGGGGGCTAGAGGAAAAATTCCAGCTGCGCCAGAATCTGTGGATACAAAGATTTGGAGTTGGTGCAAGTAGTAAAAGGTCCTTTTTAAATTAAGGATTGGTGGAATGAGTATGACTTTTTACATTTTCTTTTATGTTATTTTGAACTTCTTTTAAGTAAAAAAGATGCAGGAATAAAAATAACATAAAAGTAGAACGTGGTCTTTTTAAAAATTATCTTTGTGAAATAAAAGTGTAAAACTAAGGCTGTGGTCACACTAGTGTTCGTTGAGCGTTCGGGGACTCCATCACCCATGCAAGCAGGACTTTTCTCTTTGCCGATTTTGAGTGGAAACCCAGTGGAACCCATTATAGTTTATGGGGTCTACGGTTTTCATGGGTAACTGCTTTTTAAGCAGATACGGTTTCTGTTTTTCGGGTCTAGAGGCAGACCCGAAGAATGGAAACCCGAACACTAGTGTGAACTTAGCGTAACAAAATACACCCAAAACACATTTTGATACCCACATGCAACTATGTCAATGAAGAACTAAAAAAGGGAAAGTTGTTAAACTGCAAAAGAGAATAAGCATGTTGTGTCCTTACAGATATAAATGTCAAAATGTGGATTATTCCATAATAAATTGTGCTGATACCATGATATAATTAGGGAGCTGCATGTATTGTATGCAGATGATGTAGATGACGTAGTATGCCAATTATATAATGATTCTCCCAGTTAAAAGTAGACATCTCTTGTGGTAGACAAAATATTACAAAGTAAGAAGAAAATGATGAATAGCATCTATAATAACATGATTCTAAAATTCTGCAATCTATTACGTCACACACATAGGTTTAACAATGGTCTACATAATATTTATTACCGTATTATAGATCGTTGAATGTGGGCTCCTTAAGTAAAGCCACACAGCTAGAAATACTTACAGGGGACTGGGTTACAAGTAAATGAGACCTGAACACATTAGTGAATGCTTGAGATGATTGTGTATCGCATGTACAGATGGAAATTCCATACAATGCCCCCATCTAATAGATGGTCTGAAGGTTTCTCACCATCTCCCGGGATCACATAGGTTACAGTTGTATTTTCCTATAATCCATTCAGTGACTGTCCAATGGAGTTATCTCTATCAATGTCCAAATATCAGTTGTATATTATCCCTTTACAAAGTATGGCTACATTATATTCTATTTATACACACTGGAATCATGTTAGGTTTTTGCTATTGGAGAGGTGTGTTGCAATTTATAGGTGTCATGTTAGGCTTACCTTTGTGTTAAAGGGATTTTTCAGGCTAAAAATATTGATGACCCATCCTAAAGATAGGTCACTGATATCAGATCTGTGGGATCTGACACACAGCACCCCCATCGATTACCTGTTTTTAGCAGCTGTTACACAGAGAATGGAGCAGGGAACAGACTGCTCAGTACTTTGTTAGCGGTATAGTCATTGCTGCTTAGGTTCCATTAAAATAAATAGGAGTTCATCTGCAGTACCTGACCTGGCCACTAGAGAGAGTACAGAGCTGTCTGCTTCCTGCTCCATTCTCTGTGTATAAACTGCTGCAAACAGCTGATTGGTGGGAGTGTGAGGTGTCGGACTACCACAAATCTGGTATTGATCAATATTTTTGCCCAGAAAACCCCTTTAATTGTGCAGTATGATCATTAAAATGAGTCATGTACTGGGCATAATATGCTTCATTTAAATGCTGCTCCATTCATTTAAATAGGGACTGTCTGAAATAGCTGAGCTTTCAGCTATCTGTAGCATGCGCTGTATAACCAGGCACTCTGGATGGGATGGGGTGCAAAACCCCCCAATTCTCGAGATTAGTGGGGGTCCCAGTGGTGGGACAGCAAGTTACTCTCTATCCTTTGGATAGGGGGTAACTTGTTCTAACTGGAATACCCGTTTAACCACCTGAGGTTCTTTTATCATATTGGCCATTGGATGATATGTAAAGTTTATTAAACCATTGGATTAATGTGCAGTGGCCGTGCCCCATCCGTATTGAATATTGTGATTGAATGTTCCTTCATCTAAAAAATGTGTTCTCCATCAATATACGCTTGGTATAGAGCCAAGGAAGCTCTTCTCCTGGGCAGCCTATACTTTGTGCTGCTGATAACTTGAAATAAACCATTATTTTTGAAGCATATTATAGTCTATTAAAGGTGCTTTTTATCCTCTGATCATCTGATAGTTGCAGCTCCTCTGGGTACCATATTAGACATTTCTACATTTCCCTCCAACAAAAGTGAATTCAGGGAGTCTCTTAGCTGAAATATATCCAGGATTAAACACTACACTTTAGCTATGCTATAGAGATAGACACTGAGTAAAATGGCAGAACCAATAAATACCAGAGAAAATGTAATTAGCGCATAACACACCAGTGATATTTCCATCAACAATGGATCTCTGTCTAGATTAGAATTTATATTTGTTGATGTTACAGAACATATTTTCCTTTACAGTACAGATAGGGCCATGTAATAATTGAATGCATTCATAGTAATGACAATTATTAATTATAGAACCGTTGAGGCGCCACCAGATATTCGTTACGCCACACCTAAGAGGCATAAAAAAGGAAAAAATAGGAAAAATGTGACTTTATTATCTGCATGTTCTATCCAAGAAGTGAAGCAGTTTATGATTATTAGAATAGTTATACATTTGCATTAACTATGTTGTACAGGGTTGTCAAAAGGTATGGAAACATGAGAGTGGTCCTAAGGTATGGTAACACCAGACTGGTCCAAAGGTATGGAGACACCGGAGTGGTCCAGAGGTATGGAGACACCAAACTGGTCCAAAGGTATGGAGACACCGAAGTGGTCCAGAGGTATGGAGACACCAGACTGGTCCAAAGGTATGGAGACACTGGAGTAGTCCAGAGGTATGGAGACACCAGAGTGGTCCAGAGGTATGAAGACACCATACTGGTCCAAAGGTATAGAGACACCGGAGTGGTCCAGAGGTATGGAAACACCAGACTGGTCCAAAGGTATGGAGACACCGGAGTGGTCCAGAGGTATGGAGACACCAGACTGATCCTAAGACATGGAGAAACCAGTGAGGTCCAGAGGTATGGAGACACCTGAAAAATTGGAAAACGGTGCTTGGGAACACTATCCTATGTATTGCATGTTGCTAGGGTTATGTAAGTTTATGTATCTCTTTCAGATACATATGTCGAATGCACCACTTCCCATTTGAAAAAATTGACTTGGTACCAAGACGGTGGCTTTCAAAATAGTCCTTCACAGATTTCCTCCCTTCCCCTGAGCAACATGCCACCCACAGGATGGTGTTCCCAACCACTGTTTTCCATTTATTCTGTTGTCTTCCTACCTTTGGACCACCCTGATGTCTCCATACCCTGTAGATCACACACATAAGTCTAAAGTTTCTTGGTCTTGTACATGGACATTGTAGTATAAGGGGTCATATCTACATGTGTACTTTGTGATGACTATAGATGTTGAAAGAGGAGTGTAGAACTGAATTTTTGCTATGGTATTGGTTGCATCTCTGACATCAGGTGTGGTGGAGAATCACCTACCTCAAAACGGACACTAGCTCTTTAAGTAACTTTCTGGAGTGAATGTGATGGACTGCCTGTGTATAGCACAGAGCAAGCCCTGTGAAGACAACGTGACAGAGAGGTGGCAAGTAGCAGAGAGAATGGAGTTGAAAGATGGGCATTAAGTGTCTGGAGTGAGTGAGCCTGGGGGATAGCGGAGATATGGCTCCTGTCACCAGTGAGAAAGGGACTGTGAGCTGAGGTCACTATTTGCATGGCACACATGGGCAGAAATTGTGCTGTACCTTGTATAGTGGTCAGGGATCGGAGAGTGTAATGCCAAAGGAGGTAGCTGCAATTGTTAAAAAGCTGTATGATATGCATGAGGGAGTGATGTAAGTAGTGCTCACAGTGACATAACATGGACTATACTTCTGTGTGACATGTATATATGAACTGTACATATAATTGTGCAACAGTCAAGCTTTACCAATAAAAAGAGCCATGTTTAATGCAGTCACTTTCTGGGTATTTCTTGCCACGATCCCATCTCTTACAACACCGACACCTGCATTGCATTGGCTACTGTATGTGGTTTACAGAGATATTGTCAACACTGTCCCATATAGGGCTCCCAATCTAATTTCCCTATCAGTATGTCTTTGGAGTGTGGGAGGAAACCCATGCAAACACAGGGAGAACGTACAAACTCCATACAGATGATGTCCTTGGCTGAGTCGAACCCAGGACTCCTCTGCTACAAGACATCAGTGCCAAACACTGAGCCATTCTGCTACCCATGCCCAAATACCATCATTGTCTGCAGCTGTCTGGCCCATAACCCTTACGGGTGCATGATCCTTGTGCTATATCATCATCTTAATTATAGTTTTGCTGTGACATACAATGTATATTACCTCTATGCTGTTACATCACAATGTGCATTATTCCTGTGCATTTGGATTGCAGTGGGTCTGCATTTTGAGTATTACAACAAGCAGAGATCTAGAAAACCGTGAGGAATCGATACATAAAGTACAGTGTAATAATGTATAATTGTACAACTTCTCTAGTGAGCCCAGCTATGGCCCTCTCCAGTTTGCTTATCGGTCAGGCATTGGAGTGGATGATCCACCTTCTGCACAGGGCTCTTTCTCACCTGGAGGAACCAGGGAACACGGTGAGAATAATGTTCTTTGATTTCTCCAGTTCTTTTAACACCATACAGCCCAGGTTACTGAGAGACAAGCTGGGCCTTGCTGGAGTGGACCACAACCTCTACCACCACCTCTCCAACTGGATCCTAGACTACCTCACAAACCGACCTCAGTATGTGAGAGCCCAAGACTGTGTGTCAGGTACCGTGATCTGTAATACGGGGGGCACCTCAGGGTACAGTTCTTGTCCCTTTCCTTTTCACACTGTACACTGCAGATTTTAGGTGCAACTCATCTAGCTGCTACCTACAGAAGTATTCTGATGGCTTTGCAATAGTAGGCCCCATCACAGACGATTTGAACTGGGATTTTCTGGACTGGTGCCAGTGGAATCACCTGAGGATTAATGCTGGGAAGATCAAGGATATGGTGGTGGACTAACGTAAATGCAGATGCCATCCTAAACCAGTGGACATCCAGGGGACGTGCATTGAGATTGTCAACACCTATAAGCACCTGGGTGTGCTCCTTAATAATAAGCTGGACTGGGCAGATCACATGGAGGTCCTGTACAGGAAGGGCCACAGCAGGCTCTACCTGCTTAGGAGGCTGACAGTCTTTGGAATCCAGGGGGCTCTTCTTAGGACTTTTTTTTTAACTTGGTAGTGGCATCAGCCATCTTCTTCGAAGTGGCCTGCTGGGGGAGCAGTATATCAGCCAGGGATAGAAATAAAATCGACAAGCTGATTAGAAGGGCCAGCTCTTTCCTGGGGAGCCCACTGGACCCAGTGTAGGTGGTGGGTGACAGAAGGATACTGTCCGTGGTGAGCTCCATGTGGGAGAATAACTCCCATCCCATGCATGAGAGCGTGATAGCGCTGGGCAGTACTGTCAGTGACCGACTGCTTCACCCTAAGTGTGAGAAGGAGCGCTATCGGAAGTCTTTCCTCCCCACCACGGTTAGGCTGTACAACCAACACCGACCTAAGCGGAGATCAGTCCATACAGAGAACTGAAAGATCTTTCTGCTGGATATCCCCCCCCCCCCCCCGCCACTTCTTTACCTGTACCTTTCTATCTGTTTACTATCACTGGAATGCCTCAACCTTGGACCATTTTTGTATATGTTTGTATCTGTATTTGTATTGTTTATCTTTGCAGCTGTAACACACTGAATTTCCCCATGGTGGGACTATTAAAGGATTATTATTATTAAGAACCCATGTAGCAAAACACAGCTAAAAAATACTGCGGAAAAACCCTGCATTTTATTCGGCAGCGTTTTTTGCTGCAGATTTTCTTCCCTTATTATACCTATAGGGAAAACTCCAGCGTTTCCGCAGGTATAATTGACATGCTGTGATTTTCACAGATACGGGTGTTTTTTGAAAACAGCTTTTAGGAAGCAGATTAGTCAGAATCTCATTCGCTTTGCAGGTACTGTAAAACACAGCGGGTTTTTTTCCATGGCTTTTCTGCAGCGGCAAAAACGCTGCATTTTCGTAACCTGGGGCTTAAGCCTAAAATAAGATTTGTTAAAAATGTATTGAAACTATTGTATACTGTAGCTGAGTACAAAAACAATATATTAAGACGTTTATTGCAAACACCTCAGTGCCTGGTTATGAAGTGATAAATCCACCACGTCTATATCACTGTAGGACTATGTAGATTTGTGACAGTGATTGTAGAAAATAGCAGGAAATCGTAGAAGCAAAGTAGGAATCCCTGTAAGAGATGTAACAGTGACTAGAATATATTGGTTGTCACCCAGAATTTCACTCATGGATCTAAGGCTGTGCACATGTACATTGGAAGTTCCCCTCTTTGTGATAAAATAATGGACAGTAATGAAGGAATCTGACAGATCCCATTATAAGTCAGTGGGCTCTGTCGGGCTCAGTTCATGTCCGTAATTTAGCTGGTCCGTCATAGATTAAATTCTGTTTTTCTGTTCCTATGACAGAAGAGAAAAAATGGAATTTCTAATGCAGATGTTAACTCAGCCTTAGACTAAGGCAGAAAGATGTGGAAAAGCTGTGTTTTTTGTTGCAGATTTTGCTGAATTTTTTTGAGCAAAGCCAGGAATGGCTTCATAGAGATTGGGAAATATCTAGGAAAGCCTTATACTTCTCCCTCCTACTAAATCTAATCCTGGGTTTGGGTCAAAGAAAATGCAGCAAAATCTGCAATAAAAAAAGACAGCTTTCCCACAAGGTGAGCCCTCTCTGACATTTTTGGATGGTTTGGTCACATTGGGGGGAATTTACTACCCCATCTACAGCAGTTTTATGGCATAGATGGGTGATAATGTTGAGCACATCTGGCGCTTGGCCCTTTGCCAAATGTCAAAGTGGCACAGATCTCCAATCTGGCGCATGGACGTGGGTCTGATTTATTAAGAGGCTTTTGATAAATCAGTTGCACCTTGTGCCTGTCAGGGCCTTTATTAAGACCAGTGTACAAAACATAGTCTTAGGCCGGACCCCATGTTGCGAATATGTGGTTTGTTGGCAGCAGTGAATACGCCGTGGCAAAAAATGCTGTGTTTTACGGTACCTGCAAAGTTAATGGGATTCTTGCTAATCCCATCCACACATTGCAGAAAAAAAAATCTGCAGCGGAAATGGTGCGATTTAAAAAACGCTGGCGTTTTTTGTATAGGTATAATAGGGACAGAAAGTTCGCAGAGGAAAACTTTGCGGACTTCCTGTGAAAAACGCTGCAGAAAAAACTGCGATGTGTGGGGCCTTAGCCTTAAGGACATACCTTATTGCACCTTCCTACTGCTTGTATTATATTTAAGCTTTGCTGCCTTCCCTCCTCATGTAAGCTTCTGTAGTCTCAGGCAGGATGATCTGGAGGCAATGCAGCTTGAAATCTAAAGTTACAGTTCCTGGAAACCTAATTTTGTGAACACCGATAGGGGAATGAATGACCCAGTCACTTCCCCTCCCCTCTGTCTACTGCCTTAGTAAAATTATGATCATCATTATTATTCATAAGCACTGTTGCATATGAAATATTATTTCGGTTCGCTATCATGACATCATGCTCTCATGAACTTCTGACTACCTAGACACTTGCAGCATGAAATCCTCTGTGGACTAAGAAGAATGGATTTCCCATTTATTTTTTTCCATCTCATGGCCATTGCTTCTGAGCCTGGCACAGATTGCTATTTGAATGGTAATTTCTTTCACAGGACTTATGGTCGGCTGCCAAAAATTCCATTTTCCTTTTACATGAACTCATGGCAGTAACTTGTTCCCAGTCAATACAGAGTCCGCCCTGCAACATTACAATGTGTAAGTGCAATTAGAGCAACGGCTTCTGTTTACCACATTTTAATAGAGAAGCTTTACCGTAAGACATAACAGGCTCTCGTAGAAGCGGCTCATGGTTAAAAAAGTGCTCCTATCATAGTTACATGGGGCAGAGGACGAGCTCCAGCCTGTAATAAGCTCTGCATATCAGACTTCACCCTCCAGTGTGGGGCTTGCTGCGAATGTCTGTAGTACAGTGTTACTTGTCTGGTATGAATGGCATGTAGCTCAGCTTTCTGAACTCTTCTCAACAGGCCCATTCTATAAAGTGATGATTAACAAGTGCAGGATTGTCCCCTCGAATCCAAACACTTACATACAACAGATATTTGTTTGAAAACTATATAATTTGTTTGTGGCACGCATAGCTGAAACCCGGGGATCTTGTGACTCCTACTGTCATGATTTAAGCTTCGGAGCCCTGGGAACTAAAAATGAATGAAGCAATTCTATAGGTCTTGGAATACGATTCCAGTATTTCTTGGTGACAAGTTTTGAGATACACGATTTAGAAAAATTAAAGGGATTGTCCAGTTTCGGACAAATATTGAGAGATCAATGTTATTGTTTGTATAATAAAAAGTTGTACAATTTTCTAATATACTTTCTGTATCAGTTCCTCACGGTTTTCTAGATCTCTGCTTGCTGCCATTCATTCTGTTACTTCCAGTGGATAAAAATCAGCCCAAGGTCATGTGATGGACACACAGGTGCACGGCTTGTTACAGTCACAGTACAGTAATGAGACATCTGCTAATATGTGCACCTGTGTGTCCATCACATGACCATGGACCAGTTTAAGACAACGGACCTTTGACGGATCCCATTATAGTCAATGGTGTCAGAGGGGCACCACTGGTGTCTACTGTTTGAGCAGTCCATGTGTCCGTTGTTCTTGTCCTCCAACAAACCAGAACAAAGACATTAAGTGCAGATGTGAACATAGCATAAAACATGAAAATAATGTATAAAATGAATCTGTACAATATGTGAAGTTCTGTATTTCCCCCTCAAAAATTCTAGTAACACTAGGTTCACACTAACGTTCGGATTTCTGTTGTTCAAGTTTGCTTGGGGACCCGAAATACGGAGACCCTGTACGCTTAAAAAGCGGTTACATACACAATAATGGGGTGTGCCGTGTTTCCACCCGGTTTCCGCTGTTTTTATACTGGAACCGGTGTAGAGAAGAGTCCTCCTTGCAGGAATTTTCTCTCTGCTTATTTTAGGCAGATTCTGCAGCGGAATCTCCTATGGAGACTCCAACGCAAGTGTGAATCCAGCCTAAAAGTCTAAAATAATGCAATATAATCTTTCATACCATTTTCATATGTTATCATTTTTCTATTTAATTTCTCATGATATTTGGGTTTTACAGGTTTCAGTATGTTAATAGGGTCCCCCAGCCCTGCCCTCATTCAGCACAATACCTACATTTCACACATTGCCTGTAACTGAGACACACATTTATAACACTGCCATGAATGTGCAAGAAAGCTATTAAAACAATATCACATTCACGACTCAACTGTCACATTGTTTCTCCGCATGTCAGCAATGTACTTATAGTGTAAGTAAATGTGCCTAAAGACCATGCTGCACAAAATGGGAAGGCAGCTGACCCGTCTGTTCTTGACTTGACTTGTCTTCTCTTTGTCTTTAGTGCTATATACAGTGCCATAGGCATTTAGAGAATGTCTCAAGACAAATGTATTGAACTAGAGAACCCGACGTACATTACAACTAATTGCCCTAATACCAGCACTTGTTTTATGTCGCAGGCTGCTTGGAGATGTTTGTGCCACCCGGCTCTGATCTCTCTAAATTGTCCACTACTGTTGGTCACATAACATGAAAAGTCTGCCTGCACTAACCATTAGGGGGAGTCTAATGAAGACTGAGCTATATAGTTTCTAGTAGTATAATGTTGTACCGTGTTAGCCATTGAAAGTAGTGGAAGAGTGAAGAAATCAGGCGATACCTTTTAGAGGCTAACTGAGTATATTTATAAGTAAGCTTTCAGGAGTACTCGCTCCCTTCATCAGACATGGTGTGATACAAGAACTGAAAATTAACAGATTTTTATACACATGGTTTTCAAAGCATTTTAGAGTCCTTAAAAAAATTGCAATCTAAGTAGAGAAGTTATTTACAACAGGTCAAAAAAACAGTCTGGAAACTTGTGGTGCGTGACGGAGGGATCAGTAATTCTTGCTGTTATCTGTTTGCTATCAGGAGGTGATTTGTGTCCCTCACAGTTCATACATAGTGTGATTTGAAGCTGGCATGAATATTGAGTTCAGTTCATGGTTCAAACATAGTGTGACATGAAGCTGGCATGAATATTAAGTCCAAATTGCAGAGTTTGAAATTTTTGCATAAATTTGTACTCCATTTCTTTCCTTTTCTCCTGTGTCTTAAAATGTCCCATTAAAACCACAACCCGCAAATCTTCAATAGAGTGGTTTTCTCCGGAGAAATGTGCGGCCACTGGGAGATCTGTTCTGCTGTTATTAATGGTGGATCTGTGTGAGTTCATTCGTTGACTGAGTCTCTGCCCTGTTTCCCCCACATAGAGGCCTGGGGTGGGACATTGCACACACATTATGAGGTACACCACATTGGAAGACCTGCAGGAAAATGTCCCCCTAATTCTGTGCACCTGTTGTGACTGTGGGATAGGTACACTGTCAGCGGTGTGGATGTACTTGCAGGTCATGCACCTTTTATGTAGGCAAGGTGAGATGCCATTTTCAGTTGGGGCCTTCAGGGCACTCCCGGACGATAATGCGCCTCAGGTTTGGTGGTTGTCGAAAGGAGAGGAGAGGGGGGACTGGAAATATGTCCTTGAGTCTGTTGTCCCTATGTAGCACAGGTTGGAGCTCCTTGGCAATCCTTCGTAGGATCTCCAGCTGTGGGTTGTAGGTGACTACTAGGGGCACTCGGGTATCTTTCTGGGTCTCTCTATATGTGAGCAGACTGTCTCTATTAATGGCTGCCGCTTTGTTTAATTGGTTGTCTGTCACTTTTGTTTTTGTATCCCAATCTGAGAAATTTCATCCTCAGATCCAGGAGGTGCTTGTCCAGGTCTGTTTTGTCAGAGCAAATACGATTGTATCATATAGCCTGGCTGTAGATTATAGATTGTCTTGTGTGCTTGGGGTGGAAGCTGTCGTTTCTCAGGTAGGCCGTTCTGTCTGTGGGTTTGTGGTATATTGATGTGAGTAGCCGGTGGTCTTTAATGTATATTGCGGTATCCAGAAAGTGAATTTCACTCCCTGAATAGCTAAGTTTAAGGTTGATGGTCGGGTGAAAGTCATTGAAGTCATTATGGAATTGAAGTAGGGCCTCCTCACCTGCAGTCCAGATGACAAGGATATCATCGATATAACGAAGGTAAATCATAGGTTTGGTGGCGCATGTTGATAAATATGTTCCTTCCATTTCTGCCATAAAGAGATTTGCATATTGGGGTGCACATCTGGTCCCCATTGAAGTTCCCATTCGCTGTAGATATAGATCCTCTCCAAAGGTAAAATGGTTGTGGCTAAGGATGAATTGTATGAGCTGCGTTACTGGTTCTGTTGGGAGGTTTTGTTTTGCCAGGTGTACCCGACATGCTGCAACTCCATCCTTGTGGGGAATGTTGGTATACAGGGATTCCACATCCATGGTGGCCAAAATGGTACCCTCAGGTAGAGGGCCCAGGGCATTCAGTTTGTTAAGAAGGTCAGTGGTGTCCTGGATATAGCTTGGAGTATCCCTGACAAGGGGTTTTAGGAGATTTTCCACCCAACCTGAGATGTTTTCTGTCAGTGTCCCAATGCCAGAAATGATAGGCCTCCCAGGGTTGCCATCTTTGTGTATCTTTGGGAGCATATAGAAGCAGCCCGGCCTGGGATCTTGGGGGATAAGTCCTTTTACCTGATTCTGGATCTGGACTGGAAACTCCTTGATCATACTCTTTAGTTCTTTCATATAGGCCTCTGTGGGATCACTTCCAAGTTTGGAGTAATGGATGGGATTTGACAGTTGCCTGTTTGCTTCCTGGATATAGTCTGAGGTGTTCATTATGACTATTGTGCCCCCTTTGTCAGCTGGTTTTATTATTATATCCTGATTTTCTTTCAGTGATGTAATAGCCTTCTGTTCCTGCAGGGTTAGGTTATGCACCTGTTTCTTTTGTTTCTCCAGGATTTCTGATTTTACTTTGCTTCTGAAACAGTCAATATATTTATCCAGTGCTGCATTAGCTCCAGGGCGTGGGGTCCAGGTAGATTTTTTGGTAGGATTCCTTATGGGCTGTTCCATCTCAGAGTCGCTGCTGTATGGAAGGTCTTTGTCATAAAAATATTCCCTTAATCTCATTTTTCTGAAAAACTCCTCCATATCATTGCAGAGTTGGATATGGTCAGTGTGTGCCGAGGGGCAGAAGGAGAGACCTTTGGAGAGAACTGACATTTCGTGTTTGTTTGGCTCATAAGAGGAAAAATTCACAACACAGCTTTGCTGAGCTGGGCTAGTACTTGCGGTTGTAGTAACGAGGCCTTTTTGTCTCAGTCTGTGGAGCTTTTTCTTTTTGTTGTTAATAAGCATATCCTGAAGTTTCCAGTAGTATGTGTGGAGTTTGGCCTTCATTTCCTCTGTGTCATTAGCCAATGATGATTTCAGGGCCTGTATCTCCTCCTGTGTTCTTTTTTTGTTGTTATAGGAAATTTTTATCATATTGTTCCGCAGCCTTTCAGATGTCTGAATACATAGTTGTTCTGCATATCGGCTGTTGTAGGTGTTCCGGGTTGGGTTACGTAAATTGAAGCCTTTTGGGATGAGTCTCTCCTTTTTGCACCTCCTGGATCTGAGGATGAAATTTCTCAGATTGGGATACAAACCAAAAGTGACAGACAACCAATTAAACAAAGCAGCAGCCATTAACAGAGACAGTCTGCTCACATATAGAGAGACCCAGAAAGATGCCCGTGCCCCTAGTTGTCACCTACAACCCACAGCTGGAGATCCTACGAAGGATTGCCAAGGAGCTCCAACCTGTGCTACATAGGGACAACAGACTCAAGGACATATTTCCAGTCCCCCCTCTCCTCTCCTTTCGACAACCACCAAACCTGAGGCGCATTATCGTCCGGAGTGCCCTGAAGGCCCCAACTGAAAATGGCACCTCACCTTGCCTACATAAAAGGTGCATGACCTGCAGGCACATCCACACCGCTGACAGTGTACCTATCCCACAGTCACAACAGGTGCACAGAATTAGGGGGACATTTTCCTGCAGGTCTTCCAATGTGGTGTACCTCATAATGTGTGTGCAATGTCCCACCCCAGGCCTCTATGTGGGGGAAACAGGGCAGAGACTCAGTCAACGAATGAACTCACACAGATCCACCATTAATAACAGCAGAACAGATCTCCCAGTGGCCGCACATTTCTCCGGAGAAAACCACTCTATTGAAGATTTGCGGGTTGTGGTTTTAATGGGACATTTTAAGACACAGTAGAAAAGGAAAGAAATGGAGTACAAATTTATGCAAAAATTTCAAACTCTGCAATTTGGACTTAATATTCATGCCAGCTTCATGTCACACTATGTTTGAACCATGAACTGAACTCAATATTCATGCCAGCTTCAAATCACACTATGTATGAACTGTGAGGGATACAAATCACCACCTGATAGCAAACAGATAACAGCAAGAATTACTGATCCCTCCGTCACGCACCACAAGTTTCCAGACTGTTTTTTTGACCTGTTGTAAATAACTTCTCTACTTAGATTGCAATTTTTTTTAAGGACTCTAAAATGCTTTGAAAACCATGTGTATAAAAATCTGTTAATTTTCAGTTCTTGTATCACACCATGTCTGATGAAGGGAGCGAGTACTCCTGAAAGCTTACTTATAAATATACTCAGTTAGCCTCTAAAAGGTATCGCCTGATTTCTTCACTCTTCCACTATATAGTTTCTATCAAGCTCTATAATACAGTACCGTGCAAAGGTTTTAGACAGGTGTGCAAAGATGCTGCAAAGTAAGAATGCTTTAAAAAATAGAAATGTTAATAGTTTATTTTTGTCAATTAACAAAATGAAGTGAATGAAGAAAAGATAAATCTAATCCCATCAATATTTAGTGTGACCTTTTTCCTTTGCCTTCCATCAATTCTTCTCAGTACATTTGCAGGTTGAGGCCCCACGTTGCGTAAACGCAGCTTTTTTTGTTGCAGATTTTGTTGCGTTTTTTTGAGCCAAAGCCAAGGATGTCTACAAAAGGAATGGGAAATATATAGGAACAGTGTCGGACTGGGATGTCTAGGGCCCACCAGTGGAATTGTTTCTAGGGGCCCACCATCAGGACCCCTGCAGATCAGCGGTACCAAGACAGGGCGGCTAAAGGTAATAACATGCCGGGAGCCATGCTGCTCACCCACTATACCATGTGCACCACTGCACTACCTAAACCTACTGCTACACCCTGTATGGCAAGTGAACAGCGTGGCTCCAAGAATTGTTACCTTTACCTGTAGCCACACTGTCCTGGAAAAGCTGATCTACAGAGGTCCTGGCTGTTGTATCATCGCAGATGTAATATTGATGGCCTATCCTAAGGACAGGCCATCAATATTAGAAAGATGGATAAATCCTTTAAAGAGGTTGTCCAGGAATTGGAGCAACCCATGTAGCTGGCGGGAGGTATAAAGTAAAAAATAAGTAAATTAAAAAGCATACTACTTTGTCCCCGGCGCTCCATTGTCCACTGCCAGGGTCCATTCAGTCTCGTGCCAGCGACTCCTTGCTGGGAGTCCTGCACCTCATGTGATCGCTAAGACCAATTAGGTACAGGATTTCCAGAAATGAGGCGCCGCCATGAGACCGAACAGAAACAGGCAGGGGACAACGGGGTGCTGGGGAAGGTGAGTATGCTTTTTTAAAAATTTTCTTATTTTTACACCTCCCTGGCGGCCGACACAGTGGTCGCTCCAGTTTATGGACAACCTCTTTTAAGGGGTTGTCTGGGCCAAATTTTTCTATGGTCACTTCACTGGTCCCCCCACATAGTGGCCTCTTCACTGGTCCCCCATACTGTATGGGGAACAGTGATGGGGTCATTATATTGTGTGGGAGCAGTGATGGGGGCTAACATCCTGTGGGGGGGACATTAAACTGTGTGGGGCATATTAAAGGAGTTGTCCAGTGTTAATCTTTTTTATGGCCTATGCTCAGGATAGGCCATAAATACCTGATCGGTAGAGGGCTGACAAACGGCCCCATCAGCTGTTCGGAGCCACTTCCGGCACCTGTTCTGTACAGAACACAGGGCCGGAAGCAGAAAGCTCCATCCGCTGTATAGCAGCACGGCGCCTTCACTGCAGCTCAGCTCCTACTGACTTCAATAAGTGCTGAGATGCAGTGAAGGTGCCCGGCTAATACACAGTGGACAGAGCTTTCTGCTTCTGGCCCTGTATTGTGTACAGTATGGGCATCAGAAGTGGCTCCATACAGCTGATCGGTCTGGGGTCAGCCCCCTACAGATCAGGTATCTGTGGCCTATCCTGAGGATAAATCATAACAAATTATGCCTGGACAACCCCTTTAATATACACCCCCTAATGCACCACTTTAAAGAGATTGTCCAGTACAATTTTTTTCTTTTTCATAATTAGTCCGGGGGATGTGAATCCCCCCCTACCCCCCCCCCCCCCCCAAAAAAAAAAACATGCTAAACATACTCACCTGTCTCCGGTGCTCTGGTGTCCTCCCAGCACGGTCCGGTCCTGCAGCTCCGCTGTCTTCTTTTTGCCGGAATTCCTCACTGGCTGTGACGTCCCAGGTCTCTTCCCTTAGGCCACTGATTGGCCTCAGGGGTCTCGCGACGTCACAGGTAGTCATGTGCAGAGGGAACGTCAGCTGGAAGAAAACAACAGACCTGCAGGACTGAACCGCGCTGGGAGACACTGGGGACAGGAGAGAAAGTTTGTGGGGGTTTTTTTTGTTTTGTTTTTTTCACCTGCTCTGGCGTAATTAAAAAAAAAATGAAGGAGCCACTGTATGGAGTATAAGCTCCACAGTGGCCCCCACCCAGTATTATAAGCTCCACAGTGGCCCCCACCCAGTATTATAAGCTCCACAGTGGCCCCCACCCAATATTATATGCTCCACAGTGGCCCCCACCCAGTATTATAAGCTCCACAGTGGCCCCCACCCAGTATTATAAGCTCCACAGTGGCCCCCACCCAGTATTATAAGCTCCACAGTGGCCCCCACCCAATATTATATGCTCCACAGTGGCCCCCACCCAGTATTATAAGCTCCACAGTGGCCCCCACCCAGTATTATAAGCTCCACAGTGGCCCCCACCCAGTATTATAAGCTCCACAGTGTCCCCCACCCAGTATTATAAGCTCCACAGTGGCCCCGACCCAGTATTATAAGCTCCACAGTGGCCCCCACCCAGTATTATATGCGCCCAATAGCCCCCCTCCGCTTCAGTGCTATTACTATACTCTGGGGTCTATACTTTGTGTTTAATTAAACTGATTGGACTTGATTAGGAAAGGCACACACCTGTCTATATAAGACCTCACAGCTCACAGTGCATGTCAGAGCAAATGAGAATCATGAGGTCAAAGGAACTGCCCAAGGAGCTCAGAGACAGAATTGTGGCAAGGCACAGATCTGGCCAAGGTTACAAAAGAATTTCTGCAGCACTCAAGGTTCCTAAGAGCACAGTGGCCTCCTTAATCCTTAAATGGAAGAAGTTTGGGACGACCAGAACTCTTCCTAGACCTGGCCTTCCAGCAGTCGTGGGAGCAGAGCCTTGGTGAGAGAGGTAAAGAAGAACCCAAAGATCACTGTGGCTGAGCTCCAGAGATGCAGTAGGGAGATGGGAGAAAGTTCCACAAAGTCAACTATCACTGCAGCCCTCCACCAGTCGGGGTTTTATGGCAGAGTGGCCCGAAGGAAGCCTCTCCTCAGTGCAAGACATATGAAAGCCCACTTAGAGTTTGCCAAAACATGAAGGACTCCAAGACTATGACAAATAAGATTCTCTGGTCTGATGAGACAAAGATTGAACTTTTCGGCATTAATTCTAAGCGGTATGTGTGGAGAAAACCAGGCACTGCTCATCACCTGCCCAATACATCCCAACAGTGAAACATGGTGGTGGCAGCATCATGCTATGGGGGTGTTTTTCAGCAGCAGGTGACAGGACGACTGGTTGCAATTGAAGGAAAGATGAATGCGGCCAAGTACAGTGAGATCCTGGAAGAAAACCTCTTCCAGAGTGCTCTGGACCTCAGACTGGGCCGAAGGTTCACCTTCCAACAAGACAATGACCCTAAGCACACAGCTAAAATAACAAAGGAGTGGCTTCGGAACAACTCTGTGACCATTCTTGACTGGCCCAGCCAGAGCCCTGACCTCAACCCAATTGAGCATCTCTGGAGAGACCTGAAAATGGCTGTCCACCAACGTTCACCATCCAACCTGACGGAACTGGAGAGGATCTGCAAGGAAGAATGGCCGAGGATCCCCAAATCCAGATGTGAAAAACTTGTTGCTTCATTCCCAAGAAGACTCATGGCTGTACTAGCTCAAAAGGAAGGGGCTTCTACTCAATACTGAGCAAAGGGTCTGAATACTTATGACCATGTGATATTTCAGTTTTTCTTTTTTAATAAATTTGCAAAAATATCTGCATTTCAGTTTTTTTCTGTCAAGATGGGGTGCTGAGTGTACATTAATGAGAAATAAAATGAACTTTTTTGCTTTTAGAAAATGGCGGCAATGAAACAAAGAGTGAAAAATTTAAAGGGGTCCGAATACTTTCCGTACCCACTGTATATATATACAGTCCAAGATCAAAGAAACCAGAAATATACAAGACACACATTAAGGGCCCCAGGAGTGACAATATTCATTTTGGTGATCCATTTTGCTTCCTTTTGTAGGATACTCTTATCACAGCGTCCATGACGTATAGGTGGTCTTACATGCTCTATACCCATGAACAATAGTTTATCAAGTTGTATCCACATATGTCAAGCCAATGATGTTTACTGCTTCCTATTTATTGTTCCCGCATGGTCCAACACCCTCCTATGTAACTTCCTTTTGATCTTTCCAACATGTGGCCAAGTGCACGTGGCTAAGTATACCACTCCCTGGGTCATGCAATTTATGAATTCAGGAATTGCATATCCTGGCCTGTATTGACACTTTGAAATTTCCACCCCGTCCGAATGGTATGAACTAAAAAAAAACTTTACATGTGCCTAAAATTTTTTTTTTATGTGTGCAACTGTGTCTTCTCAATGAAAAGAGTAATAATAATAATAATAATAATAATAATAATAATAATAGTCCTTTAATAGTCCCACAGTGGGGAAATTCAGTGTGTTACAGCAGCAAAGATAAGATAAGATAAGCAGATACAAATATAAATACAACATGTACAGGAATGTTCCAAGGTGAGAGGCATTACATTAATAGCAGACAGACAGATAGGACGTAGCAGAGGGGGGGGGGGGGGGGATTTAACAGGCAGAGAGATATTTCAGTTCTCTGCGTGTAATGATCTCCGCTTAGGTCGGTGTTGGTTGTACAGCCTAACCGCGGTGGGGAGGAAAGACTTCCGATAGCGCTCCTTCTCACACCTAGGGTGGAGCAGTCGGTCACTGACAGTACTGCTCAGCGCGATCACAGTCTCATGCATGGGATGGGACTTCTTCTTCTGCATGGAGCTCACCACGGACAGTATCCTTCTGTCACCCACCACCTGCACTGGGTCCAGTGGGCTCCCCAGGACAGAGCTGGCCCTTCTAATCAGCTTGTCAAGTTTATTTCTGTCCCTAGTTGATATACTGCTCCCCCAGCAGGCCACTCTAAAGAAGATGGCTGATGCCACTACCGAGTTGAAGAAAGTATGGCACCAACATATTATAAAGCCCAATTCCACAATGGGGTTTACAGTCTAAACTCAATATCTCAAACCCACTACGCCCAATTATTCCGTCATCATGTTTTTTGGTGGGGAGAACATACAAAGTCCTTGTAGATGTGCTAGGTAAATATTGTTTTCCTCTGCCAATATAACACTACATTATCCCCTACAAGGATTGATCTTCTAGGATGTGCTGAATCTCTTATTAGAGTAATCTCTCTAGATCACCCAGGTTTCTTCATGGCATGTATGTCATAGTAAAAGTATAATTCCTCTGCGTGAAATCACACATAACGGTAACTCGATGGAGTAAAACCTTAGTGCGTTCTCATTAGTCTGTAATGTAATCTTCAGCGTTCGCTTCTATTGTCTCCTCATACATTACAAGCCAGAACATCTCTTCAGATATACTTGAATAACAAATACATAGCTCATCTGTTGCCATGCATATTTAATGCTATTCCACTTTCAGGGGACGTATAACCTTGTTGAAAAAAAAAGAAAAGAGCAAACATTGCGAGTCACTGAAGACTATTTATGTAGAAATTCATATCCAATCTGAATGATGTTACTTGTTTTATTACTTCAGCATTGTACAGCTGCCAAATTTGTATATAGTTTGCAGACGCATTCTGCTTCACAATACAATGAGGGAGGTCATTACAGACTGTCATATCAAATGGGTAATAAAAGACACCTTAACTCTGTATGAGCTGCTCTAGGAGTCAGTGCAGACTAGTCAGACATAAAGGGCTTATCCAAGACCAAAAATGAATCTCCTATTCTTAGGATACAGCATTCATTTGAGGGGTCTATTGTTCCACGCACAGTGTACAGAGCCAGAAGCAGATTGCACCATCCACTGTGCCATGGTTAGATTTGTGTTGCGAATATTCACACCATTCGTCCAGCAGTTTTATGTTTTGGTTGGCTATTAATATACCCTGGGTTCTCTTCAGATCCCAGAGTATATTAACCACTTCCATACCAGATGCTTTACCCCCCTTCCAGACCAGATACATTTTCGGGTTTTTTGTATGTGCGGTTTTGAGGCCTGTAACATTCTTATCATATGCATTATTCAACTAATTTCTGCCTCTTTTTTCGGTGACACATAGGGCTTTATTTTTATATTGTTTTTAGTTTTGCATGTGTTTTAATTTTTTTTTATATCCGGGAAAATCTAAACAAAAGAGGAGGGAAAACGTAGGTGTTTTTCACTTTTAATTTTTTTTTTTATTTAATAACACAAAGTGCTACTAAAAAACTTTTTAAAAGTTACCATTACGGTAACTTTTATTTTGTATGGTGTCGTTGGGGGTGGGGCTATAACCTTTAATAAGGCGTTATTGGCGTATTATTTTATTTATTTTTTTAAATTATTTTATTTACTTTTTTTTTTTTTTTTTTTTTTTTTACATTGTGTCCCCATAAGGTCATAATAGACCTTTGGGGACATCTGATGACTTTTATTTTTTGTGGGGAAGGCTGATTTCCCCTGTAACTGTGGCTGGTACATTTAGCCCCAGTTGCAGGAGGAATACAGCCTCCTGCCCATTACTATAGAGCTGATCTGGGTCCTGTAGGACCCAGCAGCTCTAACACACGCTGATCCCGGTGGATCACGTGACCGCTGAGTCAGAGGACAGCCGCAAGATGGTGGCGCCCATAGCGGTGTATACAGCGCTCATTCAGCACTGTATACACAGCGATTGGGATGGCAGGGAAGGTAATAAACCTTCCCTGCCTTCTCTCTGGGAGCTCCAGCTGAAGTTACAGCCAGCTCCCTGTTTCAGCATCTGTACGATTTTGTGCAGCTGCTGAATTCTGCTTGGATGTACCGGTACGTCCTTGTAGAAATAGACAACCACCCCTTGGATGTATATAGTCTATGAGCAGTACAGAAGCGGTTAAGCAGAGGCCGAGGAGAGGTGCATGAACATGAGATATTCTTACTCACCTCTCCTGGGCTCTATCGTGGCATGCAGTGCAGGTCCTATTCGGGTTTCTTCTGGCCTTCTGAATGACATCAGTGGCACCAGCCTCAGTGGTCATACATCATGATACCTGCGTCTAAACATCATAGACACTGACATGTCACTGCTAAGGCCTAATCACAGGTCACTAACAATATTCAGGAAGCCAGAAGAGGCCCGAGGAGGGTGGAAACCTGCAATGGAAACTTCAATGGAGTCCAGGAAAGATGAGTGACACTGTTTGTTATATTTATACACCTTTCCTCGACCTTCGCTTATAATACTCTGGTGTCTGTACAATAGTGGTTCATGGGTGGTGAACCACCAAGATATCAGGTTCTGCAGAAGCTGAAATTTTTGGAAAATCCGTAACAGACTTGGCTCATTACAAACCGGTTCACTCATCACTGGCAGTGGCCAAGTCACAATATTACAGTTAATCATTTGAATGGGAGATAAGCTGAAATAGCACAGATGGGCCACTACACAGTGTATGGAGCCATCTGCTTCCAGCACTATACTCTGCACAGGGAGCAGCTGATTGGTGCAGAACCAGGTGTTAGACCCCTACCCATCTCAAATGAATGATCCTATTAATTTCTGGTCTTGGATAACCACTTATAACTGGTCATCTGTTTTCTGGAGAAGAAAGGAGATTAAAAGTGGTAAAATGCAAAGATTCCCTCTTCAATCCCTTGCCTATCCATCTCAGATGCTCCAGCAGTCCCTCCTTTGTTTACAAGCTGTCAGCACATGACGATTGCAACCAATAAGTGGCCTCAGTACACGTACAATACTACTGGCAATAACAGTTAGTGCACCACCATGAGGCCAGTCAGTGCCACTTATGACCCTGAGGTCACTGATTGACTACAGCGATCACATGCTGATATGGCACATCAATCCTGGAACCTGTGCTGGATTGTCAGTGGATTAAAGAGGTATTTTTTTTATCACATTATGGCTCATTTTGCTTTATTTATTTCAGAAAAATTAGAAAGTATTCCCATGGATGCCCCATATGAAACATGTATAGACTATGATGCCACTTCCCCACCATACAAATGTTTAGAGTGGTGAACATCTGTAGACATTTAGAAGACTAGTCAGCTTAGGACAGTGATGGCGAACCTTTTAGAGACTGAGTGCCCAACTGCAACCCAAAACCCATTAAATTATCGCAAAGTGCCAACACGGCAATTTAACCATAAAGGGATTCTATCATTAGAAAATGATGTTTTTAAGTAATGGCACATTGGAATAGCCTTTAAAAAGGCTATTCTACTCCTACCTCTCTCTTGTGGTCACCGCCATTTCTGTAAAAAAGCGTTTATTCTGATATGCAAATTATGCTCAGGGAGCACAGGGGGCATTCCAAGCACACCAGCATCATCAGCTGCTCGCCGCCCCATAGTGCCTCCGGTTCCCCCCCCTGCATCTTCTCCTTGTCTTCAGCCTTGCGTAGGCATCTGACGCAGTGTTATACGTGGTTGAAATCCCGCGCATGCGCAGTCGGCTCTGCCAGTTACGGACCCGCAAAATATGGTCGTGTGAATGGGGCTTTACAGAGCTTTCAATGATACAAACAACTTTGTACTGCAAGGTAGAGTTTGCATTTGGTACTTTTGAACAATTAATGTTCACTATTTACATGGATCTGTTTTATAGTGACCGTGCAATGTTATTACAGCCTGTAATAATATCACATGTCTGCTATAAAATAGATACTGTGTGACATAAATACTGAAGGGCCCCCATGCGGTACAGTGTGCTCCACAGTGGCCACCAGACGGTACAATATGCTCCACAGTGGCCTCCAGAAGATACAATGTGCTCCACAGTGGCCCCCAGATGGTACAATGTGCTCCACAGTGGCCCTCAGATGGTACAATGTGCTCCACAGTGGCCTCCAGACGGTACAATGTGCTCCACAGTGGCCCCCAGATGGTACAATGTGCTCCACAGTGGCCTCCAGATGGTACAATGTGCTCCACAGTGGCCTCACACAGTATTATATGCTCCACAGTGGCCCCCACACAGTATTATATGCTCCACAGTGGCCCTCACACAGTATTATATGCTCCACAGTGGCCCCCACACAGTATTATATGCTCCACAGTAGGCCCCCCACACAGTATTATATGCTCCACTTTGGGCCCCCACACAGTATTATATGCTACTTACCTGAAGTCCCACGAAAAGCAGGTAAGTAGCGTCCTTCTTCTGACTGCAGACACTGATGACTTATGTCATTGCACCTGCATGGAGGCAGAGGTCACACTCTGCTATCAGTGTGAGCCACGGACCCACGGCCTACACTGACAGCTTTCAGCCGTATGTGCATAGTAGGTGGAAGCCCAGGGGAGGTGACAACAATAAAAAAAACCCCGAAACAAAACTAATCCTGAGAGGTTAGTCAATCTCTACTTGTGGACCCCAATGTAAAATCTGTACAAGGGCTCCCAAAGTACCAGGTATCATTTATGTATTGGTGTCTTCTTATGTGCTTATGTGGTAGAGGGGCCTTTGAGCCCCCTAAAGCATCAGTTCCTGAGTGTGATGGCTATCTCCTCTACCCTGTAGATATACTGCTGTTGTCAACTGTAAGGTTACCAAACAATTTCACAAAAGAAAGAAAAGTGAAATATACTCCTGATGATTCTCGCTTTCCTATTCTAGTACCAGTGTTAACTTTGACCAGCTATATCACCATCAATATATAAAAAATAAAGCAGGATAAAATGGGTCTACAATATCAGCAGATGGGAGCAAAAAATATTCTGTAAATATAAAAAAAAGAGGTGTCCTAGATGAGGTTTGTCCCATCCCAACTGCCAGACTGGTTGGCAAGTATCTATTCCGGACTCCCTTTTCTTTTGGTATTACATTGTTCTCAAGCTAAGACGGTGGTAGGGAACTGGCCAAATGGTCATAGAAGTGCATGGGGGGACAAACACCTGCAACTTTCTGTCTTCTTTACTGATGGCTCTTAGCTCTTTAGGCCACAGCAGCTTTAGACCTACTTGGTATTTTCGGGATTGAGTTAGTATTTAAAAGGACCTGTCATCTCTTCTCCTGACATGCTTGTTTTAGTGAATATTTGTATTTCCCATGAAAATTATTTTTCTTATAAATCTGCTTTATGGTATTCCTCTGTTATTCCTCTTAGAAACTTATATATAAATTGTCAGCTGTATGTTACCAATTGGGTAATAATTGGTGTCACTAAGAATTCAGCTGAAATCGGGCCCAACGGGACAGGGGGGGCCCTGCACAGCTGACGCTGCACAGCACATAACAGTCCGGTAGAGTAGAAGAGACTAGTATGAAGAGCACAGCCCTGAAGTTCACAGAGCCCCTGCACACAAGCCAGGTAATAGATGCACAGTTGGCCTGCCTGAAATCCTTCCCCCATCCCTAGAGGATGCTAAGGTTCCTACTTCCCAGATAACTGCCACGTCTACCTGTCTTCTTCCTTGCCCTGGTGCTGGGCTGTGCTATGTTTCTGCTCCATTATGGCAGAGCCTGCATCCAAAATAAACCTGAAACAAACTCATGTCAACCCCCAAATTCTCTTCTGCCCCAACTGTGCACAGCATTTGTACTGCTTCCCCTCCTATCTGCTCTGTTTTTTATATCTCTTTCCTTTACACCATCCCTTCCCCTGCTCATTTAGTAAGAGCTCCTTTACACTACTTTCCCGCTAAGGGACAAGATATTAAGTTCCATATTATACTTCTTGCATACATGTCCAGGCCTCATTTTTCTGCAGAAAAGTGCATGCGTAGTACATAAACCTGGGCGTGTAATGTATATACAGTGCCTTGCAAAAGTATTCGGCCCCCTTGAACTTTTCAACCTTTTGCCACATTTCAGGCTTCAAACATAAGGATATAAAATTTAAATTTTTTGGTGAAGAATCAACAACAAGTGGGACACAATCGTGAAGTGGAACGAAATTTATTGGATATTTTAAACTTTTGAAAAAAATAAAAAACTGAAAAGTGGGGCGTGCAATATTATTCGGCCCCCTTAAGTTAATACTTTGTAGCGCCACCTTTTGCTGCGATTGCAGCTGCATGTCGCTTGGGGTATGTCTCTATCAGTTTTGCACATCGAGAGACTGAAATTCTTGCCCATTCTTCCTTGGAAAACAGTTCGAGCTCAGTGAGGTTGGATGGAGAGTGTTTGTGAACAGCAGTTTTCAGCTCTTTCCACAGATTCTCGATTGGATTCTGGTCTGGACTTTGACTTGGCCATTCTAACACCTGGATACGTTTATTTGTGAACCATTCCATTGTATATTTTGCTTTATGTTTGGGATCATTGTCTTGTTGGAAGATAAATCTCTGTCCCAGTCTCAGGTCTTTTGCAGACTCCAACAGGTTTTCTTCCAGAATGGTCCTGTATTTGGCTCCATCCATCTTCCCATCAATTTTAACCATCTTCCCTGTCCCTGCTGAAGAAAAGCAGGCCCAAACCATGATGTTGCCACCACCATGTTTGACAGTGGGGATGGTGTGTTCAGGGTGATGAGCAGTGTTGCTTTTACGCCAAACATATCGTTTTGCATTGTGGCCAAAAAGTTTGATTTTGGTTTCATCTGACCAGAGCACCTTCTTCCACATGTTTGGTGTGTCTCCCAGGTGGCTTGTGGCAAACTTTAAACGAGACTTTTTATGGATATCTTTGAGAAATGGCTTTCTTCTTGTCACTCTTCCACAAAGGCCAGATTTGTGCAGTTTACGACTGATTGTTGTCCTATGGACAGACTCTCCCAGCTCAGCTGTAGATCTCTGCAGTTCATCCAGAGTGATCATGGGCCTCTTAGCTGCATCTCTGATCAGTCTTCTCCTTGTTTGAGATGAAAGTTTAGAGGGACGGCCGGGTCTTGGTAGATTTGCAGTGGTCTGATACTCCTTCCATTTCAATATGGGATGTTTAAAGTTTGGGAAATCTTTTTGTATCCAAATCCGGCTTTAAACTTCTCCACAACAGTATCACAGACCTGCCTGGTGTGTTCCTTGGTCTTCATGATGCTCTCTGCGCTTTAAACAGAACCCTGAGCCTATCACAGAGCAGGTGCATTTATACGGAGACATGATTACACACAGGTGGATTATATTTATCATCATAAGTCATTTAGGACAACATTGGATCATTCAGAGATCCTCACTGAACTTCTGGAGTGAGTTTGCTGCACTGAAAGTAAAGGGGCCGAATAATATTGCACGCCCCACTTTTTTTATTTTTTACACTAATAAATTTCGTTCCACTTCACGATTGTGTCCCACTTGTTGTTGATTCTTCACCAAAAAATTTAAATTTTATATCTTTATGTTTGAAGCCTGAAATGTGGCAAAAGGTTGAAAAGTTCAAGGGGGCCGAATACTTACGCAAGGCACTGTATGTGACTTGTATGTAATGCATATATGTGTGTGCATTGTGAATACGTGATTGTGTGTAAATGTATATAGATAAGTGTATGTAATGCTTATACCTGAGTGTGTGTAATATACATTAAATGTGTGTAATGCGTATACATGAGTGTGTGTAATGTGAATATGAATTTGTGAGTTTGTGTAATATACATGAGTTTGTGTAATGCGTATACATGAGTGTGTGTAATTGTATAATGTTGCCTCCACTGTAAATTAAAAGAATGTTTGCAGGTCTGTGACTATATATTACATATCATTTACAGACATGCCAATGAAATTCCCCCTGTTGTGCATTATAATATATTTTTATGGGCCTGTAATTAACAATGTGCACATTTGGAGCATATTAGAATTATTACATATTAGATGTATTGGTTTGCTGCTGTTACTGTTATTCATTTCATTTATGTTTGCCTGCCATAAACTCAGCATATAATGCATCCACGCCTCTGGTCTGCTAATGCAGGCGCTGAATACTGATTTTATTTTAACTTCCAGTAATACCCTCCCTCCACGTCCTCTACAAGACAAGGTTCTTATTACATCATCATAATGGTGTTCTTTGTTGATGAAATCCAGGGCCGATAATGTCACGGTGAATTTTCTAATCATATATTATACTTTTATTTATGAGGGGGTTTATGCTGCTACTTCTGTATCTACCAGTCAGCCCCGTCCATCAGCTAAATCATTTATGTGTTACACGGCTGGTGACATCTATGCGTTGAGGAAGAGAACATTATTTTACAGCTACTTCATAACACTTAAAGTACTGTTCCACCCTGAGGGTATTGATATATGGATGCAATTGGTATCATGTAGAAATATCCCATTAGAGGCACCATAGAGCATGTCGACATGCCTGACATGGCTATAACAAGTTTTCTTAGAGCTTTGCATCGCACCAATCCTCTGTTATTCCTCTTGAAAAGTGGGTATTACCTGTCTGGGAAAGGGGAGGGAGGTGTCGCAGTAAAACTCACACTGCCCAATCAGTATCAGATTATGTAGGATAATTGACAAGTGGGTGTTACCAGTTGGGGAGCATGACCTAGCACACTCGCACTCTGGCCATTCTGTATCAGATTGTGTAGGAAAATTGACAAGTGGGTTTTCCAAGTTGGGGTGCATGTCCCAGCACACTCTCATGCTGGTCAATCAGCATCAGACTGTGTAGTATAATTTATTTATTATGCTTACTTATATAGCGCCATCATATTCCACAGCACTTTACAAACATTGTCAGTCACTGTCCCATATAGGGCTCACAATCTACATTCCCTATCAGTATGTCTTTGGAGTGTGGGAGGAAACCCACAGGGAGAACATACAAACTCCTTGCAGATGTTGTCCCTGGCAGGATTCGAACCCAGGACTCCAGTGCTGCAAGGCTGCAGTGCTAACCACTGAGCCACTGTGCTGCCCTATAATTGACAAGTGGGTGTTACCAGTTGGGCAGCAGGTCTCAGCACTCTCACACTGGCCAATCAGTATCAGGCTGTGTAGGATAATTGACAAGTGGGTGTTCCAAGTTGGGGAGCAGGTCTCAGCACACACTCAAATAGTCTAATCAGTATCACATTGTGTAGGGAAATTGGCAAGTAGGTGTTACCACTCAGGAGCATGTCCCAGCACAATCTCACACTAGTAAATCAGTATCAGACTGTGTATAGAAATAGACCACTGGGTGTTACCAGTTGGAGGCTTGTCTGTGTACACTCTCACACTGGCCAATCAGTATGAGACTTTGTAGGAAATTTGACAACTGGATGATGCCAGTTGTGGGGCCTATCTTAGCACACTCTCTCACCTGGCCAATCAGTAACAGACTGTGTAGGAAATTGACAGCTGGGTTTTACCAGTCTGAGTTCTACCTTCATATTGTCCAATCCATATCGGACTGTGTAGGGAAATTGATAACTGTCTGGTAGCAGTCGGGGTGAGTCCCAGCACACTCTCACACTGTCCGATCCCTATCAGACTTCATAGGGACAAAGTGTCAATGGAGCCCATTGAGAGCTGTTAGTATTTGTGATGGATCGGTCACAGCTTGAATTCCATTTTTGAGCTTCTATGATGGAACTTAAAACTGGAATTCGTAACACAGATGTGAACTTAGATTTCTAAAGCGATTCATCTATTTCATCAAAGCTCCGTGTTGTATTGAAGAACTTCAAATAAACTTGGCACAACTATCACATGATCTTCTTTTTACTCTTGCGGCAAGAATAAAGCAAATCTATAAGTATTTCATAAGAAAGATGAAAAGGTTGAAACGATGAAAGGGGATTGTTGTGAAGTTTCAGGAGGTTGTAGGTTTGTCTTAGTCTTGCTGTTTTTCTGCTTTTTTGTACGACTTATTTTACCATTACTCTACCATTTTGTACACCTCAGCTCAGTATGTGGGTTTTTTTCTTTAGAAAATTGATTCAGTCATTGATTGAATGCATGCTCTGCAGTTCCCTGAAGTTATTTTATCAACTTACTACCTCATTTACTTTCCAGTGTGTTTTCAGAATGAAATAAGGTAAGACAACTTGTATGGGAGCTAATATGTGAAGAAATAGCGTGAAAATATCTGCGGGGTCCCTCAAGGTCTATTTGGACAATCTGCACAACCACTGAATATAAATTAAAACTATGAAAAAACAGTTAAGCAAGCAAAACACTCGATACGCTCAGCGGCAGAAGATCAGGACCAGTAGATCCTTTATCTGGAAAGTGGTTATTCTACAATTCTGCAGATTTTTTTCTCAGCCTGGGTCACTCGCACTCATAAGAAGGTGAACGTGAAATCATTCAGTAGACAGAAGATGGGCAAATAATGTGACCTCACAAATTCTGACCATAGAATAATTGTAGGTGTAACTTTGGAGCAATCCGAACTGCTGCGACTTGTGGATGGTGGCTCAATGGTTAGCACTGAATTCAACCAAAGACAACATCTGAAAGGAGTTTGTATGTTCTTTAGATAGTGAGCCCTGATGACATGGCATATTTGCTAATGCTGTCTTAGGCTGAAGCCCCACGAGGCAAAAACCATGGCTTTTTACAATCCCTACAAAGTAGATGGGATTCTAGCAAATCGCATCCACGCATTGCAGAAAAATACCCACATTGGAAATTCTGCAATTTCCAAAACCGTTGCGTTTTTGGAAATCACAGCATGTCAATTATACCTACGGAAACGCTGGCGGTTTCCCTATAGGTATAATTAAAGCAGAAAGTCCGCAGAGGAAAACTCTGCTGACTTTCTGTGAAAAAAGATGTGGGAAAAAATGATATGCATTTCTGCCGCAGTTTTTCCCACATCGCTTTTTGCTGCAGCCCACTATGTGGGGCCTTAGCCTCAAAGTTAGACAGTACAAAATTAGACTAGGCTGTCATAAACTGCACCAGATTTCAAAATGATTGATAAATCTTCATATTATTAGACAGTCTAGCAGAAACGCATTGAGTTTTTTTCCCCACGAGTTTTTGCTGCGTTTTTTTCAACTTTTTTTCTTCCCCTATTAAATCTATAGGGAAAACGTTCACTATCCCACAGCTAAAATTAAAATTTTTCAAAAAGCAGCTTTTTTCCTGTAACGTAGGGATAAGAGTAACCACAATCTCATTCACTTTGCTGGTACTATAAAATGTTTTTTCCATTGCATTTCCACAACGTGGGGCCTTAGCCTTACAAGTCCTATTATTTGGCTTATGCCATACAAATGCACAAAGTTGGGTGCTTGATGTTGCACCATAGGCCAAGACCACTTTTTATGAACATCACCAAATAGCCACACAAAACTCAAAAGTAAAATAATCAGGATTGGAGTCACATCCACAGATATATCCACTCACTGTATACCAATTCTGAGGGTTATCTGTTCACCTTACTCACCACACACATACAGATACAATCATAAAAGGGGCATGCTTCCACACTGCCTTCCAATTCACCTACCACACTATGCGACGCCCTAGTGAAATGCCCTTTTACATTCATGCATCCATACAAAGCAGCCTCTACTTGCCACTTTTGGTATGACGATACACCAGTATGCCCACACCATGCAAACTAGCACACAACAGGGTAACACGGCTAGCGATGTCCACTCTTCGGAAATGTGGGAACATTAGAGTCAACGGACAATCTTATAAAATTTTAGTTTAATATACATAAAAAAGGTACAGTGCTTTAAGGGGTATTCCCCTTACGTCTGACAGCAGCACAATATGGGGTATCTCTGCCCCTTTGCGTTGTTTAGGACGGTGGAACCTTTAATTAGCACCAAAATTAAGAAGGTGCCTCCTACTGGCCCTATAAGAGGGCACCAGAGACCTCCCCCCACTGTGTTTTTTTCTGTCCTGTGTGGGACAGGTGGACGGAGGTCTCTGGTGACCTCCCGTTGCTAGGGGTTTTTCCTACTCCTGGCTTACCTTTAGGGGGTACCTCGGTCCTTTCTGATGTCCCAAAAAGCCTCCGGGTCTTCGGGCCTTTTCCGCTCCTCAGCGCAGCGTTACCCGGCTCATCGCACTGCAGACAGCGCGATCCCGGAAGTAAGCGGGGAACCTCTTCGGCCGGAACCTTTTCTTCGGTCTCTTGTTCCCCGGGGAAGGAAGCCTTTGCGCACCACCGCGGCCTACTTCCGGTTTTCTCGGAAAAGTACGGTAAGCTTGAAAATTGAAAATTTAAAGGCAAAATATAGAATTGATTTTTGCTGCTTGTATTTTGAGCCTCTGGCTTAGGCTTATGCTCCTCTATGTTCCATTATGGCATTTGACCTGGTTTGGCGCTGTATGAATGTTTTCTTTGTTTGGCTCCTCTCCTCGCTGCTGGATTACATTTAAAAGGTCCTCAGTCCTTTACTTGGTGAGCTCGTGGTTTCTAGCTCCTCTGCTGCGGTTTGCGGTGTCTGTTTTTTTTTTCCTGACGGGATCTTTTTTTTCTCTTCAAGTGACCGATTTAAAAAAGTAAGGTACCCCTTGGTTTTTTTCTTCTTGTGCGATGCTTGGCAATCTTCATTCTACATTGTCATGTGGCTTTTGATGTTTCAGATGTCATCTTTTGCATCAGGTAACGGCGATGGGCTTAGAAGGAAAAAGTCCTCTAAACGTAAACACCTAATGTGTTTGGATTGCAATACTCCTTTAGCTGACGGCTATGATTTTACCCGCTGTCGCCAATACCACGGACCTCTGTCGGAAGAACCTTCTATAAGAGAGGTTGTCACTTGGGTAAAGGACTATATGGAGGAGTCTCTTAAGGAGATCCGTTCTTCCATCGCCCAGATTGCCAAGAGACCGCGGGTTGAGACACAGTCTTCCCTATGGATCGCTGACGAAGATTATCAGATAGTGGACGAGACACTCTCATCTGACGATTCCACTGAAGATCCCATCAGGCCATGCTTCCCACTCGAAAAATTAAGGCGGCTGCTGAAGTCCATCCGGTCTAAGGATCGTGATGTTGACGGGGAAGCCTCCACGTCCAACTATAGAGGGCCTAGGGTCTTCCAAGTGGACCAGACATTACAAAAATTAATGTCCTCAGAGTGGAAATGTCCTGAAAAACCTCTTGTGGTTCCTAGGAGGTTCAGGGCTTTATTCCCAGTTGCTCAATGGGATCAATGGGGTCCTCCTCCCAAGGTGGATATGGCGGTGGCCAAACTGTCCCGCCGCACTATGGTACCATCAGATGATGGATCAAATTTGCACGACGCCATGGACAGGCGCATCGACAATACCCTCAAGAAGGCGTATTCAGCTGCCTCGGCCCAGACCGCTGTGGCGGTTGCGTCTTGTGAAGTGTCAGCCAAATTACGCACTGACCTGGTCCACCTCGAGAGGGACATCGACTCTGGAGTCTCCAGAGACGAGCTGCTAGGGTTTCTAAGCTCGGTTTCCCTGGCAGCTGAATATTTAGCGGAGGCCTCCCACCATCAATTAAGGCTGGCGGCCAAATCCCTGGCACTTACCACTGCAGCAAGAAGACCTCTATGGTTAAAACCCTGGAGAGCTGATTTCCCCTCAAAGTATAATTTGTGCGCATTACCCTTTGAGCCAGGTAGAGTCTTTGGCAGTGCCCTAGACGAGATCCTGGAGGGCTTGGCCGATAGGAAGGGTAAAACTTTACCCCAGGCCTTTAGAGGTAGATCTGACTCTGGCCGTGGTAGAGGCTATCCGCCTCGTCATGGACGGCAGTCCCAAAGAGGCTCTAGATATTCCTCTAGAGGCGCCGTCCGGAGATTCCCAAAGTCTGATGATAAAAAAGAGAAGCCTAGCTTTTGACATCAGGAGCAGTCTTCCTGTGGCCGAGATTCCTGTCGGGGGTCGTCTCTCCCATTTTTTCAACTGCTGGTAGGAAAAAATTCGAGATCCTGCAGGTGATCCAAAAAGGATATGCAATAGAGTTCCTCCATCCTCCTCAGGATCGGTTTGTGTTAACTCGCAGCCTCCCTACAATGCAGCAGACTACGTTGTAATGCTCCATCCGAGAGTACATTCACAAGGGAGCCCTGGAGGAAGTCCCTTCTCTAGAAGAAGGATTCGGTGTCTATTCTCCTGTCTTCCTGGTACCAAAACCGGCAGACAAGTGGAGAATGATCATAGACTTAAGGTACCTCAACTGCTTCATCAAAAAGAAGCACTTCCGTATGGAAACCATAAAGTCTGTCACCACCTTTCTCCTCCAAGGCGATGTTTTCGTGACTTTGGATCTAAAAGACGCCTATTTGCATATTCCTATTTATCCTCCACACAGAAGGTTTCTAAGGATTGCCGTAGTAGTTTCCGGCCACAGGAAGCATTTTCAATTCACAGCACTACCCTTCGGGATCTCCTCTGCTCCCGACACCTTTACAAAGGTAGTGGCTCCTATAGCGGCCGCCCTCAGACTTCAGGGGATATTTGTGGTGCCTTATCTAGACGACTGGTTGATAAAAGCCCAGTCAGAGTCTGTTCTGCTCCAGCATCTACAGACAGCCGTTTCCCTGTTTCAGATTCTGGGATGGCTTATAAACTGGGAGAAGTCAGTAACGATCCCTTCAACCCGAAGGAAGTTCCTCGGCTACTTCCTGGATTCAGTCCGCCTGCAGGTCTCCTTGACACCAGCAAGGAAGGAGAAACTGGTTGGGACAGTCCGACACTTCTTCAAAAAGCCGATAGCCTCCATCAGAACATTTATGAAGATCCTGGGCTTGATGTCTTCCTCAGTGGAGGCAGTCCCAGGGGCCTTGTGGCACTTACATCTCCTCCAGAAGGAATTACTAGAGGCTTGGGATCGCTCCCTTCTTACACTCAGCAAGAAGATTCGACTTTCCCCCAGGACCCATCTTTCCCTCAAGTGGTGGTTGCATCTGAAAGACGGAAGGTCCACGGTCCAAACTTCTTGGACCCTGTTGACTACAGATGCATCCCTCTCGGGATGGGGAGCCCATTTGGACGAAAACTCCATAAAGGGAGTCTGGAGCGCTCCAGAAAGAAGGACCTCGTCCAACTGGAAGGAGCTCAGAGCTGTATATCGTGCCTTACTCCATTTCTCGCCTCTTCTCAAGGGAAGAGCAGTCAAAATCCGGTCAGACAACATGACCACAGTGCTGTACGTGAACAGACAGGGAGGCACCAGATCACCAACCCTCCTCAGGGAGGCAGATCTGATATTTACATGGGCAGAGAAAAATCTAAACCATTTATCCGCAGTTCACATCAAGGGCTCCCTGAACATAGTAGCGGATCGGTTGAGTCGGGGTCATGCCGTATCAGGAGAATGGTCACTCAATCCAGAAGTCTTTCATCAGATTACCCTGAAGTGGGGTCTTCCAGAAATAGACCTCATGGCAACCCGACTCAACGCCAAGGTGGAGACGTTCTGTTCCCTTTACCAGGAGGACAATCCCTTGGCAGTGGATGCCCTGTCCATCCCTTGGAGGTCCAGGCTGGCATACATCTTCCCTCCAATTCCAATAATACCGAAGGTATTGATGAAAATCAGACAGGACCAAGTCTCTGTGATAGCCATCATTCCATTCTGGCCAAAAAGAGCTTGGTTTTCCCAAATCATGGAGATGAGTCGAGGGATATATTGGAGGCTTCCCCCCATCCAGAACCTGGTTTCCCAAGGATCTCTGAAGTGCCAGGATCTCTGGAGATTCAACCTGACAGCCTGGAGGTTGAGCAGTCCCTACAGCAGGATAGAGGACTGTCAGAGGCCGTCCTGAAGACCCTTTCTTCTGCAAGAGCAGACTCTACCAATAAGAACTACCAGAAGACAGCCAAGATTTTCATGGAGTGGTGCTCCAAGAAGGGTATTAATAATCTACAACCTTCAACGCCTGATATTTTAAATTTTCTTCAGGACGGTTTGGATAAGGGCCTTGCCCCTGCCAATTTGAAAGTGCAGATTGCGGCCCTCTCCGCTCATTTGAACAGACGTCTGTCTCAGGATCCTCTGGTTGCAAGGTTCCTTAAAGGGGCAATGAGGCTAAAGCCCTCAGTATCATCTCCAGTTCCCCAGTGGGACCTTGCGGTAGTCCTTGCAGGCCTGTGCGGTCCTCCATTTGAACCCTTGGAGACTACGGAGCTAAAATATTTAGCCTACAAAACCACTTTTTTGTTGGCTATTACATCTGCAAAAAGAGTAGGGGAACTCCAGGCTCTCTCTTCTAGAGAACCGTACATTTTGTTTTTTGCAGATAGGGTGCACCTTTGGTTTTTGCCTGGGTTTAACCCTAAGGTCCCCTCATGCTATAATAGTAATCAGCTAATTTCGCTACCTGTGTTTTTCCCCACTCCAACCTCTGAGGAAGAAAAGCTCCACACCTTAGATGTGGTAAGGTGTCTGCAGATTTACCTATCCCGCACTCAACCGTTTAGGAAGGCCGAAAACCTACTAATTAACCTGCAGGGTAAAAACAAAGGCCTCAAGGCTTCCAAGCCTACTCTATCCACATGGATCAAGGAGGCAATTAAGTCTTCCTTTCTTATTCAGGAGTTACTCCCTCCAGTCTTTTCTACGGCCCACTCGACCAGGGCTGTGTCGACTTCTTGGGCTGAATATTGGTCCTTACCATTGGACCAGATTTGTTTGGCTGCATCATGGTCATCTCAGTTGACCTTTGTTAAACATTATCGTTTAGACGTCCGCAGTTCCCAGACAACTGCCTTTGGTCAGACAGTCCTTGACGTTGTAAGGCGAGGAAACCCTCCCTAGAGGAATTACTTGCTATCTCTCCATATTGTGCTGCTGTCGGACGTAAGGGGAATCGTTGATTGTAATGTCAATCTGTATTCCCTTAGTCCTGACAGCAGCACAAGGCTTCCCTCCCTAGAAGCTTGTTTCCTTTACTTTATAATTTACACAGTGGGGGGAGGTCTCTGGTGCCCTCTTATAGGGCCAGTAGGAGGCACCTTCTTAATTTTGGTGCTAATTAAAGGTTCCACCATCCTAAACAACACACAGGGGCAGAGATACCCCATATTGTGCTGCTCTCAGGACTAAGGGAATACAGATTGACATTACAATTAAGGATTCCCATCTCAAGGATCCTATCTATTATGCTAGCTTATGTAAATTGAAGAGTTTTCCTAAATATATTACTTTAATACTGCTTTGTTTTCCTGCTATGTGAAATTATATCTCCCATTGTTTGTTTTCACAGCGTTTCCATAACCACAGATCTGTGTGATAAGCAGGACAAGTGACATCACTCACTGGTCTCAGTTATCTACAGCTCTGCAGTTCAGCTAATTGCAGTTTGCTAATAAAGCTGTGTCTGTTATCTCTCTATGTAAACACAAAGATAACACTGAGATAACACTAAGGCCAGGGTCACACATAGTGTAACTTCTAGCGTTTTACAGTCCCTGCAAAGTTGCACACTGCAGAAAAATACTTGTAGCGGAAATGCTGCAATTTCCAAAGCCGTTGCATTTTTGGAAATCGCAGCATGTCAATTATACCTATGGAAACGCTGGCAGTTTCCCTATAGCTATAATTGAAGCAGAAAGTCCTCAGAGGAAAACTCTGCAGACTTTCTGTGAAAGGCGCTGTAGGAAAAACCACAAAGCATTTCCTCCTCGGATTTTACCGCAGCTCTTTTTCGCTGAGGCCCGCTATGTGGAACAAGACATGTTAGACAGTTAGCTTTAACAAATATATTATGCGTTACACTAGGTTCAAACTAGCGTTCAGGTTTCCATCCTTCAGGTCCGATTGAGGCCCTGAAAACGCAAGCCCTGTCTGCTTAAAAAGCAGTTACACACTGATAGACTATAATGGGTTTCCGCATGTAGGACTTTTCTCTCTGCAGATTTTAAGCGGAATGGGGGACTCAAACGCTAGTGTGAACCTAGCGTTAAGCATAAGGTCATAATGTCCGCAGGGGGCTTCACTCTGGTTTCCATCTGCCCAACTCCCAAATTCTGTTATCAATGTTTGACATGTTATATCTACTCCATGTATTCTTGTATTTCTCGGCATAACTCACAATGCCATGTATCTTTCATAAGAACTAAACTACATTGTCTGAGAACATCGAAGAAAATCAAGTCTGGACTCATAAAAGTAACAGATAAAACCCAACATTTCTTAGTTTTGACATTTTGATTGGTGACTGTTGTGATAATTTTACTTGTGTAATATATTGACTTTTCAACTGCACCTGCCAAATGCATCACGTGTTTGTCATCGCCTTCATCTATGAGAACAGACTTTCATGTTGTTAATATTTCATTATAATAGACTGATACAGTAATGATGACTTTCTCAATTTCATTATGTTTCCTCTTCAATGAATGCCACATATTTTATTTCTTATTTGTATTTCTAGAAAACTATATAAATGTAATTTAAGTATCACATATACTGTATGTTAGCCAAATAACCAGATATTGTCCCCATTAATATATATATATATATATATATATATATATAGTGTGTGTGTGTGTGTGTCTAATGAACTTATCTGCCTCTCACTGGATAGTTGGCCCAGTTGCCATTCCAAGTGGAGAATTAGCCATTTGAGCATGTAGTGTACAGTCTATAGTTGATACATAAGCGGCAGAGAACAAGAAATGTCTGTACATTGAACCACTTTATGGTCCATGAGTAAAATGCTGGCTTAGGATAGGTCTGCAGTACAAGTAAAGGGAACTTGCAATTTTGCTTTAGGTTTATGGGAATGCTTGTGTTGTCAGCAGAAGTAATTCTGATGATAATTTTATATTACTAATAATCTAATTCCCAAAATTAAAGGGAGTCGGTCCAACGATTTAGTGCTACCAAATGAGTCCTAGCACTTGGAAGTGCCATAAGGGTGGACCCATTCTTGGCAAGTGTCTTTGTTTTATTGACAGCACCAGGGTTTCTGAACCCATCCAAATTTAATGCATGTACCATTTGTTTTCAGCCAGGTACTTGTGCAGTAAGCTCCCTGCTGTGTTCAGCAGCCTTACAGAAGTGCTGTACATGAAATGCACGTACAGAGATTTCATCGAGGATATCAGTAACATCAGAAATATTGGTGCAAGGGAGAGGTGCAAAGCAGAGCTTGTAAGAAAGACTTGGATCACAGTAATCACCATCTTGGCACTTTCAACCTAATTTGTATATTGGATACAAGTTAATTGTAACATGGAGTGAAGTGTGAACATTGTAAGCTGTGTCTGTAGACAAAACACAAAAATTTTGACTTTTTATGTCTTGTATGCCACAAAACTGGCATACAAGACATAATGGACTAGATTTACTATTGTGGATATGAGCAAACACTGGCGTAAACATGGTACATCCTTGGAACCTCTTTGGCACAGTGTGGCACATCTAATTTGGGCTAGAATTGTGAGCATTGTCAGAAAAAGGGGCGTGACTTAAATGTACCACAATGTACCAAAAATGTATCCAAATAGTGTTGAAAAATTGTAGCACAAAGCATGCCAACTAAAGGGTGGTATAAATGCAGACTAGTCAGTCTGAAGATACGCCAGATTTATCATCCAGCATCAGTCACCGTGATAAATCTGGTGTATTTTCAGACTGCTTGTATAAGTGTACACAGTCTGACTATTAGTAAATATGGACCAATAAGTCTTTCTCATTAACCACTTCCTGTCACTGCAATGTTCACATCTTAATTGCCCATCCAATTGGCAATAGGACATGACAACACAGTACAGCTGTCCCCCAAAATTGTGCTGCCAAGGATACCCATCTCTTCCCCTCCTCACTACTTGCTGCAAATATTGAGTTGGGTAAGAAACATGATTGGCACCTACAGAACAATCATACGGTACCTATGGCTTCTGATGGCAGCAGGGGTCTAACAATGGCCTCCAGGACATTCTCCCAGAAGCTTTGTAGCTTTTCAACATGTAGTTTGGCAAATTACTTTTGTCAGATTCAAGTTATTTCTGTGACCATTGTGGGTTTTTCTTTCATTAAATGAGGGGTACCAACAATTTTGTCCACGTGTGTATGTACACAGTATATCTATATTTAAGAGGCAGCTAATGGACTCTGTAACCATATTAAGAAGGTACCTCACAGACCCAGTACATTTACTACACAAGTATATAATGTGAATGGATCCATAAAGTTATGACACAAAACTGAAACATCCACTTAAAAAAACCCTTCGATGTATACAAGTCTAAGAAATCAATGTCATTTCAGCTTTTACTTTATTATTTTACTATATTATTTTTATTTTTCTGGTTTTTGGGCATCAGCACATTTGATATATTATACATATGTTAAGTGAATATCTGCACTAACACCCCCTAGGAATGTAGATGAAATATTAGAAGCGGTGTTCTTATAGCTGTACATACCTTTATCTAATGCACTTGGCAGCCTCCTTCAGTACATACATTTAAGATGGATCATATGTATCGTATGTAGCCGACATTCATTCGCACAATTAAATTTAATAGTTATGTCAGATGCCGCGCAACAAGAGAAAACGGGGCATCCAAGTCCACTAGTTTATTTATGTCACTGCCCCATGGGGAGGTCAGCTGTGTAACAAATACTTCTGATGCCTGTCTGATGCTGCGTCCTGTTTCCATTTTTGTCTTAAGATGGCGTAATCATTGTTTCGGACATGGATCTGGATGGAGTCAGCAACACTTGGACTAGAGATCAGAGGGAGTTATATACACGTCTGCGTATTTTCTGCTCAATGAGATCATTGTGTTCTCTTCTGATATTGATCGCTTTACCAACACTGAATGAGCTTACGAAGTTGTAAGTTATACTTATGGACATATAATTGGATTCACAATAAAAGTAACAGTATCTCGGTACATAAGGCTTTGTTGAGCAGTTGCACCTGGGCCTTGGCGGCAGATAGGACACAATGGCCCCCGGGCACATAAGAAGACACTGGTATTATAAATGGCATCTGAAAGGTGTTACAGAATTTGCATTGTAGCCTCACGTATCAATGGTGTAATCTGTACATATATGTTACTGTTGCACTGCCTCCAAATATAAAGATATCTGTAAACTGTTACATATAGATTTAAGAAAAATATATGCAATGAGATGCAATTTTTTGCCACATTTTTTAAAGCTGTCTATACTAAATAGGAGTATAATGTAGTACCGTGTTAGCCATTGAAAGTAGTGGAAGAGTGAAGAAATCAGGCGATACCTTTTAGAGGCTAACTGAGTATATTTATAAGTAAGCTTTCAGGAGTACTAGCTAGCTCCCTTCATCAGACATGGTGTGATACAAGAACTGAAAATTCACAGATTTTTATACACATGGTTTTCAAAGCATTTTATACTAAATAGGAACATATTGGGAGAACAGAAAGCCAATTTTACATTTGGGGCAATTCTCTCGGGGGAACCAGTACAAAAATTTTTCTATAAAACTGATATGGTTGGCATTATTATATTAAATATTTTTTTCTTTTACAAATCACACATCACATAAAGACTTCAAATGGTTAATAATCTTCGCCATTTTGGAAATATTCTTTTTTTTCTATTCTAAATAACAACCTCATAGTTGTATTTCAGTATAAGCAGTATGGTACATGCAGAGATCTCTTACTGTGTTAAGAATAATTTTGTCAGAAGAAAATCATCATTATAGCATTATTCCTATCTTGACCTTTTATGGATGAGATGGGACTAGTCCTGTCTCCACCTCCGCTAGGTGGTCAGGTGTTACCGAAACAGCCGAATGGGACTGTTCAAGGCTGTTTCTGTAACTTTGTTTTCTGTGGCTTACGGCAACAGCATAGCACAATGAGCTGCCACAATGACCAAGTTGGTAATATTCCTTTAACTGGTTACCATGTAAAAGAAAGGCTGGCCATATACTTTAGATAGCTGTTGGCTATCTCTCACTATACATGCATACTTACCTATGACAATATTTATTATCACAGGGGGATGGTTGACTGGCATATCTGGAGCCACATAGTTTCAAGGAACATAGGATAACATTAGGTTAACACTAGCGTTCGGGTTTCCGTATCCACTTAAAAAGTGGTTACCTGAGAAAATACGCAGACCCCATAGACTATAATGGGGTCCACCTGGTTTCCGCCTGGTTGCAGGACTTTTCTGCTTGCAGGACTTGTTGTCTTGATCGGTTTCCAGTGAATACGACCATGAATGCAGGAACTTTCTAAAGTCAGAAAGTTAGCCATGATTTGCTTATTGTGGCCGTGATATCTTCTGATACATGTAGTGTCCCTGCCTGATAACCCAGCTACAATAGCTACAATAAGAAAATCATGGCTGAGTTCCTGACAAGTCCCAGACCATAGAAAGTTTTTGCATACGTGGTCGTATCCATTGGCAACCGATCAAGACAACAGATGTCACCACTAACATAGAGAAAATCTTTAAAACTCTGCAGAATTTTTAGCTACTTATATTTGCAAAAATCTTTAACTTTACATTATCTACAAATCTAAATATGATTATGTTCATGGGAATACCCCTTTAAGGAGTAATTGAGCCAGGACACAAAATGATCTAGTTAAAAGAGTTGCTGTGAACATCAGTATGGAGATAGGGGCAATCCCTCTCATGTTAAGCGATTACATCAAAATTGCATCTACATCATGTGACATTTGTGACATTAGGTAATGTGGCTGCAACATACCTGTCACGTACTTAGACATCATACAATTATTATGCTACCAAAAATGTGTTCAAGCAGGTCGATCTGGTCTGGTTAGCCATGAGATTTCTTTTTAAAGAAATACACATTTTACTAAAATTACCTTTTATGGAAAATGTGAGCAGTTCAGTAGCGGATGTATGACGCTTCTATTCCATGGGATAACAATGCTCTACTAATTGTGAACCTTCTCTCACACAACAAATAACACTTACAGACACAAGCTAATAAATCACATTGTCAACTGCACCATTCAGAGTAACATACTTCTTCTATGGTCCCTGAGATCTTATCTCACCCTGTGTCACCTGGCTTTACATTAAAGAACTGAAAACTTTCCATTGTGAATGGTATGTCAATGCCTCTAAGCCTGGCGTGTACAAAATGTCCTTAGACATTCTACAAAAGTTTACATTACATTACAGCTTGGAGACCCATGACTTTTACTGCCCTGTTCACACAGATAAAGATCAGAAATGTGAAATAAGTCTGTGCTTCGTGCAGTAAGACATGTTAGGGCAATACACTTAGATGTATGTAGTGTCTTGGAAAGTCACTACTGCACTTGGGTCATTAGGTGATCTTAAAGGAGTTCTTTACTAATAAGTGTTTTTACAGAGGTGGAAATTTCCACAAGCTGAAGTGCAGTACCATATTCCTTATCTTGATTCTGCCTGTGTGGATCTGTGTAGGGACAGCATGGTGGCCTTGCAGCGCTGGAGTCCTGGTGTCGAATCCTGCCAGAGAGTTTGTATGTTCTCACAATGTTTGTGTGGATTTCCTCTCACACTCAAAAGACATACTGATAGGGAATGTAGATTGTGAGCCCTATATGGGACAATGACTGACAATATCAGTAAAGCGCTATGGAATATGATGGCGCTATATAAGTAAGCAAAATAAATAATGCTGTCACATCTGTAGGGGTACACTCCTCAACACTGAGATTGCAGCACCAAGATTAAAAAGTCTCGAAATAATGGAAATCACAGGATTTATGGCCATGTTAATGATATGTAAATGATAAAAAAAATGGAAATAAAATATTCAAGACATCTCGACATTTATTCAGTATTGAGTATAAGCTCCATGCACTGTCTGAGGAATGCTATGCCACACTGAATGCACTTGTGGTTATATTCATTGCTGACCAATGGCCCAAGCACGTAGCGATCTGCCGCAGGGATAAACCAAGGGCTCTCATTTCAAGGATTCTGTCCATCTCAGTTTGTGACAAATGGTGGCACATCAATGAACAGGAGGGATCTCACAGTCATTCTACACTACTTGATGAAAATTTTGAGGTTTCTTTTGGCTAAAAAACTTTACTTTCAATCTGGCTTTTATGCCCCTCCCACATGCCACATTGGAGAAAATTTGATCATTTGCAGATCTTATCAACACCGGCTACTTCTTCAATTTGCATAAGGTTTATGGCTTGTCCTTTTCGGTGTTTCAATGCTGAGGATATTGTATTGTTACATTTGCAAATTTCCTGTTGAAGAAGGTAATATCTTCCTATTTTCTACCATGGTAATTGACTAATGTTTCGGCATAAGTAGTGTGGTTCAAATGGGGTCCAAAATACATAGTGTGTACAAGCTCTTATGTACTGCCTTACAAGACATTAATGGACTGTGTCGGTGAGCTTGGAAGCATGTGTATTATAGAATAGGTCTGTCCACGTTCACAAGAGCAGATTTCCTGACATAGCACTAGCTAGAGACATTCCCTCCAAAGACCTGCAATCTCTTATCAGAGACAGAATTATGATAAGATTTATATACTAGCCTTTGTATATTATTTCCATTCTTCTGGTCCGTTACAGAACTAGAACGGGAAAGCAGTCTATCCAATGACCGACAGCAATGGATCCTGATGGACCTTATTCATTATAAAGGGGTCCAGCATTTTTTTAACAGACATATCCGGACAAAAAAGTCGGGCTTTCAGGACTTTTTCGTCCGGGATTCCTGACAGACTCTGCACTGGAGACACTGAACAGAGATGCAACGCAGATGTAAAACGCCACTGCTTGTGTCACCCCTGCTGCCTCATAGATCGTAAGCTCTTGCGAGCAGGACCCTCGCTCCTATTGTGTAAATTGATTTATTACTCTGTAATGTCTCATTTTGTGTGTATTTTAACCCTCCGATTTCTAAAGTGCTGCAGAATATGTTGGCGCTATATAAATAAAATGTATTATTATTATTATTATAGATTTATCACCTTATACCAATCCATTGATGATATACAAAGCCAAATACAAAATAATACAGCTATATTGTATCCAAATGTTGCTGCAATTTAAAACACAAATAATACAACCACACAGTGTATAAATAAGACCATAGAGTATACACACATGGACAAAATTGTTGGTACCCCTCGTTTAATGAAAGAAAAACCCACAATGGTCACAGAAATAACTTGAATCTGACAAAAGTAATAATATAGAAACTACATGTTGACAAGCCACAAAGCTTCTGGGAGAATGTCCTATGGACAGATGAGACAAAAATTGAAATTTTTGGCAAGGTACATCAGCTCTATGTTCACAGACGGAAAAATGAGCATATCTTGAAAAGAACACTGTCCCTACTGTGAAACATGGAGGAGGCTCTGTTATGTTCTGGGGCTGCTTTGCTGCATCTGGCACAGGGTGTCTTGAATCTGTGCAGGGTACAATGAAATCTATCAAGGGATTCTAGAGAGAAATGTGCTGCCCAGTGTCAGAAAGCTTGGTCTCAGTCGCAGGTCATGGGTCTTGCAACAGGATAATGACCCAAAACACACAGCTAAAAACACCCAAGAATGGCTAAGAGGAAAACATTGGACTGTTCTGAAGTGGCCTTCTATGAGCCCTGACCTAAATCCTTTTGAGCATCTTTGGAAGGAGCTGAAACATGCCGTCTGGAAAAGGCACCCTTCAAACCCGAGACAACTGGAGCAGTTTGCTCATGAGGAGTGGCCAAAATACCTGTTGAGAGGTGCAGAAGTCTCATTGACAGTTACAGGAATCGTTTGATTGCAGTGATTGCCTCAAAAGGTTGTGCAACAAAATATTAAGTTAAGGGAACCATCATTTCTGTCCAGGCCTGTTTCATGAGTTTTCTTTTTTTTAAAAAAAAACTGTTGAAGCATGGTTGAAAAGCAATGTCTGACTTTCATTTGTTAATTTTCATAGAATTTTTATATATTATTACTTTTGTCAGATTCAAGTTATTTCTGTGACCATTGTGGGTTTTTCTTTCATTAAATGAGGGGTACCGACATTTTTGTCCACGTGTGTATGTATGCTATCATTCAGAGCATAAATGCTGCCATACACTGCACAAATAATACTGGCATACAGTACATAAAATAATCACATAATGTCTAAATAGTGCTGTAGTTCAGGACCTACATAATGGCATTTTACAGGGACCATAACATAATATGAAATGTAGTATACCATTATTTATTAATATTTGAAGATTTTATGTTAGACTCTGTTCACATCAGCATCAACGTTTCTAGATAGTAAATTACAAAAAAGTATACTAGGCGTAGTTTGCTGTGATAGTTTACAGTACATACACGTGCGGTTCTTTACAGTAATTTATATGTCCTATGTGTAGCTATATTTTTCATGAGTATGATGCATATCTTACAAATGAGAACAATTATAGAACATAAGGCATATATTGCATAACACAACACATATCAGCTTATCACTAGTCATTTGCAGATTAGGAGATAACTGCCTGACCTATAAGTGAGGGCTGCTGTACTTATATGTCACTCAGCGTGTACTGAAAACACAGAATGCAGCAATGTTATTGTGCCCTCCTGATCATGGAAAATTACCAGCGGCTTTGTGAATAGGTTTATCTCTTGTTTAAGAACAAGTGTAAGGGCGATAGTGTGCCTTTCTACATAGGAAAAAGATTATATAGGTCTATAGTAAAATACAGTACCTTACTGTATGAGGCTAAGGCCTTACATAGCGAACTGCAGCCAAAAAGAACTGCCGAAAAAACCAAGGCACAAGCGCATAGCTTCTATTATATCTATGCGGAAACCACCAGAGTTTCCGTAGGTGTAATTGACATGCTGCGATTTGCAAAATTCTGCTGTGAATTATTTTCTGCAATGTTTGGATGGGATTAGCCAGATTCCCATCCACTTTGCAAAATGCCCATCCACTTTTGTAAAACGTAGCGGTTTTTGCCAAATCGCGGCATTTACACTATGTGGGGCCCTGTCCTATAACAGCTATGCTAACCACTAGAAATATACTGTATTTGCTATCACCTATGTTCTTAACCTGTGGTGCATACATGTACATGCCAATGGGTGTATGCCATGCCTTTAGAGTGTATTTTCTCTTTCTTAATGTTGTGCTGTTAACATACATCACAGTATATGATCTCAACTTTGGGATGGGGGAATTACTTTGTTATTTATTTAATTTAGTGTCCTATGGATCTCAGGGCTACAAGTCATATTAGTGAATACTGAACATTGTAATTCTGTGACTCACAGGTTACAATTTACTTTCCCTTTTCTTCTCCATTCATCCCAAACCCATATAACGACTTCTCCCGAACACAAATTATTTCTTCAAAATTCAAACCATAACCATCTTTTGATCCTTGCTTTTACAGCACCCTCTCCACCTTTTCCCAAACTCCTTTTACAAGTTCCCCAGATGGTAATAATGCCCCACATAATGATACAGTAATCATACCCCTGTTTTCTGCTCCACAAAGGAAGATTCTCTCCCAAATATTAGTAGTGCTCCCTTTTGATCCCTTTAAATGCCCCAACAGAAATAATACGATAATGCCAATGTTAACAATAGCGTTGGTGTACTCTCCATTAGAAAAAAAAAAAAATGAAACTGCCCAGACGAAACCTAGGAATCCAGAATTCCTACAAGATTAAGTAACAGAGCTTCTTCTTAGTTTTTACCTGGATCAGTGTCTTGAGGATACAGATCCATTTGAAAGCAGCGCTGGCTACCTATGGGTCTCCTTTCCTTCCTGGCCTGGTCGTAGCCATACCACCTGCAACTAGGAATATTACTCCACTGAACATGGCTAGGAAACGCTGAGATACACTGTGCCAGTATACTACTAACATAACCTCCATAAACTATGTCCAAGTGTTCTCTATTGGAAGTTTCCAAACTGTCTTTCTACGGTTAGTAAAATTGTGATGATCCAACATTCTTGAGACTACCAAAGTGAGGAATTATGGGAAATACAGAACTATTGGATTTATCATGGATCCACCAAAGACCTGTAGAAGAGCACTCAAGGCCTGTTGTCAAATGGTCAACTTTCAGAAAAATCCTTTTAATTCTAGCATGGAATAATTCTTGTAGCAAACATACTATCTATTACCGTTTTTCATGTATATAATATAGGCAGATCATTGATTTTCTATACATATATCCATTTGTGATTATATTAATTATCAAAGGAACACACTGGTGTTAAGACAGACTGTGTATTCAGCTACTGACGCTCAGTACATGTTGTTTCCTAGAAGCAGCTCTGACCAGAACCGACGTTAATGCAGAGACTTGAAATAAAGCCAGACTGTGAATATAAAGTTACAGCTATAATAGGCAGTGGGAATTTCCCTATGTGACCCCAGACAATACAGATGCGTCACTAGCATATATTATATGACTGTAAAAAATGCAATTACCAATGGTCATAACTGACTGATCTGAAATCACTGAATGTGACACTTATTTTACTGGAGAACAAGGAAAACCTTTGGCTGAAGATAAGAATTCCTCCTAATTGTACAGAGACAGCCGAACAGCTGACAGATTACTGCAGAAGAGACTGGCACCCTCTATGGTAGCATCTTATATGGGGCAGTGTGGTTGGTTTTTTGACTCTACCACTAAATTACAGGGAATGGTTGGGGTACAAATATAACCTGGGGGTTTAATGCTTGAAATTACATCATAACATATCATTATCAGTAGGGAGAATACAAATCTTGGCATTCCCAACTTTTTGAAAGGGCTACAGCATTCTGTAGTATGTTGACATGGGTCTGTCTACTCACATGTCCATTACTTAGGAATAGGGGTGTAATTTGAGCGGGTGCAGATGGTGTGGTCACACACAGGTCCAGCAGCCTTAAGAGACCCATAAGGTGTCTTTTTCCAATATGAGGAGACCAGTATTATAAACAATACATTATAGTTGGGGGGCCTGGTATAGATTTTGCAGTGGGGCCCAGGAGCTTCGTGTTACGCCTCTGCTTGGGACAAACTGTAAAACCCTGCATAGTGACTACTAAGTAAATGATAGCAGGTAGACAGACCCAAGTAAATAGTGAAGAGGCTTTAGACCTCTCTCAAGTGTTGCAACCCCTTGAAACAGCTGATCAATGGTGGTGCCGAGAGTTGGTCCTTCACCAATCTAATATTAATGACCTATTGATGGTTGACACACAGATAAGGGGGTGAATATTAAGGGATGGCAAATTGGACTCTCATTTTGTGAAGGGCTTGTAAGAATGGCAACCCCAGAGGCAAACTAAAATCAACCACCATTATTTAGGAGGCATTATTTTGCAATTATAGTTTTATGTGGGAGCTATATGGCAGTATTATGTCAGCTCTTTAGTGGGGTATTTATTTAAGAACCACTACCATGTAGTCTGGATACTACATGCTAGTATTAGGTAGGATGTATATGGCAATATTATCTTGAAAGGTGGAAAAGGAATGTTAGGTGACTGAAATTATATAAAAACTGGTAGGAGGGCTTACCTTACCTGTGCTTGTTGTCCAAGGCCTCAGTTTTTTATTGTTTTTGTTTTTTATAAAAACCAGTACTGGGTACAAGAGCACATTATACCTCATTTAACTTTACCATATGACTCAAATATGGTGAAAGCCCAGATAATAATCCTGTTAAACCAGAGGAAAATACCAGATAATACATATGTTGAATAGTATGGGGATCAGATACAGCCCTGAACAGCTGATCTGTGGGGAAGGGGGAGGTTGGTTGTCAACTCACCCACCCCTTTTACAAAAACTCCATGGAAAACCCCTTTAAGTGTCAGACTGAATTTTGCTACAACTGTATAGTATTATATCATATAATATGATAAGTATTAGTCATACCTTGTCAGCTGCCAAGTTTACATAATACACCTGTTTAGCCTTCTAATATGATATGTCCAGGCAGGGTCCAGGTGACTACATCTCAACTTCACAAGGTTCAATGTACACAAGGAAGGAAGGAGCTTTGGGTCCCATCCCGCACCCAGTATTTTACTGCAGATAGACATATTACTGTTCTCTGAGAATAAACATTTTTGTCTACAAACAGGTATTATATAGCTGCAACTCTTGATATGTTAGATAGATGACTTGCCATTCTTCCTTTCCCCTCCCCTTTCTCTATTTTTCTTCCCTTCCATTCATTCAAAATTCTTCCTCAAACCTTCTTCCATCCTTCCTTCCTCTCTATCCTCTCACCATCCATAGTCCTCTATCCCTCCTACTCCATCCTTTCCCTTTCCTCCGTGCTTGATCATTTATCTTAATGTCATCCTTCTTCCATCCTCTGGTTATCTTCCATCCTTTCTGCAATTTACACGTCCCATCGTATCTCCATCATAACTACTCCGATCTCTAACATATTCCTTCACCACCATTCTTTCTCCTCCTGTGCAGCCATAGAAATGAATGGGTCAGTGTGCAAGCCATGAAAAACACATCTAGCACACTGACAATGCACACAGTCATGTGCGTGAGGCCTAAGTTAGTATGTCTTCTTGGAAACTGAAAAGTTCTGTAGGACTCACCACCAATGTCCTAGGAAGAATATCCCAGCTATGTGATTTTGTATGCTTCAGCTCTATGTATTATATTCCAAGAAATTAAGCACTATCTGTCCTAGACTTGACTATTGTTACACTGTAGATATGACATTATACAACCCCAATTTCAATAGAGTTGGGATGTTGTGTGAAACATGAATAAAAACAGAATACAATGATTTGCAAATCTTTTTCAACCTATATTCAATTGAATACACTACAAAGACAAAATATTTAATGTTCAAATGGATAAACTTTATTTGTTTTTTGCAAATATTTACTCATTTTGAATTTGATTTCTGCAACACGTTCCAAAAAGCTGGGACAGGGGCAACAAAAGACTGGGCTAGGGGCATGTTTACCACTGTGTTACATCACTTTTCCTTTTAACAACACTCAATAAGCGTTTGGGAACTGAGGACATGAATTGTTGAATCTTTGTAGGTGGAATTCTTTCCCATTCTTGCTTGATGTACAACTTCAGTTGCTCAACAGTCCGGGGTCTCCGTTGTCGTATTTTGCGCTTCATAATGTGCCACACATTTTCAATGGGAGACATGTCTGGACTGCAGGCAGGCCAGTCTAGTACCCGCACTCTTTTACTACAAAGCCACGCTGTTGTAACGTGCAGAACGTGGCTTGGCATTGTCTTACTGAAATAAGCAGGGACGTCCCTGAAAAAGACGTCACTTGGATGGCAGTATATGTTGCTCCAAAACCTGTATGTACCTTTCAGCATTAATGGTGCCTTCACAGATGTGCAAGTTACCCATGCCATGGGCACTAACACACCCCCCATACCATCAGAGATGTGCCATGGACACTAACACACCCCCATACCATCAGAGATGCTGGCTTTTAAACTTTGCGCTGATAACAATCCAGACAGTCCTTTTCCTCTTTGGCCTGGAGGACACCACGTCCATGATTTCCAGGTATCGCCTGATTTCTTCCCTCTTCCACTACTTTCTATGGCTAACACGGTACAACATTATACTACTAGCATGATTTCCAAAAACAATGTGAAATGTGGACTGGTCAGACCACAGGTCACTTTCCCACTTTGCGTCAGTCCATCTCAAAAGAGCTCGGGCCCAGAGAAGCCAGCGGCATTTCTGGGTGTTGATATATGGCTTTTGCTTTGCTTGGTAGAGTTTTAGCTTGCACTTGTAGATGTAGCGACGAACTGTGTTCACTGACAATGGTTTTCTGAAGTGTTCCTGAGCCCATGTGGTAATTTCCATTACAGAATGATGTCGGTTTTTAATGCAGTGCCGCCTTAGGGATCGAAGGTCACAGGCATTCAATGCTGGTTTTCCGCCTTGCACTTACTTGTAGAGATTTGACCAGATTCTCTGAATCTTTTGATGATATTATGAACTGTAGATGATGAAATCCCTAAATTCCTTGCAATTGTACATTGAGAGACGTTGTTCTTAAACTGTTGGACTATTTGCTCACGCAGTTGTTCACAAACCTCGCCCCATCCATTGCTTGTGAAGGACTGAGCCTTCCGGGGATGTCCCTTTATACCCAATCATGACATTCACCTGTTTCCAATTAACCTGTTCACCTCTGGAATGCTCCAAACAGCTGTTTTTCCCATCCTTTTGTTGCCCCTGTCCCAGCTTTTTTGGAACTTGTTGCAAGCTTCAAATTCAAAATGAGTGAATATTTGCAAAAAAACAATAAAGTTTGTCCGTTTGAACATTAAACATCTTGTCTTTGTAGTGTATTCAGTTGAATATAGGTTGAAAAGGATTTGTAAATCATCGTATTCTGCTTTTATTTATGTTTTACACAACGTCCCAACTTCATTGGAATTGAGGTACTATTATATCACCTGTCAGTTTCTAGTAACAAGTGCTGGAATACCTGTAAAAGCACCTGATCAGGTCTTTGGCAAATAACTAAAATTCCCTGCTAGCGATGACTAAATATTTGCTCACAGAGTAATATGGTTGCAAGATATAGTTAAGCTTAATACTGGATTTTTTTGTCCAGATTCGGTAACACAAATTTACCAACACAACTCTCTAATTTGCATATTAAAATTAATGTTTACCTTAGTATTCACTAAAATCAAAGAACTAAATGGGTTATTCTCGGTTACAAAATTCTACAATCTGGATCCTATTTACACATACTTATATATTTAAGTCCATTACCATGGAAATTTCATGACAATTAAAAGGTGCATAAGCAGTAAAAAAGTGTCCCAATAGTAATAACCATATTCGCCATCTCTCCCAGAATGTGCAGGAAGCTCCCGAAAAAAGGGATGACCTCCTGGACTCCTGGAAGAGTAGACAAATCTCTCGGGCACTCATTTTATATGTGACTTGATCATTTTGTGCCTTCGTCACAGGAAAGGGGATGCCAAGAACTGGAATGGGTTTCCACTTAGTTATATCACACATAGCTGTTAAGGGTTTGCTATGATTGTCAGTCACCAGTAATGATTGTAGGCTCCAGGTGTGTAACTACTGCATAGCAGCCATAGTGACTGCAGGGATAGGTAAGTGAAAGTGGAGTAATCCAGTAGATAGCAATCTAAATTACCTTTGTGGGGTCTGTATGGGGATCACTATATGGTGTGGGGGTTTGTAACACAGGCCCTTATTGTATGAGGGCCTGAAACATCTTACTGTAAGGGTTCATGTTTCAGGCCCCCATACAGTAAGGGCCTGTGTTTCATACTCCCATAAAGTAAGAGCCCCTGTTACAGGTCCCCATACAGTAAGAGCCCGTCTGAAGGACAATATACTGGGGGCCAATAAATGGGCAAATACCATGAGGGAGGATCAGTAAAGGGGGCGCTATACTGTGTGAACAATGGGTGGCCCCCATTCAAAAGTTTGTTATGCCCCTAGTAAATTCTGTTTACACTTGTATTATGGTTTCTATTTATAATAATGGAAGCCCCAAACCTATTGTTGGATCCATTATATTCCGGATACCACTGTGTAACATGCAGCAGGTGTGGACCAACTATGTCAGCTATCCAGTTTGATTTTGGGCTACTCTTGAGGGTGTTGTCCAAGGAATCCCTTGGTTTTCATCTTTTAACCCCTGTCTTCTCTGAAGGGAACCAAGTTGTTACATCAAGGAGTAGTCCTGGTGTAGGAGATGGCTGACCCAGATGGGGCAAGGGATAACGGTGCATAGCACCAAGGGATCGGGAGAAAAAATAAAATATATATAACTCAATCTGCTCTGTAACATGCAGCCTGATACTGTATTTTCAGTGTGACAGGATCCCTTTAAATGATGTTCTATTAGAGAAAGTTAAGTAAAAATGGAATGAAGGGCAGATATTTTTGGAAGGAACAGGTAAAACAATGTGATAGGAATGTACATTATTCATAGTAAAAATAGACTGATACATTTTTTCTTTAGAAAATACTTGCAATATAGATTTAGTGGATCACTTAACAAATATTTCTACATAAAGGTTCACTAGTGCCTCCGAGATGTGTGAATTTTATACAATCCATTTAAGACTATGCATAATAAATAATAATGAAAACTAAGATGATTGTTAGAAAGCTAGGACAACAGCATGAGGAGCATCCAAAAAAGGAACCTAAATTTCATTGGACATTATATATGAGTCATGGTGATTTCCCCACCATGATTCATACATAAGTAATGTAAAATGCAAATACATTATGGTCATCGTGGCTTACAGGGGAATACCAGTCAACACTGATGACTTAGGCAGGAGCAAAAAAAAAACAAAAAAAAAAACAAAAAAAAAACCCCCCCCCCCCCCCACCCCCCAAAAACGCCCCCCCCCCCCCCCCTACATTTTTTTCCCCCCCCCCCCAACCACACCCCCCCCCCCGGCCGCGGGCCGCCAACAAAAAAAGGAAAAAAAAAAAAAAAAGAGAGAAAAAAAACCACCAAAAAAAAAAAATAATAATAATAATAAATTTTTTTTTTATAATGCCCACATATTAAATAAGAGAAGTGATACTGTGCTCAATCCACATACATAGAATAACAGCAGATACTGAGAATTACACCCAGTATACAGGGCAAGAGAAGTGGTACTGTGCAATGTCCATATATACAGAATAAGACCAGATAATGAGAATTACACCAAGTATACAGGACAAGAGAAGTGGTACTGTGCAATTTCCATATACAGAATAAGACCAGATACTGAGAATTACACCCAGTATACAGGGCAAGAGAAGTGGTACTGTGCAGTGTCCGTATATACAGAATAAGAGCAGATACTGAGAATTACATCCAGTATACAGGACAAGAGAAGTGGTACTGTGCAATGTCCATATATACAGAATAAGAGCAGATACTGAGAATTATACCCAGTATACAGGAAAGAGAACTGGTACTGTGCAATGTCCATTTTGCAGGATCAGAAAACAAGTACTGTGCAGTTTCCATATATACAGGACAAGAGAACTGGTAATAAGCGGTCTTTATATATACAGAATTAGAAGATGTGGTAATAGAAGAAAGAAAAAAAAAAAAAGTGTTTTATATTATTTATAAAAAAAAGGGGTAGACAAAACATCTTTTTTTTTTAAAAAACACAAAAAAAAAATAAAAAATATTAAAAGAAAAATTGTAATATATTATTTTTTCCAGAATGGCCCCCTTTCTCACATCCCTCTTGTGGTCACGAGTTCACCCCAGTGGTCCTTGTGACATCACGTGTATCTTCTCATATTCTGTGCCTCATGCTCCCAGCATGGCATCAGCTTTCCCTGGTGTGGGCTGGCCGAGATCTTCCTTCCCCTGAGGTGTGGGGGAAGACAGAACTAGGCAAACCGACATCAGGGAAAGCTTACGTCGGGGAAGGCCAGTGAGGCACAGGATGCGATATGGTATATTTGTTGTGAGAGAAACCACTGTCAGTGATCATGTGATCGCATCACGAATGGAAGAATGGGGGCCATTCTTGTAATAACAATATATTACACCCTTAAAAAAATGTAAAACTTTGCTGTTGAACGCATGGGAAAAATACTTTTATACGTTTGTAGTTCAGGCATTTTTGGACACAGGGATACCTAGCGGTCTGTATTATTAGCCCCCCTAGTGGGCATGAACGTGTGATTGTTATATCGCATAGTCCCATAGACTGTAATACAACTGTATTGCAGTCTATGGGAGAGTCATAGTGTAACAATTGAGGCCTGCCACAGGCAAGCCTCAGTAGTTACATTCCTATGACATGCCTGGGAGTCTTCACAAGACTTCCACAATCTTGCCATGTGGGAGCCATATTGAAAGGGAAAGGAAAGTGGGCAGAGAGGACACCACGGGAGGGCACTTTTTTAGATTTTGGGGGCAGAATTAGAAGGGTTAATGCTTGCAATCAGAGTGGACTCTGATTGTGACAATTACCACTGGGTCTCCGCTGTATAGAACAGCAGCTATGGCCGCTGCTCTGCTTCAGAGTGGCCACCATGTTTATTGACACGTCATCTGCCATATTATTATGGTGGATGTTGGGAAGAGGTTAATAAATAAAGAGGGTTAAATAAATGTGCGCCACAGAGTTAAATAAAAATTCTGCTATTTGAAAGCTTGAAGCCTCCACTAGGGGGGGTTTATGAGCTTAGTGCATACTGCACTATTATGACATGCATACTGTAAACACCTAAGCTCTGTCTCGTGGTGCGGACAGCCAGAGATGTTTTTGCAGTGAATTTGGAGCCCTGTACTGGAAAATATAATATTATTCCTTATGCACATTCACTTTAAGGCTGAGGCCCCATGTTGCTGAAATGCACCTTTTTTTGTTGCAGATTTTGTTGTATTTATTTAAGCCAAAGCCATGAGTGGATTGAGCAGTCCCAGGGTCTCCGTGAGCTTTCTACAGGTCCAAGTCTTAGAAAATCTATTTTGATGTGAGAATATACTATGTAACAATGGCTTTCTGTTTTATCTTTATGTATTTTATCTGCTTCTTGTTATCTTATATGTAGTCTATAGTAGAAGAACTGGATGTAACTAGTTCTACCTGGCCTGGGTCATTCGTAAGCACTTTTGATTTCTGTTCTCCGGTGACATCACTGGTGACTTATGAGAAAGCAGTCATCTGTCTTCATTTGGAGATTTATTGCCTTTTACCATGATCAGAAATTTGCATACTGTCTGATTTTTATTTCTCTTACGTTAGCATAGACAGAACAGTAATGAGTTACTTTTATGTATTCATAAGTACAAGCTGCTTTATTTTACCTTAGAGACAATGTCTAGGCTTGAACACAATGGGAGGAATTTATTAAGACTGGTATATATTATGCCAGTCTTACTAAATTCCCCCACTGGCACAATATGTAGCAGATTTATTAAGAGGCTCCAGGAACAGTATTACTATTACAGTATAGTAATAGTATGGTGCAAAGCTGGAAGGGGTTAAAGGGAATCCATCATATTCAGTTAATAATTGGAATCCCGACCAGGAGAAAATACCATTTGATTCAGGTGACCCTAACCTATCTGTGGGGCTAGGTTGATATGATGCGATCTGGAGGCAGACACCCCACAAATGAATAAATTACTAATTTTAGAAGATAAAAATCGAGAGTCTTCAGTAGTTGATACCTTTTAATGGCTAGCTGAAAAGATGATGACAAATATGATGACAAAGCTTTGGAGACTACTTATGTCTCTTCATTAGGGTTAGTATAACACAATATCTGAAGAGTCACACAAAGGGACATAGGAACATAGTGGTGAATGAGACAAGTGATGTAAACCAGAACTAGCAATATTTGGAGACGAGTAAACAGCTGGAGAAGTTCATAGATAAGGAGTGTGAAAGTTTTATTGTCCTCTGATTGAGATCTGGTCCCTGGTTGTGATGCCCCCACCAGATCTGAGGGCAAATTCCTAAAATGATGTAGAATGACCTAAATCCATGAAACACATTCATCTCTGTTCTGACTGACTGTGTCATAGGTTGTCATGAGTCTGTCCAAGATCTGAAGTTGCCTTTTTCATGTTGTAGTCAGAGGTACAAGAATGTTTTGGCACATGGGATCTGTCCTCTGCTCTTCATTCTATGACAATGTGAGTTCACCCTCATTCTAAGCTTCTGCTCTGGTTCTCCCACATATAGACCACCAGTACGACATTTGGTACATATAGTTAAATAGACCACATTTGCTGGGGTGCAGGAGAAGGTACCTGCGATTTTATAGTCCTGATTCCAGTTAGTGATCTTTATCTTGTTGGTGGTCATTTTGTATGGGCCAGTTTAACATATTTTCTGGTGGCAGGGAAATGTTCCTGTTACTGTTGTAAGGGACAATGAGCTCTTGATGATGATGATCCTAAGATTATGGGGCTTCCTATAACACAGGAGAGGGGGGTCGGGAAATATTGATTTTAAACTGTGATCATTTGTAATAGTGGATGTAGTTTCCGTGTGACTCCCTCAGCATCTCGTGGTGTGGGTTCTAGCCAACAACTACGGGAACCCAATTGTTTTCCTGTTTAGTTTTGTATTGTAAGACCTCCCATCTTGGTGTTCTGGTGGCTCTGGTAATTTGGTTTTCAATTCTTCTTGAATGGTAGCCTTGCTTCAAGAATGTCTTTTGAGGCCACCAAGATGTTTGTCCATATCTAAAGAACACATGTGGTTGTATCTGACTGTTTGGCTGTAGACAATGGAGGTTTCGGATGAAAACTGTCCCACCTGAGATACAGTGGGGAAAAAAAGTATTTAGTCAGCCACCAACTGTGCAAGTTCTCCCACTTAAAAAGATGAGAGAGGCCTGTAATTGACATAATAGGAAGACCTCAACTATGAGAGACAAAATGAGAAAACATCTAGAAAATCACATTGTCTGATTTTTTTAAGAATTTATTTGCAAATTATGGTGGAAAATAAGTATTTGGTCACCTACAAACAAGCAAGATTTCTGGCTCTCACAGACCTGTAACTTCTTCTTTAAGAGGCTCCTCTGTCCTCCACACATTACCTGTAGTAATGGCTCCTGTTTGACATTATTATCAGTATAAAAGACACCTGTCCACAACCTCAAACAGTCACACTCCAAACTCCACTATGGTGAAGACCAAAGAGCTGTGGAAGGACACCAGAAACAAAATTGTAGACCTGTATCAGGCTGGGAAGACTGAATCTGCAATAGGGAAGCAGCTTGGTGTGAAGAAATCAACTGTGGGAGCAATAATTAGAAAATGGAAGACATACAAGACCACTGATAATCTCCCTCGATCAGGGGCTCCACGCAAGATCTCACCCCGTGGGGTCAAAATGATCACAAGAAGGGTGACCTAGTGAATGACCTGCAGAAAGCTGGGACTAACGTAACAAAGGCTATCGTCAGTAACACACTACGCCACCAGAGACTCAGATCCTGCAGTGCCAGACGTGTCCCCCTGCTTAAGCCAGTACATCTCCGGGCCCGTCTGAAGTTTGCTAGAGAGCATTTGGATGTTCCAGAAGAGTATTGGGAGAATGTCACATGGTCAGAAGAAACCAAAGTAGAACTGTTTGGTAGAAACACAACTCGTCGTGTTTGGAGGAGAGTGAATGCTGAGTTGCATCCAAAGAACACCATACTTACTGTGAAGCATGGGGGTGGCAACATCATGCTTTGGGGCTGTTTCTCTGCAAAGGGACCAGGACGACTGATCAGTGTACATGAAAGAATGAATGGGGCCATGTATCGTGAGATTTGGAGTGCAAACCTCCTTCCATCAGCAAAGACATTGAAGATGAAACGTGGCTGGGTCTTTCAGCATGACAATGATCCCAAGCACACCGCCAGGGCAACGAAGGAGTGGCTTCGTAAGAAGCATTTCAAGGTCCTGGAGTGACCTAGCCAGTCTCCAGATCTCAACCCCATAGAAAACCTTTGGAGGGAGTTGAAAGTCCGTGTTGCCCAGCGACAGCCCCAAAACATCACTGCTCTAGAGGAGATCTGCATGGAGGAATGGGCCAACATACCAGCAACAGTGTGTGCCAACCTTGTGAAGACTTACAGAAAACGTTTGACCACTGTCATTGCCAACAAAGGATATATAATAAAGTATTGAGATGAACTTTTGTTATTGACCAAATACTTATTTTCCACCATAATTTGCAAATAAATTCTTTAAAAATCAGACAATGTGATTTTCTGGATTTGTTTTCTCATTTTGTCTCTCATAGTTGAGGTCTTTTTAAGTGGGAGAACTTGCACAATTGGTGGCTGACTAAATACTTTTTTTTCCCCACTGTATGTTGGGTGGCATACTTAGGTTGATTGGACAATCAGGAGTCTGGGAAAGCTGGGTGACAACTTATGCCTGAGCTGCATTGACAGTTGTATTTAGGACAGCTGTACAATGAACATTATCGATAAGGTTCTCTCCTTAGTTTTATTACCCTGATAATTAACCCTCATGACTCAGCTTTTACATTAGAGTTTTATTGCTTAAATTGCGCTTTGTCTGCTTGCTAAACTTTTTAAGTGCGACTAGACGTCATAAACTGTCTGATTCAGACAACATATACTAAACCAGAGTGGTGTAAAGTTACAATACTGTCATCCCTTTACTATATACTGTATATTGCCAGTAAAAGTGAATTTTAAGTCAGTTTTAATAAAATATCAATTCTTTTATCTCATATCTATCTAGAGTGAACTGATCATTTGGACATTTGTGTGTGACATTTATCTGATATTTATCTCATATCTATTTTTCCATCCCATATTAATCAGTCTCAAGTCTATGTATCTAATATATTGATATATGTGATATCTATTTAAATAGACCCTTAAATAGACAGATCGGTTTCTACAGTTTCATCAAACATGTACACTAAGACCTACAAATTTATATTTGTAGATTATTTATTTCACTTACTTATATAGCGCCATCATATTCCGCAGCGCTTTACAGACATTGTCAGTCACTGTCCCATATAGGGCTCACAATCTACATTCCCTATCAGTATGTATTTGGAGAAAATACTTAACATAAGTAAATGTGTATATATATATATATATATATATATATATATATATATAAATAAATAAGAGCAGCAATGTATTGTTGGCTCTATTTATGTGTCTTGGTGTTTTTTACAGACTGCTGCTTCATTTTTTTGTATTCGTATTACTGCCATAGCAGCTTGCACCTGTTCACATTAGGAGGTACTGTCTGAATTTTGTATTTTCTTTCTTTCTTTCTTTCTTTCTTTCTTTCTTTCTTCTTCTTTCTTTCTTTCTTTCTTTCTTTCTTTCTTTCTTTCTTTCTATCTCATAGCTATTATCTCTCATCTATCTATCAAATATTTGACTGTCTCAAGTCTGTATATCTAATATCTAGGTCTTTATCTGCTATATATAAGAATCTATCACTCTATCTATTTATCTATCTATGTCATATTTCTCTCACTCAAGTCTGTCTGTCTATCTCTATCATCTCCCGTCTATCTATATATCTGCCTATCTCTCAAGTCTATATATCTAATGTCTGTCTATCTTTATCTCGTAGCTACTATCTATCTCTATCATATCTCTCTCACTAACTATATCTACTATATATTTATGATATTAAACATCTCCGCTGGGTCACTGATGTCTTAAGGATCTCCATAGCTTTGTCATATCTTCACCATTCCAATAATGTCGGTATATAGGGAGATCCTCAAATATATTCTTTAAAGTGGAAACTTTCCAGTCCCGGCCCCTGGCTGTCAGGACATGATGGAAATTGTACAGTAGTTTTCCAGGAAATGGAAAGCCACAGGTTGGGGATCACTGTTTTACTTGTATGTATGTGGTGGTTAAGATGATATCACATGCCTGGAGTTATCTGGAGTTATTTTTATACCAGTGGGCTCCTCCTCTTTCTCAGGCGATCAGGGGATTTCCATACAACTTGCTTGCAGTGACCTCTACAAGCCGCACATAATGATACTAGAGGAAAGAAGTGATGTGGTGCCAAATGAGGCTGGGCCAGAGATTCACTAAATATCACTCAGCAGGTTTACAGAAAAAGGGCTTAACCCTTTCAGTGAAAGTCTGAAGTACTTTGAAATGTGTTTTATACGACCTAATAATTAATAAAAAAATAATTATTCATGCAACATAAATACATTTAGAACGTTTACCTTTTTAATAGAGTCATTTTACTAATATCTGAGTAATTTCCTAATTTATACCTATTCATTAAAGAGGACCTTTCATGTCCTCATGAAAGTGCGGTTTTATATACCGCTAGAAAGTTCAGTGCACTGTCATCTTTCCCGTTATGTGCCCCGGGGCTGGAGATATCGGTGCCGTTAATTTCGACACCGATATCTCCTCACAGCTCAGCATGATCGCTGGGCGGTAGAAACACCCCCTCTGACAGAACATGTCTATGGACGAGTACTGTCGGGGGTCGGGGGTGGTGGCGTTCCTCACAGCCCAGCGATGACACTAGGCTGTGAGGAACACCCTTCTGACAGTGGGGAGATATCGGTGCCGAAATTAACGGCACTGATATCTCTATCCCCGGGGATTATAATAATAATCATCCTTTAATAGTCCCACCAGGAAATTCAGTGTGTTTCAACAGCAAAGATAACCAATACAAATACAAATATATACAAGAATGTTCCAAGATAGAGGCAATTCATTGATAGTAGACAGACAGATAAGAAGTAGCAGGGGGAGGGGAATATCCCAGAGAGAAAGATATTTCAGTTCTCTGTATGGAATAATCTCCGCTTAGGTCGGTGTTGGTTGTACAGCCTAACCGCAGCAGAGAGGAAAGACTTCCGATAGCGCTCCTTCTCACACTTAGGGTGAAGTAGTCGGTCACTGACAGTACTGCTCAGCACGATCACAGTCTCATGCATGGGATGGGACTTATTCTCCCGCATGGAGCTCACCGCGGATTGTATCCTTCTGTCACCAACTACCTGTACAGGGTCCAGGGGACTCCCAAGGACAGAGCTGACCCTTCTAATCAGCTTGTCGAGTTTATTTCTATCCCTGGTTGATATACTGCTCCCCCAGCAGGCCACTCCAAAGAAGATGGCTGATGCCACTAACGAGTTGAAAAAAGTCCTAAGACGTTCCCCCTGGACTCCAAAGGCTCTCAGCCTCCTAAGCAGGTAGAGCCTGCTGTGGCCCTTCCTGTACAGGACCTCCATGTGATCTGCCCAGTCCAGCTTATTATTAAGGAGCACACCCAGGTACTTATAAGTGTTGACAATCTCTATGCCCGTCCCCTGTATGTCCACTGGTTTAGGAGGGCATCCGCATTTACGGAAGTCCACCACCATCTCCTTGGTCTTCCCAGCATTAATTCTCAGGTGGTTCCGTTGGCACCAGTCCACATTATAACGGGAAAGCCGACAGTGCGCTGAATTCAGCGCACTATCGGCTTTCTAGCGGTATATAAAACCGCATATGCATGAGGACATTAAAGGTCCTCTTTAAATTGCGCCCTTCTTTATGTCACATAAGGACATAATATTACCAACTTCTCCTTTCTTAAAGGAGTTGTCCAGGAATTATAGGTTACTCAGGTCATCCAGGATGAATGTAAAACAAACAAACAAAAAAACATTCTCACCAATCCCAGGCTTTCCGTTGTTCAGACCCGGTCTCCTTTCTCTCCCATGCCAGGACTTGTGGGGCCGTTAGCAGAGACGCTTTCATGACCACTGAGATCAATCACTGAAGAGGGACTGGTGATGTCACTCACATACAGTGCTGGCCAAAAGTATTGGCACTCCTGCAATTCTGTCAGATAATACTCAATTTCTTCCAGAAAATGATTGCAATCACAAATGCTTTGGTAATAATATCTTCATTTATTTTGCTTGCAATGAAAAAACACAAAAGAGAATGAAAAAAAAAGTCAAATCATTGATCATTTTACACAAAACTCCAAAAATGGGCCGGACAAAAGTATTGGCACCCTCAGCCTAATACTTGGTAGCACAACCTTTAGACAAAATAACTGCGAACAACCGCTTCCGGTAACCATCAATGAGTTTCTTACAATGCTCTGCTGGAATTTTAGACCATTCTCCTTTGACAAATTTCTCCAGGTCCCTGAGATTTGAAGGGTGCCTTCTCCGAACTGCCATTTTGAGATCTCTCCAAAGGTGTTCTATGGGATTCAGGTCTGGACTCATTGCTGGCCACTTTAGAAGTCTCCAGTGCTTTCTCTCAAACCATTTTCTAGTGCTTTTTGAAGTGTGTTTTGGGTCATTGTCCTGCTGGAAGACCCATGACCTCTGAGGGAGACCCAGCTTTCTCACACTGGGCCCTACATTATGCTGCAAAATTTGTTGGTAGTCTTCAGACTTCATAATGCCATGCACACGGTCAAACAGTCCAGTGCCAGAGGCAGCAAAGCAACCCCAAAACATCAGGGAACCTCCGCCATGTTTGACTGTAGGGACCGTGTTCTTTTCTTTGAAGGCCTCTTTTTTTTTTCCTGTAAACTCTATGTTGATGCCTTTTCCCAAAAAGCTCTACTTTTGTCTCATCTGACCAGAGAACATTCTTCCAAAAAGTTTTTGGCTTTCTCAGGTAAGTTTTGGCAAATTCCAGCCTGGCTTTTTTATGTCTCTGGGTCAGAAGTGGGGTCTTCCTGGGTATCCTACCATAGAGTCCCTTTTCATTCAGACGCCGACGGATAGTATGGGTTGACACTGTTGTTGTACCCTCGGATTGCAGGGCAGCTAGAACTTGTTTGGATGTTAGTCGAGGTTCTTTAGCCACCATCCGCACAATCTTTCGTTGAAATCTCTCGTCAATTTTTCTTTTCCGTCCACATCTAGGGAGGTTAGCCACAGTGCCATGGGCTTTAAACTTCTTGATGACACTGCGCACGGTAGACACAGGAACATTCAGGTCTTTGGAGATGGACTTGTAGCCTTGAGATTGCTCATGCTTCCTCACAATTTTGCTTCTCAAGTCCTCAGACAGTTCTTTGGTCTTCTTTCTTTTCTCCATGCTCAATGTGGTACACACAAGGTGTGATTTAGTTATTGCCACCACCTGTTATGTGCCACAGGTAAGTAACAAGTGCTGTTAATTACACAAATTAGAGAAGCATGACATGATTTTTCAAAGGGTGCCAATACTTTTGTCCACCCCCTTTTTTATGTTTTGTGTGGAATTATATCCAATTTGGCTTTTTTTACAATTCTTTTTGTGGTTTTCCATTGAAGACAAATTAAATGAAGATATTATTACCAAAGCATTTGTGATTGCAATCATTTTCTGGAAGAAATTTAGTATTATCTGACAGAATTGCAGGGGTGCCAATACTTTTGGCCAGCACTGTACATCACTGGTTCCATACCAGTGAGGACTGCAAATGTCTCTGCAGGCAAGGCCATGTCCTGTTTTTTTCCAGCTGGGGCAAGTGGGACAGCTCCTTCCCTTACAACTGGCAAGCCCTTGGTTTTATGGCGGCGTCACCTGGTTCATGAGGGAGCACCAGCTGGAGGGTCTCAAACTGGTACTTCCCCAGGTGCCCCTTAGTTGAGGAAGCATCTTTGCACCTCTTTTGTGAGTGCCCTTTTGCTCAGGGCCTGTTGGACACCCTGGAACAAGAACTCAAGGATTCTATGCCCAGGAACTTTATACCACTCGGTACTTTATGAACTATTTCCTGGGATTCATTCTGAGGAGGCAATTCAGGAAACCTGGCGCCTTATGAACTATTTTAAGGACGCTGCATGGTTTGCCAGGAATCACCTCGTGTTGAGAAGAGAGAGCGTCTCCATCCAGGACTGTCGCAGGCTTATCCACAGCCTGCTGACAAATTATTCCATCCTGGACAGCCTGGATGTTGAAGAAGAAGAATAAGAGGACTAACCCCCCTCTCCTTCCCCCTCTCTCCTCTTCTGTGTTGTCTCTCAACAAAGCTTCTGGCCTGTGACTTCCCCTCCCTACTTCCTCCTTCCCACCCCCTTCCCCATCACTTGTCTGATGCTTTGTTGCGTGTACTTATGTACTTATTGTTTGATAGTTGATGGATGTTAGTATAGCATGTGGTGTGATGTATAGTGTAGGGCAGCTTGTACTGGATATTGCACTGTTATGTATGACAATTGTAATTATTTATTGTGTACTATTCTCAGTCTGCGTTGCGTCACACTACATTGTATGGTTCATGACGACTGATTGTTAATAAAGGAAGTTTTAATCAAAAAATGTGTAAATTGCTCCTGTACAGAAGATGCAAAAGGAACCAAGAGTCAAGTATATTAATATTGCAACTTACTGTCAGATTGAATGAACTGTGCTCTACAAATGTGCTATGTGATACTCTGTAAGGATGTGCTCACATATACATGCTACCACCATTGTAGTTTCCCTCCAGTACAGAAAAGTTGGAGAGCCAGATGATGCCAGAACAATGGCACACAATGTCCATTTGGTGTTCCAGGCATTGGTCTGGATCTACAAGGAGCTTGACAGAAAAAGACTGCAAGTAACATTTTCTGATCTGGTTCCTGGGCCGACTGTGTCCTATTGAGCACAAAAAGTCATGTCCCGGATGCAAAAAGGGATCTCATAGAAAATAATGGGATCCATTCTGGTAACAGTTTCCCTCCATTTCTGTCTGTACCATGCCAGAGGGAAACTACAATAGATGCTGCATATGTGAACACACCCTAAGTGGTAACCCTGTAAATGGACGGTATGAAGTGAGTAGAAGAGCTGCTTCTGTGTATCTGCCAGCAGGGTCCATCACCCTTCTCAGTTTGACCTCAATAGAGAGTGCCGCTTGTTGCGTTAGAATATGGAAAAATGTACCTCAAGGGATTGTAAAAAAATCTAAACTTTTTTGTTCACCTTATGACACGTACCCAGAATGTTCTGTTTTTCTTTCTCTAGAAAATTGAAAATGATCTTCACCTTATACATGGACATGACTACTGAACCTGGGATCATAGTACAGTGAAGGTGCTCTATATCTATGAGGTCAAACTTTCGGTTACTACTTGTTGGTGTAAATAAAATAGAGAACACTTCATTTTTTCCAAAACATACTCATGGAATCCAAACAATTTACCAGTTGATCAAGCCCTAAGTGTGTTACATGAGAATTGTGAAAAATGTCTGTATTTCTAGTAATCTGTCTCCCGATGCATGTAATAATGGAATGAAAAGATGGGCATAGCTACCAGGGTAGCAGACGTAGCAACTGCTATAGGGCCCAAAAATTAAGGGGGGGCCATTTCTGCGGAAACCTAGGGTGCAGTTACTATGAATGATGGTGACATCATTATAATTACTATGTTCATGTGCTGTGATGTCACAGTGTACACAGTGATCTTTTTGTGCTTGCATTATCCATGTTGTGTGATATAGTGTATAGTGGGCATTTTTCCTGTACTATGACATCACTGTGTATATTATCCCTGGTCATGGTAGAGTGGGGCCCCATTTCAATTTTTGCTATGGGGCCCCATGTTTACTTGTTATGCTCTTGCATGGAAAGAATGTCTGTTCAGTTTTACAATGGAGCTAAACTGGAAAATTGTTTTAAATGGATTAAAATAAATTGATTCTTTTTAAAATGTTTAGTGAAGTGGTTGTCACCAGTAGAGATGGGTGAACCTCTGAAAATTCCTTTTATTTTCGGGTTTGGATGGTTCAGCCCAAAGATTCTTTTCAGGCCGAACTTGTTCAGATAGAACCGGAAGTGAAATTGTTATACTCTGGGGTCTCTTCAGACCCCACAGTATAAAAAGTGTAGACCAGGGGAGGTGTAAAAAGATAACAAACATTTGTACTCACCTTCCCTCACCTCCTCTTGGCATCCAGCGATCTCCCTGGGCCCATGCCTGGCTTCTTCCAGCCTCCTGGACAATGTTGAAGCACTCCATGTGACTGTTGGGGCTCAATCACAGGCCTCAAGGGTGACCTTAGGGCACCTGACGTGAGATATCTGTTATACTTTTACACCTTCACAGGGCCTACACTAATACTCTGGGTTTTGTGGAGACTAAGAATAATTTCACTTCCAGTCCATGGGTGACAAACCCTCAAAGATTGGGGTTCAAATTAAACTCTAAATTTTTTGAAAATTTGCGTTGAATCTGGTTCGATCCAAACCAGTTCACTCATTGTGAGCTCAATCTGCTCTAAGTGTTACTGTATTGAGGTCCAAATTAATATAATTGTTATATGAGCCGGCTCAGAGAATCAAGACCCCACACACATCATCATGGTGTGTTAAGTGGATTCTGCATTTTTAATGGAGGAAAGGGTGAGATTTAGCTACATTGTAGGTGTGGCTATACATTGTATAATTGTATAATTAACATAACATGATTGTCTATAAAGTTGTAACATAAGCCTTGGCACCTAACTATTGGAGAAGGCACAGAAGCCACATCCTATTATAGATAGCAGTTTTCTTCAAGGAGGATGAGCTCTCTGGACATTATCCAGGAAAGGAATATAAGATGGCGAGCAGGCACAAGCTGGCATTCTCCACACTCATCTCTAGTCACCAGGTGTTTGTGGGAAATTTAACATACACTAGGATGAATGCTGCATGTGATAAAAGTAATAGTAAAAGTATCTATGAACCACTTTTATTTAAGGTCTCATGCACATGAACATACAGTGCAATAGTATTATTTTTATGTGCTGAACCATAAAGGGCTTCCATTCTAGTATATTAGTAGATATGAATTTAGTAGCTCCATTGGATGCCATGTGTAGGGACTTCTGCCCCAGAAGCAATGCACAGCTCTGTGCGTACAGCAAGTAATAGAGCCTGTACAGAAGCACACCGAGGTCATATACTAGTGACTGAAGTCACTTGGTCTCCATGCACTGCCTCATAGGATATGTGGTTGTGTGAAAACTGCAAAATGCAGCAAGAAAAGTGTGACAGTTAGTCTCACCCTATAGCGTATTGTGCAAGGTGTTGCCCTTTTGTCTTTATAGGAATATTTGTCTAACATACAGTAGTTTGTCTTTCCTGGAAAATAGTTGGCTGCAGCTAGGATAGAAGAATGCTGAAATGTTCCCTTATTTAATGTGTTTCTCTGGAATTGCAAAAAAAAAAAAAAAATTAGGCGCAAAAGCAGCCATTCATTCCCTAATAAATCCTCCAACCCTGCAGCCAACACTGGTCTTTGTTACTCCTGTAGTGGTGACGTATAATACACCCACATGAACACTGCAATAAGTCAATGGCATATACGGCACAGAACTTCTATTCTAAGGCCAGTGATTGGCTGCAGCAGTCACGCGGACTTATGGCATGCCAGTGCTGCAGGAAAATCAGCAAAGATCAAAGAGGACCATTGAAGTGCAATTCATACAGGGATTCGTCATTCCTTTTTTATTTTAAAGACATTTCTTCCCCTTATCTTTTTTTTATAACCCTGCAAGATTTTAAGGTGGCTTACAGAATTCCTGTGACTCTATAGGTGGACTTGTGCTGCCATATGGTGCTTGCATATACCTCTGTATAACATCTGGGCTGATATATTGGTCCAGATTGCTGATATCACCCATGGGCTTAACTTTAGGGGTTGCAGAGGGTACAATCACACCCCGGGCCCAGCCTTAAGGGGCCCATAAGCACTGCATTAACTTAAATGGTTCACAGTGGTCTCATCTACCACTGCGTCCATAAGCCTGGGGGTCCATAAGTGACCCTCACCACACGAAGGCTGATTAAACTTCTTTGATCACCTTTCTGAATCCCTCCGATCACTGGCAGTTTGTGCATTGTAAATTTATTACCCCTGTCCACTGGTGAATTGGAATGAGAAAATTTATGTCACTTAGCCTTCCACTGTCAAAAGAGAGAAGATTAACCTTTTCATGCTCAATGGAGCAACTGGTCAGAGTATAGTCAAGGATGGATTCTGGTGGGAGTGGGAGGTTGTACCACAAAAGGGGAGAAAATTGCTGTGAGGGTCCCAAGCTGGACTTTCGCACCAGGGCCCTTAAGCCTCTAGTTACACCACTGATATCACCACAACTTTTTACAGGGTCATAACTCTGAAGAACTGATGCACATGCTCCTATGTTTGCCAGGTAAACACTATCATAGCATTCTCTAAGAAAAAAAAGTGGGTTTTGTAGGATTTCAGAAGTCTCTGCCTTATGGTGTCAGGGAATAATAATAAAGAGGCCGCCCTGCAAGCAGCACATCATATCTCAGAATTCTGAGCATAAAACATGGCAAAAATGATGGACTCTGCTGGAATTAAAGAGGACGTGTAAGTTGTCCTGTCAATGGATGAGGGGGTGTTTTACATACTTTGACACTGTTCAGTCAGTGGTGACAGAGTCAGTGACAGTTTCCAGAAGAAATAACATAGGAATGGCACAATGCAGAGTTCTAAGAAAGAAATGTTCCAGTATAATATTTACTAAAACAGATATGCCAGAAGTAGTGACAGCAATTCTTTAGAGTGAGTCTGTCAGGTCTAGAATGCCTCCCAGACCAATAATAGTGCCATGTAAGGACATTTAATAGGAGCAGAAACATACCTCTGTGGCCACATACTGATAAAGCAATGCAGAGATAACCATCTTTTTATAGATATGCAAATCAGCTGGCAAGTGCACTGGGGGCGGGGCCTAAGTTGGAAGCTTTGATGCAAGCAGAAACTCTAAATGTAATTTATAGCTACAGGGTTGGTGTAGGGCTGCCAGAGAAGAGCAGAAACAATTTCACCTGTTTCTAGGTAAAATTAGGCTCCGCCCCCAGTGCACTTTCAGACTGATTTTCACATGTATAAAATGATAATTTTTCTGCATTGCCTCATTAGTTTGTGGCCACAGTTGTATGTTTCTGGTCCTATTAATGGTCCCTACTCAGCACTGTTATTGGTTTTGAAGGCATTTTGGGCCTGTTAGGCTTCCTTTACATCAAGCCTGAATGTTAAGATGACACTAAACACAATAACTTTAAATTTTCTATAAACCAGCCTTAGTTTTCACCTGACTCGGTTAGCAATGACTAGAATTATTATTCATCCTTAATTGTTGTAACTCCATGACACCAGCCTAACCGGAGAGGAAAAAGTCTGCTGTGTTTATTCAGTTAGTCAAACATTACATCATGGCCAGTGTTGGCTTTTTGCACTTAGATACAAGTATTTTTAGAATTTTGATTATTTGATATTTTTTATATTATTTTGAATGGTCTCTACAGTTCATTTAGTTTGTGTGACAGATGGTTGAGAGTGCTTGTAGGAGGGTTGATAATAGACCCGCCACCCCATTACAAAAGAAGGGCACCAACTTGGCCCCACATGGGGTTCTTTAACTGATGGGCTATCCACAGAACTGGTTATCATCAGGTGATCTATGAGCGTGTTTGCACAGATCATCCCATTCAAGTAATAGGAGCAGCTGCCCTGTCCACTGTATAGCAGTGAGTGGTTCTAGAGAATTGCAGCACTGCTTGAATAGGAGCAACCTGCAAGCGCTCCCCAGCCACTGAACTAGCTTCTGGCTCCTGATGGCTGCTGGAACAGCAGTGACCTGGGGCTGATGATATCAGGGAGAGAGCTAGAAGTCACCAAAGATGCCCCAGGAAAAGGAGTATGAGAGTTTTTTTTTATCATTCCGCACCTCCCTGGCCTCCATTTATTATACTCTGAAGCCTGAAGAGATCCCAGAGTGTAATAATAGCACTTCTGGTTTGGATCTTTCCAGTGAAAAAAAAAAATCTTTCCAGCGAATCTCACAAATACTTGACAGCAGTATTGGACTGGCACACCATAAGCCCAAACCCAAAAAACACTTTTATACTCTGGTCAGACCCCAGTTTATAATAAGTGGCCCAGGAGCCCTCTTCCAGGCACTGGTTGATGTCAGCGCCCGGGGGTCACTGTTGAGGCCTGTGATTGGGTCAACATGCCCCATGTGACCTCTGAGGTGCAATCAGAGGCAGGAAGAGGCCTGAAGAGCGTGCCAGAAGGATGCCAGGAGAGGTGAGGGAAGGTGAGTATACCTGTTTATTTTCCTCACCTCACCAGGGCCTCCACTTAATATACTCTGGGGTCTGAGGAGTAGATATAACAAGAGATATCTCTCTATTAGGAGTTGGACTAGCCAATCTTGTTGCCTCCGTGAGTAAAGTTTTGTAGTTCTTCAGATTCCTTTGTGTCCCTCCACCATCCCTGAGTAGGGACCCTACTATTGAGGGCCATACCATTGTATAGCTTTAATAGGGTGCACCATCACTACCCCCATTTTCCCTGATTACGTACTCTCAGTTTGTACTGAAGATCATCTCAGAATATGATTTCTAGGTTGATACAGTGTTTCCTATCTACATGTCAAGTATTATGAACCTCCTGTCTACATTGATTATTTAATATAATGTAAAGACGCAATATGGACTTAGATATGTAACACACAGTCCTAATAACCTATATGTACTACATTTTCATTAATGTATATTACACAATATGAACTGTTTTAGTGTTGTCATATCAGTACAAACATTGTAAAAGGAAAAAAAGATAACAAATAATGTTTCCTATTAGATGACTGAAAGTCGCCTTTTGACAGATGCTACGTCTAGCAGATGACCATGCTGGTTTTTCATACTCCAATGAATTGCCAGTGTCACATCCAGTCTGGTAGATGGTGCCCAATACTGTAATATGGGGTATTAGTATTTTTATTCCATAATAGGCGTATGAGGCAAGGGAGACACTTATTATCTCCCCACCATAGATTTGTAAATGGCTGGGGTAAAATAAAGCCCTATAATGTAACATCATTGTTATGTAGGGATTTGTCGTTGTGTAATTGTCTAATAAAATCCACTTCGTGCTCAGTTTATTAAAAGTAATCCTTTGATACCGTCCTCTGTGACAAGCTGTCCTGTCACATTGCTTTGTGAATACATCTAGATGTGCAGCCAGGTTTAATCCAGGACACGTCTTCCCCTTAGATTACATATACCCTGTTTATTATGAGCCGTGCAGGATCTTGTCATCGACCTGACAGAGCTGTCACTAGGATCGCTCTCCTCTGCCAGTGCAGCTTGTTTAAACTTACTTTTACTTTCCAACAACACTCAATTATTTTTTTGACCAGTCTTGCAGTCCTGAAGCTGTGACATAAGCTTCATGAGGCTATTATGATAGACGGATAGGAATTTAATGCTGAAAGGCCAAAAGTTCTTTTGTATTATTTTGTAGAAATGAAGTGGGAAAGGAAAAGATACGACAATAACAGGGTCATTATTGGCATAAACTGTATTCCTGGTGAAAAGAAAGCTAGTATGCGGCACAAAGTAGCGAGAGAGTCTAAAAAGATTAAGAAAATTCAGTCTCTGCTTGTATGACTTCCGATTATAGATGAGAAAGTTTACATGGTGTATACTGGAATCTAGAAAATAATTAAGTCATTATTTTTTGTACTTCATTTTTTTAAGGAACCCTAGTATCAAATATTTTCATCACTTATGGAGATATTCTGCATGTAGTAATATAGGGGTTAAAGCTGTTCTCCTAAGATAGGTCATACGTTTGTGATTACTGGTGGTCCCATTCACTGCGAGACCCACAGTTAATGAGAATAGGGTCCCATTTCCCCTTTCATGTCCTCCTATTATTTAACACTAGAAAGCTGACAGTGCGACGCTAAAATCAGCTTTGCCGGTATACACCCCAGTGCCAGAGATATCGGTGCTGTTAGTTTTGGCACCTATATTCTTCCACTGTCAGAAAGGCGGACCTTACATCCTAGCGAGCCCCCTGACAGTACAAGTATGAGGGCATATCTCACAGCCAGCAATGACGGTAGGCTTTAAGGCCCACCACCTTCTGACAGTGAAGGGATATCGGTGGCTGAACTGACGGCACCCTTATCTCTGGCACCCAGGTACATACCGGCAAACTGAATTCAGTGCACTGTCAGCTTTCTAGTGGTATATAATACTGCCCATTTCTGACTACACGAAAGGTCCTCTTTAACTATAGCAGGTTGAACATGTGTGCTGCCTCTCAATTCACAGGAACAATGTTAAAGGCCATCACACAGCGTTTTAGTGGACCACCAAAACATAGGACATGTCCTATTTTTGCCCATTTTCACAGATCGCTCATTAGACTCAAATCTATGAGGTATCCGAGAAAATGTGTGCCCTGCAGATGCAAAATGGCCATGAAAAATATCCTCCACCTGTCATCTGAATAAAGCTATGGTCTATGGGATTGGCAGAGATAGCCAAGTACACCACTTAACTATTTTTATCAGTCTCATAGACTTTGAATGGATTTCAGCAATAAGGTTAAGGGACCCCATTTTTGTGAATTGTGGGGTATCCATAAGTTAGACACTTTTCACCTATCCTGTGTAAATTCTGAGAAAGCCCTTTTAAAGGGCATTTTAAAGCAGATAGGAATATGAAATAACGAAAAAAAAAGGCTCCTAAATTAGGGTACATGCATACGATTACATGTAATTTTTTTCCCTCTGATTTCAATGTACACCATAATCCACTGGCACTAAAATCAATGAGAAATTCTATTTCTCATGCACATGATGCGGATCCTTTCCTGCATGGAAATTGACCTGTGGTGCGGATTTTAAAATTTGCAGTATCTCAATTAATTTTTTTTTTTTTTTTTACGGGACAGATTTAAAACAGGAGGCTTCAAAATCTGGATGTCAAAACCTGCCTGCACTGAAATCTGCATGTGCATGTAGTGTCTGCGTGGATTTTCATGCATGTACATGCACATTTTCATCATGCAAATCCTGAATGTGTGCATGTACCCTTACAGTGCTGTGGGTTCAGTCCCCAGGCTTCCTGTGATTCATGTGACTGCTCATCCCTGACCACAACAGTTACATGTGCATAAATAGCAGAAGACCACTGAGGTCTGTGACTGGCTGAGCATCTACATAAACCATGGGAAAGATTTGCATAATTGTGAACTTTGCTCACAAAGACTACATTAGTTATTTTAGTATATTTTTTATTATGTAGAGCAGAGAATACAAAATATTTTCCAATACTCAATATATATTGCTTATTAAAGTTTTATTGCCCTGAGCTGCCCATCCCCATTGACAGAAGTTAAATGGAATCATTTTTAGAAAACCCTTTCTCATGATCCTGTCTGATGGAATTTGGGCTTTCAGCGATTTACTGGAAGAGAAATTGTGAAAAACCTATAAAACGTCATGAATTTCTGAAAAGTAATGTAAAGCCTCCTCCCCCTCCCTTCTCCACAGAGTTCTGTGTGTGAGGTGAATACAGAGTTGGATCTGCATGCAGCATGCTATAGCAGGAGTAGTGGGTGGACCTGTTCAACGCTGGAGTCTGGGGTTAGAATTTAGCTAAGGGAACGTTCACACTACCGTTGGTGACCGTCAGTAGTGTCCGTTGCTATTGTCCGATACAAGATTTTAGCATCGGACACTAGCTGAACCATCAGAAATCCGTTAAAATTTCCATTCATTTCAATGGGTTTTTATATTGTGTCCGTTTACACCAAATCCGTCAGAAGTCTATTTTTTTTTCTCGGACAAAAAATCCTACATGCAGGACTTTTTGTCTTTTTGAAAATAACGGATTCTTGTCGGACAGCAAGTGTCCGTTATTTTTTTAACATTGAAGTCTATGGGTAACGGACTTATAACGGACAGTAACTGATAGCCATCAGTTACTGTCCGTTATTTTATATCCGTTTTTTTCCTGCGCATGCTCAGAAAGGAGAAACAAACAAAAAAAAAACGGACAGTGTTAAAAAACAGACACTAACTGATGCTAATGTGTCCATTTTTTTTAACTAAACCATTAATTGGATCGGTTAAAAAAAACGGACACATTAACATCAGTTAGTGTCCGTTATGATAGGTGTCCGTTTTTGTTTTTTTTAACGGACACCTTCATAACGGACTCCAACGGTAGTGTGAATCCTGCCTAAGGACAATGTCTGCAAGGAGTCTTCTCCCCATGTTTGCGTGGGTTTCCTCCGGGTACTCTGGTTTCCTCCCATACTCCAAAGACATACTGATAGGGAATGTAGATTGCGAGCCCTATATGGGACAGTGACTGTCAATGTCTGTAAAGCGCTGCGGAATATGATGGTGCTATATAAGAAAGATAAATAAATAAATTGTGACTGACAACATTCCCTAAATGAATATACATATATACTGTATGTATATATACATAGCTATCAATTCCTGACACTAGGTTCACACTAGCGATCGGCTTTCCGTTGTTTGGGTCTACTTGGGGACCCGAAGAACGGAAACCTAATCTGCTTAAAAAGCGGTTACCCACGGACCCCATAGGGTATAATGGAGTCCACCGGGTGTCTGCCAGAAAAATGCAGATTTAGGGATGGAATACGTAGTTTGAATTCTAGTGTGAACCTAGCTTGAGCAGGACCACCCACTGGACTCCTAAACTCAAAATGAGCGGCGTTTTAGATCAATACAAACTATGCAGAATTTTTACCTACAGGATAAAACTATATATCATTCTGCTCAGCTCCTCCTGCTCTACAACATGCTGCCTGCAGATTGGACTGTATTTTCAAAGTGGCAGGTTGTCTTTAAATGGGGTTGTCTATTAGACAGCGGTAAAAAAAAACACTGACACTCCCCACCTAAAAATCTGCATATCTCAGCTTGAAAATGACATAGGGATGAGTGATATACATTATCTTAAGCCATGATTGATGATACATTGACAGCATTATAAACATAGACCTCAGGACATTGTCTAGGTAAGCTCTTTATAGGTTGCAATATGTCACTATACAGATGATGGTAGAAAATTCTTCTCTAAATATCATGTACAGTCATGGCCAAAAGTTTTGAGAATGACACAAATATTATATTTTCACATGATCTGCTGCCCTCTGGTTTTTATGTGTGTTTGTCAGATGTTTTTATCACATACAGAAATATAATTGCATTCACATTATGAGTAACAGAAGCTTATATTGACAGTTAGAATGAGTTAATGCAGCAAGTCAATATTTGCAGTGTTGACCCTTCTTCTTCAGGACCTCTGCAATTCCAAACAATGTTCCAAACAATCGAAAAGGGGATTCATCAGAGAAAATGACTTTACCCCAGTCCTCAGCAGTCCACTCCCTGTACCTTTTACAGAATATCAGTCTGTCCCTGATGTTTTTTCTGGAGAGAAGTGGCTTCTTTGCTGCCCTCCTTGAGACCAGGCCTTGCTCCAAGAGTCTCCGCCTCACAGTGCGTGCAGATGCACTCACACCTGCCTGCTGCCATTCCTCAGCAAGCTCTGCACTGCTGGTAGCCCGATCCCACAGCTGAAACACTTTTAAGAGACGGTCCTGCCGCTTGCTGGTCTTTCTTGGGCGCCCTGGAGCCTTTTTGGCACCAATGGACCCTCTCTCCTTGAAGTCCTTGATGATGCGATAGATTGTTGACTGAGGTGCAATCTTTCTAGCTGCAATACTCTTCCCAGTTAGGCCATTTTTGTGCAGTGCAATGATGACTGCACGTGTTTCTTTAGAGATAACCATGGTTAACAGAAGAGAAACAATGATGGCAAGCACCAGCCTCCTTTTAAAGTGTCCAGTGGTGTCATTCTTACTTAATCATGACAGATTGATCTCCAGCCCTGTCCTCATCAACACCCACACCTGTGTTAATGGAGCAATCACTGAAACGATGTTAGGTGGTCCTTTTAAGGCAGGGCTGCAATGATGTTGAAATGTGTTTTGGGGGATAAAGTTCATTTTCTAGGCAAATATTGACTTTGCAAGTAATTGCTGTTAAGCTGATCACTCTTTATAACATTCTGGAGTATATGCAAATTGCCATTAGAAAAACTGAAGCAGTAGACTTTGTAAAAATTAATATTTGTATCATTCTCAAAACTTTTGGCCATGACTGTACATTCATGACATCAGTTCTGATGTCATCAACTCTAGTTGCATTTAGAAAGAAGACACACGCCCTACTGTCCCATTATGCCACTATTGTATGATGTAGAAATAATCTACATATCTAAACTGCCTTCTGCCATGTACGAGATGCCCCATTATGCCACTATTGTATGAGGAACTACAACACCGCCTTCTGCCAGCGATCCCCTGGAATGGCTTTGAAGCGCTGATAAATTAGGAGTATAAGCCTATTTAACACACAGCAAATCCAGCCTGTCACATGGTGTCTCCTGATAATCGCCGGTGACAGTTGTAATAAATGTCCTCCCCTGCCATTGTCCTGCAATAGCACTGAGCAAATAGTGTGTGCAGTGCAGAACAGTGCTTTCCACTGGGCCATGGCCTGTTCTTGCTTTTCCAGTTCTGCTTGGCTGTGTGTGGCTGTTCCCTATAATAGCCGTTGTTACCTGATCTCTTGCATGTAAGCATAGTTCTGCACGAATGAAGAGCAAACCAAGGATCAGTCACAAGTGCGCCATTGTACTACCTCTAATGATAGAGTCTTCTCCGCCTTTATGTCACAGCACAAGACAGACTTGAAAAATGGCCTGTGCTTTATTTGCATACCAGGAGCCGAAAGTTAGTGAAAACTTTGCCTTCAGGTATTGAACAAACATGCACTGAGCACAGAGCAGTGCCCCAATGTCAGGACCAATAAAACCTATCATTATTTACTTTCTAAGGAGGGTCTACAATGTAAATTTCTTTTATGAAAGGTTATGTTTTCATACGTTCTGCAAACTCTCCTATAGCAACTAAGTACAAAATGTTCTAACCAGCATATTAACTAAAAATAACAGGAACATATGGATTTGTACTTATAGCTAGTTACGCATTATCAGCGAGGGGACATTCCAGTCAGAATTGCTTAGCAATATACATTTACACGTATTCCACTTAACCTTATACTTATTTCCATGTTCCCCAAAACAGGAATTTGTTGAGTTGATTTAGCATGGTGGCTCAGTGGTTAAATGTTATCTTGCAGTGCAGGGGTTTCTGGGTTTGAATCTGACCAAAAGCAACATCTACATGGAGTTTGTCTGTTCTCCCTATGTGTATGGGTTTTCTCTAGGTACTGTGCTTTCCATACACACCTAAAACATACTGGTAGATTAAGGGCATGTTCACATGGAGCAAGTTATAGTGCCACTTGTGACCCATATGTCACGTTAGAAAAACTGACAAGGCTTGATAACCAAGTAAGAAAGGAGATCACTATAGACAGCACATTACGGGAAAAAAACGCAGCATGTCAATTTTACCTGCAGAAACGCTTGTGTTTTCCCTATAGATTTAATAAGGGAAGAAAAACAGGGAAGAAAAACAGCAAAGATTTTTCTGCAGCGTTCTGCAAGGTTGGGCCTTAGCCTAAAGTAGAAATGTTGGCTGTTAGGTAAAGCATGACATGGCAGGATTGTTCTAAGGGGTTGAGAACTGATGTATGTCTACTTGTGAGTAACCTAAGGAGCTTATGTGTTAGAAGAGGTAGGGACCACAACTGTTAAGAATCCTATTTCTTTTACCATTGTCCCAAATACATAATTCTTCCATAACCACAAACATAACTAGATAGCCACTCAGCCATACATGTCCTGTAGCCTGGTCCATCATATTACACCCTGCTACACTGCCACTCATGTTACCACAGCTACCGCCACTGGCACTACTCAACAACCAGACATGTCCTGTGGCCTGGTCCATCATATTATTCCATGCTGTACTGCCACTCATGTTGCTGCAGCGACCGCCACTGCCACCACTCAGCCAGACATGTCCTGTAGCCTGGTCCATCATATTACATCCTGCTACACTGCCACTCATGTTGCCGCAGCTACCGCCACTGCCACTACTCAACAATCAGACATGTCCTGTGGCCTGGTCCATCATATTATTCCATGCTGTACTGCCACTCATGTTGCCGCAGCTACCGCCACTGCCACCACTCAGCCAGACATGTCCTGTAGCCTGGTCCATCATATTACATCCTGCTACACTGCCACTCATGTTGCCGCAGCTACCGCCACTGCCACTACTCAACAATCAGACATGTCCTGTGGCCTGGTCCATCATATTATTCCATGCTGTACTGCCACTCATGTTGCCGCAGCTACCGCCACTGCCACCACTCAGCCAGACATGTCCTGTAGCCTGGTCCATCATATTACATCCTGCTACACTGCCACTCATGTTGCCACAGCTACCGCCACTGCCACTACTCAACAACCAGACATGTCCTGTGGCCTGGTCCATCATATTATTCCATGCTGTACTGCCACTCATGTTGCCGCAGCTACCGCCACTGCCACCACTCAGCCAGACATGTCCTGTAGCCTGGTCCATCATATTACATCCTGCTACACTGCCACTCATGTTGCCGCAGCTACCGCCACTGCCACTACTCAACAACCAGACATGTCCTGTGGCCTGGTCCATCATATTATTCCATGCTGTACTGCCATTCATGTTGCCACAGCTACCGCCACTGCCACCACTCAGCCAGACATGTCCTGGTCCATCACATTCCACTATAGCACACTGTTGATGCCACAATGTTGGCATCAAAAAACTAAAACCATTTTGATTTTTACATCTTCTCCCATAAAGGAATAATCTTTTGTGGCTTTTTTTTCTTCAAAAAAGTCAGCCACAGATTTGTCTTCCAAATAAAAACAATCCTGCATCACTTAAAAGTAATTAAAACGCACTATTTTTTCTATAACACCATTGCTTTTTGCAATATAACCACCATGTGTGTCTAAAAAAACGCAGGTAAGCACCTTTCCCCCTAAAAAGGGGTAATTTTGTAATGTTTTAAATGTTAAAATGCGTAAAGGCCAGTGTATAGTTAAACTACAAATTTGTATCCACTGCTTACCATCCGTTTTTCCATAGACATACATGTCACTTCACTTCGGCCCTATTTGCCTCAGAGAGCTAGAAATTGTATAGATAGATTCCTAGGAGCCCTGACAGTGTCATACACTATATTTTAAGCCAATTTAAGCTGTGCCTAATTCTAAACTTGTTCGACCTGAAATAAATCTTGGTTCTGAACCACCCAAATCCGAAAGAAATCTTGAGAACTTCACTCATCTCTAGTCTTGACTTCAGTAAGGGTAAACTTTAAGGCTAAGGCCCCATGTAGCAAACTGCATCCAAAAAGCACTGTGGGAAGAACCATAGTGGAAACACATCTCATTTTTTCCTGCAGAGCTTTTCACAGAAAGTCCGCAGAGTTTTCCTCGATGGATTTTCTGCCTATATTATACCTATGCGGAAAACAGCAGCGTTTCCATAGGTATAATTGACATGCTGCGATTTGCAAAAATGTGAGCCTTTTTCAAATTGCAGCATTTCCATTGTGAATTTTTTATGCAATGTGCAGGTGGGATTAGCAGAATCCCATCCACTTTGCAGAGACTGCAAAACTCTGTGGTTTTACAGAGCTGTTTACACTACGAGGGGCCCCGGCCTAAGCCTAGTTCTTTCTCCCATTCCCTCACATAATAAGGTATAGCGGTAAATGACTGATCTAACAAGTTAGAATAAATATTCAAAGTTGACTTGTTTTTCTTAAGGAGGACAGGGTCAGCTTCTCTAAACAAGTCAGCGGTCTGAGGGGACGATTAATGGTGTGCAAGAACGTTCTTCAGGCACAATGAAAGGATATAAATGATCCTTACCCCTACCTCCAGGCCAGTTGTAAGAGATCAAGGTTGGGGTCATCATGGAAAATGTGCTTATCCTGAGATGAAGAAAGGTGTGACCAAGAGAAAGTTATGTCGGTGGTCCCCTTTGAGTTCCAAGCTGGGATTAGACTTGCAGCACTGGAGTCCTAGGTTCAAATCCAACCACAGACAAAATCTGCATGGAGTTTGTATGGTCTCCCCATGCTTGTGTGGGTTTCCTCCCAGCTCTAAATACATACTGATAGGGAATTTAGCTTGTGAGCCATATATAGGACAGTGACTGATAATGTGTGTAAAGTGCTTCAGACTACGTTGGCACTATATAAGTAAAAGAAATAAATTCTGCTCCTGGCCAAGTACCACCTATTTATGGCCTATAAACAGACAATAGGGAAGAATCACCAGAGCCTTTACAAGAATAAAACAGCAATACCTCTCCTCCTTGTTATCGCACAGTTCACATAAGACATAGTTCACATACAGCAAAGGATAAATATAGCACAGTCTCTACTAACATGGTGTCCAACACTCTCCACACTTCTACTTCAAAGCTTATAATGTAAACCATGTGCAGATGCCATGTCTAATAGGCTTGCTAGCCCATGACCTATATTCTAGGTGAGGGTGGAATAAACTTGGGGCCACCAGCACAAGCAAAGATGGCCCTAATTATAGATTGCAAACATGTCCCCCTATGTATTTATATTTCACATTTCTTTTGTATCTACAGGCTCTGGCTCAAAAATAGTATGTGCAAATTAGGCCATAGAGACATGTCAGAAGACAGTCCGACACTAGGATCTCCACTGATGCCTTTGACTTGTCTCTATGACAAGTGACAAACAAAAGTAAAAAGGGGCACTTCCATGTGATGGGACTACGTGACTTGAAGGGTGCCAGTCATGTCTGTCTGTATCACTAGTAGCTTCTCCTCCAATGTTTTGACTGAAATGCTGGCTTTAACACAACTGCTACTGCATTCCTTGTCCATCACTTGTGTCTTACACCACATTCCTCCCTATGTGATAGACTACCAAGAAAGGAACGTCACTCGTAACAAGTGGTTATAGCGTGTAACAAGTGCCTGTGATTAGAACTAGGAAAAGTATTGTAAAACAGTGAATCTATCAAGCTTCACTTTGTACAACTGCCTTAGGCTACATGTACATAGCATGGAGACTGGACGATGGTGTCCATATATGCTTCTATGGAGGAGTCGCTCTATACACATGGCATCTAATAAAACATCCCTTTGAAAGGAATATAAACTCCATATCCTTCTATATGAAACTGCAGATATACAGGTACCATAAAAGTCCGACGGATTACCCTAGCATGTCTCCATACATTTACATAGTAGTAGTAAAGGTGTAGACATGAGTCATTAGTACAAATCACAAGATAACATTTCACGTGTATAGACATGTATGATAAAGGTATACAAGTATATTGATCGTCATGTGTGGGTCCGTGCAGTTACGTGGAGCTACAGGGCACGTCACCTTCACAACATGTCATTTTACTGCCTTTTTATCTTGAAATAAACTGATGCAGCTTTTATAGACTATGGGGCAGATTTATTAAACATAATGAAATGGTATAAATGGTGTATACATTTGGTAGGTATCGTAGCCATAAAATAACTGCACCTTCTGCTGTCTTCTCAGACTTACAGTATATGATACATTTTAAAAGGTGACATCTAAGTAAATGGCAAAACAACTTGTAATTGTTGCACTAAATATGTTACAGACTAGCGAAATATCTGGTCCAAAATAATGTCTATTAATATAACTTCCATAATATGGTGTTAGCAAGAGGTGTGTCTAGCATAGCATGAAATATGCAGAGTGAAGCATCTTGATAAATATGGATCAAATTGTACCAACATTTCTAGCTGTAAAGGGAGTATGGATTTATTGTCAGTGCAACAGTTTTTGCTAATAACTTATGTCCTGATTTGCTCACGAGCTTTAGACCTGGATTTACAATAGTGTATGTTATATAATAAAAGTGATCAGTGATACATGGTGAAGACAACAAAGTGTTAACCAACTGGTTTTAAAGCAAATCATGGCATGTTCCCAGGAGCTGGAGGCCAACAACCCAATTACACTGCCGAGTAATGGCAGTAACCTGAATGTTTGTCCTGGTGAAGGAAAGTTTAGCTACAGGTCTGTAGTTCTCCTACATAACTCTCTTCCTCTGCATACTGTATGTCCTACTAACATAGTTCCATGTGGATTGTAGCTGCTTGGAAGGTCTGGCAAACATTAACCTGGCAATACCTAATCAGGTGTTTCTATTCTCCAATGCACTTTGAACTCTTAGCAAATTTCTGTAGTTCACAAGGCAAGCTTTTCTCACGTAGCCTGGTCTGACATAATGGTTGTCCTCTATTCTGCCCTATTCCAGATGAATCAACCTGTTCTAACAATGCAGAACCGGATAGCTATGAATGCACACACTATGTATTAACCCAAATACAACATAAAGCACAGATGAATAATTATGAAAAGATCTTGTTTCAGTACATATGTACCTAGTAATAGAATCTAAAACAGATCAATGATTGCAAGACAATGAGCCAAATGCCATGGACCTCCATCACCTTCGAATCCAAGGGGGCTTCCACCAAGAGAAAAAGAGCTTAATATTCACCCTCTCTTTCTTTAAAGGATAAGGTACAGCCAACATCACCTTAGTCCACATTAGTTATCTTCTGTACTGTGATTGTATTTAATAATTCGATGATATGTCTTACCAAAATATTTTGCCACACTGGCCTCAATATCATGTTTTTTCGAAGGAGGTGTGAATTCCCCAAGTCACAATCAGTTTGGTGCTGGATACACTGGAGCTCCAAGGAAGTGTAAGGATCCCTTCTTCAACCTTAATGCAATGGGTATGAACCAGTTAGACTCGCAGGTTGTGGTTCCCATAATAGCAACTGATAGGTGGTAGTAGTGCTGATGGAATAGTAGCCTAGTCAGGAACAGAGGCAATGGCACGGGGAATTATGAGACAGCAAGTGATCTGAACTTGGAGTAGAATAACAAGTACCAGCTTAAAATTCCCAAGGATGAGATAGGAGTGATATCCAGGAACAAGGCCATGGCCAAGATCAAGTCAGAAGTCTCAAGATTAGGATCGAAAGTGAGATCTAGACATGGGCTAGAAACTCAATCTGCAGGCAAAGCTTAGCAGGCTGATTCCCCTTTAGACAACATCTGTAAGGAAATAACCCAATCTTCCAGTATCTGCCCCCTTCCATCCTTGGTTCCTACTTGTGAACTCTCATTCTTTGACCCAGTAACAGAAGAAGAAGTCTCCCAGCTCAATTCTTCTCACCCTACTACTTGCACTAGCGACATCTCCATTTCTGTCTGTGGCCTTACTATTACACCACGGCAACATGCCCACTGTCTGGGGGTTGTATTTGACTTGGAGCTCACCTTCACCCCACATTTTCAGACACTTGCACGCTCATGTCACCTGCAACTCAACAAAATATCCAGAATCCACCCTTTTTCACTGTGGAAACATCAAAAACCCTCATTGTCGCTCTGGTTCATTCTCATCTTCACTATTGCAATTCTCTTCTAATTGGTTTTCCTCTTACTAAACTCTCCCCTCTACAATCTGTCCTGAATGCAGCCGCCAGACTCATCTATCTGTCAAACCGATACACATATGCATCTGCTGTGTGTCAGTCACTGTAATGGTTACCCATCCACCACAGAATACAATATAAAATTATCACACTGACCCACAAATCCATCCATAGCGCTGCGCCCCCCTATATCTCCTCCCTCATCACTACCGCCCTAACCGTCCTCTCCGTTCTGCCAATGACCTTAAACTTGTATTCTCTATTATCCGAACATCCCACTCCTGTCTCCAAGACTTTTCTTGAGCTGCATCGGTGCTCTGGAAATCTCTACCCTGGACAATTGGATTAATACCCAACTACAGAAGCTGCAAAACTGCACTAAAATCACATCTGTTTAGGCAGGCTTATCAGATTGTTCTACACCTCCGCACACTACACTAATATGTCTTATCCTATTCTATCCTTCCTCCTCTATTCCTCAGATCCTGTCCTCTCCATCTAGAAATTACCCTGCACTCCCTGCACTTAGTATCTGTATATTCACAGATACCGGCTGGTGACAGCTCATACAACTTTAGTTATATGACCTTATTTATTAAAGATGACTGGACCATTGTCCTAAGTAAACCCTCTCACCTCTTGTGTCTCCCTGTTTCCTCATAGATTGTAAAAGGTCCTCACTCCTATTGTTTGATGCATTAATTTCTTTGTCATATTATAATGTCATGTATTGTCTGTTCATGTCCCCTCTGATGTGTAAACTGCTGTGGAATATGTTGGTGCTATATAAATAAAGTTATTTTGATTATTATTATACGACCGTCCTCTTTCTCAGCCATTAATTTTCTGTATATCAACAGAATTATTCTGTAGTCCGTCTGTTAATTAAGATCTTTCCCCCATGTGACCAGATACTGTGCAGACTATCATCACGCATGGCTTGTCTCCAGACTATCAAATGGGCAATCAAACATTAACAGTATCATAGGGATCTATGAAGCAGCTACTTCATTCCCTTAGACCCATGGTCAAAACCAAATGTGCTGACTTAATAGGAACTCAAAAATTGTCCCCTATGACGCCTGTGGTAAATTGTCGTTGTCTCAGTAGGTCGTTTTTAGACAGAAATTAGTAGAAATAATCTATTATTTTTTAAAATGTGGATGAAAAATCATTTAAAAAATGGGGTGACAAAATGGCAGCATTTTAAATCCTTAAAGATTATGGATTATGGATTAATTCAGCCACATAATACAGTTAAACCTCAATATACTGAAGGCAACTTCTAAATACCTATTTTGTATTTCTAGTGTTGCAGTCTTGCTGATTTATTAGCCTAGGGTATTTCACCTATGGATTTCTTATTAACCAAGATGCTACAATGTGCTGTCATGGAATCCTGACCCTGTCAAGTATTGCTGGTTTACTGGCTATTTTCAGAAACATAGATGCCAATTTGCTTAGGACTAGATAAAAACAGTCCTATTTCTAGTGGTCTAGAACATCTCTCCTGCTTCAGGTTGACATATGTCAGCCAGCTGGGCCTTCTGCACAACACAGAGTAAATTCACTGATTAGTAAAATCATCATTTGACCCCAGTCTCATTCATCACCTGAGCTGTGGTGGAGCGCTGTCATCATGTCCCATGTTTGCGATGACAGTGTAGGACAGACTGCACCAATGATATTTAGAAAAAAATGTAAGAGAGGTATTTAATTGCCAAAATAGTTATAGCCTTCATATCAATATTGTCACAATGTTCTAATGTAGCTGCAAGAGACTCTGGAGCAGTTTCCCATTTTATGAGTATACAGTGGACCCACTTATTAGGAAAAGCTCTTAAATATTCTCATATATGTTATGTTTCATTTCCTCACCAAGTCAAAATCTTTGCTTTCTGTGATGGGAACACCCACAGAAAATACAATTCTCTTCTACAAAGCTCATATGTACTTAAAGAGGACCTTTCACGTCCTCAGGCACTTGTGGTTTTATATACCGCTAGAAAGCCAACAGCGCGCTGAATTCAGCGCACTGTCGGCTTTCCCGTTGTGTGCCCCGGGGTTGGAGATATCGGCGCAGTTACTGATCTCAGCCCACTATCAGAAGGGCGTTCCTGATAGTCTAGCTGGGCTGTGAGGAACGCCCTCCCTGACAGTACTTGTCTATAGCCCTGTACTGGGGGGGGCCTTCCTCACAGCTCAGCGTCATCACTTTGTGGTAAGGAACGCCCTCCCTGACTGTACTCATCCATAGCCCTGTACTGTCAGAGGGGGTGTTCCTTACAACCCAGTACAGGTATATAGACGAGTACAGTCAGGGCGGGCGTTCCTCACAGCCCAGCTAGACTGTCAGGAATGCCCTTCTGACGGTGGACGGAGAAACTAAGACCACCGAAAGCTCCAGCCCCGGGGCACTGTCGGCTTTCTAAAACCGCATATACATGAGGACATAAAAGGTTCTCTTTAATGTCCTGTGCATTTTAGACATGAGACATATTTTCAATCTTTGTGTTATGTCCTCTTGGTGGCTGCTTAACTTATCTAGGCAACTTGTACAACGTTCATGTTGCTGGCTGGATGCCATTTGATCCTGGTGGCCTATTTAAGTCTGTACACCTTAGACATGAACGAGACATATTTTAAACCTCTGTGTTACAAACAACTCTGTTTGCACTGTTATTTGCCACGCTCTACTCCCCATTCCTTCTGCGTCCACTTGGCGGCTGCATGGCCTTGCTAGGCAACAGGTGCACCACTCATGTTACTGGGTTGATACCTTTGATCCTGGTGGCCTATTTAACTCAGCTTTTGTTCTTGATTTTTCTTGATTTACTCCTGAGCTATTCCTTCTCAATTGCTTAACCAGACCATGCTGCAACAAAGCAATGGTTTAATGTCTCTTGTTCTGAGCTCTGTTTCTATGCAGTTTTATTCTGATGAGATCATCAAGGTCTTCTATAAAATCCCAATGTCTTCAGATTCAGAGAACAAGTTAAAGATTGGTTCCTTACATGGTACTGTCCACCTGCTGTTACTGTGGACCATGCCTTGGACCCTGTCTCAAGCCACCTTGTGTTGACTTTGTTTAAAGTTTGTTCTAAGTCTGTTCTCTGGTCTCCATGTCCCTGGTGTCTAAATGTCATATACAGCACAATACAGTTCTTGATCCTGCCTGAAGCTCTCTTATTCTTTGTTCCTGGACTCCTGGTACTTGCAGTATACATTTTGACCTTTCTCTTGTCAACTCCTGACTATGATCCTACCTTGGCTCCATCTTTTTATGCTTGTGTCATGACTCCACATTCAAGTCTTGTAACCATGTTCCAGTCCTGTGACCATGTTTCTGTGCTGTTACTGTAGTCACATAATGAATTGCCATACATGTGGTCTCTATGGTGTTTATATATTATTATATTATATGTGAAGAATATCGCCTCGCCCAGCCGCCTGGCACGCCTGCGATCAAACTTCTTTCTTAACCTCCCACTCACACACCGTGAGTAGACCGGGTCATAGGATAAAAACGAAGCGAGCGATATAAATTTTATATGTTTAATAACCCAAGTGGGTCGGTATGGATTAATAGCATATACAGAAATATACAATATTAATATGATCAAGCATAAACATACAAGCAAAAGGGCAATAATACAATACACCAAAATAAAAGGAAATAAAGATTAGAAAAATTACCTGAGCACACAGCCCTGTCCTAGCTGTCTCTCTTCCATGCTCAACACACTAGACTCTTAGTCCGTTTCTCTAGGCCACAGCAGAGTTTTGGGCCTAGGGTGCAAGCTTAAGTAAGTTGCATAAAACAATCCTTCTACATGCTGTCCAGAACTAGGCCCTCAAAGCATTCCTCAGTAGGGCAGGCCCTCTCATCTTCTCCCAGATCAGAGCTCCTTACTGCCTCTTTGCTGAATGACCCCAGAATCCAGGTCTGCCCACAGCATATGGCTAGTGCTCCACCCACCCCTTGCACCCAGGCAGCCCCCCTTCTCCTACCTTTGCAGAACCCTCGGAGAGATGGGTGAAGTTAAGGCTTGCTATCCCCCATCCCATGTTGCCAGGGATAATAAAAGTGCCTGGCTATAGCAAGCCATCTCCAATGAACACACATAAAACCAGTGAAGCCTATGGTCCAGCAATGTGGACTCAACTAAAGCACCGCATTCCAAGTGGGGGAAGGACTGACCTAAGCAAGTAAAACACACTTCCAAGAAAGATATAAAACTGAGGGTCCGTTCATCACACCTCCCCCTTTTAGAGCGTGTCGGGAGGAAGGACGATCCTAAGATCGCCTTCCGCGGACACCTTGGCGGCCTCACCCCGCCAGGACCTGCGCTGGTCCCTGACCATATTCCTGGCGTGCTGATACCCTCTTCCTCTCCTGTCTGAATGGAAACTCTTCTAAGGCTCAGGCTCTGAATTAAGTAGACCTGGCTACCTCCTGCTTGCTCTGGGTCCCTCCCCCGATACCTCAATACGTGAGAGCCCAAGACTGTGTGTCAGGTACCGTGATCTGTAATACGGGGGCACCTCAGGGTACGGTTCTCGCCCCTTTCCTCTTCACACTGTACACTGCAGATTTTAGGTGCAACTCATCCAGCTGCTACCTACAGAAGTATTCTGACGACTCTGCAATAGTAGGTCTCATCACAGACGGCGATGACAGGGAGTACAGAGAACTGAACCGGGATTTTGTGGACTGGTGCCACCGGAACCACCTGAAGATTAACGCGGGGAAGACCAAGGAGATGGTGGTGGACTTCCGCAAAGGCAGAAGCCCTCCTAAACCAGTGGACATCCTGGGGACGGGCATCGAGATTGTGAACACCTATAAGTACCTGGGTTTGCTCCTTAATAATAAGCTGGACTGGGCAGATCATATGGAGGCCCTGTACAGGAAGGGCCACAGCAGGCTCTACCTGCTTAGGAAACTGAGAGCCTTTGGAATCCGGGGGGCACTTCTTAGGACTTTCTTCAACTCTGTAGTGGCATCAGCCATCTTCTTTGGAGTGGCCTGCTGGGGGAGCAGTATATCAACCAGGGACAGAAATAAACTTGACAAGCTGATTAGAAAGGCCAGCTCTGTCCTGGGGAGCCCACTGGACCCAGTGCAGGTGGTGGGTGACAGAAGGATACTGTCCATGGTGAGCTCCATGCAGAAGAAGAAGTCCCATCCCATGCATGAGACTGTGATCGCGCTGAGCAGTACAGTCATGGCCAAAAGTTTTGAGAATGATACAAATATTAATTTTTACAAAGTCTACTGCTTCAGTTTTTCTAATGGCAATTTGCATATACTCCAGAATGTTATAAAGAGTGATCAGCTTAACAGCAATTACTTGCAAAGTCAATATTTGCCTAGAAAATGAACTTTATCCCCCAAAACACATTTCAACATCATTGCAGCCCTGCCTTAAAAGGACCACCTAACATCGTTTCAGTGATTGCTCCATTAACACAGGTGTGGGTGTTGATGAGGACAGGGCTGGAGATCAATCTGTCATGATTAAGTAAGAATGACACCACTGGACACTTTAAAAGGAGCCTGGTGCTTGCCATCATTGTTTCTCTTCTGTTAACCATGGTTATCTGTAAAGAAACACGTGCAGTCATCATTGCACTGCACAAAAATGGCCTAACTGGGAAGAGTATTGCAGCTAGAAAGATTGCACCTCAGTCAACAATCTATCGCATCATCAAGAACTTCAAGGAGAGAGGTTCCATTGGTGCCAAAAAGGCTCCAGGGCGCCCAAGAAAGACCAGCAAGCGGCAGGACTGTCTCTTAAAAGTGTTTCAGCTGCGGGATCGGGCTACCAGCAGTGCAGAGCTTGCTGAGGAATGGCAGCAGGCAGGTGTGAGTGCATCTGCACGCACTGTGAGGCGGAGACTCTTGGAGCAAGGCCTGGTCTCAAGGAGGGCAGCAAAGAAGCCACTTCTCTCCAGAAAAAACATCAGGGACAGACTGATATTCTGCAAAAGGTACAGGGAGTGGACTGCTGAGGACTAGGGTAAAGTCATTTTCTCTGATGAATCCCCTTTTCGATTGTTTGGAACATCTGGAAAACAGCTTATTCGGAGAAGAAGAGGTGAGCGTTACCACCAGTCTTGTCTCATGCCAACTGTAAAGCATCCTGAAACCATTCATGTGTGGGTTTGCTTCTCAGCCAAGGGAATCGGCTCTCTCACAACCATGAATAAAGAATGGTACCAGAATGTCCTCCAAGAGCAACTTCTCCCAACCGTCCAAGAGCAGTTTGGCGCTCAATAATGCCTTTTCCAGCATGATGGAGCACCTTGCCATAAAGCAAAGGTGATAACTAAATGGCTCAGGGAACAAAACAGAGATTTTGAGTCCATGGCCTGGAAACTCCCCAGATCTTAATCCCATTGAGAACTTGTGGTCAATCATCAAGAGACGGGTGGACAAACAAAAACCAACAAATTCAGACAAAATTAAAGCATTTATTCTGCAAGAATGGACTGCTATCAGTCAGGATTTGGTCCAGAAGTTGATTGAGAGCATGCCAGGGAGAATTGCAGAGGTCCTGAAGAAGAAGGGTCAACACTGCAAATATTGACTTGCTGCATTAACTCATTCTAACTGTCAATATAAGCTTCTGTTACTCATAATATGAATGCAATTATATTTCTGTATGTGATAAAAACATCTGACAAACACACATAAAAACCAGAGGGCAGCAGATCATGTGAAAATATAATATTTGTGTCATTCTCAAAACTTTTGGCCATGACTGTACTGTCAGTGACCGACTGCTCCACCCTAGGTGTGAGAAGGAGCGCCTATCGGAAGTCCTTTCCTCCCCACCGCAGTTAGGCTGTACAACCAACACCGACCTAAGCGGAGATCATTACACACAGAGAACTGAAATATCTCTCTGCCTGTTAAATCCCCCCCCCCCTCCTCTGCTACGTCCTATCTGTCTGTCTGCTATCAATGTAATGCCTCTTACCTTGGAACATTCCTGTACATGTTGTATTTGTATTTGTATCTGCTTATCTTTGCTGCTGTAACACACTGAATTTCCCCATTGTGGGACTATTAAAGGACTATTATTATTATTATTATTATTATTATATGATGGATCTTCTTGAGAAATGGAAAAGATCCGGGAGACTAAGACTTTATAATTAGTCCTGTATGGAATGAACATGGCTGTGAATGAGTTCATCTAGGTAAACCTGAATAAAGTACAAGGCTAGAAAGTTACCATAAAAACTGAATTGTCCCTAGCAGCCTATGCACACTCCAGTATTACATATACTGTGTATACTGAATGCAGAATTAAGAAAAATAACATCTCTGTTATAAAGGTGGAGGCACATGATCCCACCAGATTACACAGTATTGCACAACATATCACATGTAAGAACTAAAGCTCACCTCCACCTCCATATTGCACAGGGACTACTGCTCATGTTATAGAGCATGGCCATAACACTCTCCCATAAAAGCATGCCCATAATCTTTTTCTAATAATGAATCCTGCAGTTCTTTACAACTGGGGTAGAAACAAATCAGTAAAATGACAGGGAACACAAAAATAAATCTAAAGGAAGTTTACATGGGAATGGCATATGAATAATGAAGCAATAAGAAATTGATGCAAATTTTATCTAAAGAACAAGACCTTGTATTGACAAGTTGAAGACAAAGCAAAGTGGGGATACCTGTGACCAAGTCAGATTGTGTGTGGGCCATGGATTATATAAATTTGTGATAAACTGCTTCTCCTTTAAAGATAAGCTGTAGTGTGTGCACACAGTGCACACAGTGTACAAATGACAATCCTGAATTAGCCTACTCATCATAATAATTTACCAAATCGAATCCAGACAAGTATATTATACGCGTCAGTAAGTATGATCTATTATGAATCCCTACTCCTCCCACCCAGATGGTTAAAACCCAAACTGCTGAACACTCAAGATAAACTACTTTAACTCATGACCTTGACTAAGTGCCTTAGTTACAGGAATACCAAAGTACAAAGCTTATAAAAAAAATTGGTAATGTTCACAAAAAGTAGATACGTCTTCATGGCGTTCAAAACTGAAGATATGTGAGATTACCAGTAGTGATCATGGAAGTAGACTTCTGTATCGGTCATTTGTCATGGAATATTCCTTTGCATAACTGCTTAAAGTTCTACATGTAGTAACTTCAGTATTTGAACTAATTCAATGTCGATGTTACTTATCAAGGACTTAAAGCCCCTTAGTGCAGTCACTATGTATATACAGTCATATGAAAAAGTTTGGGCACCCCTATTAATCTTAATCATTTTTAGTTCTAAATATTTGGGTGTTTGCAACAGCCATTTCAATTTGATATATCTAATAACTGATGGACACAGTAATATTTCAGGATTGAAATGAGGTTTATTGTACTAACAGAAAATGTGCAATATGCATTAAACCAAAATTTGACCGGTGTAAAAATTTGGGTACCCTTATCATTTTATTGATTTGAATACTTCCTAACTACTTTTTACTAACTTACTGAAGCACAAAATTGGTTTTGTAACCTCACTGAGCTTTGAACTTCATAGCCAGGTGTATCCAATCATGAGAAAAGATATTTAAGGTGGCCAATTGCAAGTTGTTCTCCTATTTGAATCTCCTCTGAAGAGTGGCATCATGGGCTCCTCAAAACAACTCTCAAATGATCTGAAAACTAAGATTGTTCAACATAGTTGTTCAGGGGAAGGATACAAAAAGTTGTCTCAGAGATTTAACCTGTCAGTTTCCACTGTGAGGAACATAGTAAGGAAATGGAAGACCACAGGGACAGTTCTTGTTAAGCCCAGAAGTGGCAGGCCAAGAAAAATATCAGAAAGGCAGAGAAGAAGAATGGTGAGAACAGTCAAGGACAATCCACAGACCACCTCCAAAGAGTTGCAGCATCATCTTGCTGCAGATGGTGTCACTGTGCATCGGTCAACAATACAGCACACTTTGCACAAGGAGAAGCTGTATGGGAGAGTGATGCGAAAGAAGCCGTTTCTGAAAGCACACCACAAACAGAGTCGCCTGAGGTATGCAAAAGCACATTTGGACAAGCCAGCTTCATTTTGGAAGAAGGTCCTGTGGACTGATGAAACAAAGATTGAGTTGTTTGGTCATACAAAAAGGCGTTATGCATGGCGTCAAAAAAACACAGCATTCCAAGAAAAACACTTGCTACCCACTGTAAAATTTGGTGGAGGTTCCATCATGCTTTGGGGCTGTGTGGCCAATGCCGGCACCGGGAATCTTGTTAAAGTTGAGGGTCGCATGGATTCAACTCCGTATCAGCAGATTCTTGAGAATAATGTACAAGAATCAGTGACGAATTTGAAGTTACGCCGGGGATGGATATTTCAGCAAGACAATGATCCAGCTCCAAATCTACTCAGGCATTCATGCAGAGGAACAATTACAATGTTCTGGAATGGACATCCCAGTCCCCAGACCTGAATATCATTGAACATCTGTGGGATAATTTGAAGCGGGCTGTCCATGCTCGGCGACCATCAAACTTAACTGAACTGGAATTGTTTTGCAAAGAGGAATGGTCAAAAATACCTTCATCCAGGATCCAGGAACTGATTAAAAGCTACAGGAAGCGACTAGAGGCTGTTATTTTTGCAAAAGGAGGATCTACTAAATATTAATGTCACTTTTCTGTTGAGGTGCCCATACTTTTGCACCGGTCAAATTTTGGTTTAATACATATTGCACATTTTCTGTTAGTACAATAAACCTCATTTCAATCCTGAAATATTACTGTGTCCATCAGTTATTAGATATATCAAATTGAAATGGCTGTTGCAAACACCCAAATATTTAGAACTAAAAATGATTAAGATTAATAGGGGAGCCCAAACTTTTTCATATGACTGTATGTATTTTAGTTCTTTTAGGGTTTGTTCAGGAATTTTATAATTTATGACTCTGTACACTGTATGCTACACAGATTAGATGCACCCCTGAACAGCTGATCCGTGCAGGCCCATCTGTTGGTCCCCACCGATCAGGTATTTATGACCTTTCCTAAGGATAGCCCAAATATTAAAAATTCCTTGGACAACCCACTTAAGTGGATAAAGGATGCAAAGAACTGGAGTTGGTGGACATGATGAAAGATTCTCTTTAAATATAGCATGCAAAAATTGGCTGTTGACACAAATGTCCAGTGCTGAGAACCTTGACTAACATTTACATACAGTTAGCATACAAGCTTGGGGGGGGGGGGGGGTCAGTGAATCCCTGGTACAACAAAGCCCACATAACAAGCTTAAACAGTCTACAAGTGTGCCGCCTCGAAAAAATCAGTGTCATGCCATGGGTAAAAAATACATACATTGTAATTAGTTTATCCTAATAAAGAACCAAAAACGAATTCAATTAAAAACAATTTACATACAATGTTGTGGAAAAGTTTTAGGCATGTTTGGGAAAATGTTGAAATGTAAGGCTTAGTTCAAATCTGTGCTGGAGTCTCCATTGGAGACTCTGTTGCAATGTCCACCTGAAGTCCGTAGACACAAAAAGTCAGACACCCAAGGGATCCCATTATAGTCAAAGTGGTCTGCCAGACTACATGTGTAACAGCTATTACAGTGGTCCACCTGTCCATTGTTCTGGTCCTCTGACAGACCAGAACAATGGATAGGCCAACTCTAGTGTGAACCTAGTGTAAGATAAAATAGAAGTGTTAATGGTTTATTTTTATCTATTAACAAAATGAAGGGAATGAAAAGAGAAATCTAGATTTCGTCTTCTCAGTGACCGTGCTGCAGCTCTATATTGATATGCTGGGTTTTGGTGACGGACTCCCTTTAAGTCATACTTATATCTAGTAACCCCCTGTGGCTTCTGTTCTGCAGCTATGGCAACTTCAGCCTGTGCAGCATTTTCTGTGTGCCAAGAGGAACCAAGAAGCAGAGACCAACAAGGACCCAGGAAGCATCAGACCCAGAGTAGTGGGGATCGGTGCAGGTAAGTATTCTTTTATTTTTTATTCCACAATCAGTTTTTTTATTTTTAATATATTGCCTGGCCACATCTTTAAGATTGTTTTAGGGAAATTCCCATTAGGAAACATGTGACACATGCTCTGCCAGCCGCCAACCTCATACCCAGTTATGCCCTTCAAGAAGAAACCATAATATAACTTAAAATCCGTACAAGATAAATGAAGCAAAATTACGATCATTCATCATTTTAGGTAGATTGTAACCGTGGGATAATATTAATTATGGCTCCTTGAAGACTATCATACATTTATTGTACTGACAAGTTTCCAAGTTTCTTGAAATTAAAACTAGGTAGGTCCTTGTCTTTGCCGGTAACACAGTTCAGAAATGGAAGGTCATCACAGAGAGAAAACCAAGGACTTTATAAGAATCTGAGTAATAGTCAAAAAAAACATAAGTAAAGGATATGTTTTAGCAATAAGTAGGATAATGTTTTTTCATGACAAAATTGTAGAGAAAAAACATGGACTGCATATCCACATATCATACAAAGATCTATTGCTGCTAAGCAAAATACAGTTAGGTTCAGAAATATTTGGCCAATGACACAAGTTTTGGTATTTTAGCTGTTTGCCAAACATATTCAAGATACAGTAATATAACCAAAATAAGCTTAAAGTGCGGACTCTCAACTTTAGTTTGAGGGTATTCACATCCTAATTGGAAGAAGGATTTAGGAATTATAGCTCTGTGATATGTCGCTGCCTCTTTTTCAAGGGACCAAAAAGTAATTGCAGTTATCTCAAAAGCTGTTTAATGTGCTGCATGGGCTATTCCCCCATTAATCCATCATCAATTAAGCAGGTAAAAGGTTTGGACAGGGCCAGAATCAGCACCCAACATACCCGGGCAAGTGCCGGGGCCTAAGCTCCTGAGGGGGCGCACTCAACTGCCGGGTGCTGCCTGTGGCTTCTATGAAGCCTGTGAAGCTGCAATCTTATGGGGCCCAATGGGCCCCAGCTGGTTTTTTTTTTTCTAATAGTAACCCCAGCAGGTAACGGGTCCTAATTAGTTACCTAATTCCCGCTCCTGTCTACAGCCGCCTCCACTTCCCCTCCAGCTTGGGAACTCAAAAAGGCCTGGACATCCATGGAAGACATCAGTGGTGGATGATAACATAATCCTTTCCATGGTGAAGAAAAAAACATTCACAACATCCACCCAAGTGAAGACACTCTCCAGGAAGTATGTGTATCGGTATCTAAAGTCTACCATGAAGGAAAAACTTCATGAGACTAAATACAGAGGATTCCCCACAAAGTGCAAACCCTTAATCAGCCTCAAAAATAGAAAGTGCAGATTAGACTTTGCCAAAAAACATCTAAAGAAGCCAGCCCAGTTCTGGAACAGCATTCTTTGGACAGATGAATCTAAGGTCAACCTGTACCAGAATGATGGGCAGAAGAAAGTATGGCGAAGACTTGGAATGGCTCATGATCCAAAGCACACCACATCCTCTGTTAAACATGGTGGAGGCAGTGTGATGGCATGGACAGGCAAGGCTTCCAATGCACTGGTTCACTAGTGTATATTAATAATATGACAGAAGCAGACGGATGAATTGTGAAGTGTACAGAGATAGACTTTCTGCTTAGATTCAACCAAATGCAGCAAGGTTGACTGGACGGTGCTCATTTGGGATTCAGGAAATTCAAGTTACAGCTTTGAATCCTATAATTTGCTGCTATGGCAAATTATTAAGGGTTGTCTAACTGCAGAGCATATGATTGTTTCCTCTGCTTGGCCCAAGGCATCCCAGTTTAACATTAGATCAGAGAAGCAGGTTAGGCCAAACTGACATCTACATCACTACTGTTGTCTCTGGTAAAATGATGGATGCCAGGAAAAACCTGAGAGAACACATTATGTCAATGTTAACCTTGGGTGCCATTGGCGTTCCAAATGTGTCAGATCTGTCAAAGAGTTGTGCTCTCTATTATAAACAGAAGCCACAACACAGAAGGAAAACGTTCTTAAAGGGAACCTGTCCAGTTTATCCTTATGGTCTGGTGGTTTAGTGTCTCATATAGACCTACCCTAATGCTGTAAGTGAATGCAGTGAAAAAATACCTTTTATACTCTTTAGGCTCCTGTTACTCCCAGCGTCTGTGCAGATCTTCACTGATGCTGGAGTAATGCACCTTGGGCGTCCTAAACGAAAGTTTAGACTACAAGTGGGTCACGACAGTGAAGCACTGTCATAGATGTTTGGAATGACTTTTCTGCCGAGATCCTTCAAAAACTCCAAGTGTACCTAGAAGAACTGATGGAAGGCAAAAGGCGGTCACATCAAATATTGGTATGATTTAGATTTCTCTGATTTCTCTTTTGTTCATTCACTTTGCATTATGTCAATATATAAAAAATAAACTATTAACACTTCTATTTCTAAAAGCATATTTACTATGCAGTATTTACTCGACGCCAGCCTAAAACTTTTGCGCAGTTCTGTAAGTAATCGATAGTCCTGCAGGTTGTGTAGGTGATGAGCACAGCATCAGTCTTTTATGCTCCCAGATCCCATGACAACAAAAATATCTGCCTGCATCAAATTATAAACTGTAAGAAGCCATGTGCGCCTATTCTTTTATAAAATATCTTCCCCTATCATATTGGTGGATACAGGATATACACGCGAACTGAACATCAAACACTAGACCTCAAAGGCTTGTTTTGTCCTTTAAGCAAAAGGCCGGCAGAATTGCTTCTTGACTTTGTTTTGTGCACTGTTGTTGCTCTATGAGATGTAGCAACATGTAATAGGAAGAACATAAAATGAGTAGTCAGCTGTTCCATCGGTTGCACAGCATGAGAATATCATAGTAGTTCTGCACATATATTACTGAATCTACTATTTTGTTGCAGAAAAGTTTTACTTTTTTATAGACTTTTTATATGAGGCCATGTGAGGACAGATGGAGCCCATTACCATCCATGATTTGAGTTGTATGGAGATAAGCCCAAGGCCGTATTCATACAACAGTGAAAAACGGTCATACAACGGCCTTCACACAGTCTTTTTTAAAACATTGAGAGTATGTGTATCCACATGTCATTTTTTGATGGACATAAAAATATGCTCTATCTTTGTCCATTTTGTCGAACACATAGACCCAATACAAATCAAAGGATCCATTTTTAACGGATGTAAAGCCTTATGCACACACCACAGTGGGGCATCCGATGCTCCATTCAATTCCAGTGATTATGGAGCAGGTCCTATCCTGCTTTATGTCATCAGAACAGAATGGATCAGAAGCCCCTATAGAAATGAATATAGGCCCAGCTCAGCCTGCACAAAAATCTGCCTCCACTCAGTCATGTGCATAAGGCCTAAAACAGATTGACATCTGTTAAAAACTTGTTAGTTGTTTGTATCGAAAAAGAAAGAGCAATGAAATTCATCACTTTTTTAAAGGTCTATTAAAAACAGATGCAGAACGGATGATAGTCATAAATCAAGAATGGAGAAATGGAACGGATGCAAATGGATGCACAATTGGCGTCAAAAACAAACATATATGTCTGTTTTTCATGGACTTTAGATCCGTCACAAACAGCACGGTTGAGTGAATCTTGCCCAAAACTGGTTATACGTGTAACATTTTGGACTGCTGTGATGTGATCATTCGATCATTGGTGGAATTGTTTGTACAAGTGATCTCACCATCAACATTAACATCTAAACTGCCCAATTGGGAGGTAGTTTAGTTAGAAAATTGCAATTAATCTCCTGAAATTGGCTAATGGTGGATTATGGCCGGCCATGCCAAACACTCTTATTTTTGGCCAACGCTATTGATATTGGTGGGCTGTCTATGTTTAGCGTCCTCCAATGTTGGTTACATGGTAATGTAAGTAGCAACCAATTTAAGCTAAAGCCACACCATGTTTATTGATGTTTATGATGCTGCTGTACAATATGTCTATACAGTTGTATACCACTGACTTCCATTGTAAAAAAAAAAAAAAAATCTATACTACACTGTATACTTTAATATTAGAATATGGATTCCTATGCTATTTTTTTGGTAGCTTTCTTTTTCTAAGGAACATTACCATTATATCTTCAGTTACACATGACATATTGTAATTTAATGTCTGGATAGAAATAAATAATAAATATGGTAATTATGGCATATTGATATAGATTTATTATCTGTCAGAATGCAAAAATAACCTTTTGAACTTTGTAGGAGACAAAACAAAGGTATGATGGATTCAATATCTACAAGGGTCATCGAAAAAACGAATGCCACGTAGCCTTTACAAAACATGAACCTATCATTACAATGAAGACAGATATAACCTAAAATAGTGTTGCATAAGATAACATGGATATACTGGTTTTTCACATTAATGTGACATTTCGATTACTAGACACTGGGAATTTTAGAATGTATTGAACAGATTTTTTTCTACAATTTAACATAAGATTTGATAGTAGAAATATTAAAACAGAATGTAATTGCAACCTCACCATAAACAAACACGCATAGTGTAGACTGGATATAAGTTAGTATCCCGACTCGGACAGAATGTTCCCAGTCAATCTCTGGAATCTTTGTTCAGACTAATTGGTTATTACATATTGAGTTTTTCTCGTAGACTTGATACTCTTACTGTACATGTAAAGTTGCGTGACTAAATATAAAAATACTACCTTGTCAACGTGAAGGTTTATCTATGGATTAGTAACAAGGCTATAAGAGGGCATTACATCAATAACAAGTTGTTAATATCTCATTGCCATATGAATGTATATCTTTACACAGTTGTGCCCATCCTTGCATTCACTCGAAATGACTAAAGACTCCAATTTCTCAAGAAACAAATTCAACTCAATATGGCAACACCATGACAAAACCCTTCAAAGACTGTAATCCACATAACAACCACTGGGTGGCAACACACAGACACATATAGGATAGATATCTTATGGCAGAATATTGTGAAACCATGTTGTTTTGAAAAGCTGGCCATCTCGTGACACACATGTCTGGAAGTATCCAGTGAAGAGGAAAGGTAAGAAAGGACACATGTGTAAATGGGGAAATTTAAGAAAGGTTGGCAGGTCAACCAAGGTGATTCAAATTACTGTATCAGAACCCACTGCCACCTTATCTTCACTTATTTGATTCTGAAACTAGCTGACTTAATTTTAGAAGCAACCATCTTGTCTGTGTGCCTATGCATAGCTATAGACAAAAGAGGGGTGTAGCAGTCACCTTGACATAAAAAAGTAAAATACACTTTTGGAATAATATGAGAGTGTTGTTATGGCTCTGTGACCTGTGCAAATGTTACTGTGCAGGGAGGAAGAGGAGCTGAGTTGCCCCCATTATCTGTTGTCTATGGTGTGATCTTCTGTGATATGTCAAGTTTTATAATAGAAGGGCTACCATTCATGATAACATGGCCTGATAATGAAATGACTGGCGACCCGAAGAACGGAAAGCTGAATGCTAGTGTGAACCTAGCGACACAAAAGGACATAGGAACACATGTGGTAAATGACACAAGTGCTATCAATATAAAGAGTGAAGTAAACAGCTATAGGGCATTACAGTAGTGCAGACAAGAGGCTATAAAGGCAAGGAGAGGTCTTCTGTTGGAATAGAGTGTGCGATTTTTGCAGTGTTCCTCAGGTGGAAGTACGAAGATTTGATAATAGGAGATACCTGGTTCCTGAGAAACAATTCCCCATCAATAACTACACCCAAGTTTCACTTATAGTCTGAGCTTTGAAGGGTTGTGCTTCCTACGGATAGAGGTGGTGGATGTACATGTTGCTAATTTGCCATTAGGCGCTGACCTCCAACTATGAGAACAGAGATGAATGTGTCTCATGAATTTATGGCATTCTGCATCATTTTAGGAATTTGCCCTCAGATCTGGTTGGGGCATCACAGCCAGGGACCAGATCTCAATCAGAGGGCAATAAAACTTTCACACTCCTTATCTATGAACTGCTCCAATATTTACAGCTGTTTACTCCTCTCCTTATATTGATAGTTCTGGTTTACATCACTTGTCTTATTCACCACTATGTTACTATGTCCCTTCGTATTTGCTCCGACAAAACAGACCTGGACAAGCACCTCCTGGATCTGAGAATGAAATTTCTCAGATTGGGATACAAACCAAAAGTGACAGACAACCAATTAAACAAAGCAGCAGCCATTAACAGAGACAGTCTGCTCACATATAGAGAGACCCAGAAAGAAGCCCGAGTGCCCCTAGTTGTCACCTACAACCCACAGCTGGAGATCCTACGAAGGATTGCCAAGGAGCTCCAACCTGTACTACATAGGGACAACAGACTCAAGGACATATTTCCAGTCCCCCCTCTCCTCTCCTTTCGACAACCACCAAACCTGAGGCGCATTATCGTCCGGAGTGCCCTGAAGGCCCCAACTGAAAATGGCACCTCACCTTGCCTACATAAAAGGTGCATGACCTGCAAGCACATCCACACCGCTAACAGTGTACCTATCCCACAGTCACAACAGGTGCACAGAATTAGGGGGACATTTTCCTGCAGGTCTTCCAATGTGGTGTGCCTCATAATGTGTGTGCAATGTCCCACCACAGGCCTCTATGTGGGGGAAACAGGGCAGAGACTCAGTCAACGAATGAACTCACACAGATCCACCATTAATAACAGCAGAACCGATCTCCCAGTGGCCGCACATTTCTCTGGAGAAAACCACTCTATTGAAGATTTGCGGGTTGTGGTTTTAATGGGACATTTTAAGACACAGGAGAAAAGAAAAGAAATGGAGTACAAATTTATGCAAAAATTTCAAACTCTGCAATTTGGACTTAATATTCATGCCAGCTTCATGTCACACTATGTTTGAACCATGAACTGAACTCAATATTCATGCCAGCTTCAAATCACACTATGTGTGACCTGTGAGGGTCACAAATCACCTCCTGATAGCAAACAGATAACAGCAAGAATTACTGATCCCTCCGTCACGCACCACAAGTTTCCAGACTGTTTTTTTGACCTGTTGTAAATAACTTCTCTACTTAGATTGCAATTTTTTTTTAAGGACTCTAAAATGCTTTGAAAACCATGTGTATAAAAATCTGTTAATTTTCAGTTCTTGTATCACACCATGTCTGATGAAGGGAGCGAGTACTCCTGAAAGCTTACTTATAAATATACTCAGTTAGCCTCTAAAAGGTATCGCCTGATTTCTTCACTCTTCCACTACTTTCAATGGCTAACACGGTACAACATTATACTACTATGTCCCTTTGTGTGACTCTTAAGATACTGTGTTATGCTAGATTCACACCTGTGTTCGGGTTTCCGTTCGGGGGGTCCGCTTGGGGGAACCTAATACGGTTAGGCTGTGTTCACACTGAGTTTTTTGGCAGCGGATTTTGAGGCGGAATCCGCCTCAAAATCCGTCTGAAAAAATGCCTCCCATTCATTTCAATGGGAGTCAGTAGCATTTTTTTTCCGCTAGCGGAAAAAAAAGCGACATGACCTATCTTCAGGCGGATTCCATCCACGGTGTTCGCGGCTCGAGACCCCCTCCTGATTAGACCCTTTCATCCGGGCCTAATCAGGAGCAGGATGCCGCGACGGAATGCTGATGCACTGCATTGGCATCCCGTCGCGGCAGACCGCGGCAAAAATTCCGGAGGCGGAAAATGATTTTCATTTTCTGCCATGTAAACTCACCCTTAAAAAAGCAGTTACCCACAGAAACCCACGGACCCCATAGACTACAATGGGGTCTGCCGGGTTTCCGTCCGGTTTCCACCCGAAAAAGGCGAAAAATGCGGAGAGAAAAGCACTGCTTGCAGGACTTTTCTCTCCGTATTTTTTAACTGGGTTTGGGGACGGAAACCCCAAAAGGATTTCACGCGCTGGTGTGAACCCAGCCTTATACCAAACCTGTTGAAGTCCTAAGTAATCTCCAAAGCTTGCTATGTGTCATCATCTTTTCAATTAGTCATTAACAGGTATCAACTCTGAAGACTTATTCCGTAGGTATAATTGACATGCAGCTTTTCCGCTGTGGATTTTTTTTCTGCAATGTGTGGATAGGATTAGCCAAAATTCAGGTACTGTAAATTGCAGTGTTTTTTGCCTCAGTGTTTCCTTCTCAGCCAAAACGCTGTGTTTTTGCAATGTGGGGCCCCGGCCTTAAAGAGTAAAAAAACACACCAATTTAAAAAAAAATACCTTTACCATATGACTTAAACAATAAGTCAAACAAATGCAAGGAAATCAGAGCAAATCAGTAAAGTAAGGCTTTGTGACAATCCTATCAGAGAAGTACCAAATTGTCCTATATTTACCATGGAAGATGAGTGCATTTACTAACAATGGATGGTATAGTGTATGGTGCACTATTGTTTCCAAGTATGACTAGAAGCGATGTCTATAATGTCCTTAGCCTTTTCAAGCTTCTATGCTTGTGTAGAGGTCACTGCAGACAACCAGATCAATTAGAAAAGAGACGCTCTAAGTTACTGGGTTTCACTGTAATATGACTTAAATACATTAGACGACACGGACTGGGTTGTTGCGCCGCGCCATTAATCATCTTGATAGATGTCGTGCTAAATGTCTTTAACAGCTTCAATAGACTAATAGTCAGGGTTATGTGTGAGTGCAGGCGCTCTGAAATGCTAGTGTATTCAGTGAAATAGAAAGAATAGGGCTAAACTACACTCGGTATGCTTAGTAGTTATATTGTGCTACTAAACTCACATATGATCAATCATCTGTTTCACAACCTATATTTGGCTAAGACACTTGAAGAATTCATTCAGACGACCGTGATGCAAAACAGCCATTAAAAATGAACATTTTTCATGGCCAATTTGCATCCATGGGGCACCCATTTTCACGGATCGCTCATATAATTGAGTCTATTGAGGGATTCTTGAAAATGGTCAAAAATAGGATTTGTTCTGTTTTTTTTACCAGCCTGTTACAATAGGCCATCAGAATAGCTTGATTGAGCTGACTGATGGCCATGTGAACAGAGCCTTACATAGGCAATCGATGACCAAGTCATCTTTTCACGTTTGCCCAATGGGACAAGTTTACCAAAATTTCTAATAGTTAGACAGTCCAAAACTTATACCACATGGCCTAAAAATGCACCAGATTTATATAGCAGCTGATGCTGGATGATACATTTTGTGCAACTTTAGATTGTTTAGTCTAAAAATTACATCACTTATTGGTTGTTTTAGTGTCATACAAAAATGTGCCAAAAAGTTGGCTCTTTTTTTTTACCTGGAGTTACATTTTATTTCCATCCTATTCTGCACTCCATTTCCACTAATACAAGCCTCTTGTTGGAGGAGGTGACAAACATGTCTAAATTTAATAAATGTGGTATAAGGCATTTGGCTCATGTTTACTGTTGAGCGAACCCGAACTGCACAGTTCGGGTCCGTGCCAAACTTTGTGCGTTCGGGTACCCGAACCCAAACCCGAACGTCAGCGCTGAAGTTCGGGTCCGGGTTCGGCTCATCCCTAAAGCTGGTTGATTGACTGCTGAGCAGCCCATCAACCAGCTTTAACCCCTTCACACATTGTCACGTACATACTGTATACGTGGGAGAATGTTACCGCATCCCCATGTACACATACGTGATGGTGATTGAGTGGGCTCAGAAGCACAGCCCGTGCGATCACCATGGGAGCCCAGCTGTATCTGACAGGCAGGCTCCCGCTGCAAAAGCGGGGACGGTGATAACACCAATCCCCGCTGTTTAACCCTTAAAATGCCGCAGTCACTAGCAAACGCAGCATCTTAGGTGTTTGTCATTAAAACTGAATGCCACAGCTGGCATTGAGAGCGGGTGCTAGTTGTAACATGACCGCGGCATCCAAGGGGTTCCGTCGTTCCAAATGTCCCCCTCGGCACCCTATGCAGCGAGATCGGGGGGGTGCCCATATGTATCTTCTGCAGCCTGGGGTCTGGCCAGTGACCCCAGGCTGCTAGGAGCCCCCAGTACCTGGTTGATCCTGCCAAGAAGAGAGGAAGTCAGCCTATGCGTTAATGGTCATCATCCGAAATCAGAAAATAAAGCGACGTTTAAGGCTGTGTTCACATCTGCGCTTGTACTCCGTATGGGGATTCCGTTCCCCTCTCCGCATGAAAAATGCAGAGAGAAAAGCGGAAATTGAACGGAAACTACGCGGACCCCATTATAGTCTATGGGGTCCGAGGGTTTCCTAAGGCTTTTTTATGTGGATTAGGCGGACCCCCCGAATGGAATCCCGAACGCAGATGTGAACCTAGGCTTACATCATTTTTATGAGAACAAATCTTACTATTTGTGTCTACAGCTCTATACAGTCTTACACAGGGGTGAATTAAGACCACAATGGGCCCTGGCCTGTATGAAGATTGTGGGCCTTTTAAGTGGGCTGAGTATCATGAATGCTCATTCTCAATTAATTCCCAGTGTTAGGTTAGGTTTATACATTGCACATGCAATGCGCACAACTTGCACCATCTATGCTGCCAAACCCAGGGATCAGAGGAGTGTAGATGAAGGCAATTTTACTTTTAATGGCCAAGGGGTGCTGAATTGGGGGACTTTACTATGGAAGAACAACAGGCTCCATTGCTATACTGGTAGTGGGCTTGAGGCTGCCCCCTTGCCTAGGAGAAGACTAGTTGCAGCCATGCGTGTATTTGCAGATACATGTAAAGTTCTACTGCTAATGCAAAGTAGCATGCACTTGTTAAATTTTGTGAGAGATTTGGGCAGCTATGGGCCCCCCAGGAGCCTCAGACCATGGTCAGTTGCCCAAAAAGACCAGATTATACTCTGCTTCTGAACTACAGTATATAGATAAAAGTAGAAGGGTACCTACACATTATACCTATGGAAGCTTTTATGACATACTATCCTAAATCCATAGGCATTAATGTGGGATTAGTTTCCCTTTGCAAGTAGAAGAGCTCCCAATCTTCTGGGAAGGCTTAAGAGGTGATCCAACCCTTTAACAAAAGTAGGGGTTCACTTACTTTTTCTAGCGGTATTATAGTGATGTCTGTATTTCAGTAGTGTCAAGTTCTCTATAACAATAGAGTATCATTATGTATAGATACTTGTATAGGCCAGCTGTGTATATATCGGTTATCAGTCACCTTCGTAGCTTAGGCCATACTCTTTCTGACAGTAGAGTGTTACCATATCATGTACTGTAATTGCCCACATGAGGAACACATCATGTTCCATGTATATGTATACGTCTGAGTCCATTGTGTATCTAGTGCCTATACCAGTACAATATGGCATTCATGCATAAATATGAGAGCTTGCATTGTATGAAGCATGCATAATCTGGAGAGAAGACAAGCCTACAATTAAATTAGGTCTTTCATGTATAAAGATGAGGTCACAAAAAGCACACACTGTTTGACTATGACCAACTATGCATTACTGATGCACATAATGCAGGCCTTGTGTCTTCTCTCATTCACTAAGAAAATTACATTACACACCCTAACCTTATCTATCCGGGAGCACAAAGTGTCAGCGCCTGAGAATAGCGTAGAAACTGAGTGACCTTGTTCATTGTAGCCGATGACCGCGGTGACTGAATACATAGAAGAAAATTTACATCAGCGCTGTCATATGTGGGGAGGTTATATTTATATAACTAGGTTATGTGGTCAAATGACTAGAATTACTATAATTCAATACTAACACAATGAGGTGAGCACTTTGGGGCAGAAATCTTGATCCAAGCACATTTTTTTTCTTCTGTAATTGTTCCATCATTTGTATTGTTTATTGTATTGTAGGACCTCTTAGTAGAATAAAATAGAACTACGATTTTTATGCCATTATACTCTATGCAAGCCCCCTCCCTATAAGCAGACCACCCCCTTATCCAAACAAAGAAAGTTTTTTTTGTAAATTTTTCAGTGGGAACCCCTTGGGAGGCATCATGGGAGGTCAGTCACCGCCAACACACTGGAGCAAGGAGTCCATGTCATGGTCAATGCAATCTGCTACTGAGGTCCTGAGCATACATGCCAACAGTGCCAATTTTACAAGACAATAACGGGAACTTGGACCCAAAAGGGACCATTTTATGTATAAAACTGTGTCCCCCAACCAGTGGTTTAGGGGCCACATGTGGCTCCTGGGCTTCCTCAATGCAGCTTCTCAGCTACAGAGAAGTCCTCGGGTCAGAGAGCAGGGCTGGCTGGGGATGTCTCGGCCCGACATTGTAACTTGCCCCAGTTCCTGACTGGTGTATACTTCCATTCTGGTGCATGGGCGTTCATCTGATTTATTACGAGGCTGTGACCTCCTAATAATTCAGGCGTGCCTCGCACCAGCTAGTCAATGTATTAAGAGTGGAGTAAGAAACGGCAGTCTTAATAAATCCCCCCCAACGTGTAGGGACCAAACCATGTTACTGCAAATCCTACAAAAACTCAGCTCGGCCACTCCGCGTGTTTTTTGGCAGGCTTATCACATTTCAGAAATCAGCTGTCCTTTACTCACCATTATTTCTCAGTACCCCCACCCTCCTAGCACATTTAATGGCGGCTGACTGGCTCTATGTACTACCCTATTCTGGAAACATAGTGGCTGACACTGATCCATTATCCAGCATAATCACTCTCACCTGTGGTGCCACCACTATGGATTGTCAGCTCTTGTGAGCAGGGCTTTCATTCCTAATAATTAGTTTATTACCATGTAATTAATGAATTTCTATTCACGCATCTCCGCCATATAAAGATAATTATTATTTATTGTCTATGACTTTTATAGATGTGACAAAGGAAAAAGGCAGCTTTGTTGAGAGCCGCATTTCTCCGCTCTCACATCGCCAAGCTGCTGGTCGCTAGGAGTCCGTTGTTCTGTTACCTGAAATGATCCTGGTATCCATGATTACAGAATAAATTGAGATTTATTATTGCCTCTGTCGTTCTATTGCAAAAAAAAAAATGGTGTCCTATGGAAAATAAGATGTCCTGATGTTGCTTTATCAATAAGCCCTGAGATTTAGATGAATTCTGTGCACTCGATACTGATTTTCTATCGTGTGGTGGAAACTGTAATACACAATTGATAAATTTTTATGGATCATCTTTCAAGCACATTTTTCAAGGTTATATTTAATTTTTTTTTCACGGTTATAGCAAAACTCATTGTTTTCTGACCTTATTGGCAAATAATGTTTATAATGGTGGTACGTTATATGCTGTGGTTTAGGGGCCACATGTGGCTCCTGGGATCCCTCAATGCAGCTTCTCAGCTACAGATATTATTGGGCATCGGTGGCACCAGCAATGTCATAGAATTGCTAGAACTTGGCAGCCAGGGTCAGAACCACATCACTGGCACTAATGCAAGAGCCATATCATTCAGTCATATCTTTAATAGAATTATTATGTTTGATAAGTAGACTAAATGCTATATTATGTGCCCATAAAGCCTCCATGCTGGAGCTGTACGCAGTCACACATGCAAGAGAATGAGACCCTACTGTCAGGTCCAGTGCCTAGGGTGGCACTTTGTGGGATGGCGCCAGCAGATGCCAAAATACTGCCTGTTTTTTCCTTGAATGCAGCTTCCTGCCACCCACCAAACTGTCATGTGGTGCATATGGAATCATGGCAGGCAGGTGGAGAATGTAGCAACAGCCTGCAGACATCGGCTCCATGTATCCTTGCTTAGTGTAAAAAGTGGGAAGACTCAATAATAAGGACACTCATCCCTTTCTTCTCTCATTCCTGTGTGATCTCTGTACAGTAAAAGGAAGCAGTGGTGACATGAATAAAAAAAATAATGTAAGTATATACTGTTGGATTTGGATGTCTGCAAAATAGCTGCATGCATGAATAATGTATGTATACATGAATAACAGGTTGTCCAGGATATTTTAGTACTGCAGCAGGAGGCCGCTGAAAGTGAAAAAAAAAAAAAAAAAAAAAACTATACTTACCTGTCCCTGGTGCTCCAGGTTTCCCAGGCCACTGTCTGGTCCCTGCGGTGCCCCAGGGTTTTTCCAGTCATATGAGCGCTGAAGCCAATCAGTGGCCTCAGCAGCCTAAGGAAAGGAACCAGGACGTCACAGGTGAGTATGATTTTTCTTTTTTTTTTTTTCACCATCCCCGACCTCCACAGAAAAAACTGTTTTACCTGGACAACCCCTTTAAACACGTGTCATATATGTACAAAATAATGGTTATGATCAGTGGCGTAACAAAAGTCTTGTGGGCCCAGGTGCAAACTTTTGTCCAGGGCCCCCTACCCCCTCCCTACAGCAAATTTTTGACAGTGACGGTTACGGGTGCTGCAGCAGTATCTCAGATACTTGAAAGGGATACAGCTGTAGTACCCACAACTGCAGTTATCAAGAATATGATGAGTGAGCAGTGCAGTGCCTGGCATATAAAAACAATACTGGGAGCTGCATGCTTTGGGAAACAACTGATCTGCAGGGTCCTAACAGTCTAAGAGATATAAAGATCAGTGGGGGTCCAATACCTGTGGCCCCTGCTGATCAATTTTTTGAAGTTACTGTGGTGCTTTTGTGAGCGCCGTGACTCCTTCCCTATTTACATTGCACAGCATCAGTTTTATAATCACCAAACAATGTTATTACAGCCTGTAATAATAGTGCACAGCTGCTATAAAACAGATGGCGTGTGATGTGAATAGTGAAGGGGCCCCACACAGTATTATATGCTCCAGAGTGGCCTCCACACAGTATTATATGCTCCACAGTGGCCCCCACACAGTATTATACACTCCACAGTGGCCCCCACACAGTATTATACACTCCACAGTGGCCCCCACATAGTTTTATACGCTTTACAGTGGGCCCCCACACAATATTATACGCTCCATAGTAGCCCCCACACAGTATTATATGCTCCACAGTATAATGTCGTATCGTGTTAGCCATAGAAGGTAGTGGAAGAGTGAAGAAATCAGGCGATATCTTTTAGAGGCTAACTGAGTATATTTGATGGTAAGCTTCCGAGAGTACTAGCTCTCTTCTTCAGACATCTTCAGCGGGCCCCGTACCCCGCCGGGCCCTGGTTGCGGTTGCACCCCATGCGACCACGATTGTTACGCCATTGGTTATGATAGATTTTAATGGCTAAGCAAAATAATGGATGTCACAAGGCAAGCTATTGAGACTACGCAGGTGTCATTTGACCTGGTATAAACAAAATATCTAAAGAAACACAAATTTATACACAAAAGACCAGAAAAGTGGAATAATAACAGAAATAAACACGTGAATAAGTTTGGAGGACGAGTCCTTAGTTTCCAGATTAATGTACGTTCACATCTGCACCTGAGTCTCCATTACAGTCCATTAGACTTTTTCCTCTGCTGGTTTCAGTTTAAAAACGACAGTCACCCGACAGACCCCATTATAGTCAATGGAATCCGCCAGCCTCCATGTGTAACCATTTAGCTGTACACCTCTCTGTTGTTCAGGTCCCTAGACAGACCTAAACAACGGAAATGCAACTTAGCTTAAGCAGTGTGAAAGTTTTATTGTCTCTAACTTGATGTATGCTCCAAGAGCCAATGACCCCATTATCTATGGTGACCCCATTATCTATGGTGACCCCACTATCTATAGTGACCCCACTATCCCTGAAACAGATTTCTGCAGATTGATGTTGTAGAAGGACATAAATCCCTGGCACAAATTCAGCCCAGTGTGAAGTGTGTCAAAGACAGTCATAAACCTGTATTCCCCCCTCCCCCGGACTCTCTTGTCCCTTTGGGATTTGAAATGGCCTTTAAGCCTCAATACCTTCATGTTTGCGATATAATGGCCAGGACCACAGAAATGTTTAGCCACTTGTCATCATCTTTTTAGTTAGCCATTAAAATGTATCCACTACTGAAGACTCTCAGTTTTTACCTTGTATATCTACTGGCTAATATGGTACAAATATATTTTTTTTCTTTTGTGCATAAATTTGTTTTTTCTCGATGCTTTCTTGTATGCCATGCCTGGTGAAGACACCTGAGTATTCTCCATAGCTTGCGGTGTAACAGCTTTTATTTCAGTTAGCCATTAAAAGGTATCAGAACCATTATTTTGTTTCTTTTCTTGAACGCGCCAAACTTCTATAGAGAGCACCAAAATACTACAGAAGGCACCAAAATACTACATTTTTCAATTTTTCACCAAACTTTTTTCCTTTTAATTACATGTACATAGTAATGAATAATATATAGTACTGCAATATAGCACATGATGTTCATGTACAATACTGTCAAAGATAAAATATATAGTACGGGAATGCATTCCTTTATATTATACAGTGCTGGCCAAAAGTATTGGCACCCCTGCAATTCTGTCAGATAATACTCAATTTCTTCCAGAAAATGATTGCAATCACAAATGCTTTGGTAATAATATCTTCATTTATTTTGCTTGCAATGAAAAAACACAAAAGAGAATGAAAAAAAAGTCAAATCATTGATCATTTTACACAAAACTCCAAAAATGTGCCGGACAAAAGTATTGGCACCCTCAGCCTAATACTTGGTAGCACAACCTTTAGACAAAATAACTGCGAACAACCGCTTCCGGTAACCATCAATGAGTTTCTTACAATGCTCTGCTGGAATTTTAGACCATTCTTCTTTGGCAAATTTCTCCAGGTCCCTGAGATTTGAAGGGTGCCTTCTCCAAACTGCCATTTTAGAGATCTCTCCACAGGTGTTCTATGGGATTCAGGTCTGGACTCATTGCTGGCCACTTTAGAAGTCTCCAGTGCTTTCTCTCAAACCATTTTCTAGTGCTTTTTGAAGTTTGTTTTGGGTCATTGTCCTGCTGGAAGACCCATGACCTCTGAGGGAGACCCAGCTTTCTCACACTGGGCCCTACATTATGCTGCAAAATTTGTTGGTAGTCTTCAGACTTCATAATGCCATGCACATGGTCAAGCAGTCCAGTGCCAGAGGCAGCAAAGCAACCCCAAAACATCAGGGAACCTCCACCATGTTTGACTGTAGGGACCGTGTTCTTTTCTTTGAAGGCCTCTTTTTTTTTCCTGTAAACTCTATGTTGATGCCTTTTCCCAAAAAGCTCTACTTTTGTCTCATCTGACCAGAGAACATTCTTCCAAAAAGTTTTTAGCTTTCTCAGGTAAGTTTTGGCAAACTCCAGCCTGGCTTTTTTATGTCTCTGGGTCAGAAGTGGGGTCTTCCTGGGTATCCTACCATAGAGTCCCTTTTCATTCAGACGCCGACGGATAGTACGGGTTGACACTGTTGTACCCTCGGACTGCAGGGCAGCTAGAACTTGTTTGGATGTTAGTCGAGGTTCTTTAGCCACCATCCGCACAATCTTTCGTTGAAATCTCTCGTCAATTTTTCTTTTCCGTCCACATCTAGGGAGGTTAGCCACAGTGCCATGGGCTTTACACTTCTTGATGACACTGCGCACGGTAGACACAGGAACATTCAGGTCTTTGGAGATGGACTTGTAGCCTTGAGATTGCTCATGCTTCCTCACAATTTTGCTTCTCAAGTCCTCAGACAGTTCTTTGGTCTTCTTTCTTTTCTCCATGCTCAATGTGGTACACACAAGGACACAGGACAGAGGTTGAGTCAACTTTAATCCATTTCAACTGGCTGCAAGTGTGATTTAGTTATTGCCACCACCTGTTATGTGCCACAGGTAAGTAACAGGTGCTGTTAATTACACAAATTAGAGAAGCATCACATGATTTTTCAAAGGGTGCCAATACTTTTGTCCACCCCCTTTTTTATGTTTGGTGGGTGTGGAATTCTATCCAATTTGGCTTTTTGACAATTCTTTTTGTGGTTTTCCATTGAAGACAAATTAAATGAAGATATTATTACCAAAGCATTTGTGATTGCAATCATTTTCTGGAAGAAATTGAGTATTATCTGACAGAATTGCAGGGGTGCCAATACTTTTGGCCAGCACTGTACATACTACTTATGGATTAGCTACAAAGTGGTATATGCTGCTCTACTTCTGGAAATTGTATGAGGTGTGCAGAATGCACCAGCCCTCCTAAATAGTACATTATGTCATGCATTTGACAAGTACTTTTGTATCAGGTTATTTAGCCTGCTTACATATTCCGCCGCACTTTACAGTCATTGTCATATGTAGGGCTCACAATCTAAATTCACTATCAGTATTGTCTTTGAAGTGTGGAAAGCAGCCTGAGAACCAAGAGGAAACTTAGGTAAACACAGGGAGAGCACACAAACTCTTTGCAGATGTTGTCCTTGATCAGATTCAGCAGTGCAAAGCAAATGTTAACCACTGAGGGTGGGTTCACGCTTGCGCTGACACTCCGTCCGCCGCGAATCCGACTTAAATGTCAGAAAACTGGATAGGGAATGGATAGGGAAAGGTTTGCGACGCTTTGCTTAAAAACCCATTCACTTCTATGGGTTTTTAAAGCAATGCGCCGCTGTGCGCTTACACCCTCTTTGCCGCGAAGCCGGTTTTTTTTGTCGGAAACAAAATCGGATATGCAGGACATGGGAACAACTTGAGAATGACCTAACAAGTTTCTCTAGAATGACACTGCATGAAAACACTGCACTAGATGACTTGTATCCTCTTTTAATCTTACCACTATACAGATGCAGTATACAATGTAAGTTATTCCAGGCGATTCGAGGCGGTTTATTTACCTATAGGTTTGCATATTGAGCTGACAAAACAGAAAGATTAATTATCAGCCATGGACTGAAGCTAACACAGAATTTCCCGCCACTTTGTTAGTTTATCCTTAGTTTACCTGTAGAGCTGTTTTACATTGTGATAAGTTGCTCATGAGAACCACCATGTTCACACATAAATAACACTATGGATTCTAGTCCTAGGAACAGCTGCACTAAGGTAATGAAAACAAATGAGAACCTGGTACAGATCTGTACAAGGGATATGTGAGCTATGTACAGAGAATGATCCACCCCATAAAGTTTAATGTTAACAAGTGTCAGAATAGCAGTAGACAGGGCCTGTAATATAACACTAGAGTGGGACCATCTATTTCAGGGGAGTGTTTCTGGTAGGACACTTATTGTAGTGCACCTCAAATAACAAGAAGAAAGGAGGTCCTAATCTCCATGTCTGATGCATGTCCTTTATTATTGCAGATGAATGAATGTTAAATAAAGAATATAAACCCCCAACCACACCAGTGTCAACTCATTAGGTGTGCAACAAAAATGGCGACGAGGATGGGATTGAGTGACAATTCATAGAAGATACAGAGTAGAATTCACTCAATAAGAGATAGAAAAGAACTGACTGTAAAGTGCAGCCATCTCAGTAATATCCTGAGTGTCCCCTCAGTGAGATCCTGCCCAGCAGACTGACAATGGATATGGAGAGCTGCATTAATGACATTAGTGAGTCCTTGCTGCATTTAATATTTGATGAACTGGGTGCTGTTAGCAAATATATTAAAGTGCCAGGGGAGCAAATCTCTAAAACCAGAACCCGCAGGCACCTCCCGGATGCTATCAATAGGCTGCTTGATGAAGTGGGAGAAACAGAGGATGAAGATGTTACCTGTCTGTTCTTCCAAAAGTGCAAACAGTTCATTACAGATCTGCATTCAGAGACAGCGGTGGGGGTACAGGCAAAAGAGACTGAGACCCTGACAGAGCAGACCCAATTGGAAGATTTAAAGGTACAGTACCTTGCTTTGCAAAAAGCATTCCAGGAATCTAGCAAGCTGTTAGAAAAAGCTCTAGTTTCCGAGACATCAAGTCAAGTAAAGCAAGAGGTGTCAGAAAGAGAGACTTACTGCAGGACTTCACCACAGAAAATGTTGCCAGAAATGACAATACGGAAGACTTTAAAATTAGTGGCCAAATTGGTGAAAGAGGTCAAAAAGACAAACTGTCTTAAACAAATCTCATGCACCAGATAGACATAGGACTGCAAAAAAACTACAGTGAATTAGAGGTGATTGAGGCAGTAGTTAAAGCAATAAGCCTGAATATAAGAACTATGTTAGAGATGGTAGTAGTATAATGTTGTACCGTGTTAGCCATTGAAAGTAGTGGAAGAGTGAAGAAATCAGGCGATACCTTTTAGAGGCTAACTGAGTATATTTATAAGTAAGCTTTCAAGAGTCTAGCTCCCTTCTTCAGACATGGTGTTATACAAGAACTGAAAATTCACAGATTATTTATACTCTATACACATGATCTTCAAAGGATTTTAGAGTCCTTAAAAAAACCAAAACAAAATGCAATCTAAGTAGAGAAGTTATTTACAACAGGTAAAAAAAAACAATCTGGAAAGTTGTGGTGCGTGACAGAGGGATCTGTTATCTGTTTGCTATCAGGAGGTGATTTGTGACCCTCACAGTTCATACATAGTGTGACATGAAGCTGGCTTGAATATTAAGTCCAAATTGCAGAGTTTGAAATTTTTTCATAAATTTGTATTCTCATTCTTTCCTTTCCTCCTGCGTCTTAAAATGTCCCATTAAAACCACAACCCGCAAATCTTCAATAGAGTGGTTTTCTCCGGAGAAATGTGCAGCCACTGGGAGATCTGTTCTGCTGTTATTAATATTGGATCTATGTGAGTTCATTCACTGACTAAGTCTCTGCCCTGTTTCCCCCACATAGAGGCCTCTGGTGGGACATTGAACACACATTATGAGGTACACCACATTGGAAGACCTGCAGGAGAATGTCCCCCTAATTCTGTGCACCTGTTGTGACTGTGGGATAGGTACACTGTCAGCGGTGTGGATGTGCTTGCAGGTCATGCACCTTTTTTGTAGGCAAGGTGAGGTGCCATTTTCAGTTGGGGCCTTCAGGGCACTCCGGACGATAATGCGCCTCAGGTTTTGTGGTTGTCGAAAGGAGAGGAGAGGGGGGACCAAAAGTTTTGAGAATGACACAAATATTATATTTTCACATGATCTGCTGCCCTCTGGTTTTTATGTGTGTTTGTCAGATGTTTTTATCACATACAGAAATATAATTGCATTCATATTATGAGTAACAGAAGCTTATATTGACAGTTAGAATGAGTTAATGCAGCAAGTCAATATTTGCAGTGTTGACCCTTCTTCTTCAGGACCTCTGCAATTCTCCCTGGCATGCTCTCAATCAACTTCTGGACCAAATCCTGACTGATAGCAGTCCATTCTTGCAGAATCAATGCTTTAATTTTGTCTGAATTTGTTGGTTTTTGTTTGTCCACCCGTCTCTTGATGATTGACCACAAGTTCTCAATGGGATTAAGATCTGGGGAGTTTCCAGGCCATGGACCCAAAATCTCTATGTTTTGTTCCCTGAGCCATTTAGTTATCACCTTTGCTTTATGGCAAGGTGCTCCATCATGCTGGAAAAGGCATTGTTGAGCGCCAAACTGCTCTTGGACGGTTGGGAGAAGTTGCTCTTGGAGGACATTCTGGTACCGTTCTTTATTCATGGCTGTGTTTTTAGGCAAGACTGTGAGAGAGCCGATTCCCTTGGCTGAGAAGCAACCCCACACATGAATGGTTTCAGGATGCTTTACAGTTGGCATGAGACAAGACTGGTGGTAGCGCTCACCTCTTCTTCTCCGAATAAGCTGTTTTCCAGATGTTCCAAACAATCGAAAAGGGGATTCATCAGAGAAAATGACTTTACCCCAGTCCTCAGCAGTCCACTCCCTGTACCTTTTGCAGAATATCAGTCTGTCCCTGATGTTTTTTCTGGAGAGAAGTGGCTTCTTTGCTGCCCTCCTTGAGACCAGGCCTTGCTCCAAGAGTCTCCGCCTTACAGTGCGTGCAGATGCACTCACACCTGCCTGCTGCCATTCCTCAGCAAGCTCTGCACTGCTGGTAGCCCGATCCCGCAGCTGAAACACTTTTAAGAGACGGTCCTGCCGCTTGCTGGTCTTTCTTGGGCGCCCTGGAGCCTTTTTGGCACCAATGGAACCTCTCTCCTTGAAGTTCTTGATGATGCGATAGATTGTTGACTGAGGTGCAATCTTTCTAGCTGCAATACTCTTCCCAGTTAGGCCATTTTTGTGCAGTGCAATGATGACTGCACGTGTTTCTTTAGAGATAACCATGGTTAACAGAAGAGAAACAATGATGGCAAGCACCAGCCTCCTTTTAAAGTGTCCAGTGGTGTCATTCTTACTTAATCATGACAGATTGATCTCCAGCCCTGTCCTCATCAACACCCACGCCTGTGTTAATGGAGCAATCACTGAAACGATGTTAGGTGGTCCTTTTAAGGCAGGGCTGCAATGATGTTGAAATGTGTTTTGGGGGATAAAGTTCATTTTCTAGGCAAATATTGACTTTGCAAGTAATTGCTGTTAAGCTGATCACTCTTTATAACATTCTGGAGTATATGCAAATTGCCATTAGAAAAACTGAAGCAGTAGACTTTGTAAAAATTAATATTTGTATCATTCTCAAAACTTTTGGCCATGACTGTACAGCACAAAGAAGTAAACTTAATCCTGAAGCAGCAGAATTTGAACCACAGAATTCATCAGAGATCTTGGCATCACCTGAAGGTCTACTGTCAGATTCAGAAAAGTCATCAGAGGAATCTCCAATAACTCCAGAGGCAGAAGAATTGATAGAGAAATCTGAACCAATAGATCCAGGAACAGATGAAGAAACAGAAACTTCAGAACAACAGACGTTGAACAGATCTTCTGTTGTGAGAGAAAGGCGAAGGTCCTGTTACATTTACTTATGATACCATGGGAGAGCCAAGTAGGGTACCAAGATGTTTTCATGCTAAACAGGTAGTGACAACCATTGGCCTAGAGAAACAACCTGAATAGTACCTACCAGCCACATATTTCGTGGAGAACTGTGAGCTGATGTAAAGCCTATTGACATTCAAAGCAATTGGGCTGTTAAGATCATAGTTTTTGTTTTGTTAATTTGGCAACATTTCTAGTTGTTTAGGTATAGAAACTGTGAGGCTACATGGTCAAAAGGTCATATTTAGTAAAAGTTAGACCTAACCAATCTCTACCTCATAAAATGAGGTTCAGGCATCGTAGTAGCATTGTTATGCATGGTGGTCCAATACTACTGAGAACCAGTGTAACATTGGAACTTCTATTTCTCATAGCTAGCAATGTACCTAGAAGTAACTTGTGACATTTTATAGGAACATATGTCACAATGAGGCATTGACCTCTATTGGAGATATAACCACCACTTGATTGTTCTAAATTACTAAAGTGCCTTTATACAATCCACATAATTGTGGAAATGCGGAATGTCGAGGACGACATTAATTTAGTGGAGAAAAATGTGAGCTATGTACAGAGAATGATCCACCCCATAAAGTTTAATGTTAACAAGTGTCAGAATAGCAGTATACAGGTTCTGTAATGTAACACTAGAGTGGGACCATCTATCTGAGGGGAGTGTTTCTGGTAGGACACTTATTGTAGTGCACCTCAGATAACAAGAAGAAGGGAGGTCCTAATCTCCATGTCTGATGCATGTCCCTTATTATTGCAGATGTATGTTAAATAAAGAATATAAACCCCCCCCCCAACCACACCAGTGTCAACTCATTAGGTGTGCAACAGATAGGCAAGGGACCTATATTGTTTGTGCAAATCACCATCAAAAAATGAGCTGAAAACCACTATTAAATAGGGAGCATAAAGAGGGCATTATTAATAAAAAGCACTATTTAAGGTGGTACACAAAACGTTACTAATTAAGAGGGCACACAAGGAGTTTTTAGATGATATATTTAAATAGGTGAGGAACATGAGGGTTGGGTGCCCAGAAAAGTGAGGAGCCAAAAATGTCTGTGTTGCAAACTTTACAGAGACAATGCTGGAAGAAGTGGTCATGGTAGTGTAGTGCAGATGTAAAAGTAGCCAAAATTGTATACAGTATTCCATTAGGGGTCTAACTAGTGCTTTACTTAGGCCTTCAGCAGTTAATTATCATTATTATCATGAATAATGAAATAAAATAATTGTTATTGCTCACTAGTTCATAATGAGATGGCTCTGCTCATACTGTCTCAGTCTATACAGTAAATCTGATAAATGATTAGTAGACAACAGGAAGTGGAAACCTACAGAGTGAAAACTACAATATTTCATGATTTTATTATGTGGATACTTACACAAAAATCTTAGTATATTTATATCAAACAGGACCTTTCATCATCTCCACCAACTCCAACTCTTTGCATCCTTCAATAGTCCTTGCTCCACTGATTCCAGCACAGTTGGATTTTTCTCTCTAGCTCCCACTGTTGCTGAGAAATCCTTTGTGCTAGTTTCAGTACAATTATTCTTTCTATTGTCATGTGGGCGGTCTTATATGTCTTCTGCAGCCAAGGACCTCCCACATAACAGCAGAGAGCTTAAATAGGTCTCCCAGTGTGGTCCAGTCCTCCTGGTCGATTGTTATTTTCCAGAGGAAGCCTCTGCCACACATGACCGCTGAGCCCAATCAGCGCCCTCAGTAAGAGGCCTCTGAATGTCACAGGTAGTGATGTCATGTACCCTTTGCTGAGGCCGTTGATTGGCCTCAGTGGTCACCTGTGGCGTGGATTTCCGCTGGAAGATAACAATGGACTGGGAGGACTGAGGAAAGGTGAGCATAATTTTTTAAAAACTTTTTCACCTCCCCTGGCATTAACATGTAAAAATCTTGCTTAGACAACCCCTTAAATGATGCACATTGAGTGCAGAAATTAACTGCACTGATTGCTCAGGAATGGTGGGGGCTAGAGAAAAAATTCCAACTGTGCCAGAATCAGAGGAACGGTAACAAGGATGTAGTTGAAGTTGGAAGAGATGGTAAAAGGTCCCCTTTAAATGTACATATGTTTATAATAAACTTTACTTAAACATTTTATAAATATAAAAATCATTCACTTCTATTGTGTTAACATTTCTCTTTTTTTGGACACCTATTCCTAAGATTTCCCTGAAACGGATGTAATCATTCTTCTCCTTTCAAATGCAAATGCTTACACTTAAGTTACAAGCTACCTGTGATCACATCAAGCAGCAGGACATAAGGAAGCACTTTGTTAAAATCATCTTTTCAGACTCCCGAACTCTCATTTCTGAATTTATGCAAAGCAGAAGTGTTTGCTGCCATGCTAATCTGGAAAGACAACTTCAGAGATTTCCATCTGTAGAATATAACAGAATGTACTCAGTAGCTTGTGAAGGTTACAGTCTAAAGTAAAACAAAAAAAATTGCATTCGATATTCCATCTAGTAAGTGCTAGATATAGACGCCCGCCTGCTCGGGGAATGGGCAATGAATCCGTGTTCTCCTTATTTTAACTTATTAGGTTTATGAAAAGATTTAATCTTCTCATAGGCAATGTTGTTTGCATCACAACCCAAATAATGTGCCTGCACTGACCCTGATATCATTTTATAGGCTTAATAATAATAAATCTGTGTCTCGAAATAGTTTCTGCAGATTACGGCAATCAATCAAAATTCAGAAGCCTTAAACCATTAATGTCAGCAATGATCCTGCAGAACAGGAATCCATTATTATTCAGGGTAGTTTGCTACCATTTCAGTGTCGAACAGGCCCCAGTGAAGAGACAGGATAAAGGCACCTTACTACTCACTGCAGCGACATGTCACCTTAATCAATGCGCTTCAAGGACATAATGATAGCCCGAGGAGGCCGAGCACTGGAGGTTATAGGAAAAAAAAAAACATTTGTCATCTGTATGTGTACGGTTATTGGTATTGTTCATCTATATAGCACTTTTATCATCTGTAGAGCAGCACTATGTGGTACTGAGAGTCTAAAAGCTATCATTAGAAGACCATTGTCCGAATAACATATATATACATAGCTAAAGAGACTGAGGGATAGAAATTCAAGGTTGGAATGTGCACGTAGCCTTATAAGACAACCTTTTATAAAGGGGTTTTTCTATTAATTAAAGGGGTTGTCCAGGAGATAAGCGTCAGATCACTGGTGGCCCAATTGCTGGGGGGATAGTCGCCAGTGCACATGCGTGATATTCACTTCTATGATGCTGCCGGGACTGTAATATCAGCTCCATGGAAGTGAACGGTTACTGGTTACACAAGCACACTGGCGCTCCATTCGAAAGGAGGCCTTAGGCAGACTTTCAGTCCCCGTCCTCCTGATCACTGGGAGACCTGGCAATCTGGCCCCCAGTGATCGGACATTTATCCCCTGGACAACCCCTTTAACTCATAGAAAACCCCTTTTAATAAAAGTTGTCTTATAAGGCTATATGCACATTTCAACCTTGAATTTCTTTAGCTATGTATATACATGTTCCCATCCTCCTGACCGCTGAGAGACCTGGCGATCTGGCCCCCAGGTATCGGACACTTATCCTCTGTCCTGTAAGAGATAAATGTCCATAACAGAATAACCCTTCAAATATAGATGACCTATTCTGAGGACAATCTGGATGGACGGTGATTCTCCAAACGAGCAAAACCTTGTTATGTCCATTGACTGTGTGGCGGGCAAGGCCTTTCACACCATGCTAAGCACAGCATACAAACTCTACAGCCTAAAGTTCTTCTGACACATCAGGGCAGGAAAATCTCACCTAAAAGCAGTTTTCTGCATCTTTCGTTGGTCAAGATCAGTCCAAAATCCCATTTTAACCGTAGATCCAATATGTCAAACTAGCAGCATCATAGATCCTGGTAATGCTGCTAGTTCTGGTCATTAGACCTCAATACGTGACAGCCCAAGACTGTGTGTCAGATACCGTGATCTGTAATACGGGGGCATCTCAGGGTACAGTTCTTGCCCCTTTCCTCTTCACACTGTACACTGCAGATTTTAGGTGCAACTCATCTAGCTGCTACCTACAGAAGTATTCTGACGACTCTGCAATAGTGGGTCTCATCACAGATGATGATGACAGGGAGTACAGAGAACTGAATTGGGATTTTGTGGACTGGTGCCAGCGGAACCACCTGAAGATTAACGAGGGGAAGACCAAGGAGATGGTGGTGGACTTCCGTAAAGGCAGATGCCCTCCTAAACCAGTGGACATCCTGGGGACGGGCATCGAGATTGTGAACACCTATAAGTACCTGGGTTTGCTCCTTAATAATAAGCTGGACTGGGCAGATCACATGGAGGTCCTGTACAGGAAGGGCCACAGCAGGCTCTACCTGCTTAGGAGGCTGAGAGCCTTTGGAATTCGGGGGGCACTTCTTAGGACTTTCTTCAACTCGGTAGTGGCATCAGCCATCTTCTTCGGAGTGGCCTGCTGGGGGAGCAGTATATCAACCAGGGACAGAAAGAAACTTGACAAGCTGATTAGAAGGGCCAGCTCTGTCCTGGGGAGCCCCCTGGACCCAGTGCAGGTGGTGGGTGACAGAAGGATACTGTCCGTGGTGAGTTCTATGTGGGAGAATAACTCCCATCCCATGCATGAGACTGTGATAGCGCTGGGCAGTACTGTCAGTGACCGACTGCTCCACCCTAAGTGTGAGAAGGAGCACTATCGGAAGTCTTTCCTCCCCACCTCGGTTAGGCTGTACAACCAACACCGACCTAAGAGGAGATCAGTCCATACAGAGAACTGAAATATCTCTCTGCCTGTTAAATCCCCCCCCCCTCCTCTGCTACCTCCTATCTGTCTGTCTACTGTCAGTGTAATGCCTCTCACCTTGGAACATTCCTGTTCATGTTGTATTTGTATTTGCTTATCTTTGCTGCTGTAACACACTGAATTTCCCCATTGTGGGACTATTAAAGGACTATTATTATTATTATTATTATTATTATTATTAGACCTGTGTTCAGGATTTGTGGCTGTATTGCAGTATGTATAGTATGGCTGCATTACGTTCATCTGAATAAACCCTAGGAAATATGCTATATGTGAACATGGCTTAAGACTGGGCCAAAGACAGTTGCCTTATGTGCAATTGTAGTACATGGCTAGATATGAAATTCCCATTCACACATTGCAATTGTATCAGTCTGCTGGATTTTCTTTTGCAAAAGCAAGCAGCAGTGTGTGCATATATTCAGGAAGGTGGGTGGTAGAAGAGATGCTAAGTACAGCACTGTTGTATATGTGCTACACCCCACTTGACAAGATTCTGCACTACTAGACCTTGTGTCTGACATTGCATTAGGGCTATTGAATGGAGCAGGCATAAACAGCCCATTGTTCTCTAACTCAATAACTAAAAGCTGCTCTTCATAACTAAAAAAAATATTATATATATGGAAAAAAACCATAGGCCATAGTAATGACCCTGCGAGGCCACATCCAAGTTACAAGCCAGTATCAAGTGCTCCGCTGCTATTTGTAGACAATAGACTTTAGAAGTCCTTGAACATATGAGTGTGCTGATAGATGTGCTTATATGCTTTTTAGATTGTATATTATTTGATTATATATTATAAATGTGTCTTGGCATCATTGGGTATGATAGTAATTGTATGCAGAGTCTGTGCAGGTGCACTATGAGGTATACACAGAATTTTCAGTCCACCTAACCATCACTCTCCCCTTGGCTGCTGTTCATCTGCCTCCAAATCTCAGCCCACCTTCCCTGCTCCCCCAACCACCCCCTACCTATTACGTTTGCTAACATGCCCTGGTCTCATACACGTACAGCTGCTCTCTTACCGCACTGGATTTTGATTATGATGATGAGCATTACCATCATCATCACCATCATCATCACCATCAAAGTTCTGGCACAACAGGAGATCGGCAATGCTTGTAGATAATCAGGAAGGGGCAGACGGTCAGACTATTAGTGTGCACTGATTACCTTCCTGCTCCCTACCTGATCCCCTAAGAATACCGCTGCACTACTACCCTGCTGCTGAGACTTTGATGATGATGATGATGATGACTTATCAAGCGCATCTCATACAAGTGCGTCTAAGTACATCTCTTACAAGCACCACTGCTCTTCTGTTGTGCAGGAAATTTGTAGGAGATCTGCAGCCTATAGATATGGGATGGCCCGCCTGTTTCTTGTTGGGCTGAAATTGTTCGGTCCAAAATGGAACTGCTATTATTATATTCTGGGGACTCTTCAAACCCCAGAGAATAATAAACAGGGCCCTAGGGGAGGTGAGTAACCATAACAAACAGTATCACTCAACTCTCCTGGGCTCTGCTGCGGCGTCCTTTTTGGGAAACTACCAGACTCTTGACATCAGCAGCTGCTGGGGACCACTGACCTTAAGGATGTCTATTTGCCACATGTGACTGCTGAGGTCTTTGATTTGTCCCCATCATTCAGGAGGTCAGAAGAGAATGCCGACAGACCGCCCGACACTGCAATGGAGTCCAGGAGAAGTGTTTACTCACCTCCCCTGGGCTTCCACTTATTATACTCTGGGATCTGAAGAGACCCCAGAGTATAATAGTGGTTCCTGGGTGAGCTCCCCAAATTTTGGGTTCATCCAAACCTGAAATTTTTGGAAAATTTGTAACAAACCCTGCTTGTTACAAACCAGTTTGCTCATCTGTAGTGTCACCTGTGAGAGTTGCAGTTCCTACAATGTTATTTCCATCTTTAGACCATTGGAGAATGCTATACCGTAGTCACTGGGTACCGGTGCATGAGCTCAGTCTTTTCTTTTCTAAATCCCTGCAGGTTGTATTGATCGAGTCCAACTCCCAGACAATCCCGTTTAAACATAGGGGAAATGTATAAAATTTTGCATGCAATTTCCTGGCCCAAAAAGTCCAATACCACATTGGCCAAGATTGATTATGCCTTGTACATCAGTTTTCAATTTCATTGCACAAAAAATGGCGATTTTTTTTAAACTCTGTGCTGCCTCTGACACTTTCCCAAAAAGGGGGCATGGTGAGGGCATGCAGGGGGCGAGACCATCAACCCCACCAGATTTATCATCATTTACGCCAGAAATCTTGCATAAATGATGCTGGAAATATATGCCAGCTACGATCTGGCATACATTTCCCACTAGGTGCTCACCACTTATGAGGAGGTGTGTGCCTCATCATATACGAGGTGTACACTCCGCCGGCTATGGGGCTAAGAAAACTGGCATGAGTGATGCCAGTCTTCATAAATCTGCCCCACTGTCCTTTTTCAGCCGCACTTGCCACTTTTATAAAAAGTTGCCAAAGCAGTGCAAGGATGAAGACAAGCTAGACCAACTGAGATGCACCACAATTATTAAGAGGTTGCAGCCACGTCTCTTGCCACATCTCTTGCCACGTCTCATCTTATTAAACTCTGTTCCCATTGTAGTATCTTGTATTTTTATTATTCTGCAGTTTCATGTAAATGGTTTGGTAGGACAATATTAGCCTTACATGGATGGTTAATAGCTCAGTCACTAGTTATGTAAATGCCTCTTGAGATACCGTCTTCTTCTGTAGTAGAGTTATGCTCATCTTACATTGCCTGACGTCTCTCTACCTTTCTCTGATACTCCCTAAAGACAGTCAGTATTCCGATGAGGTTGTAACCATAGCACCTTGCAAGCCAACCAGATCCTTGCTCAATACTGATGAGGCCCTAAAGACTGAAACAGATCTGTCCACAGATGAGTATCTCCAATTAGTTCACCTTTAGTCATGTTCTAAGATTCCTTCAGGAACAAGACATTGACTTATAGATCAGCCATGTACAGTAATTGGCACTCTAGAAGTAATGTTTGTCCTTTTGGAGGACAGTTATCTACATATATATACCTGACATCATCCTCAATGCTGAATATACGTAAGTTTTACAGCAAGACGTACGCTCCAGTCTCTCAATTATACCAACCAATCCAGATGATACACACATGGACAAATCATTTTGCTGATTTTCCTCTCCAGTTTGCCAGAAGTAAACCTCAAACTATTAAATACATCTTATCAATGTATCCAATGGTAGGGGAAGCACATATTAAATCACAAAATGGCATAACTTGGATTGGGCAAGTGCAGAAAAAAAGCTGCAAAGTAAGAATGCTTTCAAAAATAGAAGTGTTAATAGTTTATTTGTCAATTAACAAAATTACCTTAATGAACAAAAGAGAAATCTAAATCCCATCAATATTTGGTGTGACCTTTACCCTTTGCCTTCCATCAACTTCTACAGTTTTTGAAGGAACTCAGCAGGGAGGTTGCTCCCACCATCTTGGAGAACTAAGCACAGATCTTCTGTGAATGTAGGCTTGCTCCAATCCTTCTGTCTCTGCATGTTACCCCAGACAGACTGGATGATGGTGAGATCAGGACTCTGTGGGGGCCGTATCATCACTTCCAGGACTCCTCCTCCAAAGGGAAAAGGTCACATCAAATATTGATGGGTTTACATTTCTGTTTTGTTCATTCACTTCATTTTGTTCATTGACAAAAATAAACTATTAACACTTCTATTTTTAAATAATTCTTAGTTTCCAGCATTTTTTCATACCTGCCTAAAACTTTGGCACAATAATCTACAGTTGTAGAATATTGACAAATACATTGAGATTATGTAAAGACTCATTATTTACAATGTTGACACTTGTTTTTCAAGACTTCCACAATTCACCCTAGCATGCTGGATCTCAGCTTCTGGGCCAAATCCTGACTGATGACTACCCATTCTTGTCTAACCAGTGTTTGGAGTTTATCACAATTTCTGTCTTTGTCTGTCTGCTGTTTGAGGATTAACAGGTTCTGAATGGGATTGGGATATGAGTAGTTTCCTCTCCATGGACCTACAGTAAAATTTCAATGTTTGTTCTCCAAGCCACTTAGTTATCACCATGAATGCGGAAGGGAGCATCACCAGTGAGAGCAGGAATGATCTTGCTGCCTTGCGGAAACACCGGGTGAAGATTGTTGCAACGTTGTGTAATCTATAACTTATTTTGTATTTCTACAATCAAGCTCAGTAAGGTTTTGGTTCCGGTGTATGAGAATCTGGCGGTTTTTCTTCTGACATGATGATATCATTCCTTTACAGTCCTGTGGTGGACACAACCAGTAGGCATCTGGCTGGTGTAGCTATTATATTGCATAACTATTGCCACATAATCCTCAAGAGGTACTAAGCATATTTTTGCCCTCCCTTACAGACTTGCATTGTGCTAAACTTACTGTGCACCCATATGTGATCACAAACCCTTAAAGCCCAAGTGTACTGTGAGAAGGTGACAGGTAAAGTTCTGGAAGGTCGCTATATCTCCCCCAGATTCCTCACTTATGTATGGTAAGTGAGGTTGCAACACGGATATCTGTAACAAAACCGCAGCTGTGAGAAGGCCTTTTCTATTAACCACTTCTTGTCCTACTAGAGAGGGGCCTTCAGTCACAGGTGGGAACTGGGCCTCATTAAAGGCCTATAAAAGATTTTCAAGACCTCAGTCCTGGGGGAGAGGAGGAGGTTCTGTCCTAAGACCCTGACAACTGGTGAGAGACCAGTGTGAACTTTTTGCTTGTGTTTTTGCCCTGTGTGTTGACCGTGTGGCTGAAGCAAGCCACACGTATAGTTAGGGCCTCTTTGTTTAGATAATAGCTCAGACGAGCAGGATTTCTGTTATTTTTTGCCTGACTGTTAAAGCTTATTTTGTTTTGCCGTTTTGGAAAATAAACGTACAGGGTACAACCTGTTTACACCTGGCCTTTTTGTGTCTGTCTCTGACTGTCTGGGTCCGCTGCTGCTACCACCAAGCCAATCCTCCCACAGTACATACATTCTAACATATGCATTTCACTACATTGTACACGTATATGTGTCCCACTGGTAGCCGGTAACAAAGCACATGTAAGGAAATTATACATTTTCAATAGCTTCAACCATCTTACAGGTAGAATCCACCTAACATGTTATTAGGTATACCCCTGAGATACTTTTCGATATTTTGGACAAAATACAAAAGACATCAACTCTTGTCTAGGATTGCCATTTTCCTGTGAGCACAAATCTTAGATGATCTTTATTTACCTATTAATATACTGGTTTAGTACATTACGCTACAGCAACATTTTGCACTTCTGCATTGGCACTTTAATGCTGAAGCCACACGTGGAAATTTTTAGCTATTCCAGAAACACAGCAGAGAAAAACACTGAGCAAAGTGAATGAGATTTTGTTTAATCTCTCATTTTTAAGCACCTTTTAGCCACGTTTCGCGCTGAGTTGCCTTAGCCTAAGAGTGTGTTTGCACACAGTAGATCCATTACAAAAATTTGTATAACTGAAAATCCATTCAATACATGTGAATGTGTTTGTAGTCGCAATATGTGAACACACCCTTATGTGTATTGCAATTGACTGCAAGGCTATTGGCCCCAGTGTAGTGCACAAACACCTAAGTGGCCCATTCACCCAATACAGATGATAGAGAGGCAGAGTGAGATAGATAGATAGATAGATAGATAGATAGATAGATAGATAGATAGATAGATAGATAGATCTATTAAGGCTCCATGCACACGACCATATGCTCTTCATGGCTAGGACACTGAGCCATTATTTTCTATTGCCCCATACACATGGCTGCGTGTTATCATGAGTCTGTGTAGGGGGTCATGAGCCCGGGGTAAAACTCAGGATAGATCCTATTCCTGTCCATTTTGCAGCCTGGGCTCACTGAAGGAAATCAATGGGTCTATGGAGGTACAAGTGGCACATGGACATCATGCCCATCAACATGCCCATTAACCATGGATCCGGAACATGTTCCCTAACCCTGCACAGCCAGTTTGTGATGCTATGTAAGGTGCTGACAAATCCTAGTTCAGACAACACAAACAAAATAAGGGACTTCCACGGGGATACATTATGATGTATATAAAAATAAAATTTATGTCAGCGATGACTGGAAGCACTGTACAATGAATCAATATGTTTCAGGAGCATCGACTTGGTCTGTTCCATTTCTCAAGCATGGTTTTGTGAAATATACGATGGTAATATTGATGCAGATATGACATGCATGTAGAAGCTTACCGCAGATCCTGCAGATAGGAGTCCTGATCGCCTTTGTCTTGCTAATGGCTTTCAGTGTCACAATTCAATATTTAAATTCCATTACCCGATAGATGTAAATGTCCCGAGAGTGCAAAACACCACGTAATGGAAATCACTGAAGGAACTTAATAATGTTGAACAAAAATCCAATTCAGCAGTGGAAAAGCCTGTCCATTGTGAAGTATCAATTTCGCCAAGAGATGGTTGCAGCAGTTTTGAAAAGGATTATCCCTTAAGACGTCTGCTAATTCTCTTGTACATTGCCGTATTCTTGGACTCCGTACACAGTATATTAAAAGGGGTAATATTAGTTAAACTGAGAATACAGAATATACATCGTTCGGTTATGCTATAGCGTGGAGAAATGTTGCAAAGAATGATTTAAAAAAAAATAGAAGTTTTTTTTGTCAATTAACAAAATGAAGTAAATGAAGAAAAGAGAAATCAAATCCCAGCAATAATTGGTGTGACCTTTGGAGAAAGAGTCCTGATCTCAACATCATCCAGTCTGTCTGGGATTACATGAAGAAACAGAAGGATTGGAGCAAGCCTACAGCAACAGAAGATCTGTGCTTAGTTCTCCAAGATGGCGGGAACAACCTCCCTGCTGAGATCCTTCAAAAACTGTCTGTAAGTGTACTGAGAAGTGATGGAAGGCAAAGGGTAAAGGTCACACCAAATATTGATGGGATTAGATTTCACTTCATTTTGTTAATTGACAAAAATAAACTATTAACTCTTCTATTTCTGAAAGCATTCTTACTTTGTAGCATTTTTCCCGCACCTGCTGAAAACGTTTGCAGAATACTGTATGTGAAAAAATATCAGTACATATAAAATGAATGCAAAACACATGCATACAACCCGACCCTAGGCTGGCCCTTACATTTTCAGGCACCTATATTATCAAATCCGTAAATTGCCAGATCAGCCAAAAAAACCAAAAAATTCCGACTCCCAACCAAATCCCAATGTACATACCGTTTTGCACTTTCTCAGTCCTCTTCCTTTCAGGGCACCATTGACCAATGTCAGGATGATGTATGATTTACCAATACTATGTAAACAGTCTAGTAATGTGCAAATTTATAACAGTCTCTGATAGACGATAATTTGTGTAAGGGTCAAGCAGAGATAGTACATTTACCAGTATGTAGTTTTAGGCTGAAGCTCCATGTTGCGGAAACGCAGCTTTTTTGTTGCATATTTTGCTGCGTTTTTTGAGCCAAAGCCAGGACTAGATTGAGCAGAAAGGATAAGTATATCTTCCCTATATATTTCCCATTCCTTTTGTAGCCATTCTTGGCTTTGGCTCAAAAAACCTCAGCAAAATTTGCTACAAAAAAGCTGCTTTTCCACAACATGGGGCCTCAGCCTCAAGCTGCAAACCTCTCTTTGCTTTATTCTGGGTAGGCTCTAGCTTCAGGTCCTGGCTAAAACTCAAGCCTCTCTCTCTACAGATGTCTCTCATGTCTCTAGGCTGAACTTGCCTGTAATTCCTGAGTTGCCTACTCTGGACTGGTCTTTCCCTGTCTGATCTCTGTCCCATCTGATCTTACTCTTTGCCTGAACTACCTTGTCTCCTGCTACTCAGGTTGAAGCTTGTACAGGACTGGTCAGCTCCCTGTCATTCTGCTTCCCCCCAAATCTGCTGTAGCCATCTGGTATCTCACCTTGCTTCTTATCTGCTGTCACCACTTTGTGCCAGGCTTTCATGTCTCACAGCAGTGTCCAGGACCACAACACCATACTGACTGCTTGTAACCATGCCCAACAACTACGAGACTGGCAGGGATACAAGCCCTTATATCTCCTCCTGGCACGAAATTCATTAAATCCGCTTTTATGGGTGACACTGTGTCTAGCGCCCCTGAATCCCTACATGAACTTGGCTGACTTACCGTCTCTGCATGGCCTAGAGTCCTCCATTTAAATCTCCATCTGCAGCCAAACTCTGCAATTTAAAGGCACGGTATTAAATGTACAAACATGGTGCACACATTTTTAGAGGCACATTATGCATCAAATCAAAACATCCTAATCTACTTCCTCTTTTTGCATTTCCCAAATAATGCTGTTCATACACTTAAAAGGGCTCTCTCGGGAGTGATTCACCACTTACTTTCTCCAGGCTTCACTGTTAGATAAATTACAAGTTTCTGGGCTAGTTCTAACCCTGGGTCACATGATCGTAACCAGCACCTGATTGGAACATGCTAGTAACATGTACTATGAGAGTTGGCCACGCCCCATAGTACAGGCAAGGAACATGGGAGAGGAGGGAGCAACTCAGGAGCCAGGTGCTGGTTCTGATCAGGTGACCCAGGGTTAGAACCAGCTTGGAAATCCATAGTTCAACCAACAAAGTACCACAGAGAGAATAAGTGGTGAAAAGCTCCCTGGAGAACCCCTTTATTAGCTGTAAGCTGAATGCTTGTTTGGCCAGCTATTCTACCTGAGTCCCCCATATACATGCAAGCTCTGCTCTGCAATGCATGCATGTGTTCTCGATGGGGAGAAAGAAGTAAGCTGCTGTCTGACACTTATCTCCTTTGAGAACATAAGGATTGGTTGTTGAAATTCACAATGCCTAATTCCTGGCATGCATCACACACATGAAATAGTTGGCCAGTCCCCCCAGTTATCAGGTTACTGCTATTTGAATGGGCACCTTAAGACTGGACAACTCCTCAAATAAATGGGGTTTTCCTTGATTATTTTTTCTTTATGATTTATTGTTAGGATAGGCCATCAATATCTGATCATGGGGGGGGAGAGACAGACAAATGCCCCCCACTGGTTACTATACAGTGTACAGAGCTAGAAGAAGATGGTTCCATGCATTGCTATTAGTTAAGTCACGATATTACAGCTCAGCTCCCATTCAGTTCAAGCAGAGCTGCAATAACGCCATGCAGCCAGTAGACAGTGGTTAGAGCCATCTTCTTCAAGCTCCGTATACTGTATAATTCCAAGCCTGCCAACAGTCCCAAAGTGTTGCTTAATTCAGGGGTCAGGTGTTAGCCTACCCCAACGATCAAATATTGATGGCCTATCCTAACAATAGACCATAAAAAATTCCCAGACAACCCCTTTAAACAGTGACCATGTTAAAAAAAGCGAGTTTTATCTCTATTGCATAAATTATTACACTTTCACCCCTGTGGTCACTAGTGTGCTGGCGCCTCGTCCATAGTCATAAGATCTGACAATACGTAAATAAATGGCCGGGCAGTGGAAGCAAAATTAAAATCAATGAACATTGGCTGACAATGACTTAGTTTTTCCTCCTGATAGCTGTGAACCGTGAAGTCTCCCTAATGTGGATTCACCTAATGAATATTCTATTACATTTTTATCACCCCATCAGGACCTGTGGGCATGTGACAGGTGGAATTTATGTGTGAGCGACAATCTGTTTTATGACTGGTGGATGAAACTGTGACATAGAGTCATATTGAGCTGCTGCGCGCTGGAGAGACAGTAGCTGCAGGCCCTGTAAGCGTGACATTGATAAGCTGCTCCTGCAGTCAGGAGGGAGTAATTTGATCACTACTGGATGACATAAGACCTGAAATAAGTTCACGCATGTCTCTCTTGGCGAAATGAGGAAAGAGAAATGTTGTCTTCTCTTCATTTGCTCTGAGTTAGCAATTTTCAGCAACATTGGTAATAGTCTGTATACACGCAAGTGCACAGCAACATGGATTTTTTAGTTTTGGACACATACATACATTGAATGTACTTTAAAGGGGTTGACCCATCAGGACACCCCCTTTGCATATGAGCCAGGGGAAAGGAACCACTAACAAGCTGCAGCTCTCATTAATGACCTCCATTAATTGAATGACACCATGTAATACTAAATTTAGCCAGTGGTGGGCGCTGCAGGAAAAATGAGTAGCAAACAGCAATTTTACGTGATAAATCAGTTGCGGCAATCGGCTGATTGCTCCATTAACTCTCAGGTTAAAAGGGTTGTCTGTTATAGGGCAATCCAGTGATCAGAGTCAAAATTGCAGGATATATTACTTTTTAAATAAAGATAATGACATCGAAAATTTTAAAACAAATATCAGAAAATCTTATAAAATATGATTAACTTAAAAATTTGGTTTAAAAAATAGGTAATTTTCTAGGGACACATTGCCTTTTAGTTTTGTATATTTTTCTTTGAATATCATTTCTTTATAAAATCACTATTAAAGACATTAGAATTGTTTGAAAATTTTACAGTGTCAAATATTCTGTGTAATATTTAAAGGATTTGTTTGCATTGGGCTATCACAACTTGTTAGAAGGGCCCCATCTTAATAACCAGATAACAAAGTATCCTCCTATCAGATATTATATGCAGGGATGCCTGGCATTATGTGTTTCATTTTTCTGCAGCGCCACCACGGGGAAAATTAAGCATTGCACAATGCCCATTCAAATTACTGGGTTATCTGTGGTTACTGGGTGAGAGACACTCTTTGTAGCCACTTTTCATTCTGGTCAAGAGATAAGGATTGTAGCCAAACCACAGCGTTTACGCCACATGGGGCCCCGACCTTAAAGTGTCCTGTAAAGAAGGGTGAATATGGACACTCTGCCCCACTTGTTAAAGAGGTTTTCCTGCCTGTGAAGAATATCGCCTCGCCCAGCCGCCTGGCACGCCTGCGATCAACCTTCTTTCTTAACCTCCCACTCACACACCGTGAGTAGACCGGGTCATAGGATAGAATGAAACGAGCGGTATAAATTTTATGTATTTATTAACCCAAGTGGGTCGGTACTAATTAATAGCATATACAGAAATATGCAATATTAATACGATCAAGCATAAACATACAAGCAAAAGAGCAATGATACGGCACATAAAAAATAAAAAGGGAAATAAAAGATAGAGAAAATATCTCAGCCAAGTCTCTTAGCTGTCTCTCTGTCAGCTTCCACACAAAGACTAAGACCAACTCACTCTAGGATAACAGTGTGAAGACCCTTGTCCAGCCCCACCCTTCACCCCCCCCAGCCAGCCCTCTCCTCAAGGAAAGAGGAATCTATGCTGGTTAGAAGGAAAGATGGGTGCCTGGGTTAGTTGTAGGTCATTAGCCCACCCTCCCCCCTTTGGACATCTGGGATATCACACTGACGGGCCAGACAGGCCCTCTCTCCATGGTATGCACATAAAACCATTGGAGCGAATTGACCACCAATGTAAACACAGCTTTACACTCCTACAGATATGTGACTGATACGAATGAGGAATGATACATGTCCAAGAAAGATACATAAATTGAGGGTCTCATCATCACACCTCCCCCTTTTAGAGCGTGTCGGGAGGAAGGAGGAGCCTCCGTTCCTCTTCCACCCGCACCTCCGCAGCCTCACCCCGCCGTGACAGGCCATCAGCATTGCCATGGGCCTGGCCAGGCTTGTGCTGGATGTCATAGTTGTATTGCTGCAGCACCAGGCTCCAACGTAACAACCGTCCATTCTGACCTGCAACACGTTTGATCCAGATCAGAGGGTTGTGATCTGTCACCACGGTGAAATGGCGCCCATACAAGTAAGGCTGCAGATGCTGCAAGGCCCAAACAATTGCTAGGCATTCCTTCTCCACTGTGGCGTAGGCCACCTCCCGCGGCAGTAGCTTTCGGCTGAGGTACTGCACCGGGTGCTCTTGCCCCGCTGAGTCATGCTGGCTCAGTACGGCACCGAGTCCGTAAGTGCTGGCGTCTGTCTGTAGCACAAGCGGACGTGACTCATCGTACGCCTGAAGTACAGGTGGACTCGTACAGTCCGAAAGGGGTGATAAAGGCCGATCGCTCCTGTGCCTGGGGGGACAGGGGGGATCTGCCAGTATCCCCGACTCAAGTCCATGATGGACAGGTACTGGGCCTTACCTAACCGGTCAAGCAGGGCATAGGGTACGCGTCGTCGACTGTAACCGCATTAAGTTCCCTGTAGTCTACACAGAACTGGGTGGTCCGGTCCTTTTTGGCCACAGTTGAAACCCATGCACTGTGAGAGGGCTGAATCACCCCCAGGTCCAGCATCTCATCAATCTCCTTTCGCATCTGGACCTGTACCTCCGAGGAGACGCGATATGGCAACCGCCGGATAGGGGCATGATTCCCGGTATCCACATGGTGAATGGCCTGGTCAGTTCTCCCGGGCTTAGCGGAGAACAGACCAGGTAGGGAGTGCACAACTTCATCCAACTGGGACAGCTGGGCCTCAGCCAGCAGGTCGTTCACCTGTGCCTTCTTGTTGGACCCATCCTCCTGAAAATGGGCAAGGTCTTCTTCCTCCCCCTCCTCTAGCAGACTGCATACCGGAAAGGCACTAGCTTCCCGGTCATGATGTCCTTCATCATGTTGACATGGAAGACCTTATGCCTGTTCCGGCCTGGATCAACAGTGACCAGGTAGCTGACGCTGTTGACCTGCTGGTGCACGACGTATGGACCGGTCCATTTCGCCTGAAGCTTGTCCTGGGACTCAGGGACTAGGACCCATACTTTCTGCACCGGCTGGTATGTTCTCTCACGGGCATTCTGATCATACCAGCGCTTCTGGTCAGCCTGAGCGTGGACCATGTTGTCATGCACCAGCTGCGCCATAGCCTGCATTTGGTCACGGAATCGCAGGACATACTCCATGACTGGCACACCTTTCTCCTTCCCAGGACTCTTTCACAAGGGTTAGGGGCCCACGTACACATCTCTAGTACAAGAGCTCAAAGGGGGAGAACCCCGTTGAGGCTTGAGGCACCTCCCGGTAAGCGAACAGCAGGTGCGGGAGATAAGGCTCCCAGTCGCGCCCGTGGGACTCGACCAACATCCTGAGCATCTGCTTCAGGGTGCCATTGAACCGTTCACACAGGCCATTGGTCTGTGGGTGATACGGGCTGGACACCAGATGTTGCACCTCTGTTATCTTACACAGGCCTTGCATCAAGGCAGACATGAACTGGGTACCTTGGTCTGTGAGCATCTCTTTGGGAAATCCAACACGGGAGAAGATGCCTACCAGAGCCTTGGCCACTACATCAGCCCGGGTGGAAGACAGAGCGACAGGTTCCGGGTACCTAGTAGCGTAGTCTACTACCGTTAATATGAAACGTTTCCCGGTGCGACTGGGAATGGACAGGGGTCCAATGAGATCCACAGCCACCCGCTGGAAAGGTTCGGTTATGATGGGCATAGGTATCATTGGGGCTTTTGAGCCTTGCCCCGCCTTGCCCATCCTCTGACAAGTGTCACATGAACGGCAGTATTTAGCTACATCTGTCCCCATTTTAGGCCAGTAGAATAAGTGGCTGAGGCGAGCCTTGGTCTTAGCGATCCCCAGGTGGCCTGCCAGTGGAATATTATGAGCAATCCGCAACAACTCCACCCGATAGGGTTGGGGTACCACCAAATGTTTCTCCCTAAGCCGACTTTCTTTTCCCTTTGTGGGGATCGTTTCCCGGTACAACCTCCCTTGCTCCCAGTACACGTGGTCCTTGTCCGACTCCAAGGGAGGTTGATCGGCACGCTCCTTCAATGCGCCCAGACTGCAGTCAGCTTGGACAGCCTCCCTGAACTCCTGACTGGAACCAGACAGAAGAGATGTGCATGTCACATACCTGCCGTGCTCCTCCGGCTCCAGTGTGGGGAGGCTAGTCATGGTGGTCTCAGTGCCATCTCCGGGTGACAGAGGGAACGGCTCAGGGGTCGGAGCGCCTTCCACCCCTCTAGCACTCTGGCTGTGGGTTACCACCGCAACACCAGCAGTCAGTTCCACATCCGGATCGGCCCTGAGATCCCCGTGATCTACCTGACCACCTGGCACATTGTCATCAGTTGGGGTTGCCCCCAGCATCTCGGAAGAGCTACCCTGTAAATCTGCAAGGCAAGAATTAGCAATTACATTGACATTGCATTCATTCATTGATTCACAGTGAACTGCATGGGTGAATGGCTCAGCCAGGGTCACACTGAGGGGACTATCAGCACCCGCAGATGTGGGTGGGGCTACAGCCAGGTCAGCATTCCACAATGCCTCATTCACATGCTCACTGATTACTTTAGCTGGGCACACAGCAAGGGGAGACAAAAGGCTGACCCCTCCCTCTGCCTGTGTCTGTGTGACAGTCTTCAACACCACATTAAAATCATCCTTCAGTACAGACATTTTGTCACAGCGAGGTGGGGCTACTCCCACCCCATATTGGGACACCAAGGGCCTCAAATCTCTTCCCAATAGTACATTGGCAGGCAGATTAGACATTAGCCCCATATCACGCATTCCTTTTCCCGCACCCCAGTCCAAATGGACGCAAGCCATGGGCACAGTTAAGCATTCTTGTCCAATACCCCTCAGGGTCAGAGTTTTTCCAGGGATAATACTGTCCGCAGGGACCAAGTCAGGTTGCACCAGAGTAACATCCGTCCCAGTGTCCCGAAATCCCATGACCACTTTATCCCCCACAATGACCTGTTGACGGTTGGCATTGGATTGCAACCCCTCCCTCCCCACCAAGTATACAGATGAGCCAGCTGCCGTGGCTGGGGAAACAGGGGGGTTCTTAGAGCGGTTGGGGCACTCCGCCTTGAAATGTCCTGGCTGGTTACAGGCATGACACCGCCGGGCCTCTCCTTGGGACTTGGAGGGGGTCCCCGGGGTGCCCAGAGTTCTTGGGACAGGGGAAGTAGAGGGGGCACCCGGGACAGAGTTTGTCTTACCCCACTTGGAGACTGCAGGCTGTGGTGAACTCCAGCTTTGCCCCTCCTTCCAGCTTGAGGGTCTCTGCAGGGTGGCTCCTCTCTTGGTCCCTTGCTCCCTGGTGGACACATAGTCGTCAGCAATCTCTGCAGCCTTGTCTGCTGTCTTGGGTTTCCGATCACACACGAACTGGCGGACCTCCAGAGGGCACACCTGGAGAAATTGTTCCTTTATCATATTGTCCCCAAGTTCCTCAAACGTGGTGACAGTAAGTCCCTTGATCCACTGCCAGAATGTAGCCTGTAAGTGGTGCAGAACATCCGCATAGCTCTCTGTGGGATCCCGCTGTATATTCCGGAACTTTTTGCGGTACACCTCCGGCGTGAGCCGGTATCTCCGGATCAGCGCCGCTTTGATGGTCTCATAGTCCGCGTCCTCGGGTAAGTTCGTGGAAACATCCAGGCCTTTCCACTTCAGCCGGGGAGACAGGTAACGGGCCCATTCTGTCTGGGGAATATGATGCTGCTTACACACCCTCTCAAATCCCCACAAGAACGAGTCCAAGTCCCCGTTATCTTCCAAGATTGGAAAGTCCTCAGATCGGATCTTTAGTGCTTGGGCTCCTGGAGTTTGTGCAGGAGAAGGTTGCACCTGCCGGGGAAGTTCCAGCTTTTTTAGCTGAAGCTGATGCTCCCTCTCCGCTTGGCGTTCACGGGCCTCTCGCTCAGCCTCTCTCTCAGCCCGACACTCTGCAGCAGCGGCCTCTCTCTCCACCTGGCGCTCTGCAGCTTCTCGCTCCGCCCGGCGCTCTGCAGCAGCGGCGTCTCTCTCTGCCCAGCGCTCTGCAGCAGCAGCAGTTTGGTACTGGTGAATCACCTGCAGACGGGTGTCAGAGTCACCGGCGTCTATCTGCTGTAAGGCAATTTGCAAGTATAAGTCCGTTACCCCCACAGAACTGGGGCTACTGGTCCCTCCAGGCACAGTTACCTCTGAGGTCCGGGCACCTGCTGAACCATCTGGCATGGTGATGTTTTCTTGTGCCAGCCCCTCAGGACTTTGCTCCTCGTCCTGCCCGGCTGCAGCACCTTCCATATCAGCCATCTGCTCAGCGTTTGTATCAGTCAGTTGCTGACGTCCCCTGGCTCTACTTCTCAGAGACCGAGACATCCACTGGAAGCCGTTGCCAAATAAAAGATAGGACAGAAAAAAGAAGAAGGGAGGGAACAGTACTGTACCAAACTTTCACCGTATTTTAAGCCTGATCTCATACCGCGCTCGTTCCATAGGATTGCCACAATCCTCAGTGTCTGCGTGATACCACACCCACACACTGTTATCCTAAGATCCCACAACGCTGCCACCACTGTGAAGAATATCGCCTCGCCCAGCCGCCTGGCACGCCTGCGATCAACCTTCTTTCTTAACCTCCCACTCACACACCGTGAGTAGACCGGGTCATAGGATAGAATGAAACGAGCGGTATAAATTTTATGTATTTAATAACCCAAGTGGGTCAGTACTAATTAATAGCATATACAGAAATATGCAATATTAATACGATCAAGCATAAACATACAAGCAAAAGAGCAATGATACGGCACATAAAAAATAAAAAGGGAAATAAAAGATAGAGAAAATACCTCAGCTAAGTCTCTTAGCTGTCTCTCGGTCAGCTTCCACACAAAGACTAAGACCAACTCACTCTAGGATAACAGTGTGAAGACCCTTGTCCAGCCCCACCCTTCACCCCCCCCCCCCGCCAGCCCTCTCCTCAAGGAAAGAGGAATTTATGCTGGTTAGAAGGAAAGATGGGTGCCTGGGTTAGTTGTAGGTCATTAGCCCACCCTCCCCCCTTTGGACATCTGGGATATCACACTGACGGGCCAGACAGGCCCTCTCTCCATGGTATGCACATAAAACCATTGGAGCGAATTGACCACCAATGTAAACATAGCTTTACACTCCCTACAGATATGTGACTGATACGAATGAGGAATGATACATGTCCAAGAAAGATACATAAATTGAGGGTCTCATCATCACACTGCCCCAAATCAATTTTTCATATTGATGACATATCCACACCCAGATCCTGCATAGGTCAGCTGTTCCAGCAGCCTCCGGGGAGCATGTGCAGTATTGCTCCTATACAAGAAATAGGAGCGTTGCAGCAATGTTGTCCACTACATAGCGGTGCTCCAGGGAACTTGTAGGGCCGGTCCTATTACTTGATTAGGATTGGTGCTGCATGCGTTGCCTGTCCTCTAGCAGCTTCTGGTACCCGATACACCCACAGATCACATACTAGTAACCTATCTTGTGGATAGATCATCAGTATGAAAGTCAATTTGGGGCTAGTAAACCTTTAATGTGCCGCTCCACAGTTAATGTCTGTGTTTCAGCCCAGCATCCAATACTTTTCTCTTACCTTGTTGTGTTAGTAATCTATGACTAGCCTGGAGCTTAGTCTGAGACGTTATCTAATGGCCTGCAAGAGCCAAGTGTATTGTGATTAGTAGGAAATCCATCATCACAGTGAAGTGTAAAGGCAACAGGACGCTGAAGCTGAGGTGTAAAGCCTCCATGCAGATAATCATCTGACAGACCTGGAGATTATAAGAGATTTGTTCATGTGATTTTCAATGATTTATCATCTGCACAAGAAAATATTCATCATCAGTGCCTCTCAGCCTGGAAAATTACAGGGTTATTACTAGATACTGAAAATATAGTCAGGAAGGATCAGTAGTAGATTCACATAGACCATTTTTTTTCAATTGATTTTTTAGGAAATCGTTACATGTTTGTGATTCAATTAAAAAATCAACTTTTTAAAGGAATTGTCCACTTTCAAACCAGTATTGAGAGACCAATGTTATTGTTTGTATAATAAAAAGTTCTACAATTTTCCAATATACTTTCTGTATCAATTCTTTATGGTTTTCTAGATCTCTGCTTGCTGTCTGATTACCTCTAGTGGATAAAATTCTGACCATGGTCATGTGATATACAGTGCATGGTCATGTGATGGACTCACATGTGCACAGCTCATTATAGTCTCAGCACAGACATCTGCCTGGTAAGGAGCTGTATACCTGTGTGCTCATCACATGACCATACTGTTTTATTATTGAGGTCAATGCATAAATAGTATTCAGTAAGCTCCTATGTTCCCCCTAGTGGTGGCTGCAGGTAAGTAGCATCTTATTAGTTATCCCTCACCATGAACAGCTAACACAATGGTGACATTGCTGTTTTTTTTATTTCCCCTGCACAAGATAATCAATGAAATATATGTACTCCTAAATGGTGCCATCTAAAAATACAGCTTGTCTGACAAAAAACAAGCTGCCATACATGTTTCCCATTGTATTCTGTTTTATTATTGAATTCAGTGCATAAATAGTATTCAGTAAGCTCCTATGCTCCCCATAATGGTGGCTGTAGGTAACTAGCAACAATGATTTCTGCTGCACCATAAACAGCAAACAAGAACATGCACATACAAATAATGGTGACATTGCTTTTTTTTTCATTTTACATGCAAAAAACATTTTTATACAAACCAACAACATATTATATGCACTCCAAAATGGTGTAATTGAAAAATACAACTTGTCCCACAAAAAAACAAGCTATAATTGATGGAAAAATTGAAATAAAGGTGTAACATCTGGACTTCGATGCCATCCTCTGGCCGCATGCTATGGCGCAGTAGGCGTGTCTGGTTATGATTCCTTGCCTTTGGTTCTTGTAGTACCCTGTCTGAACACTGTCCTAATCCCTCACCTCTGTAATTGATTTTCCACCTCTCACACCTTTGTTTCCCTCTGCTCCTCTAGTAGTTAATCTCAGCCTTGCCTTGTGATTGACAGCCTGTCTACCAATCCAGTCTGGGGCGGGTTCTGGACTGCCTATTTACAGCCCATCAGCCCACACTTGTTTTGCTGGCTATTGTGTCTCTGACCTTGCTAGTGTTCTCTTTGCTATTGTATATAATTACTGACTTCTGACCTTTGGCTTTTCTTGTGACTACTCTTTTGGATTGCAATTTGGTACTACTCTCTGGCTTTAACCCTTGGCTTGCTGACTCCTCTTCTGTGTTGTTCATCTTGTCCGTGTTTTGTGTTGTGTTGTCTAAGAAGGGACTGGTTCCCAGTTGTCCGCTGTCATTTAGGACAGTTGAGGCAAGTCCTCCCAGGGTTCACCAGAAGCACTGGGGAATTGCTCAACTGGCAATTCCCTTACAAAAGGTATGGCTCTAGAAATGTAGCAATGAAAAAACAAAAAAAGAAAATGCTATATTACAGGAGTTAGAAAAATAGAAGCATGTTCCAGGAACTGCCAAAAATCTTAATAATAAAAAATGCTACATGCAACTCTTTTTCCTTTTCTTTTCACTTCATTGTATCTTTCATTCACTTAGAAAAAATATAAAATTTGCAAACTTTGAAACACTTTATGATTATTTTTTACATTCTTGTAGAAATATAATATCTCTAGGCACACAGGAGTATCTAGAAATACATTTAGTGGTATTGAGCATACCAAAGGGTTCGATGCAGCAAAAGCTGTAAGATCCTAGGCTGTACATTGTATAGATTAATACTTAGGTACCAACCGCTAATGAGGACGCACCGCTAATGAGGCGAAGTGAGGCGGCCGCCTCAGGCGGCACTGTCCATCACTGTATAACATGAAATTCCTGGGCCCTTGCAAAATCTTTACCAGGCCCCCCAACTATAATGTATTCTTTATGGTAATGCTCTCTTCATATTGGGATGAGACACCTTATGGTATCGGCCGGCTCTTCTGGGCACAGATGCGACTGCACCTCCTGTACTATCTGAAGTTATGACCCTGTATGTAAGGTCTGTAAATCACACCAAAAAGTGGCCTCCAGAGGTAGTCTCATCAGGGAGACATTGTACCCCTTCTGACATACATCTATGACCTCTCACCTAGCTGGCCAATACCATGCTAAAAAAATTGACTTTCAGGAAAATTTTATTATTGCAATGCTAAGGGGGCTGTAGCACAAACAACACTTACCCCCTATCTGCTAGATAAATATCTGATTTGTGGACGTCTCAACAGGGGAATTAGGTTCCCGATCACACATGTGAGTTGCCTTATCTCTATGAGACTGCCAAAAAGCAGAAGAAAACAGAGCTCAGCTATCTCCTTCAATTCCATAGAAGTGACAAACACAACCGCTTCTCCATTCTTGAAAGTACCATCCATTCTTGGGAATAGTGGGAGTTCTAGCAATCCGTCCCCCACCAATCACATCCCCACACTGTGGATAAGAAATAAGTGCTTGTAGTAAATTTCCTTTAACATATATCTATACACATTTTATGGATATAATGTACATGGCTATATGTACATTGACAAAATCACTGCTTTCTTTAGGTTTGTACATGCTTGCCACTTTTCCAGTTTCGTACTGACATTTCATAGCACGATGTGCTAGCAGGGAAGAAGTTGAGATTGAATAATGGATGCTGTTCTTGCACCACACTGTTTGTATAACATAAGAACAGTACAAACAATGTAATGCAAGTGTAGCATGTTGTTATGAGGATGGATGAGAGGGGAGAGGACTTCAGAAGGAGGGTGACCAGTTGAAAGATGACAAACAAAAATTAAGATTAAAAAATGGGGACAAGGAAGAACAGTTTAAATAGAAATAAACAAATAATTCTTTTAAAATCCATTATAAAATATATATAAAAATATATTTTTAAACTGTTCTCAGAGATTTAAAGGGGTTTTTCATCTCCTTCTTTCAGCATTTTGCCTGCTGTCTCTTCTACTCACTTCCTCTATTCTTCCCCAAGCTGGTGGGTAGACGGGCTTTAACTGATGGACAGGACACTATATAGATATAGAAATTGCCTTTACCATGAGAGATTATTTATTATCATTACTAGAAATCTATAATAATGCGGTACAAATAATACGCACAGTAAATGTATATTGCATTACACAGGTTTGGAGAGAAATTGACATGCTACTTGGACAGAAAATGGACTTGCAGTAAACTCAATATTTACATAGAGAGATAAAAACACTGTCCCAGCCTTTATCAGTAAATTTAATTAGCGGAAGATAACAGCTCCAAGAGCAACCGTGAGCCGAGAATTCAGCCCCCTCCCCTGCAAAGAAGAGTGAGTCACATCATCCATCCTATAATAATGCTAGATAAGGAAAGATATAGGACAGGGACGACAGAAACCATATGTAAAGAATGGGAGGAATAATTTCACATAGCAGGCAAATAAAGCAGCATTGCTAAAAGCAATGTATTTAGTAAAAATCTTAAATTTACATAAGCTAGCAGTATATATAAGATCCATATTATGGGAATACCTTTTTAAATGTTGATGACCTAGCAGATCAGTGGCAACATCCAACATTCCCACAGAGTAACTAAAATTGCAGTCATGTTTGCTGTTCCCGATTCCTAAGGATAGGTGTAACATCTTTGCCCGTTCGGACTTCTGCGCCATCCTCCAGTCGCATGCTACGGCGCAGGAGGCGTGTCCATATATGATCCTCTGCTTCTGTTGTTTTTGCACAGCTGAGTATTTGTTGCAGTGTACTAGTCCAGCCAGTGCTATGAGTTCCTCTGGTTACTAAAGAGTTAACGTTAGTAGCTCTTTGATTGACATCGTTCCTTGCCAATCAAGCTTGGGGAGGATTCTTGTTACCCTTTATATAGTTTCCCAACCCTCTCTTGGTTGCTTGCTATTAGTCTCCTTCACTGTGATAGTGTTATACTGTTTCTCTTATTATCTAGTTCTGACCTTGCTTTTCTCTTTGACTATTCTTCTGGTTCTGATTTTGTACTTCGCTGCCTGATTGGTTCTGACCCTTGGCTCTCTTGATTACCCGTGCCTGTTTGTTTGTCTTATCTGTGTTTTGTGTATTCACTTGTATTATAGGAAGGAACTGTCACCCAGTTGTCCTCTACCGGCTAGGGTAGTTAAGGCAAGTAGGTAGGGACAGGGAGTGGGTCAACCATCAGGACTCACTCATTCCCCTTCCTCCCAGGTTCCAGCAGAAGCTACTGGGAAATTGCTTTATGGGCAATTCCCTAACAATAGGTTATCAATATTCAAATCCTGGAGAAGCATTTTAAAGCTGCTTTATCTTCAACCCTTGTCACCATATATCTAAAACAAGGTTCATCAGACTGTCAAGGGTGGTTCATTTGTGACTATGGTTGGCCAAGAATGCATAAAAGAATGAATAAAGGATTATGATCTGAAAAACCTGACGTGAAATTTTATCTTCCTACTTGCTTAATCCGAACATAATACCTAACAAAGGTTGATTAATACTGAGCAGGGGCTCCTAGGTTGAAATCCTAATATGTCAGAGGGGCCCCAGTTTACCATGTGTTATTTATAGTAGTGAGGTCTATGGACCTCCTCATGCACCAGAACAAGGGCACGGCTGCTACCACTGCACCCAATATAGCTGTGCCCCGGATAATGTGCACTTGACCTGCAAATTAAATAATACCACAAGAGGACAGATATTGTACCAGATGTGTCATGTGTCATCTTGACCAAATCCATGCTATAGATTTATTGTCTGATTTAATGTACTACAACAAACCAAGGTCAGATAGACATATATCTGTCTGTGAGGTCTAATGGAACTTCTGTGTTTTATCTATTTCATGCTAGAGCTTAATATAACTTGGTACAGATTTGCAGAAACACAGCCGGTGCATCACCCCGGAGATCACATCGTATCCAGTCCTGTCATCACTTATGATTTGTGGCTATGTGGTCAGAGAACAAGCAACATACTGTGAAAGAACACCCTGCAGGGCAGACAAGAGAGAAAAGTGAAAAAACACACAGCAAAATGCATATTAGCCATTAATTAGACTTGCCAAAATCTTGTGTTCCCCCCAAATGGATAGTTAGAGAAGTGTTCTTATAGGCCACTGGGTAATAAATTCATTTACATGATCATGTTCTTCATAGGGCCTTCATTTACACATTATCAAACCAAATAAACCATAACACACTGTACAATTTACACATCCACAATATACAGGATTTAAAGGGAGTCTGTCACCAGAACCTAGTATATCACCCAGGCACCACAGATAGATAGGTTAGGGTCACCTGAATCAAATAGTGTTTTCCCCTTGTGAATTGGTGGCTCCATTGCCAAGACATTGCTGTTTTTGACAATATGCAAATGAGCTCTTTGGAGCAATGAGAGTGTTGCATTTCCTCCAAAGAGGTAAATGGCAATGCCCTCATTGGTCCAAAGAACTAATTTGCATATTGACAAAATCAGCGATATCTCAGCAACAGAGGCAGTGATTCACATGGGGAAAACACTGTTTGATTCAGGGGACCCTAAACTATCTATCTGCAGGGCTGGGTAGATATGTCGGGTTCTGGTGACAGACTCCCCTTAATGCATTTACAAAAGGGGGACATTTTAGAATCAAAAGTAGTGACCATCTTGCCAATAGAGGGACACATTGGATGTATTCCAGACACAGGCATGGGTAAATTGGCTTCTTACGAAAAATGGCCCAAGTATGAGATAGGGAAATGAGGGCTCCCACTTGGTGCAGGGCCTAATGTGCATTAGTAAAGAGAGATATTCACTGCATGAAACATCTAATAGTATGAAGAACCATTCCCCAGATAAAGGTGAAAAGGTATAATTACTATGTACAGATTTCTGATCAGTGACCATCCAATGGATTTGCACATCTGATTTACATCTCCATAGAAGAAGTTTTGTTTGCAAACATTCATATGGAACCTGACATGCCCCAATACAGAGACATTACTTCTAAGAAAGAAGATATCTGTAGTATGATGGCATACAAAGACATCACAGAGCGGCACAGGGAGTGTGTACAGGTCTGTATCAGAAAACTCAAGACTGAAATCCTTCTCAGCTTCTAGAAAACAAGACTGACTCATTTTCCGATCTTTTGCTTTACCAGATGTGGTGGTTCTTCAGTGCAAATTTCCACAAGTACATTTCATGATAATGGTGTTTAAAAAAAATCCCATAAATGTGTAGTGGATTTCTCGGAGAGCATATCTACCTTCGCATAATGTGGATTTTCTGCATATTTTTTCTACAGATATCATCATTTGTAATGGATTAGCTGCTAAGTGTAACAAGCAGCAGGTCGCGGACTGACTTCGTCACCTAACCGGTTTGACTTTGGGCCACTCCTAAGGGCGTTGTCTAAGTGGCTTCCCTGGTCTTCACCTTTTAACCCCCATACAGGGATCTGGACTTTGCCGCAGGAAGACCATCCAGTCATTGCCTCTTGGAGTGGTCCCGGTATAGGTCACAGCTGACCTGGGACCAAGAGGTACCAGTGCCAAGCACCAGGGTTCAGGCAAGACAGTGATGAGCTATGGGCCGAGGTCAGGTGCTGGCAAAGTTTGTACAGGTCAGTATTCAGGTAATAGGTCAGGATGGGCAGCAAATACAGGAAATCAGCAGAGCAAGAAGTGAGGTCAGGTAACAATACAGGTCAGGGTCAATACATAGGTAAAGGAACAGTGGATACAGAGAACACCTTAGGCAAGGACATTAGCATACTAGAAACCTTTGCTCAGGTGTCATTCTAAGGGTGTGACAGACATATAAAGGTAGGGATAAGCTGGAACTGGATGGGGACAGAATACCTGGTGTGTGTACTGGCTCTTTAAGAAACAGAAAGGGCCAACGCATGTGTCCTAGGGATAGAGGTTGAAGCAGGAGAGGAGATGAGAGGATACAAATGGCAATGGGTGTAAACAGAAGGCTGTCAATCATTATGTGTGGGCAGGGTAATCAGGACTTCACTACCTCTCCTAGGAGTCCTACAAGGATTTAATCCAAATCCTCCAAATCTCCCTCTATCATATCCTACTCTCAGACACGGCAGAATAAATCACTGGACAGGTTCATTTTAGGTTTGCTCAGTTTATACCTAGCCCAAATCCCCACCTATTCTCTTCAAGATCAACACTTGAGACCCCATTTTCTTCACCCATATTATAAATTAAATTCTGTCCAGTTCTTTTTCAGTTCATCCCTATTTAATAAAAGTAAATAACCCAATTTGAGATTTGTGGCACACTTTGAAGAAAAGTAGACAACATCATAAAAATGTACTTATAGTTAGCGGCTGGACCTAAATCACCAATTATGTGATGTCTACAGTAATGGAACGGAGAAGACAAATAGGTCATAGCTGAGATTATTATTGAACCTAAATGTACTTTTGCGCACCATAATATAAAAGGTTGTTTAAAAGCAGAGGCGTCCACCTGTCCACTTTGCTCCAGATATTGCCTAAACTGAGAAGAAAAATGTGTTTATAGGTGGTGATCACAAATTTATTTATAGTGATGTCAAGCGGAGTGCATCTGGTTTCAGGAAATCGCTTCTATATTATCAGCTAGCAAACGATAAGAAATGTGCAGCCATAGCAAGAAAACTCCTCAGACAGGCTGCAAAACCAACTAGTATTTCAACCCTTTAACCCTTTGATAAAGGAGATATTTGGGCCAAAAGAACCAGACACTGGTAGATTTTAGCATTTTTACTAAAATATATATCGCCTTTGGTTTTAGGAAACGTGTCCTTAAAAGGGTTGTCTGAGATTAAAAAAAACATGGCTGCTCTGTACCTAAAAAAACGCCACACCTGCACACAGGTTGTATGTAGTATTGCAGCTCAGCCCCATTCAATTCATTTGGGCACATTTATTATCATGTCTAAAATCAAAATTGCTTTTGTTGCCCATAGCAACCAATCACAACACAGTTCTCATTTTGAATTTTGCCACTGAAAAATGAAAGCTGTGCTGTGATTGGTTGCCATGGGCAGCAAAGACAGTTTTTCTTTTAGACATGATAAATCTGCCCCATTGAATCTAATAAAAGCAGCCATATTTTTCCTAATTCTGGACAACCCCGCTATGTTCAACTTTGCATCTTTCTTAAACATCTAAAACAAAATATTAAAGGGGTGCAACTCCACCCCAAGCTCCAGTGCACTCATATGAGCGGTGCTCCATTCACTGCTATGGGACTACTGGGACTGCAATCTCTGGCAGCCCTATAGAAGTGAATGGGTGGCTGGTCAGGAGCTTTATTCACATGGAGGACTTTCAGTTTCCCATTCTCTTTGTCGCTAGGGGACCCGGGGGCTACACCCAGTGGTGTGACACTTATCTTCTATCCTGTTGACACGGGATAAGTGTCTGTAATGGGACATCCCCTTTAAGCAACTTTTACAAATGGTCTTCAATATTCCCTTTCTTTGTCTTTAAGCTCCTCTACAGGCCTTATGTTTCCTTGGCAACAGACAACAAACATACTGTATATACAGGAGCATAGATATAGAGGGTGCAGGGGTAACAATGGCTACCCTGGAGCCTGAAAGGGACCAAAGGCATCTTTACAGCATAAGAAGACACCAACATTATAAATGGCACATAATAGATAGACAAAGACCCTGCTACGAATTTTGCCTCTTGCTTCAAGTTACGCCTCTTCCTGTATTGCAGGGGTCAGCAGCATTCAGCACTCCAGCTGCTGTAAAACTACTTCCATGGGCATTTCAAGAACAGCAGTGCAAGTGTGCATGCTGGGAGTTGTAGTTTTACAACAGACGGAGTGCCGAAGGTTGCCTACCCCTGCTCTATAGTGTCTCTGTCCCCTACTTCTTGTTTACCTACCAAATGTATGTTAGTAAGAATAAGGCAATAAGTCTACATGACCAGACTACACAGGGTGTGTTTGTTGTCTGTTATCATGGAAACATATAGGGCTGATAATGAATATTTGTGATTTAGCTTTTCGTAAGGAATAATGCAAACTGAAATTTGCAATGTAGAAGACTAATAAAAAAAAAATTCTAGAAATCAAGTAAATTATTTGTACTTAAAGTGCAAAAACTTCAAAAGTTTCATCCTCTGAATTGATCATGGCAGATATTTTCCATACAAGTCTTGATAATCTTTGCCCCGTCAGTGTGCAGCTAAAAATACAGTATCATAAGGTTTAGGTCTCACCATAAATTAGATGCATCCTCCAGGTTCCATGCGCCTAAACAGAAATCTACATCAGCTCCTTGCCAGAAGACTGGCGTAAATTAAACTAAGCCGGACAGGGCTGATGGCTCTTTTGTGGAGGAGGAAAATGTAAAAAGTTGCAATCTTTGCAAAACAAATTCTAACTTGCAAAAAATTTTTTGACTTTTTTCACGGCACACAAAGCATAATAAAACATCCCAAATGTATATTCACACCTCCCAACTTTCAGGAGACAAAAAGAAGGACAAAATTTGAAGAGTGCACAGCGTGCCACAGCAAATTAATATATGATAAACTGTACCTCTAACCCTCTCCATGCCCACTTGACGCCATCCAATCCCACACAGTCCATTTGTGCCCCATGCAGTAATAAAGATCTCTGTTGTATAACCCCCCAGTGATGAAGCCTCCTATGTGTCCCACACACGATATAATGTCCCCTTGTGGCCCTCACATACTATAATACCCTCATTAATGTACCCACACAGTATAATGTGCCCATTGTGGCTCCCACACATTAAAATGCCCATCTGTGGCATTCACACAGCAAAATGCAAAAAGAAGTAATATTCTCCTCGCCCTGTTCCCTAATCTATTTCAGTCTCTTAGGAGTTTGGAGTAGCATGTACAATGTTGTGACATCACTGCAACATGGGATGAATGGTGGAGAAGGGAGGCAATGGTTTCCTATTTCGCCTTTGTATTCAGGTCGGTGCCCTGAAGATGCAGAGAGTTGATGTTAAGACATGCAGCCTGCAACATGGGGCAGGGGGATAGCACCCAAATCTGGGATGGTTGGGAGGTATGTGTATATACATAGTAGACATAATAGGTGGTGGGCCTATCATGGGTGCTGTAAAAGTCACTGTCACTTATACATATCAGTCTATCTAAAGTGTAGTGTAATGAGGATATAAACATTTCCATGATAAGCATGTCAAATATTTTTTTTTACTCAGCTTTATGAGTCGATATCTCACAGTAGGCAAATAAAGCCCAATGATTCACTCAAAGCAAAGATTATGTCATCTCGCTTATTTCTGTGTTACATTCAGTGAAAGCATTAACCTTCAGAAAGTGAATTAAATATTCCAGACTTGTCTCATCGCAGCTGTAATATGATATTAAACACATACTAGTAATATCTGCGCTCTGCAGGCAGTACAGCATGGGGGCCGCCTTATCGGCTCCCACAGATTTATGAGCGCTAATAGAAATACGTGTTACCTGGACTGACCAGATTCCAGCTGTCATATTAGTGTATGGTATGAAACGAAAGCAGCGATCTGACTGGTTGGTTTGGGCAACTTTTTGGATTCCAAGGAAAATTTGGCAAATGTTCCTTTCCTATACAGTTGCATCATCACCCATTGACTCCCATTGTTTAAAAAAGACCTTATTTGAGATATGTATTGTGTAAATGTCTAAAGGACCCTACTTATTTTATTGATTTGATCGGAGGAAACCAGAGTACCTGGAGGAAACCCACACAAATACGGGGAGAACATACAAACTTTTCAAACTTTAAAGGTAGTTTTCCAGAACTTATAATCAATAGGGTCCGACACCCGGGACCCTAACCAATCAGCTGGCTGAAGAGGCCACATTGAGCATTGCGGCTTTTTCATTGAATACCAAGTACATTGGTTTGGGTAGTGCTTGGTATTGCAGCTCAGTCCCATTCACTTGAATGGGACCAAGTTGCTGCTGTACTGTGTAACTAATGAACATGACATCATCAACACAGTCTGACCACTAGTCTCTTTAAAAAGCTGATCTGTCTAGATTGTGTGGTCAGACCCCCATGACCTCAGCAGGCCTCAGGAAGAGGTCCCGTGATGTCACAGGCAGTGATATTCAGGCCCTTTGCTGATTGGCTTCAGCACAACAATGGAAGAGACCCGCCGGAGCAGATGAACCGGGAGGCGTGGGAGGACACCGGAGCAATGGGGACAGGTGAGTATACATTTTTTTAAATTTATTTCACTGCCCCCAGCTTATTTAAACTTTAAAAGGGTTGTCCATTTTTGCCTGGACAACCCCTTTAAGTTACACCAGTGGTGGTAAAAATCCAAAGCTGGAATTCAATGCGACAAAAAAAATTTTGTTGTGATTTTAGGAGTGCGACATTGTCATCTTAATGTTGTACAACCAGTCTCGCTGGGCAGCCCAGTCTAATATATGAGAGCTGGTCTGTTTGCCCTGATGAATAGGGATTATATTTTGCGTAGCAGAATGCACAGTAGGTATTTCTGTATATACAGTCACTCGAGATAGCATAAAGGTGGAGTCAGGTTTCCCATTGTAAAGCTATTTATTTGTTGCATGGCGGTACATGTACAGTGACATAGTGACAGAGGTCATGTCTATAGTGTAAGCAGAGCACAAAGAACATACTGTACATACTGTACAGAAACCAGTTAGAAGAATGGGCTCATAAACTCTTCTGTACCATGGCCTGATTATGTTAGGGTCTTAAAGAGTACAATGTTCCACTTTATTACCTCTATGGCCATATAGCGTACTTGATCTCAGCTATCCGGGAACCATATTATTAACCGTGGAGACTAGGGATTGTATATCACTTTGAGAACTTTTAAGTCAGACATGAAATTTCCCATTTTACATCCATACTCCAGTTATGAGCTTGAAGCATTATTTTTCTGGGACAGAGCAGCCATCTTCCCCTCATGGGGATGAAACTTTTTTTTTTTTCTATGGTCTGGCTCATTTGCTTACACCCTATAAGGGACTGCAAAGTTATAAGGGGCTGGATCTTGACCCCGACCCTTATATTAGCCAGAAGTAAGTGCACACATAAATAGTGCCTCTGTGTCTCTCTGGAGGATCCAACACATCGATTTTCATTGGTACTCTATAATTTATGTCCCCTAGGGCGGCGCCACTTGTTTAACAAAACTGGATTGTCCAAAGCAAATGACTAAAATGTTTTGTACGGGTATGAGTTAAAGGGGTTTTATGTACATATAAATTGAAGATCGTCAGAGGTCTAACAACCAAGTCCCCCACCCATTAGCTGTTTGAAGACAGCGGTGACCTCTTCACACAATACCAAGTACAGCACTGTACATTTGACAGTGGCTGTGCTTGGTATCTCAGCTCAGCCCCATTCACTTAAATGGGACTGAGCTTCAAACAGGCCATGTGACCGATTACATAGTCTGCAAAGAGGAAGTGGCACCTACAGAGCACTGCTACTGCTTTGTACCGCTGATAAGTGGGGGTTCAGAGTATTGGAACCCCACTAAACTTCAACATGATGGCCTATCCTAAAGGGTAGTTGAATTTAAATGAAAAACCGAGAAAACCCCTTAAATATTGTATTATTTATTCTTAGGATAGGCAATGGATATTAGATCTGTGAGGGTCATGTCTGACTCTTGGCATCCCCACCAATCAGCTGTTTGAAGGGTCTACAGCGATCCGGCAGAAGGCATCCCCCCTTGTTTCCAGTGCTCCATAGTTTTAGAAGTGGCTGCACCTGGTATTGCAGCTGTGGCCTACTTACTTCAATGGGACAAAGCTGTAACATCAGGAACAGCCTCCACTAATGCTACAGACCTGTTCATGATAAACTGATCAACAGGGATGCCAAGAGTGAGACTGCCACCAATCTAATATGGATATCCTTTCTTAAGCATAAGTCTGAAATTTTAACCCCCTTCCCGCCATAGCCATTACTCGATTTCAAAAGAAATAACTTTTAAATTTTTCCATTTACAGAGCCGTATGAGGGTTTAATTTTTGCAGGACAAATTGTACTTCATAATGGTATCATTTAATATTTTGTATGACGTACTGGGAAACTGTAAAAAATTTCCTAATGGGGTGGAATTAGAAAAAAATGCATTTGCGCGACTTTCTTACAGGCTTAATTTTACAGCGTTCACTGTGCAGCCAAAATGACGACACCTTTATTCTGTGGGTTGGTACGTTTTAATGCGATACCAAATTTATATAGTTTTTAAGTATTAACCCCTTAAAAAAATACTAAACTTTGCAAAAAAAAAAAACATTGGAATCGCCATATTCTGACACCCATAACTTTTTAATTTTTCCGTGTATGGGGCTGCAGAAAGCATCTTTTTTTTTGCAGGGCCAGATATACTTATTTATACCATTTGGGGTATGTCTATTGCTTTGCTTGCTTTTAATCCATATTTTTATGGGAGGGTGAAACAGCGAAAAAACGGCGGTTCGGCTCTTTTGGTTTTTTTTTTTCCTGCTACGGCGTTCACCTTATGGGAAAAATATTTTTATTAGTTCGTAGAATGGGTGATATCAGACACATGGATACCTCATGGGAATGCCTAGTGCAGCCTGTAATACAAGTATTCTAATGACAAGCCTGGGAGCCTTCAATAGGATCTACTAACGGATCGTCGGTTACAGATCTCACTGTCGGGGCGGCCAGTGATCCACCCCAAATCAAGAACCAAAATCTGCCATAATAGTGCGGTTATGTCAGGAAAGGGTTAAAGAACCAATGATCCCTTTTAATAAGTCAAGGGTCTTAATTTAAAGACCTACAATATACAAACTGCTTTAGAGAGGTTGCTCTTTGGGCATATTTGTATACAGCAGATTTGTTGCAAGTGATATTTTCATTAAAAGCAGAAAGTGAAATATATCTTTTTTTTTTCTAATTTGTTGTAAGATTTTTGTATTCTTTTTAATGTACATTACTACGGGGCTTCAATCTTGTTTGAGCTTCTCCTTTGCTCTGTTAACCACATTTAGGAATATGTAATTTTAATAATAATTTTACAGCCTAGTCATTGCCATAGGCAGCAATAGTCTGGAGCAGGCAGGTCTATGGGAGAGTTTTCTAGACATGCTCTGTGCAGGAAGTGGGAGGACATAAGTGTCACATCTGTTGTCAATAGTGGATGAAATGTGGGTCAGTGGTGTTATCTTCTATTGTAATCTTGTCTGTAATGTAAATGATGTGACTGCTGCAAAGAAAACCCCTACAGTATTGGCAAGTTTCAATCTATTAGGCTTTGTCCTAGACTAAAAAATTACAGGATTTAGTTTTATTAAAAAAAAAAAAAATAAAAAATACAGAGACCTGAAAAACTAAAAAAAAAAAAAAAAAAACTGTTTAAAACAGAAAACTATATATATATATATTTTTTTTTTTTAAAAGGCCATTTTCTAGTGACATACAATGAGGGAAAAAACTGAATTCAGTTCTTATGTATGAACTAGTGAGGACCCATATTACCTGGATTGCTACCTCAAAATAATTTGGAAGCTTCTCAGGATTCCAGTAATTTCTTCATGTTTGAGCAATATTCGACTCGCTGTATTTATTTAACGCATTAGAATGTGTTCCATGGGATTAGGAAAGAGCGAGCGCCTACTGGCCATGAGTTCAACTATGACTAACAGGTGAAGGACACTGCTCAGAAATCTCTGCCAAGACCAGCTTTGCATTGCAACGATTTCTACTAAATTAAACCCCATAATAGCTTTCAAAACCAATTATCTGGTACATTCACAGAAGAAATAGCGGAGTATAAGACATTTTTTAATGTTATTTACTAGTAAAAACTTCAGGATGTACCGAGCACACTGTGTATTTAGGAGGTTTCTTCAGTGCCATCTCCCCACCCTCTGTACAGGTGGGGTGGTTTTAGACAACGGGTCGCCAGTACAGTAGCAATGGTCACAAACAGGCTAATTTTCATTTATGTACTCTATTCTTTAGTATATCAGCAGGGTGGTGAACAGAAAAATAAATACTGAGACACAACCCCACTAATGGGTTCCCCAGGGTATAGTCCAATAATCAGGTCACCCCTATGTTTCCGACATGTGATAGGATATACAGTATCATAGGTCACACGGTAGACTCCAGCATGGGTCTGTTGGGTGTTGTAGCTGTGCCAAGGATAAAAGGTAAGAATTCCCCAGTTGGTAAGAAATATGTAATCACCCTATTCAGGCCCCGGACCTGTCCTGAAAAGGACAGTGTGGTAGGTAGTTACAATAATACATTTAGTTACAATAGGCATCAACGGCTGAAGAGTCCACTGGATAACACATAAAACCCCATGAAGCGATCCCTACTCTGACCCTTAACTGTCCTCAAAAAGGACAGTGCAGCAATTGGCTACAACCCTTTGTTCCCCCCTATGCCACAGGGGAGATATTGAAGGAGTCCATCCTAGTAAGAGTTTGCCCCAGTATGAATGAACTCTTGGGGTACCGGATCCGGTTCTGTTTAAGCATCCTGAAAAGGACAGTCTGATGGTCTGCTGGAACCCTGTGTGGGGAAAGAACTCCTGCAGTACATGTCTAAGAGACATACAGAGACAAAAGTGGTAGGGTGAGCACTGCATTACTCCTTTTATTATACAGCATTGTAAGGGATTTTTTTTTTTTTTAATGGGGAAAACCCCTTTAGTGATTGCCCCGTCTTTTAAAGACTCTCCAAAATGTGAATTGCTCAAATCCAATGTGAATCTTAAACTTGGGGACTTGTTTTATCATAATCCTTGAACTAGAATCATTTACCGTGAACCATTTCCCTATATCTAACTACATGAACATCTATGTGTGGCCTAGAAACACTAGATGTTAAAATTCTAGACATCTCAGGTTAGCTAGACCTCAGAGAAGTACATTAGGACATCCTTGGTATAGGCAGTAGGCAATGATAACCGTCATACAGATTTTATTCCTCCCCTTGTTTTAGGATGTCCATGGAGATAATATACATTAGGGGTCAGAATTTTTGTTTCTCAGGACTTTGTAAGCTTCTCCTTGGTGCTTATTTGACATAATTACCAGCCATCTTATCCATTTATTGCTGGGGATTGAAGCCTAATTTCAAGGGCCTATCAGAGAGAAAAAAAATATATACCTGTATTTTTTTTTTAAATCTATTTTCAGAATAAAGCCCTGTCTGTTTCAGAGCAGGCATCTCGGTAATTTCTTTAACTCCCATGCATGTGAATGGAGGGACGCGTGGATGGACAGACCATTTTCACTTTCAGTAACAGATAAATGCCCAGGGGGCCAGGATCAGCATGTCCTATGGATATAGCCTTAAATATTGTGATGGGAAGACCCCATTTAGAGTAATTTTCCTCAACTTTGATATCAATGACCCATCCATAGGAGGGGCCATCAATATCAAATCAGTGCAGGTCCGACAACACAGGATAGGGGGGGGGGGGGGTAAAGTTGCTCATTGTGGGGGTCGGTCCATCATTCCCTATCTGAATGGTGCAGCAAGTCTAGTATGTACGGTATGTCCAGCTTCATTCTCTCTATGGGACTGCCACAAATGGCCAAATACATTCTCCAGCTATCTATGGCAGTAGCAAAGACTTGAAAGGAGCATCTGAGCATGCTCAATACTCCCTTCATCTGGAGCTGTAAGGAACCCCATGATCAGAGGACCCAATGATCAACAAGTCACCCCCTATCAATTGGATAGCAGGTAACCTGAAATATTAAGAACAGTGAAAGCTAAAAAAAAAAAAAAAAATTTTGGGCTGGGACCGGTTGAGCAGCACCTCGAAGGATGCAAAAATGTTGGGGTTGGTGGAGGTGCACTCAACTGCAAAATAGGGAACATGTAGTTGTCCATTCTTGTTGACTCTGCGATACCCTTCATCCATGTACCTGTCAGCAGCTCCGAGGGGTCAAAACGGCTGAGACATCCTAGATAGGACCACGCTCCTTACAATACTGTATATCAAGTCTTGTGTTGAATATTAACCAGGAGGAATAAGAAGTTGAGGACTCCAAATTAGTTTTCAAAACCATGTTTATTTTGTTTGAAGGTCTAATACAATGTTTTAAAGCAACTTAAAACGAGACACAAGAGCTTTATCAAAGCTATAGCTCAAAGTTTCAGAGGCACAACTTTATTAATTGCCTTGTAAAGGCAAATAACCACTAACCATCCTTTCCTCCCCAACAAAAGACCAAAGAATTAATGATGTTTAGCAAAGTCATTTTTTTAATGTTGTAGAAACATTGAACATAATTTTGTTTGAAATAGGAATAAAAAATAGCAGCACATTGGGCAGCTAATGCAGTCATATGGTGACAAAGAATATGAAGTCATTGGCGTAGCCAGTCAGAAATCTTGACGCATTAAACTGTTCTTTAAGGATATAAAATTTGGCATGTTTCGCCTCTGCCAGGCAATGAGCACAATGCTGCCCATTTCTAAAGAGATCCTGAACACCACATAAAGAATCCTGTCCAAAAATAGACAACCATGCATGACCGAGCCAACAACACGGGCAGCAAACTGGAAATGAGCGGAGACTTCAACAATTCTAGATCAATGTAAACTAAACCTAGAAAGATAAGTGCCTTTAAATCAAGGAGCGTCTGGCGACATTCACAAATATATACAATATATATGTGTAAATGTTTCAGCAACTCGCCAAAACAAAAGATATCTGAGTAAATCGAGTTCCATAAAGGCAATTCCATGAGGCCAGCCGCTTGGAAACTTATGGCCAGGTAAAGATCACAATGGCTTTGTATTACGAGAGTTCATTCAGATATCTTAGGTTCTAACACAGTCTCTCCACATAGAGGATAGACTTGCGTTTTAGGTCAATTGGGCTTGAAATGACCATTCACAGTAGGGTCAGGTACGCTTTGGCACTCTATTAAATTGCTTTGAGCTGAGCACCTTATGGAACATAGTCCAGTGCTATGGTCAGCACCTTTGAGCAGAGCACCATACGCAGCATAGTTCAGCACCATCTAGAGTGCTGAAGGTTGTCTGTATAAGAGGACCACCAAAGCAATAATACAAGTTGCCTTCTAGAAAAGCATCGATTGAACAGTTAACAGCAGGTCTGTATTGTAAAACAAGGGCTGGTATTTACAGATGCACCCTACAAAAAAAAAAAAAAATTAAAGGATCCCCCTTTCCTACTGTATCAACTTGTATTGTAGATTTAGCAGCCCTGTAGACCATTCCTACTGCAATAAAGATAATGTCTTAAAGGGTTTGTCTTTATTTCAAGGAACAGCACCATTCCCACCCAGAGGCTGTAACTGGTATTGCAGCTCTTTTCAATTCACTTAAAGGGGATTTTCGGCTAATTACAATCATACCGTATCCACTTAAGTGTCTGTTGGGTGTTTGATAACTGACTCAGCAATCACACAAATGAGGTGGTAAGTGTACATGTGTGACCAATGTTCAGTCAGTTCTATGGGATTGCCGAAGTACTATAGACCAACTCTGTCAGTCCCATAGAAGTGATCATAGCTCTGATCATGCATGCGCACTACAGCACCATTGACACTCAGGGACACATTCTCATGTTCAGACACTGATCCCCTAACCTGTGGATAGAGGATAAATGGTGCTGGTGGGGGATTAACTGCAATAACAGAGCAACCCAGGGTTCGAAATAGCACCATTTTTGGGAAACAAATTCCTGAAAACCCCTTTAAAAACCAATTCAGCCAATTGATCCTTATGACCCTTATACAACGTACTTTTAATCTACATTTCAATTGTTGAACCTTAATACATGTGTTTGTGCTTCGAAAATCTGCATGGTGTACCTTGAATCTGATGAATAGTGCATGTACAATAGTCATAAACTTATTTTATATCTTAAGAAAGCCTCTTCCATTCACCTATTAACGGTATGAGAGATTAAAATAAAACTATAACCAAGGGTGGGGGGGAGAAAAAAAAAAATATGTATGGCTTAGATTGGGAAAGTCATCAAGTAAGCTTTTCCCAGAGTCTTAAGGAGAAAAATCTGCATACGAAAAATAATTGTCTTATCTTAAATTATCAATTGGCGTAAAATCCAAGTACCAAATAGCTCACAGCCATGGAACAACTTATCAAGCACAACAAGCGGGCCGCATGATTTCCAGAAAATCTACAGATTAAAAAAATCAGATGATGTTTTAACATGATGGCATAACATTGACTTAGAATCTACAGAAGCCAAAAAGTCTGCTAAAATAAAACGGAGTCTGGAAAAATGCAGACCCGCCATTCTTATTAAAGTATAGTTTGGTTTTCAGAATACGTCATGTACTGTAATAATAAAAGCTCATCTCACAAGCCTTGGGACTCCCAAATGCTCCGAAAGCTTAAGATGGCTGACAATTCAACAAACTTGGATGAAGTATACCGAGCACAATTCATCCTGGTCTAAAAGGTAAAAGCAATGTACAGGGACTAATGTAAGATAACCACATAGGCGACTGGATAATGTCAGCAAATACTACAAGGCAGGCAATTGCAAATACTATAGAATACAAAACTCAAGCAAGTACTGTATGTGTCACTGCTTTCCAGAGCCGTAAGTCAGGATACGCTTAAAAACAACTGGCGTGGGAAAGAGCAGCGGCGAAAGTGCCAAAAAATTAAGAAGGTACATCGATGACGTTTGTATCCCACAGTATTCCATGCTCATCTGTAAATCGTTTCCAATAAGACTTTTGGAGGGCAGAAAAGAAAAAATTTACACGCAGAAACAAATTACATTTTACTTGGCAAAAAAATTTTTGTTTAAAAAAAAAAAAATTGTCTGCCCCTCCCCCCAAAAGTCCAATTCTGACCGTAATTCATTACCTTTTCTAAAAAGTTTCTTCTAAAACCAATGCAGTGAAGTTACTTATGGCAGGGTTAGCATGCTACACAGTTGAAATGATGGGGTTTCATCACGTTCATATTGAGCAGGAGGCAGAAAGTTTGTGCAGGCTTTCTACCTAGTGACAAGTAGTAAGGACAGAGGACAAGAATGCCCCAAAGCACATGGCCAAGTACCATAATTAGAAACAACCCATAATAAAACACTGTCAAACTCTGATTTATTACGTTTATATATTTATATATCTTTAAGGTTTATTTTCTCTGGTTTTTCTTAAAAAAGCAGCTTCGAAGCTCATTAGGCACTGCCCAACAATGCGTTAATCAAATATTTGTAATGAATTTTCAATTATTTTCTTCTTCTTTAATCTTGGGCATAACGCCAAGTTACTCTATACAAGGTTTACGGTAAAATAGCTCTTGTTTAAATTCCCATGATTCTCTTCACCTCAGCTATTACCATCCACTCCTACCCAAACAACGTACTGCACGTTTCCAAAAAAAAAAAAAAAAAAAAAATACAAACTAACAAAAAAGTAACATTTCATGGACAGAAAAGGTATGTTATTGATACGTATAAAAAAAAACAAAAAAAAACACAAAAAACAGCTTAAAGAAAATGGATGTTGCATAGCATTAAGGATTCAGCAGTCAGCAAAATAAAAAGACAGTTTGGTATTGATAGGTTTCTTTTCGATAGCTTGTCCCCATTGCTATGTACATATATATATTTATATATTTATATATATACTGTTTATCAGTTTCCATCCTGTCCTCGTCCATATTAAATAGGTTCTCTTAACAGAATTAATTTCATGATAAAGTCTTAATAAAAACACTTCCTGGCACTTTGCTTGGGTTGAAGCAAATTTGTAGTTTCCACTATCCAAAAATTTCATCCGAAGTGCCGTTCTGCTACATGTGTAATTTTTTTTTTTTTTTTGGGAAAAAAAATGAAACAATCCGCAAGGCTGTGTGGGTAAGATCCACTTAGCAATGTGTCACTGGTCCTTGAAAGGCTGTTATGGAACGGTATTTTCCCCTCACGAAAAAAAAAAAAAAAAAAACTAAAAAAAAAAAAAACTGAAGAAAAAAAAACAAAACAGTACTGTTCTAGCAAAAAGACACCTTGGCTTCTTGGATCTGCGGTGACCAACATTCAAGCTGGTAAAGCTTCAATAGAACGTAAACAAGCACCATGGTGAAGGCCTCGAGGTACCTGCAGGCCGGGAGATAGGCTTATAATAGCATATCTTTCTGTTGCTGTGCTTCTCGGTCTTATAAAGCAAGCACAATAGCTTAGAAACATACATTCACAGCTTAACACTCAACTCCTGCTTCCATGGCGAAAGAAAGCTCTTATCTCATCTGAAGGTAGCTTTGATACTGCAGCTCAATCTTGTGAAGTAGGCGGACGAGGGAGCTTTAGGATTTGTTTTTTCCTTGCCGAAACTGGCATCAACTTTGTCGACGCGGGAATAGACTCCAAAGTTTGTTAGCTGCTCATCGCCTCTGCTGTGCATATACTGGGTATGCTAGTGTGACGTTGAGAGAGTCATTGTGCTGTACAAGTGACGTGTGTTGGTAATGTAGCACCAGTTCTTTTAGAGAATTATATAAGTTGTATGGTTCTGCAAATCCGTAACCGGTAAGGGTTTTGTTGATGACGCAGTGCTTGACCTCCCCATCCGCTCTGCAAGAGAAGACGAAAGTCATGAATAAACTGGTCTATACAACATGGAGGAAGGGGCGTTCATGACAACCGTAAAGGGATACATACACTACAGAGCAGGCGTAGCACCCTTGCTTGCTGCTCTCCCGTACAAGGAATGTTCCATCTCTCTTTCCACGTAACAGGCTCTCTGCTTGATTTCTGTTAATATTCCCTACGTTCCACGTCCTTTCATCGTGGTGAGGTAAATCCTCATCTTCTACTGTGGAGTACTGACTGGAAAGAGAAAACGCAAAAACTCATTTAAACCCAAAGATTCAGAAAGCATTGAGATATACATAGGTAGCAGAGTTGAGTGTCATCTGTCTAAACTCAGAATGTGTAGATCATCTTGAGTCAGAGGTGAGATACACAAAAGAAACCTTTAAATAACACACTCAGCTCTGCTATATCTTAAAGTCTCTAAACCCCAGGGCAGGTTACTTGTGGCTGTCTAGCTATTGTGCAATGACCTGCTCTATCTGGAAGAACTGGAAGAGTCCACGTGTCTTATAATTCATCCAGAGAGACTTCAATTTGCTATGCTTTCTCTCCCTGCCATGACCTCGGGGTGTCATAACACTACACCTGCTGAAAGGCATTTAAAACCCCGGCATTAAGTGTATTTCAACCCCATTAAAGCTATAAAGAGGATTTGCGTGGCATGATCTTCATCCATGAAGATCCTCTGCTTTATATAACCTTGATATGACGTAAGCTAAACAAGTTATCCATGGCACTTGTTTGGTCGCCAGAATGCCCATTTAGAAGAGATCATATGGTAATCTTTACGCAGTGCCAGCTGGTAATGCATTCTATGAGAGGGCACATTAAACTAGTAGCCCCATACCATATGGAGACTCATCTAAGAATACTTACTCTTCTGTGTTCTCTGTGCCCAGCCACTCGTTCAGTTTCTTCTGCCTTACTCCTTTTTGTGTCAACCACCTATTGTACAAAGAAAGGGAGAAAGACTTTAGTTAAGAGGACTAAAGTTACTTAACAGCAAGCAGATCGATTCAGGTGGAGGGGGACTTACAGTAAGTACTGATCTCTGGTCTTCCTCAGCTGTATCAGGTCTGGTTTAATACTATTCATACGTTTATCAATCTCCCGATATTCGGCCGCCTGCTTCTTCAGGTCTTCTTCCAGCCTTCGTTTACTGTCAACAATCTCGCTGATTCGAGACTTTAATTTTTCATAATTGTGAAGGATTCTAATAAGAGAAGACAAAAATCTTAGTGTCTATTACAGGTTAAGCAGAGCCAAATGAGTGGCATTCAGTCCTTACTGCCATGAAGAACTGTACCATTCCCACCCTCACAGGCAACAACATCAGAATTGTAGATAGTTGTACCAAGTTTTAAACTGATCAGCTATTCAGTGGATAGGCGAGAAGTATGTGATTGGTGGGGTCAGACCCCGGGAAGTATCACTTCTCACAAGAATGGAGTAGAGGTGAAGTATACATGCCACACCTTCTGTCATCTCTGTGTGACTGGCGAAAGCCAAGTGCTATACTGTAATTGAGTAGGCAGTGCACATGCTCAACCACCACTCCATTTATATGTGGGGACAAGGAACCCCTAGTGGTTGAAAGGATCAGACCCTTACCCTGTAGATAAAGGAATAACTAACATTTGGTGCAGCACCTTTAAAAAGGAATCTACTACCCTCATATCAATTTACACTTGCGGTCCAACCAATACGTACCTCTGAATTTCCTTCTCATTTCCTTCCCGTCTGAACTTCTCGATGTACTCTTTACTGTACTTCTCTTGCGTCTGACACTGTTCCTCAAATATTTTAATGGTTTCATTGAATGCTTCAATGGCTGTTCTTTTCATTTGGATTTCCTGCAATCATCAAAGAGGACTTGGTTAAATTCTAATAAACAGAGTCCATGTGGACTATCTGAGCAAGTAAAATGGCCATGAAATGTTCCAGCTTCCATTAAAGTCTTCATGAAACCGTGCTGATGCCTCACCTGAGAAGTCCTTGTATAGTCTTCATACAGTCTATCATATTCCTGGTTCTTTTCTTGGAACTGAAGGTTATACTCATGCAACTTCTTTCCAACAGCTTCAATACTGTCTTCTTTCACGACTTGATCCTTGAAAGAAAGAAGGAAGGAACATTGGTGACTCTTCTATACTCCTCTAGTGGTGACATCACCACATAGAAGACGACCAATTATATTTACCTGCTGGAACCTGGATACTGGATACAAGAGCTTAACATCTAATTTGGGATTGTACTGGGCCAAAGACTCATTCCGGTAGTGGATGATCAGCTCGACCACTGAGTTGAATGTCAGTGGGTCTGAGAAGCCATATTTCCCATCTCGATGGAATATTTTAATTAGTTTGTTATTTCCCCCTTTCCTAAAAAATAATGAACAATAGAAGTCATTAGCGATACATCCGATAAAGACTTGGTACGTGCCAATGGGGGGACAACACGTAACATCCTCCTCACCTTAGTGTAAGTGTGTAGTCCCCATGCATTTTTGTAGATGCATCTCGTACCAAGAAGGTACCATCAGTGGTATCCCGAAGTTTCTCGTTTACTTCCTCCCTAAAGGAAAACATTTACCAAATTAAAATTGCGGAAAAAGAAAAACCCAATCAATAACCAAAGAAGAAATACAAGAGCATATCCAGCTAACCAAGTCTAGACAGAGTCAGAGATGTTGCAACAGGATATTGCCATTTGCTGCCCAATGCACCTCATTCTGACAACTATTTCTGACTATTCACTTGGTCTCCAAGGCAGTCGAGTGCCCTGACACTTAACCCATAAGTGGGTGTTACAAGGAATCCTGAGTGGCTTAACGGAAAGTTCTAGATTTACATTATTTTAAGTAACGCCAGCCACTGGTCACTGTCTACACATGTTCACTACATATTGAATTTCTTCTAGGAAGACGGAAGGTGCAGATCTCTCTTGTACAAGTTCTATAGATTCAGCACATGCAGCAAACAATGGGATTGGCATTACCTTGAGATATCGCCCCAGTACCATTCAGCATCTTGCAGAGACATACTGTGATTAGTACCGTTGTTGGTTACAGCAGTGGTGGATTTGGGAGGTTTTGGAGGCAGTGCTGAAAAGAGACAAAAATGACGTAAGTGAAATGGGCTCACGCTAAAAGATCCACAGTACGACGATAAAAACCCAGATACTATACACTGAAACACAATGCTAGGCAGAACCTGCCTTCACTGAACTGCAGAACAGGTGACAACATGGGGGCTCGAAGTAGTACTCCTCATCCACACAAAATTGCAAAAAAATTACATTGAAATATCGCACATAAACAGCAATAACTCCACCAAGCCAAACTGCTAAAAGCATCAATCTGTGACCCAGATACGCCTGCCACTAATCTCTCTATAAAAGACGACATTTTAATCAGGCTCAGTATCATCGCAGCAGCTGAACGCAACAAAAAGCCCTGGATTTAACCCCCAAATCTCCACAGCCAATGTCTCTATAAGCAGGAGGCTTCGGAACAATAGGCTTTACTGGAGATCACTATACTGACTGCTAACAATAGGGAACCAGTGCAGAGGGGGGCTAAAAAAAAGTGCAGCACTACAGAACAAAGGAATATATAGAGGGAGACGACAGCTCTATAATGCACAGAGATATTACCTGGAGCATCCATCTCTATATAAAACATCAAATCGCCCTCAAAATGCAGCTCAGACTTGTCATACTGTGGGACTCCGTCATCCAGGCTCCACATAGTGTTGCACATGGTAATGACCACTAAGCCCTGCGCTGAAATGGTGTCTTGGAATTCATTTAAAACCTTTAAGGGGCTGCACAGAAACCTATGACATCATCATCAGAGCCGGCCAATCCAATGTACCATTAATGGGGCCACTCCTGTCTCTCGCACCAACCTTATATTCAGATTTTGCACTTGGCTGTGCCATAAAAAAAAAAAAGTGCAATAAAAAAGGGTTTTTGCATCTGATAACGTTACTTGCACAATGTAATTCCCTTTTTTACGAGCGTGTGAAATGGTACGGTCCGTGGCAGGCAGCCTGATGAGCCGATCTCCTGCGGCACGTACCATTGACACTTTCCTTTCTTCTCTACAGTGCCGACACATGTACATCCAGCTGAACGCAGGCAACAACTTACAGCAGGCAACCAACAGCTGAACGGACAAGACAAAGGCTTAAGATTTTATGGAAAGGAGGCGACCGCAAAATAACAGAGCCAGAAATACATTCAGTACTATAAATCCTATGTCACATACACATAGTACCACTTGTCTAGGTGACCAACGTGCCAATATAACCCATTTGATAAATTTTTACATATGAAACTTTTTTCTTTGACGCCAACTTTAACTGGGAAAATTGCAAAAGTCCACACGCCCTTATAAAAACCTACCGCTTCCATAAAAATAAAAATAACGCAGATCCTTTTTATATTCCTGTATTCGGCAAGGCCTCAGCCTAAATCCTAGGAATATTGGGATGTCCCCAAGACGGGAAAAACTCTACTGCAACTACCAGAAGTCCGGCACTCACGGAGTCACTTCCTACAAAGTGTTAAAAGCCTGTCAACCCTGTCCATGAGCAGGCGAGCGTGCACGCCAAACCAGTCTAGCTTGCTGGGAATGTCTATGTTAAGCGGCATGGGTTAGGGGGAAGAGACAGGTAGATTTCCACTGTCTCGCTAGGTGATGGGAAGCGGCAGAGTGTGACCATCGTTTAACTCCTTCCTCACAAAACTCCGAGTAAGGGCCAATACACAAGGGGAGTAGACAAAAGAACAGGTTGCAGAAATGTCATGCTACTTACTTAGAATATCGTGCATTGTCCTTGGCGGTCAGAAAGTATAAATCCAGAAAAAAATATAAATTAAGAATACCCCCCCAAAAAAATCAAGCAATTTCCAGGCAAAAAAATAAAAATAAAGTGCTAGTGGTTGAATAAAAGTTCAATTCCTTAGGTCCTTAGTATCCCATAGGCGAAGTGTCAGCGCCAGCTCATCCAGCCGCCAGTCTGTGCTCAGAAGTCAGCCCACAGAGCCTCTGCTGGAATCTAGTCCTTCATTCCCAGTTAATGATTAAAAAGTGAAGGCGATTTCAGAGCAGCGCTCTCGCAGGAGGGGGAGGGGGAAGAGACTCTGGCTTGCACGTCTCTCCAAGATAAAGATCTCAGTTTCATGATTAACTCAAGCAGGTTCAAATATTTGCTGAGCTAGGGATTTGGGGAGGGGGGTGGAGGGAGGGTGTAGAAGAGGCTGTCAGTCACTGGGAAGCTGTCATCAGCTAACAAGTGGCTGATGCAGGGAGCGCTCTGGTTTTAGCTCAGTAACTGAGATGACCATTGTGTGGGGACTTAAAATAGCCTCTGTCACTGACGGCTGGGAGCAGGGCTCAAGTACAGGGTGGCAGACTTGATCTCTGACGGCGGCCACATTCAGGAAGTGGCTCGGCGTAGACAAAAAAAAAAAAAAAAAAATTAGAGTACAAAAAAATTTGCGCCTCCAAAAAAAGAATGACAAGCCCACACACCCCCCTACCACAAGTCTACTCCACAGCAGGCATGCTGCAGCTGGTTAACCTCTACATTGCCAGCCAGCAGTGCCGATTCCTGTATCGCAGAAGCTCCGTGACTTATCGGTTTACTGCAGGAGGATAAATGTGCATTGTTCTGCACGTATTCCCATCTCACGTCAGCCAATCTGTGCGTGCTGCAGGTCTCGCCTCGTATGTCTTAAGACAAAGGGCGAATGCCACCAAGTTTAATCTGAGATATAGGTCGGCGTGAGCGAGATCTCATTTCGGCATGTGCAACGATTATCTGGCAGAGCTGCCTACCGGCAGATGGCCCGAGTGAACTGCTGCAGGAGCACAATGCCAAGAATTGTCCACGATAAATGAAGCGTCGCCTAACAGTCACAACATGTGACAGCCATGCAGAGGCAAGAGACGTAGGGGGGTGTATATACCCCAATACAGTGCGTGTGATCCACAAGGCCCAACTAAAACTTTTATAAACAATGTAGCTGTAAGTAACCAACACGCCAACAGTAAAATCCAAGACCTCAACTCACCCGTCCCCTATTACATCATTACACTTTATAATCTATCTAGCCCCCAGGGAAAAGAATTACTTAAAGGAACAGTACTGGTAAAGCCGCTCGTGACAAAGCGGCATTCATAGAGTTACACTAAGGGGATGATTTCATGCCTTGCACAGGAGAACAAAGACTTCATAGCATTAAGCATGGGCTCCCTCTGCTGGTCAAAACAAATATGACCATGATAGTCAGCTGAAATTTGTAACTTCATCTAAAATTATGACATTAAATACACGTGCAATACATTATGAAAGAAGAGAAAAAAATATATAGAATTGATAACGTCTGTATTGAAGAAGCAATTCAACATATGGACACAAGTGCATAGGAGAAAAAAAAAACCTCACAAGCCTCAAGTGAAAAGATCAAGGAACAAAGCGTGCAGCGACTACCAACATAACTCCGCTCAGCCAGTGCACTCACGGACAGATGTATGGATGCTTTACCCTGTGTACATACAGTATTTTCCATGCTGACCTGAGACACGCTGTACCTAACAGGTCTTGGTTTACAGATCAATTATAGATGTAAATGATACGGACTAAGAATATAGCTGTGCATCTGCTGACTGGCCTGGCGTAGGGAGGCACAACACGACCTGTGTTATCAAACAGTACCACCAAAAACAGACACACCTTGCTCTGACGTTTCCGACATGCCATAATTCAGGTCGGGCCTGGGTCTCCAAAAACAAAATCAACTACATCCCAGGACAATAAAGACGGCGCCGATCCACTACATGGGGAATCGTTTTGGGCCATGTACTCAGTGCACCATATTAGCAGACTAATATACATCCCAGTCCCATCCAAGCTTACATTTTCACAGTGCAGCAGGGGGTCAGAAGTCTGTACAAGCAGGGGTAGGAGGGGATGGTCATGTGACCCAGAGTCGGAGACAAGACTTCTGCCCCCTGCAGGGCTGTGAGTATGTGGTGCGGCAAGTACTTCCCAAAGTTATTCCTCACCATATAACCCCTTTAATAACATCTGCAGCATTTATCACAACATATATAAAATAGTGCGCCCCCCAGAGACCAGGCATGTGCCGCCTGGAGTACACACAGACAGACTGAGGACTAGAGAGCCACCCTGGAAAAAGCACTGAAATGGGTGATCTTCAAGCAAAGGTTTCCTTTTATATTTTTGTACTTCCGTCTGAGGGGATCAATTCCCTCTTTTGCAAGAAAAAAATAAAGATTCTGCAAAGGGAACAGCAAATGCAGCCATGTAGGAGGCTGTATACTTCATGTAATATGGGGTAGCAGAGCAGAGACCCCTGGGCTGCATAGCTCTAGTCTTGGAAGGTCAGAGGAGAGGACAATGAACCAATAAATCCTTTACATGCCACTAGTCAAGGAGGACACCTGGCTAACCACAGACATTCCTCTGGGCCCACAACCAGACATGACCCTCTAATAAAACTCTACAGGGGCCTGGGCTCAAATAAAACCAAAAAAGAAATCTATAAAATGAGCAGAAAACCAAAAGGTACACTAACACCCCAAAAAAGGAAGATATACAGATATATTCTGCCAGGAGGTTGTCATGTAGAGGCTGCCAAGAGAGTCATCCCGAATTAAAGGGGAGGGGGGTGGGGGATCTGTCAGCACTCCTGATATTGTCTGCTTCAGTAGCTACTTGCATACTCCGTAAAATAATTCTGGAGCATCTATTCACATAACTCTGCACCATTCCTCTGTTATTCCTCCTGACAATGTATGAATGATAGGACAACTGGGAGTTTTTTGCCATTGACAAATGGGTTGAGTCCTAAACTTTCCAATGCAGCCATTGCCAGACAGGCTGTCAGTGTGGAGGGACTATCCCCAAAGTGGTAGCACCCATGTCAATGACAGGAACACCACAATTCTAAGAAAAGTTCTAGCATTGTCATTTCATGAACACAAGCATTTACTAAATTAGACATTTCATAAGAGGAAATAGATCCGCTTTTAAAGTTCTCACTTCCTCTACACAAGTGGCAGCCACACATGCAAAAATCCATCTGGTAAGCCATGATGTGGAGGAGGCTCAGTACTTGCATAGGATGCAACATGAACGTAACCAGGTGCCTGGTGTCTACCAATATCACAGTCTACAGGTCAATGAGTAGCTCATAGTGCATTATAACTTGTCAGCACAAAGAACACAAAGCATAGACACTCTACCCAGGCTCTCATTCTCTGTAAGGAAATACCCTCCAGCTAAGCTCTCGCTTTCGTCAGGGGACACCCTCCACCCAGGCTCTGGATCTGTGTCAGGGGACACCCTCCACCTAAGATCTCATTCTAGTCAGAGGGACACCCTCCACCCAGGCTCTTGCTCTTGTCAGAGAGATACCCTCCACCTAGGCTCTCTCGTCAGGGGACACCCTCCACCCAGGCTCTTGCTCTTGTCAGAGGGACACCCTCCACCTAAGCTCTCACTCTCGTCAGGGGGACACCCTCCACCCAGGCTCTTGCTTTCGTCAGGGGGACACCCTCCACCCCCGAGGGGCTCTCCGCTCCAGGGGACACCCTCCACCTAAGCTCTCACTCTCGTCAGAGGGACACCTTCCACCCCGGCTCTCACTCTCGTCAGGGGGACACCCTCCACCTAAGCTCTCACTCTCGTCAGGGGGACACCCTCCACCTAAGCTCTCACTCTCGTCAGGGGGACACCCTCCACCCAAGCTCTCACTCTCGTCAGGGGGACACCTTCCACCCCAGCTCTCACTCTCGTCAGGGGGACACCCTCCACCCAGGCTCTCACTCTCGTCAGGGGGACACCTTCCACCTAAGCTCTCACTCTCACCTCCAAGGCAGGGGACACCCTCCACCCAGGCTCTCACTCTCGTCAGGGGGACACCCTCCACCTAAGCTCTGCGGGGGACACCTTCCACCCCGTCAGGGGGACACCCTCCACCCAGGCTCTCGCTCGTCAGGGGGACACCCTCCACCTAAGCTCTCACTCTCGTCAGGGGGACACCCTCCACCCAGGCTCTCGATAGGGGACACCTTCCACCCCGGCTCTCATTCTCGTCAGGGGGACACCCTCCACCCAGGCTCTCACTCTTGTCAGGGGGACACCCTTCACCTAGACTCTTTGCAACCTGTAACAACCAACTCAATGATGCCTAAAGGCAATACTAAAGAACACATTTTCAAATCCATCCACTTTGCAGGTAACGTAGTCTTACAGTAGATCTTCACTAGGACACGTGTAACCTTTAAAACACACAGCAGCAGGAGACCACATTTGGCTGAAGGGTCATGTTAAGTAACGGGGCAATATAAAAAAAAAAAAAAAAGTAACCACAAAGAACAAGCGTGGCTTCTATGCTATGTACACAGATGTACAGTCCTGTCCCTACCACACCCAAAGACCCGCATCGTGCACCTGCCGTCCCCTCTGGCAGTCAGTAAAGTGATTTTTCTAAGAATTTTGCAAGTAGAAGCCCAGAGGCAGATTTCAATGCAACAATGTAGACCATTGCAAAAAGAAAATTAAAAAAAAAAAAAAAAAAAAGGTCCTACCTGGCGCCGCTTGCTGCTCATTCCATTCGCTGGCGATAAGAACTTCCAGAATCTGAGTGCTGTATTCGGGACTGTCTGAGCTGTAAAGCAGAGAGAAGTCAGTGCTGATCGGTTAAAACCAATAAAATGACTAGTATTAAAAAGCATCCTATAGCATCAAGCGACGCATCCGTTCCTTACCTTCCTAGCTGGTTTCTATAGAGAAGTGGGCTGAAGATTTCTGCCAGTAGCTTTGCACTCAGTAAGTTCTTGCTGGAACTTTGACAAACTAGAAAGAAATGTTTCAGCATATACTGGAGGGTGAGCCAGTACTGTTGGGGCACATTCGCAGACTGGATGATCTTCCTCAGCAGCTGAGCGTAGTCATCGGAGTTCAAGGATTCTGCAGACAGGTAAATCACAAAAGGTTTAGTCCAAAAGTCATAGAAGACCCTTCATCCTGAGCAAGGCAGAAGATGGTGAACTGAAAAGGACTACATGGTGCTATAGACGACACTGTTTAGGAGGAGCGATTGTGAGGCACAAGTGGCTGGCCATTGGCTGAGGAATGGCACCTACAGGTCTTGTTCTTGTGTGAAGGTTATCAGATCAATATCCTGTTCTGCAGCATGTGACAGAAGGTTAGGTTTGGGGGTTGATACCAAGACGTCCTTACATTTGTTCTGCCTGGACTGTGAAAAAGATAAGCCTCACAGCGCGCAGCAGGTGTTGAATCCTGCAGAGGCCGCTGAACCTGGAACACTGCGTCCTCCCCAAATAAACGCTATTCGCCAGCGCTGATAAAAAGGTTAACAATTACCTCTTTCCGCACACAGATACAGAGACCTTCATATTGTTAAACATTACACAAAATCGGTATCTTCTCAGAATTACAGGGCTTAGGTGCCAAAAAATAAACCTAATACCAACACTACAGTAGCAACGGGTAGGAATCCTCACCTCTTACAGCAGCAAGCATTTCATTGTAGGTGGTTGCTGGAATGACGGGGTTAGGGAGATCTAATAGATATCTCTTTACAGCATCACTCAGAGTTGGTAAGTCCAAATGCTCATAATCTGATGCTGCGGTATCTGAAAAAAAAAAAGGAAAAATATATAAATTGGTAAAAAACACACATCAACACGTCGGCTGTGAAACCGAAGAAAAAAATATGTATCTTACATTTCTACAGTCACACAGGAGAAGTAGTAGTTTGCAAAACATATGGTAAATGAAGGATAGGAAGTCCAAGCAACAAGGTTATAGAAGATTTTAGCAAGTCTATGTTTTGCCTGTAAATATTTTTGTATAAACAGCATAGGCTTTGTAAGGGTAGGGAAGGCTTCGGGCAAAGCAAACAAAGGAAGATCTCAACTCTACAGAGACGTGAGGAGAAAATAATAAAAACAAAAAATTGACAAGGAGCTTCAAATTTCTATAGTTTCCAAAGATTTAAAAAAAAAAAAAAAAAAAAAAAAAAAATGATTATCTATATATCTGTGTGAATATGTGTGTGTGTGTATATATATATATATATATATATATATATATATATATATATATAGAAATTTGAGAAATAAAAAAAAAATATATATATATATATATATATATATACACACACACACACACAGATGTATGTAGACATAGATAGATCTAATATACATACACAAGAGGGCAGATAACACATCACCTGCTTCTAGGGAAGTTAAATGAAAGCCCAAATACATAATACAATTTCTAAGGAAAAAGCTGAATTTTAAAGATTTCTGCAAAAAACAGAAATTTCTACACAAATCCAGAAGGATCTCACACAGCAGTGCGTTAGTTAATCTTTCATACCAATCAAAGCATGACACATGACAATTCTGGATTGTGTGGTTTTTGGCGCCATCTACTGGATCAAAATTGAATAGTTCAGCAAAAATCTTTAAACTCACTATCCATGACCGTCACGGTCGTCTTGTATCACACCCACTAACATTACAATGGCAAGTCATTTGTCAAATTACTATTTTTTTTAACTGGTTTACCCCTGTATTTTGATCTGTCCATGTAGTAAGAATACGCCATAATTAATATTTAATCCATCTTGTAGACACATACCATAGTCAAGGATCTGCCGGAGCTCCGCCACACTGATGCCACTCTGGGATCTGTATAATGTTGTGGATTCCAAGCCTGAAAGAGAAAGCAGGATGAGCAATGCTATTGTGCAAAGAAGTCTCCACACCTATACACAGGTTGTATGGGGTATTGCAACGCCGCACCATTCCTTTTCATGTAGCAGAGCAGCAACAAGCTATACAATGAATAGAAACAATGCCATGGACAAGTGTGGTGTAATCTCTGAATGATTTTATTAATACTGTATGACCCCTTTAAGCGTCAATACAGAACATGTTTTGCGAATGATTCCCTGATTTAGGGAAATGCAGACCCAAATTTTGGCAAAATTGTGGCACAAAGAAAAAAAAAAAAAAAAAAACACAGTAAATAGTGTAAAGTTAAATTTGGCGCCTAGGCAATTTTGTCTGTCTCCCAGCACTCACCACCAACAATGATCCAGATTTACGCTAGAGTGGGGGTCTGCATATTGAGATCATAATACAGACTTCAATGGGGGTTCCGTTCCAATGTTAGAGCAGGATAGAACTTGCTCTATAATAATCAGAAGAGGGTGCAGCATCAGACCCCCCATTGGAAGAGCCTTGGCCTGCATGGTCGTGTGCATGAGGCCTTAAGAAGATGTGCTAATAGTTACTAAAGCTGAATCTGAGAACTCACTACGGCCAACATGCCACTACTTCTCTGAAGTCATCTTCATAAGCATCTTAAAGTTAGCCATACAAATAAAAGAACTGAAATTGCAGATTTTGACCGCTACAGACATCATTTTAAAACTTTGCTTTACAATGGCCGATGGCATATGCTAGCAAAAGAGTGACCAGCCATACTAGAATTTTTTCAGCCACTGTCTACTGAAATTAATGGTAATATTCGCACCTCTGTGTAAGCGGATCAATCTGATATTTTCTTAATATGTGGTTGGTCTACTTGATGGTTTGTATGAATGATCTGATGATCATTAATACAACTTATATGTATGGCCAACTACTGTATGGATTAAAAGTAGGTGAGACAATAAAATGGTCAGTGCACCACAAGTACCTTTTCTCTCAATGGCCTCGATCAGCTTGCTAAGGACGGGTGGGGTCGTCTCTGGTGGGGAGAACTGATCAGCCAGATCAGGAAGCATGAAAGCTACAGGAGAGAAAAAAGAGGAAAGAGTCATTAGTCCGCGGGTACTTAGAAACCAGAGAGTTAACGTTTAAACCCTGAGCAAACACTTGATATTTGACAAGTCTGAGCAAACGTTACATAAATCCGATCTCGCTGTAGGAGACAAGGCTGTGTCATCATTTGTATAGCCTGCTGGGCTGTAGCTATATTTACACCAAAATGGAGAAAATTCAAGCCAAAAAAGACGAGCATGCAAGATGTACATACAGTCACACACCGCTAGGGGGAGCCAGAGACAATTAAATACTGCACAGGGGAGTCGGATACATTGGTTTCTACTGTGTGTATTCGACTGCGGTTTTTGGGCTGGTATAAAAAAAAAAAAATAAAAAATAATGCACAGAAGGAAAGGTTAGAATTCTGTCAACCCCTTTTTTTCCACCCTAATCTGCAGTGCCTGGTTTAAGAAAAAAAAATAAAAAATACTAGTGTATGTATGTATGTATGTATGTATGTATGTATGTATATATATATATATATATATATATATATATATATATATATTTTTTATTTATTTTTTTTATATATACTGTATATTAAAAAATATATATTTTATAACCTCCAAACACTAAGTCAGAAGTCAAATATTTACTTTAGGCTGTCGAAACGAGAATACAATTATAAATTTTCTTTACAAAAAAAAAAAAAAATCACTCATTTAGCAGCTGGCACACACATCTGCTTCCTTCTAAACTTCCATTCATTCCAGAAGTAGAGCAGGAGGGCGGCCATTTTTAAATAGTCAAAAAAAAAAAAAAAAAAAAAAAAGGTTCCAATCACAACTTACTTTTGCACTGAACAGCAAAATTTGCTTATTTTAGAAGCGCTCACTAAGCAGGATCCAAGTAAAACATAATGGCAAGAGGAAAAGCTCACACTCTGCACGCTTTTAGGTTGAAAAGGTACATTATAAGCAATGAACAGCTGTGGCAACAAGGGCAGGGGTGCTAAAGTACAGGATTACTTTTCATGTATTGCTAAACCCTTGTATGTGCCGGGCTTAGGCAGCAGCGCGGGGCTGGACAGAAGTTCCTTAAAGGCAGCCATTATAGGACTTCACGCAGGAGGAAAACTAGTTTGCACTTATCCGGTAAGGAATGTAAATAAGAGGATCAGTATGTGCTCTCTGCGCTGGCAGAATAAAATCTGCCATTTTAGGCTATTTTTATACTTTTTTTTCCCCCTCTCTGCACTTTATACAACACCAAGTAAATGTAAAAAAAGGACATAAAAAAACAAAACAAAAAAAACAAAAAATCAATCCCAATCCAGAAGGCAAGCCTGTAACCAAACCATAAAAAAAATTTCTAGAACAATTTTACTTTCTTTGTAACCCATTTAATACTGCGAGCACCCACACGAAGCCAAAGCAGAGCTCCATAAAAAGAAGCGTTCATTATAGAGACAGAGACAAGAGAACAATTAATCCCCGCTTACAGGAATTAAACAATAACCCCCGCGCCTAATCCTGTGCAATTTACAGGCAAGCAGCTACCTCCGACCATATTGCAAGCGCATAATCTGTGTGTTCTGGTGGACGTGCAGAATCAGCACTGGAGAGAAGGGCAAAGTGCACGCTCAACTCTGCTAGATTAATTCCTGGGGAGGAGCACGGCCGTGCTAAACACGGCACATGATGGATTGGAAATTCCACAGGCAGATATTTCATGAATTTCCAGGAGATGGCAAAATGAGAAGTCTTCAGCTTTGAAGTGGGTCAAAGGAAAAAAAAAAAAAATCCAGGCATTGTCCCTCATGCTTTACATACCCTGCAGTTTCAATAGGAATGTGGACACTAGGAAGACCACTCATATGGATTGGAGGGCACCATGTCTGCCGCTACAGGTCACCTTTTGGTGTGCACAAGACCATACATTCTCTAAGGATTGTTTAGGCATTCTGCACTGATCTATAGGGAGCCATCTTCCAAAAGGTGGCGCTAGAGAAATTTTACCTTTCTCCTCCATGGACAATTTCAATGCATATTTTCATCTTTCACATGTACATGCTACACATGTATAAGTATCTGACCGAGGCAGGAGTAACAAAGCCCCTGGACCCAATGCAAAATCTGCCACTTAACATGTGGCATCTATAACACTGATGTCTTATGTTATACTGACCCCTCTGCACCATCTATAGCCATACTATAGAATTACAAAAAGCTTTTGGCATATGTGATAACACAATACAAGCGCCTAACCGATAGACCTAACAGACCTGAAATGGCTGCTCACAAACAATAGACAGCATCCAGCTACACACCGAATAACTATTACCATCCACTCCGTAGTCACGTGCACAAAGCCGAGCAACAGAAGTAAATGCCGATTCAGCAGAACAAAGTTTGTGAACCTCCTCCTCCCCAAAAAGCCCAGATCAGCATAGCATCGCCTTCATGAATATGGCGGACGTGTCTCTGAACTGGAATGTGCGCTGGTAAAACAACTCCCTCTACCTCCTGTTCTGAGCTGAAAAATGCAAATGCTGTGGCAGGATGGTGAATGGCTCCCTTTCATTTTAGGAAAGGAGGCAGGAAATGATAATCGCTGAATTGTGGGGGAAAAGCGAAATAAAAAAAAAAAAAAAAAAAAAAAAACAAGAGCTGACTGAATGAAGCTTGGAAACTTGGAAAAAGGAGGGACATGAAATGCAGAAGTCGTGAATAATGTGTCCAGAGAGCAGGAAGAGGAAGCCAGGACGCACTTGCAGCACACACTGCCTGCCTATGCCTAGTGAAGTGCAAGCACTGAAGACAGGCAGGCGAGAGAACCAGCACTGTGTCTACACCGCAATCCGTAACCAGCACACACTGTTTTTGTACCTGCCACCAGAATTTTTGCTTGCTTGCAGCTGTTCTGAAAGACGGCCTGAAGCTTCGGCGCACCAAACCCCCCTTTCAGGAACTTGGCAACCTTGTTGATCCCTTTGCTACAGTCCTCGATTAGTTTCTCGCTGAGCGCAATCATTTTTCCCCTTGGGCCGGATCCTTCTCTTTTTTCAAAGCCAAAAAAGTTGAGCTCACTGCCAGAGCACTATCAGGAGCTCCTCACGCCTTGCATGGACAAGAGCGAGTGGTGGGATCTCCAGCAGATAGTTACAAGAAGCCTGTCAATGACATGTCACCCACGCAGCATTTTCCACTAAGTCTATTTTTACTTGCATGGAGTGGCAGCAAATCAGTTGGCTTCATAGATCAAGATGCCCTCCAATCCCCTGGCTCTTGTCTCCTGGTAACAGAGACAGGCCTGAACAGAGACGCTGGAGCCGACAGCATACCTTACATTTACTGCCCTGCCAACATAGCTACACAGTGCAAGATGAAACCGCCTCACAGCTGCACCTTTTGGAGAGGTCTTCAGCAGAACGATATTATAAAGCCAATACCTGGCACAGAGAAGTGGAAACTTAAAGAGTCTATATTTGTTCCAGACGCACATACCTCAACCATTCGCTGTCACGTTGGGAAAAAAAAAATCCAGAAAAGCCGAAAATAAGAGCTTGTGTGCAGCGACCTGTAGGTAAAAGGACGAAAAACCACCCAAAATCCAAGTTGACCAAAATGTTCCTAACACGATTTTCACTAGGCTCCAGTGGATAAACCCTACAACTATTCTTGCAACGTATTCGGGAAGTAACACCCCACTCCCCAAGATTGGGAAATCTCTGCTAAAAAAAAAAAAAAAAATAGGCCATTTTGTCTTGTCTGTTTCTATAGCAGTACTATATTAGGAAACCCCAGTAAGGGTATGCTCTCACAATCTTGTCAGGCTGCCAAAATACCGCAGTTTTTTTTTTTTTTTCTTTTTAGGCTATGGCCCCACGTTGCAGAAACGCAGCTTTTTGTGTTGCAGATTTTGTTGCGGTTTTTTGAGCCAGAGCCAGGAGTGGATTGAGCAGAAGGTAGAAGTATAAGAACTTCCTATATATTTCCCAATCCTTTTGTAGCCATTCTTGGCTTTGGCTCAAAAAACCGCAACAAAAATCTGCAACAAAAAAAGCTGCGTTTCCGCAACGTGGGGCCGTAGCCTCAGAGTTTTTTGAAGCTTTTGCTTAGAACACATGGTTCCCTTTCCTAAAACATCTAGCATATTTTTGAAGTCTTTTTAGACATTTATAGGAGTTTTTAGACAGTCTGCCTGAAAATAGGCATTATGGGAAAGGAGCTGGGGAGCTCATGCGCCCTCTGTTGGATGTAACAAATCCTCAATTTGCTTTTGACTCACCGAGCCTTGAGACAGCAAAAGGGATTTTAGCCAAGCCAATTTCACTTATCTGCATACAGCGCTGTTTCCGGATTGTTGTCCTTCATCAGTACAGAGGGCAGGATTCTTTTCTGACCACTGAAAAAAAAAATGCGCCAGAAGAAGAAGAAAAAAAAAAAAAATAAATTTATATAATATATATATATATATATATATATATTTGAAACTGCCTCCCAATAAATTGAGTGTTCGGTAGATTTCAAGCAGAAAATTAATCCAAAAAACTCCGGGTTATGTCCACAATGTAGCTTTCCCATGTCAGACACACACATTAGATGTACGCTGGTCAAACCGTCGATTCTGCCCAACCATCTAATGTGTATGGGGGTTTCCGAGCCCTGCTTGATGCCAGATGTCGGCCATGAAAGGTGAGAAGTGCTTTGGATTGCATGTCAGTCGTTGGGCAGACAAGTTACCAGAGTTGTCTGACAGCAGCTTGTACACTAAGGATCAGGAGACATCACTGACTGGTACCTGTGTGAATGTTTTAGGAGCGTAGGAGGAATTCGGACTATTCTGGAGGAATTCACATAAATACAGGGAGAACATACAAACTGTGCAAATGTCCCCCTTGGTTGGTTATACTAAAGTTTTTAACATTATAGTATGAAGGTCTCAAGTACTTGTGTGACACGGGGCTAATAGATCCGGCAGTATTTAGAACAAGGTTCTATATACTTTTACAATGGGTAATGCTGGGATTTTGTTGCCCGTGAAGTTTCAGCAATGTAGTCATGAACACGGCAGATCTCCAAGGCTAATTTTTATGACTGCAGGTTAGTAAGGCTCTATAGCTGGGCAAAGTACATGTAAGAGGTGGGAAAAAAAAAAAATAAAAAATACTAAATTCTAAGAAATTTACTTGTCCATGTACAATTCACGTTCTCTTCCCAAGCCCTGACATCCCCGCAGTCTCTCGTGGCACGGCCTGGCACTATATTAGGGCAGCTCCGTTCCATATCTACTGTTTTCCCAATTAGACCGCTGGTCTAAAGAGCAAGTGCAGGTAAATGGTCTTTGAGGCGGTGTACACCATGTCCCGACAGTTCATGCCTCAGTAAACTGGTGAATTATGACCTGTCATCCACGTTTTATCTGCTATAGAATATACTTCTTAGAAATAGGAGCTATAAATATGAGAACAGATGGCTTTTGTTGGCTCCAGTCAAAGCCGAGACACTTTTTGGATGGAAGCCCCAAGGAATTAAAGCTGGATTGAGTTCTGCTGCCCCCTACATGTCTGCTCTGCATTAAGAAGCCTGCAGCTTTTACTAAGAAATGCCATCTAATACAAGAAGGAGGAGGTGAAAAAGCCTGCCGAAACGCACACTGCCAACTTGGGTAGGGTCATTGCACAATTACATTCAGGTTATAGCATGTCTACACTTATATACCAGTTGTCCTTACATAGAGGCTTCACTTTCTAACATTTATCAGAAGGAAACTTTGATGTTGTGCAGTAAGAGTTTCCCATCATCTAGTCAAGGACATCATGAACGTATGGAGTTGGCGATAATGCTAGCTACCCTGTAAGATAACAGACATGTCAGCTGCTAGAGTATGGGAACATGAACGGCTTACACAGATGTGGAGTCAGATGTGATCACGTCAGCCATACTTTACATGTTGTCAGAGTGTCTAAGGACACAGTTAGGTCTCAAGGGATACAACTTCTGGAGATGGTGCAAGGAGTCTTCTAGGCCAGGCAAAGCTCCCTGGGAAAAGCAATAGGCAAACGAGCTCTCTTCCAAGAGACAAAAATCTGTACTGGTAATGGTAAAACAGGGTTGCAGAAGATCCTCAATTTCTGCTTCTAAAGTGCAGCATGTCATGGTGTATGCCACTGATCGATGGCATAGTACGAGCCCATAGATCATGGGCAAAGCTTAAGGATCCATGCAAACACATAATAAGGCCACGTGCATTACTCATTAGGGTAATTGTATATAACATGAGGACCATACTCCATAACATAAGCCTCTATGACAATAGTTGGGCATCTACAACCCATCAGTACAATTCCTTAAATAGTTACTACTTAAAGGGCTTGTTCGTGATATCCAGGAAGCTGCCCAAGAGTAGACAATGGTATAACTAAAAACCTACACATCCCTGTTAAATGCCCTGCCGTTCCTATAGCAAAGACGTCACGTACATCATTCATGCGGCCACTACAGCCAAATTATTGGCCCAAGTGTTGATGCTTGAAAAGGTATTACAGATAAGGATTTACTTTATACCACTGACTGCTCAAATACTTGACGTTGCATATCTTGCCATTATGAGTACCAACAAGCCTGGAACCGTAATATGTAAGGGGGATAAATGTGCTCTGCCTATATCACTTATCAGTCAAGAGTACACCACTTGCCTTGGGGTTGTCCATGATGACTTGTATACATGCATATACCTTCTGTGGGCTCTATGGTTCTTCTACATGTGCCTACCACATGGATACACGCAGCCAATGAGTTCACAGAGAGGCACATGTTACTAGTTCCCGAAAAAAAATTACATTAGCAAGCAATGCCTGCCTGTAGCATGTGCATGGGATGGGAATATATGGCTTCTATAGTCGTTCCATATGTGTCTGCCTCACGTTACATTCTGTGGAAACCTTTTCTAATCTCTCTTTACCTGCTAATGTTCTGAAGAGCGGCCTACAGGCGATGACAGGAGATCTGTTCTCTGAAATGCCAACGCTGCAACACAGTACTACAGTCAGAACCAGGGATAAGAGAAGGTGACCTGAGCGCGGGGTAGAAAGCGAAGACCAATAAATATGACTGGCCAGCTGATAAACCCTGGCGGGTCAGCTCAGGCTCGCTGGGCAATGTATTTTTATACCCTGCATCACCTTATCCAGCCGCAACGATTTTCCATAGCATGTTGAAAATATTGTACTTTATAAGGATTACTGTAGTTTTATCAGATATTCACAGGGTGTAATAAAACTGGTCTCATAGATCAGCATTCTCTGTATAATAAGACACTTTCACCACAACCTACCAAACCAGGGTCCAATGATGGAGAGCGTTCACATGACCATGTATGTGAAAGGTCCAGGGTATGGGACCGGGAGCAAAACTCAGGACAGGGCCTATTCCTATCTGTTTTGCAGACTGTGCTCACTCACATGGTCGTGTGCATGTCGCCTAAGGCCCAGGGATCTTAAGAGCTGCAGGGAAGAAAATGGTAGCCGCCCTTAAGCCTGGCGAATAGACAAGTTGAGCCCTTTATAGACCTTTGAGGGGGTTTCCGCTCCTCTCTGGAGCAATGGCAACGTCCTCATTGCTCTAAAGGGTTCATTTCAATAGTGACACACACAGTTATCTCGGCAATGGCGATACTGATTCACAAGTGGAAAACACTGATTCAGGTGACTCAAACCTATCTGCAGCGCTGGATTCTGGTGACCGATGGCCTTTAAGATCATCTTCCCAAATTGTGAGACTATGACAATACAGTAGTATTTAGGTCTAGCTGTACTCTTAGCAGACGATTCTGACAATGAGATTATAGAAGGGCCCGAGGCAGAGCAAGATGCGACTTCAGTGTCATTAGCACAGAACAAACCGTCACGTTACATCTTTGTCTGTCCGTACAAGATAAGGCCGACAAGATACTGTGTATCTGGAGTATACAGCTGCCCGCTGCCACATGGGACAACGCACGTGGTTTCCAGTTATGTAAACTGTACAAATGAGTGGGCCGGGGGGTGGGGGGAGATCCATGAACCTGTTCTCATAAAAACAGAGGGGCGCTTCTAAATCTCGCTCTCAACTATGCAAAGTATTAGATTCCAGACTGACTCGCACCAAAGAGAGGTGAAATCATTGTGACCATTAAGAGCCTGCCAACAACACTAATGGTGACGGCTTCATTTTCCGCCATCGCTGGATCTGGAAATAAACTGGGTACATATTTTACTACTGAAGCACTATCATCTCGAGCCCAGAACAACAAATTGAAACCACATTGGATTCTGCTTTTCCCTGCGAATTTTGCAGGACCCCCACACCCCTTGTAAGAGGCAGAATATTGCCCCCGGCCCTCGCAGGGAGAAGCGGTCGATTTTCTCTGGCATTTGGTCAATTCTCTCTGGCATTCTGTAATCTCGCCAATAGACATGCTTCGCTTTTTTTTTCTCTTTAGAAGCAAAAAAAAAAAAAAAAAAAAATTCTTCTTGCCAACTTAAACAGCAGTCTCCTCAGGCGAGCAAATAATGAAAGGCACATGTACTCGCTTGCACGAATCTGACAGATGAGAACTTCTAAAACTCAGCTAAACTATTGCACAATCCCGACTCTGGGGGAAGGGGGGAGGAGATCGGGAACATGCCCTCGCCATTGTACATACTAAAAGTAGCAGCGATCTGCAAAGGGGGGAAAAGGAGGAAAGAGGCGCACTTTATGCAGGGATACCAGACTGTCCTCTTGCCTCGGTGCTGACTGATTCACTAAAAGGATTTCATGGAGGTTAATCCTATAGGCTTAACATTTTATGTGAGACAGTTGCTAAACTGGATAAGCGCTGTATACACCCCTCCTGCCCTCTGATACTGCCATCTATATGAACCCAGGAGATCGTATATACAATTCCAGCAGCAAATCGGACTGGTTTTACTGGTTAAGCCTTATCAAATAAGCTAAAGGCCGGTTCATGCAGAAGATAGAACTAAAGCCATCATATCATATGGGATAGAAAGTCTAGTAGAAACTGGTATTGTAACCTATGACCATAGCTCAATTTTTAACTTTTACAGAGCTCTGAAATACATCCATGGCATCGATGCTTATAAATGATGCGTCGTTCCTCTGTTATTCCTCCTAGAAATTTATAATCTGACAACTGGGTTTTACTATTTGGGCACCCCCATTGCCCAATCAGAGCTTACAGTGGCAGACTGTAGGGATCCAGCTCTGAGAACTTGTCAGTTTATGCATACATTTCTAGGAGGACCAACAGAGGAACAGCACAAGGAAAAGTTATGTGTATATCTGTTTTAGCTCTATCACAGAAACCAGCTAAAACAGCAAGACGGATACATCCAATGACTAAATGGATCCTGAGGGACCCATTTGACTATAATGGGGTCAGTCTAGTAGACATCTTTCTCCAAGATGCCACTGGATGAAAGTCGTATTTGCATGATGCAGATGTGAAGGTAGCTTTAGAAATAGTGCTGCAGAATTGTGATTTCATTGGGAAAACAAGTATTTACTAAATTAGACATGTCGGGAGACTCAGGCACATTTGCACTCACTTAAGAACAATCGGAAACCTGACCCATCCTCAGAGTGATGGTGACAAGGCTCCGATGCATTGCTTATACCTACACCAAGTTTTCCATGCACAGCAGCGCACACGACGACCATGCTGTGCAGGAGCCCAATTCACTGGGTCCCCACTGTGCAGGGGAAAACAGTGAAGGAGGCAACGCTACACTAACACCACAGCCTCTTCATTCTCTGGACCACCGGGGCCCCCAAACCTTCATACAGAGATGGCCTAATCTAGCATTATACCATGGCCTTATAAGATGGCCCCTTTAAGAGTTGGAATTTCACAATACTTGTATCCGTCAGCTGCTGACCACTGCTGTAAAGTAGGTTGGTTCTGTTACCACCAACTATTATTAACACATCTCAAAGACTATGCAATCTACAGAAAACCACTTCCTTTAAGAAAATAGGCTGCCGATGGCCTTTACACATTTTGTTCACACAGTAGTAAAAATAGGACTTTAGATAAGACTCTATTCACACAGCTGGGCAGAGACCAAGCTGTGTGTTTTTTGGATAAGTGCAGCATGAGTTTCATGAATCCAGTTAGCTCAATAAGCGAATCACATCTCAAAACTGCCCCAACTGTCTGATCCATGAGAAAATAATTGGACGGGCGCCAAAGGGTCGATGAAGTCTGAATAAAACAAGGACGCTGTGTCACTACGTAACAAAATGACAAGCAAATGGTTGATGCATGGATCCCATATAAGAAAATTCTACAGGTTCCTTTCCTTCACTACAGTACAAGTCTCCAGGGTCTCGTACGTCACCGTGTACAGTACTTTGATGTTCCTGAAGTGTTTTAAAATTTCCCATGGAAAAAGTAATGAAAGGACTAGGATGGCTTCCAGGAAATAAAGCGTGCGCTGTGATCTTTTATGCTAATTTAAAGGGGAGGGGGAAATAGACATTTAGAGCAAGAAGAGAAAAATCTAAACATTGGGAAGTCTTCATCCTATGCTGAAAAATGAGAAGGGGCCTGTAGGAGGGCAAGGGGGAATATTTGCTAAAGATCATATAACTATACTGTCTTCTACTGTACATAGAAATAAAAAAAATCACAGACTGCAGAAATTGAGTGGGAGGACAGTCCAGACCCACACACTAAGACGGAGAGGTTAGGGGGTGCGGAGTGATATAGCTTGCTCACTTATATGTACTATAGGGCTGTGGGGTAACTTGAAGCTCCTTTGCCCCAACGCAAAGTCTAATGGATCCCCTACCTATCCTGTGCCATTCAGAATAGTGGTATATTTTATGTAGCAGAGGAACCATTGGGGGCCCCTTTAGGGAACAAGGCCTGGTCGCAATTGCCATCATTGCACCCCCAACAGCTATATCCCTGGGGTAGGGGGATACGGTTTCCCCCTGGTGCATATCCATATCCCCATTCTCCATGAGAAAATAGATATGTAAATTACCTCTGCCTCTTTAGTGCCACCTAGTGGGGGGCAGCTAGCCATAAGTCAACGTCTAAACGTAAACATGCATACAGAATTGTCGTCACATTTACAGAATACATGTAGCACTTGGAACAACGCTTGTGAAGTCTGTGGTGTGGCTGACCACATGTACAGAGTGATGATGTCAACTCATCGCAGATTTTAGAAGCAAACCACAGCTGAAAGGGTACAAAGTGCTAAAAGATGTAAAAAGGACACCAAAAAGTAAAAAATTCCTAAATTGCTTAATGTGGCCCAGTAATGGATACATATTACACTCTGCAGACTGAGCAGTAACTGGCATTCACTTACAGTTATGTGACTTGTTCCCAGCAGTTTTACTTTGCCACATAAAATGTCTAGAAATAAAACACAATGGCAAGAAAGTTGCCAACTACTTGCCTACAATTCCAAAGATAAGTACTTGTGATCCGACTCCCGGCAGCCACGCACTGATCAGCTGGAGTTAATATTTACCTGCCACAGCACCATACTTATCATAGTGGCCGTACCGGGTACTGCAGTCATCTGCAACTCAGCTGCTACCAGTTATGGCTGCTTCCAAATGTATGGAGCTGTATTATAAGAAGGGGATGATACTCCCAACCTATAGCCTATCCTAATATTACCAATACCACCCACATCCTTTTATATGTGGCAAAGCAGCAATACAAGGCATGGCTAGGAGTGTCATTTAATCTAGGTATCCAGCAGAGTATAGCATATGTGCATACATCACCATAATAAACCTGCACCGTAAACAACATGTTAGACTTGTTAACTTATGCCCAGGCATCTGAGATATCCCAAGCATGCAACAATGCTGGAACACCATACTCCTCTGTAACCACTACTGTCAACTCTCCAGAACCCCTGCTAGCACCAGTCTGTACTGACCATGCACCCAATATTCAGAGATTTTCAGCTTCATAAAAGCAGGAATAAAATGGAGACCACAAAGCTGCGCACAGTGCAGGCCAAATCTCCTTCCATATGTGCCGTGCATTCCCATTTAGTCCCATCAGGTCACCAGGTCTTCCTTGGCGTCATTCTCACATATGGCACCGTATATGAAACTGGAGTTGGGCAATGACCAATCATAATATTCTGGGGACTGCTAAGCTAGGCAGCTGAATCGTGGGGACGTACGTCTTGACTGATGGACGGAGGCCAGTGGAAGCCGAAAGATCACAGCACAGATCTGCTAGGGTCATTAAATAAACCGCGGCCAAAAGAATATCCAAGCCAAGTATAAATGGCCGGAGAACCGGGGTTTGATCTGCAAGTAAAATCCTGTTTTTAGTGCATTATAGTGTGGTCTGCACACATATCTGGCACAGGCATTCACTGTGTGCATTGGCTCATCGTGACCTTACAAATGGGAGCCATAAATCAGGGCTCTCCATACAGAGGAACTGAGGACTTTTTTTTTCTTTCCTCTGTAGCCATCTGGTTTTGGAATGCACCAGCAGTTAAAATGTACAAGTCTGCTATAGGGGGGGGGGGGGAAGGGAAGGACATGGCGAGCAAATGTACAACACAAACGGCACTTGTAATATGCTTCTTATCTGTCTTGCAGAAAAGGTCCCTTATTGTAGAGTAGCGTGCACACCATGGATCACAACAGGAGATGCAGCTCGCAACAGCTGGAGAGCCATGGGGCGCTGTAAGGACTCGTGGCCTGATCAAATCACTTAAGAATGGATATAAAATGATGCATGAGGTACACCAAGCCTAATACCTCACAGACTTAAAGGGAGAAGAACGTCGCCAGCTAACGTGTGACTGACACAATGACAGTATATAATGCTGCAGCGAGAGCAGACCATAGGCAGGATTCCCCGACAAGCAGAGGCAGGCCCAGCTGGGCTAGTAAACTACAAGTGACTAGTCCGTAAGATATTCAGACATGGAAATGCAAGACAGAAAGCACTAGTGGCTCGAGACACGACTAGAAATTCTGGTGTGGTTTCTAGAAGAGGGAAAAAAGTGTCTTCACTATAGCACAAGAGGCAGTGAGTTTACAGAAGAGCCGCCAGACACCGCTGAGGGTACCGGACAGACCGCATTCCTGGTGAACGGGAAACACTTATCAATGAGACTGCAAATATACAACATTAAGACATGCAATGGGGCAAGGGATCCATCCGTGAAGCTCTGGAGACAAGTAACAAGGGAAGATGAGTGGCTTCAACAGCTGCTTTAAACACCAGCCCCATGAGACTTCCGCCTTCAAGAAGGGCTGGAAAAATGTTTTGTGGTCATCCAAACTGGACACTGCATTGTATACAGATGTTGTCCCAGTGATCAGCTGATATAGGGGTTATCCAGGACTTATATACTGATGACCCAATGCTAGGATAGGTCACCAGCGCAGGTCTGAGGATAGATTCCTAACTTTGGGAAAAGTCAGGGTGTAAAAGTGTCCCACAAAACCCCTTTAATGCTAGGGGAAGCATCTTATGGACGTCCATAAATGTGGCACACGTTCAGTAGGATTGAGCAGTTTAATTTCATCACGTCTGATCCATTTGTTCTCAAGGAAGATGGGTCAATGGCAGGTACCTTAGTAGTGGCTCATCTCCCCCACCAATATTACAGAAGTGAATGCCCCCTTTAGCCTAGGGCTACACAGGACTCATCGCACAGCCAAAAGATAGTCAGGTTGCTCATGTTACTGAATGGAGTTTTCACTGCAATACCGAAGAATACCCCCCACTCCTGACTTCTAGTCACAAAGGTAGAACAATGTTTGACTTGAAGTCGGGGCACTCTCGGGTACGCAATGAGTTTCCATTCAGAAACATGAGGAAGGAGCCAAAGTAAGCCAGCCATCTTTGGTCAAAATGACTGTGTAGCCCTAGCCTTAAGAACACCGAGTGTGCATGTGTATGAAGGTGCATTCTGCCATTATCCAAACAGGCATTCAGGCTATGTTCACATCTGTTCCAGATTGCCTAATGGAGGACTTTCTTCTCTGCCGGTTTCAGTAAATATGGCCACCCGGCAGGCCCCATTATAGTCAATGGGGTCCATCGGACTCAGCGTATAACCACTATTTTAGCGATCTGCCATTTCGTTCTGGTCCTCCGATGGACCAAAATAACAGATAGGCCGACACTAGTTTGAACCTAGCATCAGGTGTATGGCTACCTTAGGAGAAGCGTTTCTTAAAGACTTGTAGCCTGCACTAAAGCCCTTCATAACTGCACATAATCACCTGTAACCTTCTTAAAGACCTTCAGCACCATATACCTGTAAGGGACACCATCAAAGGGAATCCTGTAAAATTATAGATTTAACTTCTGAAGGTAAAGAGCCTAGTCACGATGAGGCACGGCCAAACAGCATAAATGCCTGTAATTGAACGTTCTCTTCTAACATTTCACTCAAATCACAATTGGGGGGGGGGGGGGGGTTGCATGGAGACAAAGCTGTTAACCCTGTGCTTGCACTTACAATGAAATACTATGCCTTTCTCCATTAGAACATTCATCCTGTATATGGAGGAGGTGCAGACCTTTATGTACATATATTAGCATTGTGAATTAAAGGCGAAATTAAATACATAAAGGTCTTGGTTAGATAAAGTCTGCAAAATGGAACTACCACCCAACATATGATGGAGGGCAGATCCAGCAGAATTGGATTCCTGGCGATTATTGGGTTACAGCAACGCAAAGAAAACCTTTCACTATTAGTGTCACAGCATTACAACTGTATGTCATGCAACTATCTGCTGAGATTTAGGCCTACTCCTAAAGGGGTTACGCAACAAAGTATATCTATCCTGAGAATGGGGGCGTTTTATCCCTGCATTTGGTCTGGATAGAGGATAAATACGCTATTTAGCATAACCCCTTTAAAGCGCCATCTTGGATTTTTTTTTTTTTTTTTTTGAAGGCCAACAATGAAACTTACATAGTAAATGATACAATAGGTTGCTCTGGCATATATCTAAGCTCACTGGCTAAAAAGCTCTATGGATGGATCCATGGCCTTGGCCATATAATGGAGTGCTATATGGATCTGTAAGTGCACTTATCTCCACTATGTGCCCAAACTGTACCCTCCAACCATATAGGGATTCAATGGAAACAAAATGTGGCATGATCCATTAAATGCCAAAGTCCACTATATAGTGCAAGTAGTGTGTTATGGGTCCATAAAACATTTAGTGTGGAAACCCACAGGGTTCATACAAATGGTATTAGCATATCCATGCCCTGTAAAGTACAAGAAAAAACACACAATGAATATGGGATATTTTCAAGTTTACACCGACTATGGTGTTACAGCAGGTATATGAAGACAAGTAGTCAGGACGTAATGCTATTAAGTTACAGAAAGACAACTAATGCTGATAAGGTTCAGATGACGGGATCTGTAGAAACTGGGGCACCCAACCGTACACCAGCAGCGAGGTAGATAAGACATCATTCATCAATTACAGATCTGTGTCAGCACTGTCACACTATAAACAGAGGACAGGCACATTTCTCTGGGGACCTCTCCTACCATAAAGCCTCTAGTTGACATGTGCCATCAAGAGTCAGAGCCATTGCCATGGATACCGGCCAAAACCAGATCAGCATTTGTGATTGATTCCTTGACCACCTGTACTATGGACATCTGTTTCGGTTTTACACGGAGGTCAAAAGAAAAGTCATCGCAACAGAAACTGGAGGATCAGGATTGTGGTTGGAAAGTTCCTGCTACAGAATCAAACATACTACTAATGCATTTTCCAGGCCATCCTAGTCAATAATTCTCCATTGGTTACGGTTCTGCCATATTAGCTTCTTAAAAGAGGAAATGTCAATTGAGTTACTTTGCTTTAGGCTGTGCAATGCAGTTTATAACAACTAAGAGTCCCCATTTCCCATAGAAGTCTTTGCAACTATTAGGATTTAGCAAGACCCAAATCAAACAAAGCCTTGTTACAATGTCTCACCTCCACATTCACATAGTTGCACCTATAACAATAACCACTTTATTTTTAAAGTCGCACTTTGCAGCCAGAAGAACCGGCTACGGTCTGAAATGTGTAACATGTAGAAGGTCAACACTTTCCAACATAGTAACCAACTTGCAATTTCTCACGGGATGACAGGAGGCTCTGGGCAGGCATCTCAGGTCACTGTCTATAGTATAATAATACACCGATGAAGGTCCTAGAATGGCATCACTTTCACAGCACAACCGCATTCTCCTCCAAACAAGTCTTGCTCCTTTGGTGTTAAGACTCAGGTCAATATTTTAGTATTTATAGAGACTGTAATAAATGCCTCTCTGGCTCGTGGTATTTGGACTCTGTTCAAACTGGCAGTACGGATGCGGTTTTACAAGACCTAACAGATCCTGTAGGCTTATAGTGGGTCCACTAGGTTTGCTTTTAAACTACATAGTATAGTAAAACTTGATGAAATCTAACCATGCTGGATGCCAGTGTGAACAAAGGCTTCCGAACACGGAAACAGTTTTTTTGAGTTATTGGTAACAAGTCCATACAGCTGTTACACAAAGGTGTAATACGATTACAGAAGAGTTTCTCACCCTAGAAACAGTGACACTTTCCACAGACTGTCTGGTATTGTAAGCTCCGCTCTATTCAGGCCCATGAGACTGAGCAACAGTCCCAGATAAAGCCCATGCACAAGAAAGGTGCTATTTCCGTCATACGTCATCCACCAGGACCATTACAAGGAGTTATCCAGGGAAACATTAGGCGATTGCAAACTGGGCCCGGTCATTTAGAAACCTGAACTTGCAGGCTGGTTCGGGCACCAGGTCCCATGTTTGAGTCATACGTGGCATATGGACAGGGGTCTGGCTGACTCATTGTAAGATCTAAGCCATCCTCCCCCTCTTCTGTCTATGCATTAACAGTGAGAGAAGAAGGCTGGCTTCGTGATTACACGAAATCAGTCTGCCCCTGCAAGTCAGCAACATGGGGGTAGGGAGCTCCCAGAAACATGACCCTGTGTCAAAACCAGGCCGGAAGCAGAGGTTCCAAAACAGCAGAATCCAGATCACTGCCCTGGACGGTCCCCTTAATCCTAAAGCCAGGCATACACATAAAACAAAAGCGTCAAAAATGCTCTTTCAGACAACCCCCCCCCCCCCCCTTACCCATGCTCAACCAGCTCAGCCTAGTCCATGTGTTGTTAATAGGGAGAGTGGAGGAAACCACTGCCCTACTTCTCTGGGGTGACTTTTCCCCAAGAATAAAGGATCGAGCATTTTCAAATCCAACACGCCCAAACTCTTGGAATGATCAGTACAGTACTAAGGATTGTCGCAAAGTCACAACTGCCTGGAAGTTCTCAGACATGGATGATAACCATGATCAAGTCTGCGGAGTCAGTAGGCAAAACCACCAACTCCGGCTCTGCCAGACTCCTCCATATATGCCCATGGTCAGACAAGCTCTAACTCACAAAAAAGGGATTGCAACAAGCTATAAATCTAATTCTACAATATTAATAGTATAATATAAAAAAAAATATTATTTTGAAAACGGAGTTTGTTGGCAACTTTTTTCTGACTCCAACTCCAGAGCCCTGGCTATGACGATAGCTGGAAATTGGCTTTCAGGACCAAACCTCATAGCAAAGCCCAATAATATTTCCAGCTGCAAATAACTTCCCATAAGGAATCTCTTTCCAATCTGTTCACATATTTTGTAAGTCAATTCAATCCAGAAACAGGGCTTTACTAAGAAGAGAAGTTGCCACACTGAAGCTGCCTTGCATTCTCTCAGCCGTCCCTCAATCATTGATTTCCTGAGTGTCTCAAGCAGGACCGCACCAGCTCAGACAGGCTCGCTCTGGTATAGGATTACTGTGCAGCCCAGAGCTTAACCCTACAACTGTGGACGCCTCTGCAACACAATGCCTAATGCATAGAGAGCTGTGTGTGCTGGGAATGAAGAGAAGCATTATTCTCTACATGGCCCTGAACACAACGGGGAAGATTTATAAAAACTCGTGCAAAAGACAGGCGGTCTAGCTGCTAAGGGCAAACAATCAGACTCATTTTACAAAGGCGAGTCTGGCTGTTACTGGTAGCTATGCCAAGGTCACTTGCACCAATTTTGATAAATCTTGCACTTTGCAATCTGTGTCCTGGTCCGAGATGGATCATTGCATTTTAAGAGTCTGGTTATTGTAAAATGACAACTCTCTCAGACTTGTGTTACAAAATTCTGCATTGCATGAAAGTTGCGCTGACTTGGATTTGATGCAATGCACAAGTATAGAATCGCACAATTTGCTAATTCTATGATCCTCCAGGCAAAAGGCACCACAGGCAAATGAGAGCAGCGAGGGACAAACCCCTTCAGTGAGAAAATCCCTGCAAGCACAAACTTTACATTTCTAGTCATCTGACCTATGTAGTGTTACCAGGAGTGTCCCAACAACCAAAGCATATCAGGCTTACGTGGCTATACATACAAGAACTCCTCAATTCCACCTCCGACACTGACATTTGAGAAAGTCGAATGCTCACTGTCAATCTCTACACTAATTCCCATATAGGAGAAAACCCAAGTTTTTCATTGCAGGAAGCAGACAACAGCTTAATGGCCGCTTTTTATTCCCTGACACTTTCTCGAGGCTGATTCACATGTCTGTTTCCCATGTATCAACTGCACACTCACTTGCTGCTTATACTTAAGGGGACGTCCAGGGCTATAATATTGACTGCTGTGACCTCTTCACCGCTTACTAAGCATAGCACTGTATAGTGGCTGTGTTTGGTATTGCAGCTGAGCCCTATTCATCTGAATGGGACTGAGCTTCAGCACTGACACTAATGGACATGAGGTCGTTGCCTGAAAAGGGAAAGTGGAGCTCAATACCAAAGTCCTGGACAAACCCTTTAAGGGATACTGCTTGCATATTAGTCTCCCTTCAGATTTTAAGGCTACATTAGTAGCGGGGTCAAGCAGGACCACCAGGGAAAATGGCCAATAAAATATGCAAGACTAGGTAAACTCATGAGTCAGTCGAATGCTCCATTGGCCGACAGCCATCTTTCCTGACCATGTCATGCAAATGCATGCTTAACTTGGCTGAGCATGGGGAGAGTGGAGTATGCAGATTCAGACATTTCCATCCACTTATCTCCCTCAAGAAATAAATGAGCAGTCGTGTTGGAATCTGACAGCCTGATCCTTCTCTCCCCAGCATCTACCATCATGAGTACCAGGAGGCCTCCATACACATTAGGTGATCAGCAAGTTGGGCCAAAATCTAATGTATATGGTCAACTTTATTCCTTCATCTCCAAATGCAAATGTCATAGTGTGTGCAATAACCTGTCTGCAGTCAACCATACACGTCTGATCCACTGTCACATCAGCGGTTCTCAACCTATAGCTCTATTGCTGTTCAACTACTACTCCTACCATGCCCTGATATACTGCAAATCTAAAGTCACAGGCTGACAACAAATCCTATACATCGTGTGCTTAGTGTAAATGGCCTAAATGCAGCATTACTGATAAACTCAGAACAAATGCTGATAGCATTGCCAGACTGCTCGGACTCACGTCTGCCCCTATTTTCATCTTATGTCAGCAGCTCCTCATAGTAATGGGGAAAAGCAACGCTCATCTTCAATTACCATTTTCACAGCGTAAAAAAACAAAACAAAAAAACACCCTGAAAAGTTGCAACAGTTCGGTAAACCAGCCAAGGCCTCCAAAATAGACCTTAAAAGGAACATCTGCAAAGACATGGCCACAGTGTCACCTGGCAGAGATGGGTGCTGGGGACTTTATTTCATTGGATGCCCAGCCAAAGAATACATGATGCAACTGGCGCTTCTCCGACTCTTGTTGACTTAAAGGCTCCCATGATCTTCCAAGAAGCAATTCATTACCCTAACCAAACATCTCTGCAATAAGACGTTCCTCGTGTGCCAAGTATGATATCATAGTCTGTGCCGAGATTACTAGAGATTAAGTGTCACAAATCAGACCTCATCAAGTAATGTAACAAGCAGGTGACAGGTGCAGGTTTTAACTAGTCTGCAAGATGACATTTTGGGCAATTAAAGGGATTGTCTGGTATGTAAACTTTGCAACAAAAGGGTTATAATGGGTTAAGAAAAAATACTGAATATTCACTGCTCCCCCCCTCAGCTCTGATACCTGGGTCTACCCACTGATCTCCAAATCCTGGTCCTCGCCAGAGAATGCTACTCAGCCAATCACAGACCACAGTGACCAGCTCAGCCTCAGTGATTGGCTAAGCAGTCAGTTCCTGTGCATCAAAAGGGACCAGGAAGGGGAGACCAGCAGGGTAGAGGGGCATGGAAACTGGTGCAGAGGGTGAATCCGTGAAGTGGGGTAATACTTTTATTTTTTTAAAACCCATTCTGAGCCTTTTGCAAATGTTTACTGGCCAGACTGGGTGAGAATATATTTACTTGCAAGCACAATCCAAGCCCAAGTATGTCCTGATTATTGTATGTAGAAACCATAAGGATTCTGAGAGGAGCAAGCAATAAAACGCCTGTCCTATTAGCGCTTATCCTCATTAACGCCTGTTAAGAGCTCATCGGAGATTTGGCAGAGGAAGTCAGATGATATCACTTTGCTTCATTACTAGCAATTCACACAATGACACTTACAGGAGTACAACCAAACTGCATAGAGTTTATAGCCTTACTACTTTGGGATCAGGTCAGGGGGCACACCACGTACAATTCCATACAGACCAATATAATAATATGATTTTAAAAAGTCTCCCTAAAATTATTTTGAGCACAGAGCTAAGTAACTACTGTACCCCTCCGAAACACTAGTGCAAACTAGCTTACCACCGCATGAAGACAAGTCAGAGCAGCTCTGGATTACCTGGCCCATAGAAGAATTGCAATGTCAGCATGTAATACCACATTTCACCTGCAGTGGCCACTAGCTGCAGCAACAACTGATTCTGAAGTTTGACCAATCGTGATTGGCTGATCACGGGCTATAGTACAAAGGGGATGTCCTGGTGAGGCTTTAAGTAATAAGAACGACCCCCAACTGGTAAAAAAAGGATATCATTACCCAAATCGGAACAAGCGTACCCACAGAGTAAGGCCTTACTCAGACGACCACATTATACAGACTGTATTACAGTCACAAATCCTGTCCCATTCTCAACCCTTATAGGGATCTATAATGCAGCTAGTTTAGGTCATTCGACTCAAGGTTGGACAAGACTCACAGTCATAATACGGTCAACAATGGCTGCCTGAAAAAGCCCCAGAACCTTGGGCACTCCGTGGGCCTCCATAAATTACCATATATTCTCCGCTAGAAGGCAAAAATCCATGTGACTCCATATAAAAATTGGAGGTACAGTATGGGCAACATATGGATGTATAGAACGAACATGGATCTGTTGTACATCTATGTTACAAATCAGGGTGCAATATTCAAAAAAAAAAAAAAAAATAAAAAATCACTAGCAAAAAAAAACAAAAAAAAAAACGACCATGCAATCTCTTAACGCACAAATATCACCAAAAATCGATGACATTTCTAGCACAAACATTACATAAGGTTTCTATACCAAGGTAAGATTTTATGGAAATGATTATCGTATGAAACTTGATACAACAGGGACCTTACAATAGACTTGAACATGATCTTTTGTCCCTCTACAGACTCTTCCATGTTATTCCAGGCCAGTAGATGGCGCTTGCATCTCAAAAAGCCACTTCCCCGCATACATTTTCTGCTCCCACTGTATATGGATTAGAAATGTACAAAATCGAATACAAAAATCTAAAAAAAGTGAGAAACTGAAAACTAAAAAAAAAAAAAAAAGTCACGACAGAGCAGCCAGAGACAAACCTGTACCAATGAAAGCAAGCGCCAATATCATGGCAACAAAGTAACAAGTATCAACAGCAACAAAAATACACACATACAATGTAACTGCAAATAGTTGCCATTTGGTGTAAAATGCTCCAGGATGAAGAAACTAAAAAGTGAGAAAAGGAAATCACTAATATTTATAAAAAACGCGCAAACATCAGATACTGGAGTTTACTGCAGTGTAAATGGAAACTTATGGCAGCCCTGTATACTATGCCTAGTACCATGCAGAGCATTGCGTAAGACTCAGCCCCTCATATGGCCCCCAACAATGCAGACAGAGGATCTCCTCCAGCTAAATCCGTTCTCCGAAACCATGCATGCAAATCTGCTCGCCAGATTACAGCTCAGTATCATTTATACAGGGTTCTGGCACATTATGGCAATGCCATAAAGCAAGCCCATTAAACACACAGTACTCAATAAGCTCTGGTACAGGAATAGTTCTGCCAGCTTTGTGTGCAGGACAATAGGCGAGATCTACACGCAGCACAGGAAAGAGGAAGAAAAATCAATAGTCGACGACAGGAACTGGGCTTCTTTGTGCACAAGCAGCAAATTCCAAAGCTTCACAGTAGACTTGGGCTCAAGAATTTCTTGAACAATGAAGGCAGGGTCAGGGCACAATCCTAATGGCTGAGATAGAGGGATAGCACCGTACAGGAGGGGACAATGGTGAATGTACAGAGCTGGGGCCTGCCAGGATCATGTGTCAAGTTATTAGCAGCCGTCTATGTAATGAGAGATGGTACAACTAAGATGGTCACACTGTGCAGCGATACGGGTACATTCCACCATGTTTGTAAACACTCGCTAAATGGGTGATAGACACGGTATAAACTGGGGGCCGATCACCCGCCAGGTATCAACGATGGCACCACAATACACAATCACATATTCAGGGCACTGATCCTGTACTGAATGAGGCCACTTATGGGGAGCTACAAGCACCAGCATGCCCTGAATGAGGCCACTTATGGGGAGCTGCAAGCACCAGCATGCCCTGAATGAGGCCACTTGTGGGGAGCTACAAGCACCAGCATGCAGGGGGACATGGGGCAACCAGCATTATCCAGTATGCACACACACAATCCATAGATCACTTGTAGCCATTCATGGAGCACGGATACCCCACCAATCAATATAGGGACAAAGCAACATTCTCACTGCGCCATATGTTGCAAAATACTACAAGAAAAGTTTTTAAGGAGATCTACAAATGTACCATAAAACCTAGTTCACATGTTCCAGATTTGCAACATTGTCACTTATGAGTAATCCACAAACAATCTGCAGGATAACGGACAAGATGCAGATTTCAGATAATTTGCAAGTAAAATCTGCAGCATGGGGACCAGTAAATCTCGCCAGCTGCAGAATCTGCACTACAATGTGTGAATATAGCCCGAGTTAGAAAGTTATATTGCTAGTAAAGAGACAGCAGCCAATACCAGCCCTTCTAGTAACATCTAGCCGACCTGAAAGTAGCCATAGACGCATCGATGAGTGCTATATTAACCCTCACATTGCTCCTTTGCATTCCTACCGGTAATCTGAGTCTCTAGAGATTCATGGTATATTGCAATTACTGATCCATCTACCGCAAAAACGCACAGTGTGCACTTGCTCCAGATCACAGGACAGACATACAGGACAGCTCTGCAGACAGACAAGACAGGGGAGAAGTTTGGGAGCTGCACAGGAAGAGGGGATCTGCATTCAAGACACCGTGCACACTGCTCACCCTGCGCTTCTGCCCCCGCCTCTCCACGGGTTGCCCCAGGGGCCACGGGCAGGGGTCTCGGTGGTCGGGGTTTAGGAGTTGGGGGGCTGATCTTCTTCCGCCCGATATACTCCACGTAGGTGCCCGGGAAGTCGCCCCTCTCCCCTGTGTTCTCGTTGAAGCCGTTCAGCCAGCCGATCTGCTCGGGTCTGGCCTCGTTGCCCTCTCCACAGCCCAGGGCCAGCAGGGAGCCCCGGTTCACGGTCAGGATGTCCCCCACCCGCATCTCCAGGTCCTCTTCCCTCTCCTTTTTATACGGGAACATGGCCCGGTACTGGTATCCCTCCGCGCTCATGCTGCCGCCGGTTACTGCAAAGCCACAAGCGGAGACTGTTCGGTGCACTAAAGAGCCGGCTCGGCGCTCACACAGCCAAGGTGCCCGGGGACTGCCTGGAGTCGGAAGCGCCGGAGCTTGCTCTCATTTCTGTCTCTTCCTCCTCAGTCCCTCCGCTCCGTCTTCCTTCCTTCCTAGACGCCTCACACACATACACACAGGAGCCGCTCACAGCACTGGGCGAGGGAGACGCAGGCAGCTGGCTGGGCGGGGCGTACAGCTGCGCTACTGCGCAAGCGCCAGACGTCATTGTCGCTGTCCCACTTTACACCTCTGTCATTCAATAGTTGTAAGGTTGCCTCCTGATTGGTAGCGAAAGATCTGACGTCACGGGGAGGAGGGCTCGCAGAAGCCATTTTTTAAATGGGCAGCAGGCTTGTTGCCATGTGCGTGTGAATTTACAGGGGAAGATTTCAGCGCTGCTCTGCGTTTACGAGTCCTGTGTGTGATCACGTCCTGCATTGTAAAAGTTTTAGCCCCCTTCTCTATTTTTGTAATATAAACACACCCTGCACTGGATATTAATATGCATATATTGGAAATAAAAGGGGGGTGTTCATGCAAGAAATCTGGGGGTCGGCCAGAGGTGAGGTGGCTGTCAGGGATCATGGGTGGAGTAGTGGGGGAGTGTTCTTACCATGTAATAAATGCAGATGCCTGCAGCTCTTTGCCTTTCCAGTGTACAGCTTACAGTCTGACTTTTTTTTTTTAATTAAAAAGCATCCAATTATTTTTATGTTTCAATTTAAATCGGTTATGCACAATGAAGAGATCAGCTGCAGTGTGTGAACAAGCCCTAAAGCCAGCTTTGCACATTATCTGCCCTATTGTCACCTCAGGGTGTAATATTGTGCCATATATTGCACATCTAGAGCAGAAGTGACTAATCACCTAAAATTATGTTTGATATGATGAAAACTGATTATTTTCGGTTATACAAAGCGCAGAATTGAAATGCACTAGGATGGACCGCCAGCATAGTCCGAAGGGATCAGATAACATCTTCCCTACATGGTCTCAGTCAAAGGCATTAACTTGAAACTCCTGGGCCCCAATACAAAATCTGCAATAGGGCCCCCTATCTGCCTTGTGCCATTGAAAATACTGGTATATTTCATGCAACAGATAGATCTTTGGGCCGTCCAGGAACCAGGGTCTGGTAACAACTGCAGCATTCCCCATAGCCATGCTCCTGGTCTCTGTAATGCATTTGTATAGAATAGTGATGGCGAACCTTTTAGAGACCAAGTGCCCAAACTGCAACCCAAAACCCTCTAATTTATCGCAAAGTGCCAACACGGCAATTTAAAGGGGTTGTCCAGGATAAATGGAAATTCTTACACTAATCTAAACACCTTCCCCCCCCCACTTTCTAAATAATCAAAAATGTATATTTACCCATATCCCTGGGGCGGTCAAGTGACTGCACCAGGGACATTTGCTGGCTATCCGGTGATGATCCGTTTCCGGAAGACATCACTACTACTCCCCCCATCATACTTGCCTCTCTTCCTTCCAGGCTTCTTCCTGTGGGATGGACCATCCTTCTTTTCTGACTACCCGCAAGCTATTGTCCCAGCGCTGCTCTGTAGCCGATAATCCACCTCTACTGCGCAGCTCCCACGCCTGCGCAGTAGAGGAGGATTGTCAGCGGCAGAGCACAGAGCAGTGCTGGGACCGTAGCGCATGCCGGCAGTCAGAAAAGAAGGATGGTCCATCCCACAGGAAGAAGCCTGGAAGGAAGAGAGGCAAGTATATAATGGGGTTGGGCAGAGCTAGTAGTGGGTGGGATAGCTAGAGAGAGAGAAGGGGGGGGGGAAGAGAGAGAGAGAGAGAAAGGGGGGGGGGAAGAAGAGAGAGAAAGGGGGGGGGAGAAGAGAGAGAGAGGGGGGGGAGAGAGAGAGAAAGGGGGGGGGAGAGAGAGAGAGAAGGGGGGGGGAAGAGAGAGAGAGAGAAGGGGGGGAAGAGAGAGAGAGGGGGGGGGGGGAGAGAGAAGGGGGGGGGAAGAGAGAGAGAGAAAGGGGGGGGGAGAGAAGAGAGAGAGAGGGGGGGGGGAGAGAGAGAGAGAGAGGAGAGAGAGAGAGGGGGGGAGGGTTAGAAGAGAGAGAAAGGGGGGAGGAGTTAGAAGAGAGAGAAAGGGGGGAGGAGTTAGAAGAGAGAGAAAGGGGGGAGGAGTTAGAAGAGAGAGAAAGGGGGGGAGGAAGAGAGAGAAGGGGGAGGGAGGAAGAGAGAGAGAGAAAGGGGGGGAGGGGGAGGAGAGAGAGAGAAGAAAGGGGGGAGGAGGAGAGAGAGGAGGGGGGGGGAGAGAGAGGAGGGGGGGGGGAGAGAGGAGGAGGGGGGGAGAGAGGAGGAGGGGGGGGGGGGAGGGGAGGAGGGGGGGGGGGAGAGAGAGAGGAGGGGGGGGGGAGGGGGAGGGGGGGGAGAGGGAGGGGGGGGGAGAGGAGGGGGGGGAGAGAAAGGAAGGGGGGGAGAGAGAGGGAGTTAGTGTAGAAGTTACTAGATATCACTGGCCTCAGTGGTCACATGTGGGGTACTGGCGACATAGCAGTGACATCATCAATTCCGCACGTGACCATTGAGCCAGTGATTGGTTGAAGCAGTCACATGGAACCTTGGCACTTCTGGTTCAGCTGGAACTGTATATAACGGGGCACGCACCTCTCAAACAGAGGGCCAGGAGTAGTAAATTACATTTTAAATCGTCTTCAGCTATACCCCTTTATCCTGGAAAATCCCTTTAACCAAAGGTGACCAGACAATATCTGCCGGACTGGTCACCCATGTAATTTGTCCAAAAGTGTTTGCCCAAGCTATCATCTTACAGCAAATGGTTGTACACATTGAAATCCAAAATTCACAATCATTTGTTCTCAAGAGTTGGGCTGCTGAGGCTGGCCATGCATAACATACCCATTTACCGATCACTCATTTGGTTTACAACTTCTGTATCTCTTCCAGTGACCCCCATACAAATGCACATGGTTATCAGTATGGACAAGGATGTAAGCTGCTGCCAGACATGTCTGACAGCAGCTTATCTCCTTGATATCAAAGGATCAGACATGCTGAAATTAGACAGCCTTTTTCTTCGCAGATGTCAGGAACAGTTGGAAGGCCCCATACACTTTAGATGGTTGCCCATCCTACTGAAACTTGCAGCTTCTGCCAATGTGCATCTGATGTGTATGACCAGCTTTATTCCCTTATTCCTATTGAGATCAAATGCACACAACTCAGACAGAGACACACTTTGGTATGTCCGCCTTTATGAATCAGTGAGTCTGACAGCTTGATTCCCCACTATCAGTAAAGGCAGAGGCGTAACATTAAATTCTAGGGCCCCAATATAAATCCTGCATCAGACTCCCCTGTAGTATATAATTTATAGAAATGGTGTCCTCATATTAGGAAGACACCTCATATGCCCCCCAAGGCTCCTGGACCCAAGTTATGCCCCTGGTGAAGGGGTCAGCAAAGTATGTCAGACCCTTTTTTTCCTATGAACAAAGATAGTCCAGACATGGGGCTCTATAGAAACTACACAAATTGAATATGGATGTATTGCAGTATTCTATATATCTGCTCAGGTAAAGCTGTGCAAATAAAAAGCCAAAAAGTGACAGCCCCTAAGGAAAAGGTTACCTTTTTATTTATTAAAAGCAGATATGACTTTTCTAATCTGTATATTCTTATTGTAGATTTTTTTATTTTATCTATTTTCTGTACACTTATGCGAGCAGCCATCTTGCCTGATCGTCTCCTTTGTTCTGTTAACAGCATTTAGTGATATGCTTTACAGCATAGTCAAGTCCAAAGGCAGCATGTCTAGACTCCACTGACTGAGGCCTGGGGGAGAGTTTTCTAGACATGCTTTGTGCAGGGAGGGGGGAGTTGATAAACTGTGATGCCATCTATTGGCAGTAGTGGATGCAATCATGGGACACAATGGGTGTTATCTGTAGAGGTGTGAAGTTCTATTGTGATCCTATCAGTCTTGTTTGAGATATAAATGAGGTCACTGCTGAAATGACAAACCCTACAGAATTAGCAAGTGCCATCACGCTTTAGTGAACAGGGTGAAAATAGAAGAATATTGTACTTATGTAGATGGTGACATGGAAAATTGAAATCAAAAATTTTTAATGTTTTTTCATAAAATTTTGGTTTAAAAAAAAAAGCCCATTTTTGGTGACATTCCCTTAAATAGTCACAGCAAACCACCAATATGTCATCCAGGGAGGATGCATCATATGTACAACTTGTGCAGTTCATAAAAGTTCATTATGTAAGGGATCTACTTCTACCCTCAAAAGCAGCTTCATACAGTTTAGTGGACTGAGCTAGTAGAATTCATGGTACTAAATTGTAAAAGCGACATAAGGAAGTCCTCAATGATTTGCAGGATAAGACCCGTCTCCTGTTCTTATAAAGATGGCCAAGGGCTCCATTTGCCATCAGCAGAACCACTGTTCTACATTCATAGCAAGATTCAAGTGAACCCTAGAGGAGACAGTTTGGCAGATTTACTAATCCTGTCGATTTTGGATGATAAATCTGGTAAATATCAACTGTTTGGTCTTACTTTACAGTATCTATTTGTTGGCTTAGTTTACGCCTTTGTCCCTTTCCCACAAAGTCACACTTCTTTCTGCTAAGCCACAAGAAGAAATTAATTGCTTTCCAGATGGTACTGAATGTGGTGTAAGGCATATACTTTTGTTTGACACATCAATTACAGTCTATGCCCAGTTGCATAGTAATTTTGGCCAAGCTTGGACCACCTTCTACCAGTGCAGCATGGAGAGACCTACATGGACTCAGCTTTGTGTTTATATTGTTTTGAGTTCTTGACACCAGAATTCTGAAGATATTCCACTTTGCAAAAGTCTATTTGGAAAGCAATGACACTATACACAATACATGCACCACTTATCTTTGCATCTATAGCTTTTCATTTCAAGTGTCCTAAGGTGGCCAGATACATTGGATAAGTGTTGGCTGAACCAGCAAAACTGAACAACCATTTAATGTATACGTATGGGGTTTCCCAACTCCACCCCGATAGCAAATGTTGGGGATAAAAAGGATTGGGCATGCTGGATTTCAATATACCCGTTTCTTTTTGGGATTTTAACGCAAGTGCTCCTATATTCTCACGGGAAATAACCCGTTGCTTGAGGTTCCTAGCAGTGACTTAAAGTGTAACTCCAGTTATAAACAACTTTTCATAAATGAATAGTGCATCTGTAATATATCTTAAAGGAGATCTGTTTTCTTCACCACTTATTAAGCTGTTCTCCTGCCCCTTATCTAATGATTACATTATATCCACTGTATTCAGCCTCACACATCCAACTCTATGGAGCAGGGAGGGGCTAAGCAGAATTCTCCTGCCTAGTTAATTGATTTATTGCCTCTGTGTATTATCAGTTTCTTATCTACAACTTAGTGTTAAAAAGCAAGCAACAACAAATTGTAACAATTACAGGTGCATCTCAATAAATTAGAATATCTTTGAAACGTTTATTTCAGTAATTAAATTAAAGTGGCCTCCTATATTTTCTAGATTCTTTACACAGTGTTCTATTTCAAGTGTTTTATTTCTGTAAATGTTGATTATGGATTAGAGCTAATGAAAACCAAAATCTAAGAAAATTAGAATATTGTAAAAAAGTTCAGTGTGATACCTGATAAGGTTTCCTAAGCCTTTAAATGGTCCCTCAGTCTGGTTCAGTAGGACACACAATCATGGAAGACGCTGATTTTGAATTGTATTACTGAAATGAATGAACGTTTCAAAAATATTCTAATTTATTGAGATGCACCTGTATTTGAGTATCTCTTCTAATCCCCCCTCCTCTCTCCATAGATTAATAGAGAATGCAACTGTCTGAAAAGTTGTAGAACATGTCATTTCTTTAGTAAGATATAATACAAAGTTTCTTATGTTCACCTGTACTATTAATTTATGAAAACTTAATAAGTAGAGGTATGATTTAAGGCCCTATAAGGCTGTGTTCACACAGTTTTTTGACACAGAATCCTCCTCAAAATCCGCCTGAAAAAACACCTCCCATTCATTTCAATGGAAGTCAGCTTTTTTACTCTAGCGGGAAAAAAAAGTGACATGACCTATCTTCAGGCGGATTCCGCCTGGAAAAACTAATTGAAGTCAATGGGAGGCGGAAAAAACGCAACGCGTTTTTTTGACACGGTCTTCTGCAAAAAACACGACGCGGTTTTTAAAGAGAAGCTTCTAGGTCCATACAGTGTGCTGGAACAAAAAAACTGTGGCAAAAAACATGTAAAAAAAAAAAGCGTCAAAAAACCCGTTTCCTAATTCCTGAAGCTGATTTTTTCAGCTTGCAAAAAACTCTGTATGAACATACCCTTAGACAGATTTTGCAGGCAGTTTTTGGGAATGAATGCTCATACATGCGCTTGATCCCGACAATCAGCCTAATCGTGCCACAGATTACCCGATGAATGAGTATTTTAGCCATCTCTGCCAACTGAGAGCACATGTACACTTAGGTGAGTGCATGAAGAATACATGCTCCACAGCCAGCTTTAGATGTGCTCTTATGCCCATTATCATCCTTTGCTCATTCACCTATAGGGATTTAGTTTTCCTGTATTTTTAAAACCTGCCATAGGAGGACTAGTGGATGGTCACTGTAATTCATCTGAAGTATCACTTGTAGCCTTCTTTTCAAGGTGTCATTTTCTCACCTTTCTTCCCGATTGTCTTCTTCCCGATGGAGCTCTGTAGCAGAGTAACCAGATGTCTCTACTGACTTTGGAATAATTCTGCCATATAATCTAGACATTATGATTAAGATAATGTAATGCCAACAAATCACATGCCCTATTATCTCCACTTATCTGCAGACCTTCACTTCAAGTACATAACTGCACCATTAGCAGAGTCATCTCCTCTATTTCCCCTTGCTATCCTGGGTTAAGTTATATGTATTAACAGAGTTCCAATGTGGGCAGATGTTTGGAGGGGGGTAAAATTAGGTTTTAGTTTTTAGATATTTCAGGCCCCGAGTACTTGTTAATGGTAACCATAGGATTAATGCCAATTTAAAGTTTACACACAGAATTCTGTCATTTCTTTGGCTCCATACACATTCATAAGTTTTAATGTATGCATGTCCAGGCCATAGAAAAGAGCCTCAAAATATGGAGCAGGTCCTATACCTGTCAATATTTGCTGCTTGGTCCATTCATTCAAGTGTATGGGTCATTGATCAACATGGACAGAAAATGGATACTAATCAATGGGTCACAAGTTATGTTTTTACTGACCCATACACTGCACACAGTAGTGTGCATGATACCTAGGGCCCGACAGTGTGGAAACGTTTTTGGCTGCTGCAGAAACAGAAAAACGCTGCGTTTTACACTACCAGAAAAGTAAGGTTATGGCCCCACATTGCGGAAACGCAGCTTTTTTTGTTGCAGATTTTGCTGTGTTTTTTTGAGCCAAAGCCAGTAGTGGAATGACCAGAAGGTAGCAGTATAAGAGCTTCCTATATATTTCCCATTTCTTTTGTAGCCATGCTTGGCTTTGGCTCAGAAAACCGCAGCAAAATCTGCAACAAAAAAACACTGCGTTTCCGCAACGTGGGGCCATAGCCTAAATGGCATTCTGGCTAATACCATCCACACATTATGGAAACAAAATGCTGCAGAAAAGTAAGGCATGTCAATCTTACCTGTGTTCCCCCTATAGATTTAATTAGGGAACAAAAAAATGCAACAAAAACGCAAATTAAATGCTGCAAAAAAAAACAAAAAAACACAATGCATTTCTACTGCATTTTATTATTTGCAGTTCACCACTTGGACCTTAAAGTGTTTTAGAAAATTGCTGGAAAAAATTCTGTCATGAACTTGTGTACATATTCTACACAGGGCAACATAATACAGTGTGAGCAAAGATATTCTAAGCATAAAAAAACTCCCCTGCACTGCCTGGTATTATGTGGGGTGGCATTGATGCAAATTATTAAAAGGGCTGTGCCACAAATGACAATTTGCACAGGATAGGGGATTAGTGTCATAATTGGAGGATCAACCACTGGGAACCCCAGAGATTGTCCTATTCATAGGACAGGAAAGTAGTGTCAAACATATAATTGGGGGCACAACCCCTATAATATATACATTAGCCCTTAGGAGGAAACCATCAAGTGGTTTTTCTACCCTAAACTGGTCCCAGCATTTGCACCTTCAAGTAATGACCTTTTCTATAGAGGCCCTCACTAAGATTTGTGTTGCTGCAAAGTTATAAGATTTTAAAAGCTTAGATTTTCATATGCAAGTTTACTTTAACTTGTGACGGGGTGTGGAGCAGCACCTGTGCGGCGTACCTGACATGGCTCTCAACCTGATGCCCTACCTAACTGCTGGCCCCACATGGTGTGATCTAGCACAATGACAGACTAGAAGCAGCTTCTCCCATCCCTTGTAACCATTTAAAGTAAATTTACACCCAGTTTAGGGTGGAAAATCCACCTGACAGATTCCCTTTAAATATGATCGATAAGTCACCCAATAATAGAAGCAGCCATTGGCCTGATCAGGAGCAACCTACACCATGGCAATATTGTGGGCACATTTACGCATGTCAATATTTAAGCAATGTCTGTATGGAGTTTGTTTCTTAGTTACTGCTAGGTCAAGTAGCTGGCAACGAAAATGTATTTATACCGGAAACAACTTGATACCAAAGGGTTAACCACAATACAATCAATGTGCTATAAAATAAATCCCAGGGCACAATAACTAATGTTTAGTGTACACAACTAACCCGCAGTGTCAGTATACTAAATCCCAGGAAATGAAGTAATCGAAAAGATAGTTAATATTTACATGGGTGTACGTATAATGCTCTGCTTCCGACATGTTTCGTAATAGGGTTTGTTTAGAGCCAGATAGCATCCAGGTGTACGTGTGTGTAGCAGACCTGACTTTCGCTAGGTTCACACCTGCGTTCGGGTTTCCATTCTTCGGGTCCGCTTGGGTTAGACTAATGGGGTCAACTGTGTTTCTGCCTGAAAAGGCAGAGAGAAGTCTTTCTTGCAGGAGTCTTAGGGGCCATAATGTCCCTTCCCAATATGAGACCAATACATTTTTTTTTTTGGGGGGGGGGGAGGTGGCAGGTCTATTAGAGATTTTGCATAGGACCTAGGGCTTCAAGTTCGTCTGACAGGCACGTACACCAAAATTTTGCCGTATTTTTCAGGCAACGGTCAACTAATCGGTGGTATAAATGGACTGGACAGTAAGATTTACCTCATTTATAATCCAGCTTCAGTTATTGTGATAAATTTGGCACATTTTTAGATTCACATAGGCCTTATTCACATGTCTGATTTGCATCAATAATTGTGCGCCCAAGCCAGGAGTGGGTCGAAAACACAAAACATGCAAATCTTTCCATTATGTCTTACTCCTCTGTAGTCTCCAGAACTGGATCATAATCACTTCATATAATGGATCAAAATACTGATATGTGAATAAGACCTTAGACAGTTTTAGGAACTAATATGGCATTTTGAAATATTGTTAAAAGCCAGATTAGCAGAATTTCTCCAACAATGGGAACTGGATCATAGACATGTTACTGTAGATTTAGCCCATTTCTGCGCACTTCTAGATCTCACACTTGTCCACATATAACCTCAGTTATGTCACCTCTTAATTGAGTAAAGCAGATTGGCGGCAGACCAGACTTCCTGGCAACTCAAGCTAAAGGGAATGAACCATACGTTACTGCTAATGCCTCAGGTATACAGATTAATGAATGTTTCCTCTGGTGCTGTACAATCGCTTTGTGCTGCAAAGCCTCCGCTTCATGAATCTGAATAGTTTCCATTTTGGATCCACTAGTAAGATCCAGTGTTTTATGCGCCATTGAAGTCTTTAATTAAAAATGTTTCTACAACATTCCAGCTTTATCTGGCTCATTGTAGTGGGCTTCTGGGCTGAGGCTTGCAGAGTCTGTGCCAGATGGAATCAATGCCAAGCTAAGCAAGGTTTGGAGGAGATTCATGTGGTAGTTTATCTTGAGGGAATTTAGTATATTTCAGGAGCGAGCACAATGCTCACAAAGATTTGCAAGATATTATCTAAAACCTTTCAGGCCCGACACAAACAACAGAGGGCCCCTGTGTAAGAAATGTGTGTGGCCCCATCACACACGTGATACATTGTATAAGTATCACTCAGTTTCTTAGCATGATGCACAGGCCACTATCACACTGGACACAAAGGAATTTATTAAGACCAACTTCACTGGGGTCAGAGGTGCCAAAGAAGAAAATGATGTGCTCACCACCAAAATTTTTATGGTGCATCTTGGGCCATCTGTATGCCAGAAGTTGAAACTTCTGCCAACTAGGAGATGCCAGTTTTATGTTAAATTATAAATTGGGGGAGTATACTATATATCTGCTATACCAAATCAGAATACATGTGGAATAACTTTGGCACAAATATGAGCCATGCACCACTGTTATTTCTGTACCTTGCTCGCCACTTAAGAAAAAAATGGAACAGATTGGGGCAAGGACAGCTTGGTGTTGTACCTGAAATGTACACCAGATTTCAATTCTGGCACACAGGACCTCCCATGGTACGTCAGAAGTAAGAGGCTGGAGCTCATTACTTCCAGTGCATATTACATCTTGGGAAAGGATTTAGAAAATAGGAAATACCAGTTTTAATTTCTCCCCCACAGTATATCTGCCACAGAGATTTCAACCCCGCTCCACCCAGCCATACCCTGCTCCCAAGCCCTTTGTATAAAGGGGTAAGAGCGTCACAAAATTCTGAAAAGTTGCATAAACTTCCCATATAGCAGACAAGTCATGCTGAACACATGCAATTTACACAATCGCATACCAAACACACTGCTCAGTTAACACATCCCACATGTGCACATGAGAACTTTTTTGGCTTTTTGTGACGTTATATGATCCCTTCCAGAGCACTGACATTTCTGTCACTTTGATGCACACAGTGAGTGGAATTTATTAAGACTGGCATTCTGTATGCTGGTCTTAATCAGTTCCTCTGGCTGGTGTGAGATACCCTTGAATTAGAAAGAGGCTCCATCCTTTTAATAATTCAGGAGTAATCTCATGCACCAGAATTGAAATGATGTCAGTCAGGAATTGGCATACATTACGGGTATAACCCACAGCAGCTTTCTTGCTTGATTTATAGTACATCTATTGGTCCAAGGATTCTCTGCCCCCAGCACGCATGGGTCTTTGCCCCGTTTAACATTCATAAAAAGTGGCGAGCAGGTTGCAGAAAGAAAAAAAAAAAAAACGACAAACACACAGTGTGAAATTATGCTGCAAGAAAGGGTTGTGCACCAAAGATTCATCACATTTTATACCCATCTACGCCAGAAAACTTGTGTAGATGGGTTAGCCAATACCCCTAGAGTTTCCTGTATGAACAGGAGGTCAGTCTCACAATGTAAGTCTATGTCTGAGTGAGTCAAATTGAGATTCTAAGATACATTGATACTTTGACCCCCTGTTTATATAGGAACACTGTGTGCATCACAGGATCGAGAGGAGATCAGTGCTCCAAACGGGATCACAACTTCACAATAAAGCCATCAGCAAGTTATTCAGTAACATTGCAATACTCATAGGCTCATTTTCAACTGGAAGGGACAAAAGTTTTACTGAAGTGTTGGACATCTGCCACTCACTTCTTGAGCACATATGTACTTATGTGCTGTTACTTTACACACATTGTTCACATGCTGTTAATATGCCATATGTGCCACTGACAACACATGCCACATACACTAGACTGATAGAATCCCTTTTTCTAGAGCTATTGTGCACAGGCAGTACATCTTCCATGGAAACCTATATTTCACATAAGATGGCACTACTGCTTTATAGAATTCCATTATACAGTAATAGTGCGGAACAGCCACTGCACAGTGCCATCTATTTCCGGCTCTGTACTGTGCTGCAAACAACTGATCTGACATTGATTACCTATCCTAAGGAGTCTTAGAGAAGACTTTGAGGCCAGGGCCCCACATTGTGAAAACGCTGCGTTTTACATTATCTGCAAAGTGGATGGGATTCTGGCTAATCCCATCCACCCATTGCAGAAAAAAAAAAAATCTGCAGCGAAAATACAAAAATGAGATTTCAAAAATACTTGCATTTTTGTAAATTGCAGCATGTCAGTTATACCTACAGAAACCCTTGAGTTTTCCATATAGGTATAATAGAGGCAGAGGAAAACTTTGCCGACTGTGAAAAATGCGTAAAAAAAAAAAAAAAAAAAAGTTTCCGTCTTTAAAGAGAATCTGTCATATCGATATGGGACACTAAAGCACCCACAGGCCCTTAGTTTAGTATCTCATATTGCCCTGTTTTGAAGCCAATCATACCCAGACCCATCTGTGGAGCTCCTGATGCCTACACAGTACTTCAGTGAAGAGGACGACGTACACCCCGGCTTCACTGCACATGCGCCCTAAAGCTGATGATCTTCTATTCTGACTTTAGTGTAGAACTGCGCAGGGAGTAAAGCAGCTGGATGAGTATAAAGCCAATGTTATTGTGGACACGAATGGCTTTAAAACAGGACGATTTAGAAGACCAAACCCCCTTGTTCCATAAGGACTTGTGGGTGGTTTAGTGTCCCAAATTGCCCTCACAGGTTCCATTTCAATGCTATGCAACCACCTAGATCTTACTTATATATTTTTCTGAGAAAGGTTGGGCGACTTCAACAATTATATAGGTTTGAGTAGTCCCATCTGATACGATTGTGTCCCCTAACATAGCTAACATGTCGTAGGTGTCTGGCATCTACTTATTAACGTCTGTACATATAATCCAACACGGCAATGCCAAACTAGCATGTAAAATGCAATAAAATATGTTATGTGTGAGCCAAAAATCATTAATTGTCCATTTAGTAATTATTTTTTGTTTTAATAACCTTAAACCTCTCCATATGAAACTACATTGTCATTAAATATGATGGATTATATTATTTAGGAATTTTATGTGACAGCCTAGCCTTTCAGCAATTTGCCTAAGGCCTAAAGCTAGATTGAACACACGATAAGCTGCAAAAGCGAGGCAATGGCCCATTGTTAGAGCGTGTCTAGAAGATACTCTGTACCACAAGTGGATTTAGGAAGGCTAAACTAAAGCCGGCCATACACTTTAGACCAGCAAAAGTGTTTGTCTGGCAGCTGACAGCTATCTTACCCAACTGCTCCACAGACATTCATGCTCAGCCTGAGAAAAGGATAGGGCAATTGAAATGTAACTGTAGAGGTCAGGGAAGACACAGATCAAGCAGTCAGTTGGCCTCCATACACATTAGATGGCAGTGTCAGAATAGGGTGCCTAGGGTCCACCAGTAAACTTCATTCCTGGTGCCCACTATACAACTACATGCAAATATTACCCCACGCTCATTCACAAATTCCTAAAATATCACCAAAATGCTATAAATTTCTTTTCAGTAGTATCGTGCTACCCAACTCATCTCTTTCTATCCTAGGGTCCCATCAGTAGCTGCCTCCTACTTGAACTAGGGCCCTTTTAACTCAGTCAGCGATATGTGCCCACACAAAGACATCAAGATGAATGGATACTGGGGCCCCTGTGGTTGACAAGATGGGGCTCAGGGAGGAAAGATACTGGTTGATGCTGACTCTGCACTTAGAGTTAATCTCAGCCACCCAGTGATTCTGCAGTATATAAAAATAAACTTTGTAGTTTTTTTCTGTTTTTTTTTTTTTTTTTTTAACATTTTCTCAGATTATTATACTGACACACAACCTGGTTGAGAGTCTGCATGAAGTCCAATGAGTGTATTATGCCATGCCAAGGTGAGATGGGGGCCTATATGGCTCAGGAGCTCACCAGGGGCTTCACCTCTTCACCTGTAGGCTTGTCCGAACCAGTTAGTCAGGAAAATCAGCAGATGTGGCCTAGGCCCGGTTCACATCTGTGTTCGGGTTTCCGTTCGGGGAGTCCGCTTGGGGACCCCCCCGAACAGAAACCTATATGCATAAAGAAGCGGTTACCTAAGAAAACCCGAGGACCCCATAGACTATAATGGGGTCCGTGTGGTTTCCGCTCGGTTTCCACACGAAGCAAGTGCTGGAGAGGAAAGTGCTGGAATCAGCACTTCGTGCAGAAACCGAGCAGAAGCCACACGGGCCCCATTATAGTCTATGGGGTCCGCAGGTTTCTTAGGTAATCGCTTCTTTATATATAGGTTTCCGTTCAGGGGGTCCCCAAGTGGACTCCCCGAACAGAAACCCAAACACAGATGTGAACCGGGCCTTAAACACATCTAAAGTATGTGCAGCACTATTCTGTTGTGCTGAGCGTACAGTGCTGTTCTGCAGCAGGCACAGGAGTTATGCCCACTATATGGCTTCTGGGCACTGACTAGTTGGCGAATTGGAAAATTCTCCGACTTCATCTGCTTAATCCCCCTAGCGATCCCAAAGTTACATACCTGAAAATGGTACCAATAAAAGCCTATAACTTGCCCCTCAAAAAGAGCCCTCATATATATCAATCAACAAAAAAAGTCAAAAAGTTATGGTTGTCAGAATACGGTGACCTGTAGCATGTCATGTATTTTCATACAATGGCGATTAATTCAGTAAAGGTGCTCAAACATAAAAATCATATAATATGATATTGCAAGTCGGCGAACAAAATTGTCATATTTAGGCCACCATATAAAAACAAAAGACAAATTATGACAGAACTGAACACTTTTCCCCCTACACTGACCCCCAAAAGGTTAATAAAGCTAAACAATACATATGTACCATTGCTGGTGCTAACTAAAAGCATTGTGCAAAGAATAAGCCCTCATATGGCTAAGTTGACAGAAAAATAAGGTTATGCATTTTAGAAGGAGGAGATGGAAAAGTTGCAGAGTCTTAATGCCCAAACTACCCCGTGCCCTTACAGGGGCAGTTTTTCTGATTGTAAGAAGTTTTCAACTGTATAGCAAGTTAATCATCGCTTGTTTACAAGGAGCAGTCGTAGGTACTGTATGTGACTGAACAGAAATACAATTGTCCGGGCACACACAGTTTGATTACTTTTGGCAGCACATCTCTGTCTACACGAGATGATGTGGTGCCAACAGCTGTGATTGTAACGTCCACATAAGAGATTCCAGCCGCCAACAAATGACTATGTTAGTTTGTCATCTGATCATGGACTTGTTTACACAGGAATGGAATCTAAATGTGCTCAACACCTTCTGTAGCTGATGGCTGAACACTTGTTCAATCCATGGCAACACAGGACTGGGAGGCTAAGTGTGTGTGTTTTAAAGGGGTTGAAAATATTGATAAGCATATATCAATATCAGATAGGTGGGGTCCCACAGCCAACTCCCCCACCGATCAGCTGTTCTTAGAGAATGGAGCAGGAAGACCTTATCCAGGCATTGGAACCCACCTCCATAAATCTCATCATTCCTTGGTCCCATCAGAAATTATTCTGATGGCTCACCATCTATCTATACCCAATGGGGGAGAATTTATCAACCCTTCTGCACCAGTTTTGGAGCAGGGCACTCCAGAAAATGGCATCTACGCCAGTTCCTGACTGCTGTAGATGTCCACTGTGGTGCACAGGTGTGTGCCTTATTAAGAGGCCAGGTTCTCTTGATAATTCAGGCGCACCTTGCACCAGTCAGAACCTTCGTTAAGGCTGGCATAATAAATGTATACATGTCCAGTTTTAATTTATCTCTGCACACAGTCATGCAAGACATATCACTAAGGTTATAATGTTAACTAACCCATAACAGTAGACCCTAGTGACAAGTGCGATACTCCAAGGTCAGTTCCAAATAGGGTTGGCTCCTGCTGCATTGAAGTTCATCAATGTGTCTAGTACTGTGATGGACCAGTCTGACCCTGATGGACATGCAATGGGCAGCAAATTCTAAGAAAATAAGAACTGAAAAAATAAAATATGAATTTTCCAACTGAATCATGTAGACAACCTTTCTTTATCTTCATGATAAAAAGTAGAAAAATGACCTGGCCTTAGATACAGACAAATACACAATTGTGAGGTCTTAATATTTTAGTCACTGATTTCTGAGGTACCGGCAGACAACTATAAGTAAATTGTGCTGGGTGACAACCGAATGGCCACCATTCTATGACCATAGGGATTATAACCCAATTATCCAGAGACCCGCAACAGCATATAGATCTTATATTCATTGTTACATTCCCTTTTTCCTTATTTCTGGCAATGCTGTAGTTCTTCCTGATCCATAATAATTCAGATTAAGACTCTTTACATTATACAGAAGCCATAAACGTGATGAACAAACTCCCAGTATGGTATACATGGTAAACAGATGCCTAACAATAGCCCATTGTAAAAAAATGATTGGTGTGTTATACATTATTTTGGACACTTCTGTATAGAATTGCAAGGACTACACTATTCCATACATATATCTGTTTTGCAGTATGTTGATGTATAGTGGTCAGACAGGGGCCACTTCTGACTAATGTGACCCTATGGACCCATTTAGCTTGATATTTTACAGAGCTCTCTGCATACACACTAAATGTACATCATAAATGTGATATGAACATGTTTTAAGAGACATGGAATTGTGGGAGCTCAATGTGTATTAAGATCATGACAGTTTGGCTACATCTATACATCTCTACATTATGGCATAGGCAGAGATTTTATTTAGGCACTGCATAGTATTCTTATGCAGGACAGATATGACACTTGTGCTGATAGCATGTCACTGTTGTGTAGATACTATGGAAGTATTCTGTGGACTCCATGTAGCATTACTTTTAGGGCAAGCTAAGGCTGTGTTCACATAGCGGAAAGTGATCATTTCCGCCAGAATTTTTGCTGCGGTCTGCTATGACGGGATGCCGATGCAGTGCATCAGCATTTCGTCGCGGCATCCCGCTCCTGATTAGGCCCGGATGAATGGGCCTAATCAGGAGCGCGTCTCGAGCTGCGGACACCGCAGCAAGCCCCCCCCCCCCCCCCCCCCCCCCCCCCCCCCCCCCCCCCCCCCCCCCCCCCCCCCCCCAAAAAACAGCGGGGGCCGCCAGCCCCCCCCCCCCCCCCCCGGGGGGGCCCCCCCCCCCCACCCCCCCCCCCCCCCCCCCCCCGGCCCCACCCCCCTTTTCCCCTCCCCCCCCCAAAAAAGAAATACCCTTACCCCCATTTTCCCCTTTGGGTTCCCCCAAAAGGGTCCCCAAAACCCCCCCCCCGGGGCGTGGCCAGGGACTTGATGCGGTGAGACACTTATTTGGGGAGCTCCTGCCTGATCGTTTTTTTATGTGGGACCACTAGCCTGAATAGGACCCCCATGGCTAAGAAAACCACCCGGGCACCTGCTACAGGGGACTGTGCATCAGTGGACAGGTCCGTTCAGCCTACCTTGTCCGCGTTCCTGCAGCCGATAGCATCCACAGCGCGGGCCTCCACGAGGCGGCGGCCATCTTCCTCTGCCGCGCCGGCCGCCTCCGCTACGACATCTGCAATGGCCCCGCTAGCGACACGAGCGGCATCCACCCTGCAGAGAGGCCATCTTACCAGGCCTCCAGCCCTGCCAGAGACAGAGCTCCAGAGTCCAAACGCTGGGCTCCAGCGGACCCCTTCACCGCCGGGTAAGTCAGGCGCAGCGGTTGCTCGCACCGCAGCGCTGACTGCCCCCCCTCCCCCGCTGCTCCGACCGGCGCTTATGTCAGTGGGTTCCCCCACACAGAATCAGGGGGGACCCAACATCTCAGGAGGCATCAGTAGCGGCCTCTCAGCTCCACAAGCCTTCTTCTGGCCTTGAGCACCCTCCTGACCCTGTGGAGGAGGATTTAACCCCTCAGCTGCCTCCACATCCTTTTAGTCCTGTGTCCTCACAGCAGCCTCCATTCCTTCTCAGAGATGAAGAAGCAGACCTGGGGGCAACTCCATCCCTCTCCCCCTATGCTATTCACACCCAGCTGCCTTCTCCGACTGCCCCGCTACCCCGACTTCCGCCACACTCTGCTCAGGCAGCCTCCTCTGATCCTCCACCGTGGCTTGATTACCTTGCTCACCTGCCGTCAAAAGAGGACTTTGATTCCTTGGTTGCTAAAGTTACAACGGCATGTCGTTCAGAGATACGTACAGAAATCGCTGTCCTGCGGCAAGATCTCCAACATATTGCTAACCGGGTTGATACCCTTGAAGACGATCATGACCAGACCCGATCTCATGTGTCTCACCTCCAGGACACTGTCCTCTCCCAATGCCAGGTGGTTAACGACATGCAACGCCATTTGGAGGACTTGGATAACCGGGGCAGACGCAACAATATCAGAATCAGGGGGCTGCCTGAGGCTAACCAAGAGGAGGATTTACATGCTACCTTGGAGGAGATTTTCAACTTCATTTTACAGGAACCAGCTACACATAAAATTAAGCTGGATAGAGTGCACAGGGCCCTGCGCCCCAGGGGATCGGGCCCCACACCACGCGATGTTATTTGCTGTGTGCACGACTTTGCACTAAAAGAAACTATCCTTTCCAAGGCCCGTCGTCTTAAAGACTTTGAATTTGCAGGAGCCAAGATCCAGCTTTACCAAGATCTCTCCTGGATTACGCTACAGAAGAGGAGATACCTGCGCCCTCTGCTTCAGCTTCTGTGCGACCGACAGATACCGTATCGCTGGGGCTTCCCCTTCTCTTTAACGGCTAGGCACAATGGACGCTCTGCTACCCTACGGTTCTTTGCAGATCTGGAACCATTCTGCATTGCTATGGATATTCCTCCTCCCAACCTTCAGAATTGGGAGTTGGTTGCCCCACCACCGCCTCCACCCCCGGTCTGGACGGCCCAGAATCCAGCTAGACGTCAGCAACGTTCTTCCAGAAGATCGAGGGTGGAGGCCCCACCCCCGTGACTGTATCTTTTCTTGGACCTCCTAGTTCCTGGGAGGGATACGTCTACTTTGATTACTAGGGGTGTCCTGTTCCTATTGTTATTTACATTTATATGCAGTTTTTTATGGTCCCACAACTGTTCTGCATCATATTCACGCTTTAGTATTATCGGTCGGGCAGGTTAGACTTCCCCCCCCCCCCAGTGACTGATAGATGTTATTTTCTTTAGGTCCCCAATTGATGCTTTGGATCTGCCTAGTGATGATCTCCCCCCCGTCTCCCACCCGCCCCCCTTTTTGCTATGGGGGCTTCGTCCAGCTGTGGACCCACTGGTTGGGCCCTAGTAGGGTCACTTGTGGCCCTACCTTGGACAATTTTTTTTTGCCCCCGGCCAGGAGATTTAGTCCTGACCACTAAATTTAGTTTAGATGTGTTATTTCAATATTTTTGTTTTGTTTTTTTATTTGTTATGCTTTGTTCTTTGTGTATGTCCTTTGTCTCTTTCCCTTTCCCCTCTATCCCTTTCCCTTCCTTTCCTTCTTCAGGTTCGGAGACCCGTCTGGCTACAGTGGCCCGGACCCTCCACCTTTACTTTTTCGGGGATTCGGAACATCGTTGGCTGGGTGAGATCTTCTCTACCTCATTTTCTCCTACATTAGCAATACACTCACCTTGTATTCCCAATGGTTAGGTGCATTACACTAAATGTTAAGGGCCTGGGCTCCAACACAAAACGGCGAATGGTCTTGCGGGAGCTTCGCTCCCTACAGGCAGAGGTAGCCTTTCTCCAGGAGACTCACTATGACCAAACTGGCACGTTTAATTTTGCCTGACATTACTTCCCCTCCGCTTACTCTGCACATTGTAGTCGCAGGAAGGGAGGAGTAGCTATTTTGCTTTCCCGTACCTGCCCTATCACTGTCTCGGCCTCATCTAGATCCCCAGGGTCGATATATTATTTTGGAGGGGCTTTTATATGGTCGACCTATTATTTTATGCAATATATATGCCCCTAATTCTTCACAGATCCCCTTCCTTAAACAGGTCCTGGGGAAACTGCAAAAGTTTGAGGGATCCGCATTATTACTCGGTGGAGACTTTAATATGATCTTTTCTGAAAATATGGATAGATCCACCCTCACTAATGGACCTCCTGGACCCTCCCAGATGAGACTAGCTAGACAGTTCCGCTGCCTTGTACGGTCAGCTGCCCTTTATGACCTTTGGCGGGTGGATAATCCCTCTGCCCGCTCCTTTACATTTTACTCCCACCCACATAAAACCCACTCTAGAATAGACTACTTTTTTGGAAATACGTTAGCCCTTCGTTTACTAAAGTCGGCTGACATAGGCCCCATATCCTGGTCAGACCATGCTCCTGTGAAGCTTACACTGTCCTCCACCCCCTCTCCGACTAAACGCTGCCACTGGCGACTTAACGAATCCCTCCTTCATTCACGAGAGACCCAGGGTAAACTTCGAGCTCACCTCCAAGAATACTTCCGAGTTAATTCTAACTCAGTTTCCGCAGTGTCCACACTGTGGGAAGCCCATAAGGCAGTAATGAGAGGTCACTGTATTGTGTTGGGAACACAGACTAAGAGAAACCGGAGGGCCAGAGAGGAGGCTTTGACTGACAAGATTAGATCCCTCACTGAGTGACTAACGACGCGACCCTCGTTATCTTTACTGCGTCAATTAGTAGCGGCCAGGGCTGACCTCCGCGACCTCGCCACCCAGGCTACCCGACGCCGCCTCCTCTACAGTCGCCAGAGATACTATGAGAGGGGAAATAAGGCCCACACACTTCTAGCTAGAACCCTGAAGGACCGTCAGGTTTCGTCTACACCCCATGCCGTTCGAGATTCCCAGGGCACCCTTCAGCACCATCCCGATGCCATAGCGGCCTTGTTTAGGGATTATTATACTAAACTGTATAACCTTCCCTCTCCTACTAGGAGAAGCCCCACCAATGTAGAGACAGACTTGCACTCTTACCTAGCCTCGTGTCAACTCCCGGCCCTCCCGTCCTCAGCCCTCTCTTCGCTTAATGCCCCGGTATCGAGAGAGGAGTTGGCTGCCGTTCTGGAGGCTCTCCCAAATGGTAAAGCACCAGGCCCTGATGGGTTCACCTATGCTTACTATAAAACTTTCCATTCTGATCTCTTCCCTTATATGTGTCAGCTTTTCAACTCATTCTTGGAGGGAGCTCCGATCCCCCACACTATGCTGCACTCTCACATTTCCCTAGTTCCAAAGCCTCACAAGGACCATCAGGAGTGCTCTAATTATCGTCCCATTGCCCTCCTGAATACAGACCTTAAACTTTTTACAAAAATCTTAGCAAACAGGCTTGGCCTTTGGCTTCCATCTCTCATCCACAAGGACCAGGTGGGATTTGTCCCCTGTCGTCAGGGGGGAGATAACACTAGAAGGGCAGTGGATTTGATCGACGTGGCCAACCGTCACTCTACCCCCACCTTGCTTCTAAGTCTGGACGCTGAGAAGGCCTTTGACCGCCTTGATTGGTCGTTTATGATGGCCACTCTTGAAAGCTACGGGTTCTCGGGGGCCTTCCTCACGGCTATAAGGGCTCTTTATTCTCACCCCTCAGCAGTTGTTAAGCTTCCTAATGCTTCCTCCCTTCCCTTGTCCATTCGTAATGGAACCCGTCAGGGATGCTCCTTATCGCCACTAATATTTGCACTGTGTATTGAACCCCTGGCGGCTCAAATTAGATCTGCCCCGGATGTCTCTGGTGTATTTGTGAGAGATAGAGAATTCAAGATTAGTTTATTTGCAGATGATGTCCTGTTGACCCTCACTAAACCCCATACCTCCCTTCCAAACCTTCTCCGTGTTTTAAAGGATTATGGAGACCGGTCGGGATATAAGGTTAACCCTAGTAAGACGGAAGCCCTACCTTTAAATATCACAACTGAAGCCTTGCAGTTGCTCAAGTCTAACTTTGACTTCCAATGGAGAGACCGCTCCCTACGCTATTTGGGCGTTCAACTATCCTCTTCATACCACACGCTTTACTCAGCCAATTATCCTCATTTGTTTCATGAGCTCCGTTCTCTTCTAGATAAGTGGCGCCCACTCCATATTTCTCTTATAGGCCGTATAACTGCGGTTAAGATGACCCTCCTCCCGAAACTTCTTTACTTTTTTGAAACCCTTCCAGTGGCAGTCCCTAGATTCGAATTGAGATCCCTACAGAAAGCAATATTCCAATTTATATGGAATGGCAAACGCCACCGCATTCCCCGATCGGTGATGCTGGCGGGTAGGTCGGAGGGGGGAATGGGGGTTCCACACATATTGCACTACTACTGGGCTGCCCATTTGCGTAGTATACCGTTCTGGGCAGCGCCCCAGGCGCATACGAAATGGGTGGAGATAGAGAAGCTTTGGCTGGCTCCTGTTCACCCCAATGCATTTTTGTGGTCCGCCTCCCCCCCTCTGCCCATGACCTCGCTACTTGGCCCTATTGGCTTTACTCGGACTGTCTGGAACACCTGTTCTAGATTGTTTCGATTGGCCTCCTTGCACTCATCCATGATTTCCTTTTTATATAATCCACGTCTCCCAAGCGGACTCACTGCTGCTATGGTCAAGCTCTGGGGGAAGCTGGGTTTATTCCACATAGCGGACTTGGTTGACCCGTCGTCCTTGGAGCTCAGGCCCTTCGATTACCTCACCTCTACACAGCACTTGCCTACCTCAGAGTGGTTCCACTATCAGCAAATAGTTCATTTTGTGGTCTCCCAATTTGGATCCACCCGGGTCTCCCTCCCTACAGCTTTTGAACGACTATGTCGGGCGGGTACCTCTACTAGAGGCCTGATTTCTAATATTTATGGGCTTTTGTCCTCTCAGGGGGGGCAGGCCCCGGTGGTCCACAGATATATGACCCGGTGGTCTGGAGCCCTGGGCGAGCGCATCTCGCACAGTCAGTGGCAGGTTATTTGGTCCCGAGCAGCTAAATCCTCTTCCTGTGTAACGTTCAGGGAAACGCAATACAAGATACTTATGCATTGGTATCACACTCCAGCTCTACTGCATACTCTCAACCCCACTATTCCTTCTAGTTGCTGGCGGTGTCAGGCAACGCCAGGAACATTGTTCCATATATTCTGGGAGTGCCCCCTGGTTCGCACTTTTTGGATTGAGGTTGGGAGGCTGACTAATATTCTCTTCATCCAGGGTGTTCCTTTGGACCCCATGGTTTATTTGCTGAATCTCCCTCCAAAAGGTCTCAGTAAAAATACATTGAAATTATTCCTTTACTTGTGTACTGCGGCTAAAACGCTTATAGCTCGCCATTGGAGAGAGGCTCTTCCCCCAACGATCTCAGAATTGATAGCCCGACTGAAGGCCATCCGCAGTCTGGAGTATCTGACTGCTTCCCTTAATCATACGGTGGAGGCATTTGAAGCAATTTGGTCTCACTGGGATACCTACTGTGCCACACAAGGTCTCTGAAGTCTGACCCCCGGCTTTGTCTCTTTCCTCATTGTTCCTTTCCTTTGTCTGTTTTTGTGTATTCCCCAAATTTTGTCTTAGTGTTGTTGTTTTTATATTTGTTGACTTGGTGGATTGTATGTTATCTATGTTATTTTCAAAATATTCTAATAAAAATTACAGTTTAAAAAAAAAAAAAAAAAAAAAACACCAAAATCACAAACCCAGGGACTTTTTTTTTTCCCCCCCCCCCCCCCCCTTTTTTTGGGGGGGGGGGGAATTTTGGGGGGGGGGGGGGGGGGCCCCTTTCTCCCAAACCTTCCTTTCCCCCCTCCAAATTTTTATTTTGTGTTATGGCCATACATTGGGGTCTCCTAGATTTCATGCTGCCTCCTCCCCAAAAAAAGAAATTGGGTTTCAATGTGGTGGATGTTTGGGAAGGACGCATGATAAGGATTTTCTGACCTGTGACTATTCAACTCGCCATCATCATTAAAGTGACATATAATGCAAGTTTGGTGAATATTTCAGTCAAATAAGTCAGTGCATTTGCTCTTGGGCAGGGGATGAGGATCTGAGCTTGTGCCCAGGGCTCATGGTACTGGAGTTCTGTTCCACCACTATTCTCCTTTTGCACCATAACTATACTATTATTTTAGCAGACCTTTAATCACGGAGAAGCAGATCAGCAGTGACAGGGTTAAGCCAACACAACTGTCATAACATTTTTTTTGTGGCAAAGCTTATTAAATTCTGCTAAGCCACATAGACGCTATGCTGAGTATACCTGAAAGTACTTGAACAATGCGTGTTTAGACAAACGAAAAAATAATGTGATCTTGTCACACAATCTTTAGAAATGCCTTGGTGCCTGGAATCTCTGCGCTAACCATGTAGCCTTGCCCTCACAAGCACTTCACATTCCTGTAGAAGATCATGTCATGGTTTGACTTGAGAACACAACCTTCAATAAGCATTATGGAACAAGTCGAAGTTTTTGCACCGCTGTCTGGATCTCAACTAAAATATTGTTAGCAGCAGAAGTCAGACAAGGGGCACAACACACCCTCAAAGTTCTGCAGAAATTCAGTAGTGAAATAACCTACAATTTTTTTTTCTAAAATATCAGACTTACTTGCATAGAAAATAGTTTTAATTTTCTATGCAAAAAAGTTCTCAAATGTTTCACTCACACTGCAATTGCCATTTCACTATTGCATTGTATTAATAAAATAGTTCTTAAATATTTTAAGCAACATGTAATAAAGATACCTACTGGGGGACAGTAACGCAAGTTTATCAAAATCAGATGTACCCAGAGCGTTAATGCAATTCCCCCCTATTACTGAGTCGCCTCTGTCAATCTGCAGCCAAGTATCTGGATGCCACATGATGAACATATGATGGATAGTTTGCACTAAAGCACAGTAATAAATGCTTTCTGACAAGTATAATATAATTAATATGTTACATATTGTTTTGCACCTTATACTAAACCACTGCATGGTCTTGGACAATTATATAATATACCAATCTTTAGGTGATCAGAATCTATTGTGATTGGATTGGTTTCATGTCTTTGAGACATACTTTGGACCATGCCTGGTCTTAGGCTAAAGCCCCACATGGCATAAACGCCACGATTCACCCGCGGCAGAAGCGCCGTGGAAAAAATTGCAGCGTTTTAGAGTCAGAGCAAAGTGGATGGGATTCTAGCGAATCCCATGCCCACTTTGCAGAAAAAAAACGTGCTGTGGACACACGGCGATTTCCAAAACAGGCACGATTTTGGAAATCGCAGCATGTCAATTATACCAACAGAAACGCTGCCGGTTTCCCCATAGGTATAATTGAAACAAAATCCACAGAGGAAAACTCTGCAAACTTTCTGTCTAAAGCGCTGCGGGAAGAACCGCGATGCAATCCCGCCGCGGTTTCTCCCACAGCGCTTTTTTTTGCTGCGGGAGGCCACGTGGGGCCTTAGCCTTAAAGGGAATCTCTCGGCGCCTGCACTGTTCTTCAGTGAAGCCAAAGATGGACACCCCGGCTTCACTGCATAATTGCAGGACATGCGCACTGAAGCCAAGGTGTACTCCTCTGGCTTCATTGAAGATCTGTGCAGGGAGTACAGCGGCAGGGTGAGTATAAAGCTTTTTTATTTTTAATACGGCCATGGATTGCGTTATAACAGGGTGATTTGGGACACTAAACCCCAGGTCCATATGGACGTGTGGGTGGGTTAGTGTCCCAAATTGCCCTGACAGATTCCTTTTAACCATATTGAATGACATATCCATAATACCAGCGCCAGAACCCAGAGAGGTGAGTAATTTTTTTTTTTTTTTTACTGTTTGATCACATTTCCTGAGCCTCCGCTCATTATACTCTATGGTCTGAAGAGACTCTAGAGTATAATAGTTTTGTTTCAGACATGTTCGGTTTGAATGAAACTTGCAGGCAAATCTCACGAGGTTTTGCCGTTTTGCTGTGGCCTTAATGGGATGCATGGGAGCCCCCTGGAGGCCTGAAGGAGAAGCAGAGGTTTCCACGGGCAAGAGTGGGGATCAGTAAGTAAATTGTGGCTGTAATAAAAATAAAAGCACAGCAGGGGCCCACAGGACCACTTAAGCTCAAAGGCCCCATAGCAGCTGCTACCAGTTTGCCAGTATCTGTCCATCACATGCCCCATGGAGTTCAATGGAAAGGTGGCATACAATGGTATTCTTTGAGGTCTATGGGACCTAAGGAAAGAACCAAGTGCTGCTTTATCATCTCTTTTCAAACCCTTCAATGAAAGGGCCATGCTTGGACCATAAGTGCTGGAGATTACTTGTGTTATGAGTGGGGATCCATGTTATAGTCTTGGAAAATCTATTTAAAGGGAGTCTAGCATTACCAAAAGCTCTTCTAAACCTAAATTCTGTTGTAGGGCTGGTTAGTGGCATAGTAAATACTGGTTTTCTTTTGCAGTCCCCACCCAGAACAGAAAAAAAAAAAAAAAAAAAAGACACCTCCCATATGACAAGTGTAGTCCCACCCATAGTGCACCAAACATCTCATTTGCATATGGAATGAAATTTGAATTTCTTAGCACCAAGCAGCAAGTGAGACATGTTCGCTAGATCACTAACCTACAATAGCAAGTTAGTGATCTAGACACTTGTGGTGGCAGACCGTCATGTAGGATTTCATTTACAATATTTAAAAATATTAGGTTTTTTTCTGTATATAATGAATAATGTATTTGTTCTGAAATTTTGTTATGAGAGAATTGGCAGAGAATCATTAGACATGGCCTAGGGATTGGTATGCAAAGCTCATTAGGGACCCGGTTTCTGTGATCATTGAGACTTCATTATCATTCATTATCTTAACAAGACTAATGAACGAAAATGATCGGTCTCATTGCAAGATTCATTTGGAAGCGGGTTCTGAAAACATTCACCTTTTTGTGAAAATTTCTTATGATACAGTGACCTCCATATCTGTATTTGTTCTTTTCGACTATGTGTGCAGATTAGAACAAGTAGTCTGGAATTTACAAATTCTGGGTCAAAGATCTATACGAGAAATAGTGTCCACTCTGTGTAGATAAATTAGTTCTGGCAGGGGGGGGGGTCTAAGATAGCAAACAAAGAGGGGGAATGGAAGATCTCAGTAATGGACAGAATCTATCAATAATACATTATAAAGTGATAAAATACAGTCTTCTGTAGAAGTCATGTCCTTCCTAATACAGGACAATATCTTGCTGGGTTATGATGCAGCAGACAGATTGCATGGTATGGGGCCCAGTCACACTGAAGAATTTCGCCCTGATTCGGGTTTTCAATGCAGAATTTAGAGTTTCCACAGTGAAAACGCACTACAAAATCTATGCCAGTTTTTTTTTTTGCGGTATTATTGCTCCCCATTTTAGCCTATGTGGAAAACTTACACACTGCCAGGATGGAGAATGTGTAAGTTGCATTAATCTGAGATAATTAGACACAGAACAAGACCCCTATGGGAGCCCTTATCACCAAAATACAATTCGCTGACCTGATAAGGGCAGCAGATAGCTCAGAGCAATCGTGATCCTGAGAACTCAGCCCCCTCCCCTCCAGAGAGCAGGGAGTCATGATATCCATTCTATAATAGATAAGGAGATACACAGTATGGGTTTCTGGACAACACTGTGTGAACAGTGGGAGGCAGGCAAACAAAGCAGCATTGCTAAAGCAATTTATTTAGGAAAACTCAAATTTACATACCCTAGCAGTATAGATAGGATCTTTGAGATGTGAATACCTTAATTTTAAATAAATACACTGCATTTCTTTTTCTGCCATAGAGTTTTTTTTAGCAATATGTGGATGACATTTTAAGAAATCTCACTCTTTTCTGAGTGTAAAATTCCACAAGCATTTCTGTAGTGGCAAAAATGCAGCAGTTCTGCCCTGTGTATCCCTAGCCTAATAGTAATCCAACTCATCTGATAGTGAGCAATATATGAGGAAAAGGACTGGCATCAACCAGGAATGCAGATGCAGTGCTCTTAAATTATGTATATACATATAATATAGAGTATGCTCACGATCCTTCAGTACATTATAGTGGAGAGGTCTCACCCTCAATCCACTAAAGGGCAGCAGCATGGGAGATCTGGAGGATTGGGCAGCTGCTAGGGAGCAGAAAGGACAGGTCAGAGGAGGACCCCACATGATGATGCCTCAGAGCATGATGATGCCCTGTCTGTCCTGCCCAAGCACAGGACAAACAGGGCATCCTGGTCAATCCCAATTGGTACTTGATTGATGGTGAAAGAGAAATATTGGCACCTGTTGAAGATGAGAGATACAAGCATGGGCTGTTCTGGAACAACCATCTACCGGCTCACCCCATACTCACAGTGGTCCAGTGCTTAAAGGGGTGTACCTCCATGTGCTAGAAACTGTTGGTTGCCTTACTTCTCCACATTTCAAGTCCCATTCCCACAAGTCTCCTTTCTGCATCACCATAATGGGCACTACAACACCCTTCAGACTCAAGAGGGCTGAGGACCATTAGGACGTGCTCTGGGAGGGGGGGGGGGAAAGAGTACCACTGCCATCAAATATAATGCAGCTCCCCTCAGTTCTGCACCAGTCCAGGAGGAGAGCTGGAGAAATTCGGTTGTAATTTCTACCCACTGTACTGTTTTTCAGTACCACTCTGTGGCAGAACTACCTCCATTTTTTTTCTCCTTTAAGTAGGCAGTTAGCTGCTGGGCCACTATTTACTTACCAATCCCCACTCCTTCCCTTTCAGCCCTCCCGGGGGCCCCCATATCATGTCGCTAATGCTAAACAGCCTCAGGACATTGCTAAACCACGACATTATATGGGATGCACAGAGCCCCCTAGATGGCTGAACGGGAAGGTAGCCGTGGGCAGGATCGGGGATCATCAAGTGCCATGACAAACCTCGCGAGATTCATCTCGGATTTAACACATCCAAAATGAAATTATTATACTCTGGGGGTCTCTTCAAGTGACCGCTGAGGTCCAGTTACAGGCCTCGGTGGTCTGACATCAGGCAGAAGCACCAAAGAAGACAGTGTGCCCTGTCAGAGCCCAGGAGAGGTGAGAAACTTTTTTTTTTTTTTTTTTTTTTTAATGTTTGATCTCCTCCTCTGGGTGTTTACTCATTATGGCGTCTGAAGTGAACCCCAGACAGTTCAGATTCTGCCAATCCCAAAATTTTTGCAATATTTGCAATGAACACCATAGGGGGCATTATGTGACATTATACTGTGTGTAAATAGGTGTTCTACTGTGCAGACGCCAGCAAAGGTCAGAACTTTGCTATGAGGACCAGACTTTGCTAGTTATGTCCCTGGTACTACTACTCCCAGCCTCCAGGTTCCTTCTAATGGATTGCTGCAGTCCCACTAGCTTTATACCTTAAGCACATGGCTGTATTGTGGCTCCATACAACATTAGTAGGCTTCTTTGGGGACTTACGGTACACCTCTTATTTGGTATGGAGGAAGAGTGAAGAAATCAGGCGATACCTGGAGAAGTAAGTCTTTTGTTTCTACAATGCTGCAGATTTGCATTGCGAATTTAATAATTTTCAGTGGCACAAAGGTGAAATTCATGGTGATTCTGCAACAATATTCACATCTATGACAGAGAAATTTTGCGACATGTGGATCCTTATACTACCACATTTTAGTTGCAGTGTAATGCCCATGACCCCTGGACCTCTGATGGTTGTACTGAACAAACGATAAGAGAATATTGTCATTGCACCATGGGCTGAGCTGGGAATACCCCTTTAAGTTTGCCTAGATTAAAGTTGGCCTCCTGACTCCCCTTCCAATGACAGATGTCAAGGGAGAGAAGGATCAAGCTTCAGGTTATTTATTGAAAGCATGACCCATTTCGCTCCAAGATTATGGCTTGTCTACACTAATCGCAGTAATTTAGCATGAAGCTAATCTGTGTTAATGATGATTTTTTTGCATGTGTTATTCAATTCTTTTTAAAATTTCTTTGCTGTGAATGTGGATGAGTAAATTGGGATAAGGCCATTGTGTCACAGGCGATTCTGTTATCTGTATTGTGTCAACCTGACCTGATCAATAGCAGCGAATCAAAGTGTGAAAAAGAAATCACAGGGCTTGATCTGAAAAGCCGAATGTGTGCCGACAGATCATCTCTGTTTGACGTGATCTTGATGTTGACCCACTCATTATTTTTTGTGTCTTCATTGTATTCTCTCTTTGCTACGTTAATAGCTCTCAGAGCCGTGATCAATAGTTGACTGTAGATTGAATGACAGGTTATACATCACAGCAATATATGCCAATAAACACCAACATATCACTCTGCACTTGGAAATTATTACTGTATATAAGGGTTATAAGGGTAACCTAAAAGGGGCACATTTATTCTAGCTGCAAGTTTTTAGAGATCTAGAGTAGAAAATTGTGCATGCAAGCATATATTGTAGAAAGCTGTATGACATGGGTAAAGGCAGAATTACCCAAGCAAATGATTGATGGATTTAATGGAAAATGTACATCTGGAGCCATCATCGAAAAAAGAGGTTTCCTCCAGAGTCATGGTTACAAATCAATGGTTCCAGAGCTGTGTGCTAGACAAAGTTATTGTAAATGTCTCCAAGAAGCATTTATCATTGCCAAAATCTTTATATAGCTACAGATGATGGGGAAACTAAAGGAGTTGCCTCATTGTAGACATTTATACCTTATCCATGGGATGGGGCATGTGTAAGCACTGTGGGTCCAACCCCAGGAATCACAATAAGGGCCTGCAATTCCCCTGTGTCCTAGACTTCTTGTGTGCATGCATGAGTACAAATGCTCCATTCACATGGAGCACTTAGGAAGACTTTTTGGGTCCCCCATTGGCATGATCACTAGGAGGTCAAAACAGTTGGATGTACAGTGATCAGACACATCCTCTGGAGATTGTCTGATGTGGTGTAAAACAGTGGCCTGTCTACCTATAATGCATGATAATGGGGTTATCGTAACCCAATTCAGGTCAAGGTGTGGGAAAAAAAATAAAACAGAAAAAGACAGAAAATGCAGCAGATTAGTCCCATTGAATGAAGCCAATAACATGGCCCATGATGATATGATTTGCATTTTAAGCTGACACTTCTGAGTAAAAGGACCATGTTTGACACACTTATTTATTGCAATGCATGGCTCAGAGTTATGAAAAACCTGCCTAAGGCCAGAAGTCAGATGGGTGCCTCATGTTCTGCAACACTGTGTCCCCCCACCCCCAAGCTTCATGGGTAAAATCTGCAGCAATTGCTCTGTGTTTGTGAATATACACATAGGGGCAAACTTATGAAACCCTGTACGCCATAATTCTGGTGTTAAAAACTCACGAAGAGATTTGTGACTTTTTGAGCTCATTTATGCAGAATTTTTTTTTTTTTTTTTTTTTTTTTTTTTACACCTTTCACTCCATTATAGTTAATGGGGTCTTTGTTGGGCTCCATGTGTAATCACTGTTTTAGTGGTCCGCCACTCTGTTGTTCAGATCCCCAGACGGACTCTAACAATGGAGAACTAGCACTAGTGTGGACCTAGCATCATATGCTTCTCACAGTAGACTCGTATACTTGTTTACAAGGCATGATAATTCCCCCAATGTTTTTTTATATGCTGTATGCATCCTGTTCTTTGCTGCTAAAAGGGTTAAGCTATGAGGCAAGAACAGGAGGGGCTTTACTCTGCTGCACATTCAGCCTGAACACAACCAGGTTGAATGTAGGAGTGACTGGTGGTGGACGACTCTCCCATTCACCTCAATAGGAGTGCTGTACTTTGGCCATCTCTGGCGTTCCCATTGAAGTGAATGGTTGCAATCAAGCAGACTGCAGGGGGAAAGGCCTCTCCCATTCTCAGGATCCATCTATAGATAGAATATAACCCCTTTACCAGTCATGCCACTCCATTTTAGAGAGGTTTTATATTTTCGATAAAGGCATCTCATCTGGATTGTTGTGCATCTAAATTCTGCTTTGAGGGAGGAAATTTAGGCCATCACCTCTGCATAGCCTATATGGTATATTCTGGTAGCAAATAGGATTGTTGTTTCAGTGGAGGTTTTATATTTTATGTAAATGAAGCTTGATCACTATATAATGATACTGTAGCCTTCTATACAGGGTATCATTCACCTGTGATTTGAGATCATGTTTGCTAATGGAAGTTAAGCATAGACACAGGTTGCAGCAACTGTATGGGGCCAAAACTCTGCCCACCTGGGGTGACCAATGACTACACGGTGTTAGAGGTCATTTTGCAGCCATTGACCACCACTGGAAGGCCAGAGTTTTGGCCATATGTGAATGCCACAATATGTGCCCCTTCACCTTTGCAGATTCAAGGCACCTGAAAAAACCCTCAGCGCAACTCCATAAAAATAATTTTTACCAAGAGTCAAAAATGAGAATTTTGATCTGTTTTTTTAGTACAGTGTTTGAAGTTACCGGTAAAACTCAAAAATCAGAAAACCTCACCAAGAAATGCACCACGCACCCTCAAAGCTTTACCATCCCATACTTCACATCCAGTCCCCCTCACCAATTCATCTTTCACCATGACCCATAGTAACAAAAAAATAATTCTAGAGCATTTTATGCATCGAGCTGTTACTATGTAACACATGAATAAGACTAGGGCTACACAGTGGCATGTGTTGTGCAACTACTCTGCTACTTTTGGTCATGCAACTTTTTTTTAGAGCTGTGAGAAAACCAGTCAAGTCACAGTCAGTTGAAGTCCATGGTGATAAAGTTGCATGTGACTTGCAACCAAAATCCAACAGTGTTGTATTTCTGCAACTGTTAAAGTAAATTGCAGGTTTCAAAGCAACACCATAGACAATATTAGATGTGACTTGTCTGCAACTTTTTGTTGCATGACAAATGTTGATCTGTGACAAGGGAAAAAAAAAATATCAATGTTTATTTTAAACACTTGATAGTTTAGACAGTATGCCTGACGGTTACAAAGTTAACTATAACATATACAATAGCATAATGACCTATGAAACAATCTAAGACCATGAAAAATTAGCTTAGGTCACCATCTTATCTGCTGGGCCTTAGTAGTCTAAAGTTAAGGCCCCACATAGCAGGCCACAAGGAAGAAATGTGTGGATGGGATTCTCTAGAATCCCATCCACACCTTGCAGTGACCGTAAAACACCACGTTTTTGTCATGTGGGGCCCCGGCCTAAGGCTGGGCTCATATGGTGCTTTTTTTTTTTTTTTTTTTGCAGAGAAAAATAAATAAATTATATAGCAAAACCCACATGATTTTCCAAAAAACTGCATGTGTTTTTATATATAAATGCATGTGTGAACACAGCCTGAGAAGCTAGCCTACAATAATAAGATGCTAAATGGCATCAAGCACAATACATATATGTAATATCTATGAGACAAAAGGTGTACCTTTGTCTCAAATCATTCAAGGTATAGATCAACCAGCAAGCAATACTGTGCATTGATATAACTGAACCCTTATTACAGGATGATATATTACATATGTCATCTAAAACAGAAGTGCAAAGTAAAGGGCAGGTGCAATAGAGATCTTATCGCCAATTTCAATAGTATCAGGTGTAATTGTTGGGTTTACATGGTGCACCAGTTACCAGAGGTTTGTATTATACCAGTAACCAGAAGCTTTCTATATACAGATGAAATACATAGTAACATGCCATGCTCAATACTGCAATTAAAATCTAAAAAAAAAAAAGAGGTGCTGTGTAAACCCACCCTAAGAGATATAATGTAGATGGTATATTGCAATGGTCTTTAAGATGGAAGTTTTTAAAATTATAGTTTATCCCAATATGGTAAGAATAGCAGGCTTTCCCTTTAACATGGGGCACTCACCCATCCTAGATGATCCAGTGTGTGGTTATGTCCAAAACCAACTTCTGAGCTTTCTTGATGATGTAGGTTAGGTTGGTTTCAGCCAACGGTACTGCAAATTGTTGTGCTTACGCCAATTACACTTGCTGGATCCAGTAGATCCTTGAACAGATGAGCCAGACACACTTGCTGGGACCAGTAGATCCACAGACAGTTGAGTTTACTAGGCGTGAGCTCTTGATCCTTGTGGGCTATGCTTGGCTAAAAATGGTGGTGACCCATATAGGTCAGATTCATGCAATACAGTAGAAGCCCCAATAGTAAACTGTTGGACTTTATTAAAGCAGGCTATAATGCAATCCTAGGACATTTGGTGTGACTATAGGCTAAATGGATTATCAGGGAACCATTCAGTAGTAACCACCAGACACAGCAGTCAGCTTTTGTTAAACAGTCTCAGCTGGGTATGGGCCAAGTATTTATGGGGAAAAAAGGAAAAAACAGAATTTGTGGTCCGGATTCTAATATATGGATCAGAATCAGTATTATATTATATATTAATATGTAATGGTATACTACAATCTATTAAACAAATAAATATAAAGCTATAGGGGGGAAATGATAGAAATCTACAATAGAGACAATATAAGTTTTTAAAGAGCAATGGCTAAAGCCACACATGGTGTAAGGCCAGATGTAGTGTATGGCCATATGTAGTGTAAGGTACTGTAAAATTCAGCATTTTTTGCCGTGATGTTATCACCGCAGCCAAAATGATACGTTTTCGCAACGTGGGGCCCCCGGCCTTAATGTTTCTTATATGTTCCCGCATTTTCATTCTCAGTTTACAAGGGGTTACCATTCTCCATTCCATAGTGTGTGTCCCTGTACAGCCTGACAGCACTGAGTGAACACCCTATTGACAAGGGTAACTGTAACACCTAGTTGTCAATTCATACATTTACAGGAGGAATAACAGAGGAACACCAAACCAGATTTTCAAGAGATGAGAAAATGCTCCACAGTTGTTATTTTATGGCGAATACAAGTATTTATTAAAGCAGCCACATCAGGAGAGGTGAAAGATCCTCTATAATTTTTCCTATGAAACCTCTTACTATAAGCTTTTAGCACCTACAAGTGACAACACATTATATGATGTGTGAGAAGCCGGGCTAGAGCTATAATTTATTCATACAGGTAGATCTGATGGGAGTGTACCGTATAAATATACAGATGTTATAACCGTGTATAATAAGCATTTCCCAGAATCATTAGCTTCTATATATAATTTATCACATTACTGTCAGGTTACTATCAATTGACTGTAGATTATAGCGCTCCATAAACATGAACACATCAATAACTTAGCTAAATGGATTCATAATGAACGTTCATGTCTATAACATGTGTCTATGGTAACAACCTAAGAATGTAAGATTTTTACACTACGTATGACTATCTCTCTCAGTCTTTGCATATTACGACATATATGGACATCTTGAGGCTAAAGCCCCACGTAGCGAGCTGCAGCATATAAACGCTGCGGGAAAAACCGTGGCGGCAATGCATTGCTGTTTTTCCCACAGCGCTTTTCACAGCGCTTTTTCTGTTTCCATTATACCTATAAGGAAACCGCCAGCATTTCCATAGGTATAACTGGCATGCTGCAATTTTCAAAATCGCAACAGTTTTGTAAATCACAGCGTATCCGCTGCACGTATTTTTCCACAAGGTGTGTATGGCATTCGCTAGAATCCTATCCACCTTGCAATGACTGTAAAATGCCACATTTTTTTCTGCAGCGTTTCCACTGAGGCCAAACTACTGTGTTTACGCCATATGAGGCCCAGGCCTAAACTGGTTTTTGGGCCCCTAATGCATTTTTGATACTGATGACCTATCCGTAGAATAGGTCATCAGTATCTGATCTGTGAGGATCTGACACCTGGATCCTCACCCAGATCAATGATCTGGCTACTACCAGGTTCCAGAAGGTACAACAGTGAATGCGAAGAAGAAACAGTCTTCTGCAATTCCTGGATGCCACCACTATACCGTGGATGGGGCTGTAGCTCCACTCCAATTACCTGAATAGGAGCAGACTGCTTCCACTCCCTATCCACTGCATTATCTTTTAGCTCCTGAAGACAGCCGGATTACTGGATCTGTGCAGGGTCCGGGTGTTAGATCCCCACAGATCAGATAGTGTTGACCTATTCTTTGAATAGGTCATCAATATTAAAAATACATTTGAGCACCAGAAAACTTCTTTAGGCTGAGGCCCCACATAGCGGAAACGCGGCTTTTTTTTCTTGCAGATTTTGCTGCGGTTTTTTGAGCCAAAGCCAAGAATGGCTACAAAAAGAATGGGAAATATATAGGAAGTAATTACCGTATTTTTCGAACTATAAGACGCACTGTACCATAAGATGCACCTAGGTTTTAGAGGAGGAAAATAGGGAAAAAAAATTTTGAAGCAAAAAATGTGGTAAAATATTGTAGTTGTAGTTTTGCAACAGCTGCAAGGCCACATGGACAGGTGTCCCTGCAGCTCTACGGGGAAGCATAGGGCATCTTTTTTTGCGGCGCCAGATGTACCATTTTGGGGAATATTGCTTTGATCACTTTTTATTCACATCAGAGGAGAAACAGTGAAATAAACGGCAGTCCCACTATGACGTTCACCGTACGGAAAAATATTGTATAAGTTTGTAGACCGGGCATTTTCGGACACAGGGATACCTAATGTGTATGTGTTTCACAGTAATTTTCAACGTATTCTAGGGAAAGGGGATGATTTAGAACTTTTCGTTTTTTTTTTTTAAACTATTTTATTAGCCCCCCCTTAGGGGCCTTGAACCTGCAATCATTTGATTGCAAATCCCATAGACTGCAATACAACTGTATTGCAGTCTATGGGAGATCCACTACATTGCTATTGCAGCTGGTGATAGACCAGCCACAATAGTAATATTTCTATGACAGGCCTGGGAGCCTTCATTAGGCTCCCAGCCGTCACAGGAACAGGTCGGCTGCTGCGATCTCGCCGCGCGGGAGCCGGCCTGCAACAAGAAGGTACCCACCGGGACGGGGACAGTTTGGGGGAGGGGGGGTGGCTTACATGTAGTAATACCCGTGATCAGAGTGGACTCTGATCACGGACATTCCAGCAGAGACTGGTAGCTATGGCAACCGCTCTGCAGCAGAGCGACCGCCATTATCTTTACAGACCTGGTATCTGCTGTACTATTACGGCGGATGCTGGGATGGGTTCGCGCTGCCGGAAACACCATCTCCTGCAAGCACAGGGCCCACAGCATCGCCCCACTCCTGCAGCTACAAGAAGTCCCACTGCAGGAAGCTGTCGGCGGCAGGAGTTGGGCGATGCATGCGGACTATTAGATTCACCCCCCCATTTTCCTCCCAAATTTGGGGGAAAAAAAGGTGCGTCTTATAGTCCGAAAAATACGGTATATTTCTCCCTTCTGCTCAATCCACTCCTGGCTTTGGCTCAAGATGTATATATATAATATATTTGTACAAAATGTCTTGGTATACTGAAGTATTAAGAGTTCCCTTCACTGGAACTAAGGGGCCCAGGCCAACGCATGAAATACCGCCCCATAGTATTATGCCTCCTCCACCAAACTTTACATTTGGCTCCAATGCACATATACACAGTATATAGTGAAATATGTTTGGTATAAACAATACATCATTTTCTCTGTAAGTTTCTCCCACAATAAAAGCAAGTTACTTATTTTTCGGAAAATCGTTGCTTTATGTCTACAAGAGCCCCTTTGGGGACCCAGACTGATGTGAATGTACTCTCATAAGTAGACTCAAAGTGGCTTGGTGGTCTATAAATAGCGGGTAATAAATAATAACAGGGAAAAATCTCTCCCTATGGCCAGCTTAACTCCATTCAGCATATATTTACATTGTAAGAAAAGTTTCCAGAAGTTTTTTCTAGTTTACATATTTACATTGTAACAATGGCTTATGCCTATTCACTTTTTTTTCAATCTTGATATTTACATTGTAACAAAAGTTAATCAGAACAAAATGCAATAGGGGTGAGTAAGAGTTTAGACTGTGAAAGGATTTCACCTCCAGTTCGGAATTTTTGGAGTACTCAGTGGAAAAATCATTATCTTGGATTTCTGGCATTGTTTGCAAATTTGTCTGAATGAATTGCATTAGCTTAGTAAAATTTAGTATTCATTCGCGTGCTGCAAGTTCTGAACATGAAGTGTGCAGGTTAATATAAACCAAGTCCTGCACTGCATCCTCATTCCAGTCAACTGAAGTTCTCCTGGCAGCCATTGACAGTAGGACGCTGCATTCCATATGATCTCACCCAGTTCATTGGGTAGGCTGTCTCACATGTGCCCTTAAGATAGCAATGTCCCTGGATTTTGTCAGATCACTACACCACCTCCACTTCGACTCTCTCAGCACCTAATCTCTGTGCTGACGTTGGTCCCATGTTCCATACACAGTCTATAATCACGACGAGCGTCCTCACATAAATGGGATATGAGAAGAAAACCAGATCTGGCAGCTTTTCTTTACTAGCCCATATATCTGTCAAAACTGGTATACATGAGTAAACTTCCTAATCTGCATTTCTGCACATAAAATAAAAATTTCAGGACATAAAAGTTCTGTTTATCATCTTTAATGATCGTCTCCGATTCAGGTCACATTCAATGCTTTTAGAATCGTCTCCAATAAAAAACAAAAGTAAAAGGCAATCTTAAAATATTGGCCTAGCCTCCGAAAATACAGACGCTAATGTTTTTGTATAAAATCTGGCAGGGGGGACAGGACGTGGTAAATCAGACTTGATACACAATTACAGTTCATTGGCATGGTAATGAACTTCATGCTGGTGAATTTTTATTATCTCGACAAACGCTCATGAATCACGTTTAATTTAGGACGTTGGCTGACTTTGATCAGGGTATTCATTCTCCTCCGTTTGTAGAAAGCCCAATGCACATTCTAACATGCCTGAAACTGAAATAAAACCCAAGGTCAAATGGGAAAAAAAGACTTCACAATCAAGTGTTTTCTTTGCTTGCTAAATAAGTACCCTTGGACGCGAACCTTGGTTTGTGAAGCAAGACGGCTTCAGATTCTAAGAAATGCAGAGGTACGAAGTGATACAGAGTGTTCTTTCTTTACACATTCAACACTACCAGCCCAAAACAAGCACAAACCAAAGGAAAAAAGTAATGGAATCAGTAATGGGAACCAGTGCACATCGCATTTCACTAACCTTTGAGAGTTGCACCAGCAGATAGGTTGCTCAAGGTGGCTGCTGTTTTTATCTTTTAGGCTTCATGTACACAGATGTGTGCTTTGTTAGCGTGTTAGCCATGTTTGTCATGCCCATTCAATTCTATGGCCACATACACACACCTGTATATCATCACGGGCCCACAGCCGTGAGTCCAGGGCAAAACTCAGGAAAGGTCCTATACCTGTCTGTTATGCGGCTCGACAGTGAATGGGGCTGTGGAGACACGGGTGGCACATGGATGTCATCCATGTTCCGTCCATGCTGTTTAATCATGGTCCAGCTACATAACACGGTTGTGTGCATGTAGCCTTAAAGAGAACCTTTCATGACTAACATTGTAAGTGTTAAATACCACTGGAAAGCTGGGTTCAGCACACAGTGACTCAGTGGTTAGCACTGATACTTTGCAGTGCTGGAGTCCTGGGTTCAAATCCAGCCAAGGAAAACATCTGCAAGGAGTTTGTATGTTCTCCCTGTGCTGTCTTGGTACTAGTGGTTCTGCATGTTGGCCCCCTTTAGATCTTAAGTTGATGGCCTATCCTAAGGATCGATACTAGACACCGAATATCTCCTTTAATAGTAAACTGACATTAGCTATGTGAATAGAACTAAATGTATCATACTGAGTTATAATGCATTGAGCAACTGATTTGGCTTCAAGGTCCAAATGAGGTTTGTCCTCTTCTGGACCATTTGGGCCCTGCTGTATTATACTACCGCAGGCTGGGCCTACTAAAGTTGTCTTCACACAGGACAGACTCACAGCAAATTAGTTGCTTAGGATTTGGCAGAAGTTAATTTTCTGCGATGTACAGTAGCAGCACAGGGGGTGAGGTTTTAGGCATACCTCCAATTATAAAACCACTTTTCATAAAAGCAGGTAAATACTAAGTACAGGCCCCAGGTGTTTCCCAATCAAAAGGTTTTCCAGGTCATCAATAAAAAAATGAGAGGAATTCCAAAACCCAGGACCCCCACTGATCAGCTGTTTGAATGAACTGTGGTACACTGTGGTGTAAGCGCTGTGACCCCTTCTCTGTTTACATAGTTTCATTCATTTCATAGTGGCCATGTACTGTACAGTAACTACAGACTACCATTATGAAGAACAATTTGTCCCACAAACATTAAGCCCTCATATGGCTCTGTGAATGAAAAGATAAAAAAGTTATGGGGTTTAGAAGACAGGGAGTCAAAAATGAAAATCGAAAAATGCCTGCGACGGGGAGGGGTTAATAAAGCTCAAGCTCCACCTTAATTAAATTATTTGCCTCCTTATATTATGACCCCTGATATAAATACTGCTCCCCTGATGACCCCTTATATAAATGATGTCCTCTTCTATTTATAATTCTCCCTAATGGCCCCTTATATTAAATAACCCCCCTTTATATTCGTAATGTCCCCTAATAGCCCTTATATAAATGACCCCCCTTAAGTTCATAATGCCCCTTTTTATAATGACCCCCATCATCATAATGCCGTCTAATGCCCCCTCTTACCAACCCCTTATACTATCAAAACACCCACAACTGTGCTAAAAAAAAACAAAAATAAAAAACAGAAAAGGTTATACCCACCTACCTGCGATCCCTTTGTGGAATGAGCTGACGCCTCCTCTTCTTGAGCCGCGCTGTATTTGCCGTGTCCACGCATAGGACGTCTGCATCTCAGCACAGGAGGTTTTATGCCGTGACGTAATTGTGCCCGCCTGCGCCAAGAAGCAGACGTTTTCTGTCGGTGTTTTCGGTGTCTTGTAAAAAGCAGGATTCCGGTTTACAAGACAGAGATTCAGTTACAGAATGTGCGTCCTGTAGACGCTGATCTAGTTAAAAGTAAAGCATGTATTAATGGTGACCCAAGGCTGGGCCCCGCCGAATCAATGGGCCCAGGGCAGCTGCCCACTCTATCCCTCCTACTAGTTACGCCACAGATGTCAGGATTACAATAAAAAACAACTCCATTAGACAACACAGTCAACACCAATGGCAATAGGGTCATAAGGAGAGCTTGTCTCCTCCTTCCTCCTTCACCTCCCTGCACATGACAGAGCATGCTCACAGCACTCCTACATAGAAGTCAATGAGTCATTTTATGAGTTCACATGTCCAAATATTCTCTCTAAAGCATATATGGATGCCCCATAGTTTAGTCAAAGAAACACAATAAGAAACAATTTACAGCATGAAAATAAAAAGCAGAAAAATGGGGACATATTTCAATACAATAATTAGAAAATAGTAAAAAAAAAGTGACACATTCCTTTAAATAGTATGCATGCAATTGTGAAAAGCTGTATAAAAGTGCTATAGAAAAATAATATAAAATCAGACCAAGACTCTAATGCAAACAGTATACGATATATATGAGAAATGTGTTCTGGCAATGTATGTATATCTAGCCATCTATATACACATACATATGTGAACAATCTTCGTTACACATTCTCCTCAGCCCAAATAAAGATTTCCTGCACATATTTTCCAGTGGAACATTCCCACATGTAGCTGAGGCGATCTGTGTTCACTTTGTCTCTATAGCCTGATAACTAATGGCAAGTCGAGGTTCCCCGGGAGGTTAATTTCTTTTAAGGCGCTGACTTTCTGTGTGACTTGGAGGAAGATAGAACAGTATTATCTACAAATACCGAAATACAACCTCGAATATAAATGGTGAAATTCAATTTGCGCTGAACTCTGAACTTTCTAGATAATATTACTGCATTAGAGTCTTCTCTAAGGTGTCGGCTGGAATATATTACATTGGAACTGTCACATACAAAGAATGAAATCCAAAGTAAGAGGATGAAGTCTGTAAATTTGTTCTGAGCTAGTCCATGACAGATGTTAGGAATGTTAACTCTTTCTGAGACAGTGTATGACAAGCATGGGGAGTTTTAAGGGTGAATTCACTCAGGGGAATTTGACGCCAAATTCCATCCTGAATCTGCCTCCCATTGAATGCAAGATATGAAAGCAGGACGCTGAAAAACTAAGCGTCCTGTTCGATCTTACTGCTGATTCTGTGGCCTATTTCAGCCTCAGATCTCGCCCAAGACACACTACAGATTAGGCCCATTCAACTGAGCCTGATCAGCAGGTTGGGCAAAAAAGTGAAGAAGAAATCAAGGCGGAGATTAGTCTCAAATTCCTCTTCATTTTCCTCCATGTGAATTTGCCTTAAATGTTATCACCTTGGTTTGGGCATAAAACTTAGTAGATGGGGTTGGACTAGACCAGGGGTAGGCAACCTTTTTTGTTCGGCGTGCCGATTTTAATAAAAAAATCAAAGATGAGGTACTCGGAGTGACGACCCCTAAACTAAAGTCATATACCACAAACTATAACACAGAAGTGCTGCCACCAGATGCTTTAGGACACATGCGTTTACTGCTATTTCCTGGGACGCTCCTGTACTTTCCGATTAGAAGCAATGAAAGTCCATGTGCAGCTCCCAATTAGTGGTAAATGTAAGTGTCCAGGAGCACCGTATGGCAGCATCCTTATAGTGGAAACACATTATGTATCTGGATGCAGATATAGTCTTAGGCCACTGGAACTTTTACTTCAATGTAAAACTGCGTTTACATGGTGCATTTTTGCACACAAAAAAATGCCTCTGGTTTCTGTGCAAAAACACATCCTTAATGCTGAAAACACACAGTTATACAGAATAATGTCCCATAGTGGCCCCTGCACAAGGTATTATATCCCATAACAGCCTCTGCACACCGTATTATGTCACATAGTGGCCCCTGCACACGGTATTATGTCATATAGTGGCCCCAGCACGGTATTATGTCATATAGTAGCCCCAACACACGGTATTATGTCATATAGTGGCCCCAGCACATGGTATTATGTCACATAGTGACCCCTGCACACCATATTATGTCACATAGTGGCTCCTGCACACGGTATTATGTCACATAGTGGCCTCTGCACACCGTATTATGTCACATAGTGACCCCAGCACACGGTATTATGTCATATAGTGGCCCTAGCACACGGTATTATGTCATATAGTGGCCCTAGCACACAGTATTAGGTCCCATAGCGGTCCCTGCACATGATATTAGGTCCCATAGCGGTCCCTGCACACTGTATTCTGTCCAATAGTGGTCCCTACATACGGTATTAGGTCCCATAGCGGTCCCTGCACACGGTATTCTGTCCCATAGTGGTCCCTACACACGATATTCTGTCCCATAGTGGTACCTACACACGGTATTAGGTCCCATAGCGGCCCCTGCACACGGTATTAGGTCCCATAGCGGTCCCTGCACACGGTATTAGGTCCCATAGCGGTCCCTACACACGGTATTATGTTCCATAGCTCTCTTCAGACCCCCGAGTATAATAAGTGCAGGACCAAGAGAGGTGACAAACATTAAAAAACAATGTACTCACCATTTTCTGTGCTCCGCAGCCGCTGCGTTCTCTTCGGCGCTTCTGCCTGTAGTCAGCGACCGCTGATTGGGTCTCTGGGGTCACGTCGCGTCATTATGCGTAATGACGCCGGACGTGACCCCTGAGGCTGTCAGCTGTCAGAAGTGGCGGCAGATCGCACAGCCGCCGCGTAGCGTAGGGAGCAAGGTGAGTATCATTGTTTTTTATGTTTCATCACTTCTCCTAAGTCTCCGCTTATTATACTTGGGGGTCTGAAGAGACCACACAGTATAATAATAGCATAAGACTGTCCCCCACAGTCACAAGCTTCAAGAAGGCCCTGAAGACTCACCTATTCAAGAAAGCCTACAACCTCCAATAACACTACTGTCACCACACCATCACCTGTACAGCCTCTACCCCCACCTTCTGTCTCTCTCCCTCTTCCCTCATAGATTGTAAGCCCTTGCGGGCAGGGCCCTCTATCCCACTGTACCAGTTGGTCTCTGTTAGTATTATCTGTTTTGTATATCTTGTGTACTGTATGTAAATCTGCAAATGTAAAGCACCATGGAATTAATGGTGCTATATAAATAAACAATAATAATAATAATAGCAGTTTCGTTTCGGTCATGTTTGGTCCGATCGAAGCTGCTGGGTGAGGACTCCGCTGCCGTGCCAGGGAAATAAGCCTTGCGTGGCACTCTTGGCACGTGTGCCAGGGGTTGCCAACCCCTGGACTAGACCATCAGATTACCAGAGACTGCTCCTAGGCTCTGACACATGGATGGATTCCAAAGGTTCATCTATGGAGAGGGGAGGGGGAGAAGCTGCAGTCAGCTAGTAATTGATTTATTTCCTCGTGTGTAGTATTACAGCATTATCTTACAAGATATAGTGGATTTAGACTTATTTTAGTTACAACGTGTAGCAGAGCTGCAGTGTGCCCCGTATATCTTTTCCAGCAGTCTCCTCCTCCCCCTCCATAGACTTTGATGTTATAAGTAACTGGAGATATAAGCACTTTTCTTTAATAAGATATATTACAAAGTTATTCTTATATTCACCTGCACTATTCATTTATGAAAAGTTATTTTACAATTGGAGTTACACATTAAAGGTAAATTCATATGAATTTGGCTTTGAAAAATGTGCGGCAAATCCAATTAAATCTACCGGGAAATCGTCAGCACTGAATGTACGCCTATCCATAGGATAGGTCATCAGTATCTAATCTGTAGGGGTCTCTCACCCAGACCCCACACATAGATCAGTTGGTGCGGCAGTATCTGGGCACTGGAAGCTACTGTAGTGGATGTGAAGCAGAAACTGCTCTGCTGCTATTTAAGTAATAGGTGAAGATCTGCAGCCTTGTCTATTATATTGCGTTTTTTTCAGGGAACTGTAGCTCTGCTCTTATTACTTGAATAGGATCAGATTGCACATGTCTGGATGCTGCCAGAACAGCTGATCCGTGTGGGGTCCAGGTGTCGGACCCCCTACAGATCAATATTAAAGCTACATTATTGGCCAGCAAACCCTTTTAATAATTCTGGTGCATCTGCCTTCAGTGGTCTCAAAGACTGGTGTATGAATCTGTAATTATGGATAGTACACAGAGCCCTTCATTTCTATGGACCTATGCACACAACCATGTTTTTCATGGGTTCGTGTGGGGACTGTGAACCTGGGCAGCAAAATATGGACAGGTCCTATGCCTGTCCATTATTCAGGCTGGGGTCATTCATTCAAGCACATAGGTCCATGAAAAACATGCATAGCACACAGACGCCATTTGTGTGCCATTCGTTCCATTCTTTGTGGACCCTATGGTTGTATGCACGAGGCCTAATGCAGGATTTGTGGCTGACTCATGTTATGTTAAAGTAATAACTCTTCTAATACCTCAATGTGGAGGGGACAGGTCAATGGTCTACAAACTATGACTTTTTATCTTTTGCAAAACCACAGCTCTCAGCCTATGCCTGGCAGTGCCTGCTGGGAGTTATAGACTTGCAAAACTGTGATAGATATAATTATAGTCAAGAAAAACTTTGGCTTCCTTTTATTGCTAAAGCCGTGGGATTAGACAACACAGTAACTACTAATGTTCAGTTTAATGTCAAATAACATGGCCCTCTTCTCATCTTTCACATCTCTAGCACTTGTAAACATGTGGTTTCATGTCCAGACCACAGAGGCTCAAAATATCTATGATTTTTGGCTGGCTGTCAGATTTTTGGGTTTGAATTTGGTGTTTGGCAAGTGCCTAGTTTTAAGCTGGAAGAGACACAAGAGCGAGAAATCATTGGGTCCAAGCAACTGTGCAATTTCAGAGATTAATTGATGTTCGCAGGAATTATACACCTACTGTGGGTCCATAAATCCTTGCTGAGAAATCACAATAGTGTTTTATAGGCTGGAGAGGACCGCAGAACTGGAAACACATGGTGATACAAGTACAGGCAAGGGATAGTCCTAGATCTGTAGGGGAAATTTTACCAGTGTTGGACTGGACATGTCATCAGTAAGGTCTAATAGATTAGTTGTGAATCATCCCATAAGGGATAGTGGTAAGTGACTGACTAGTAGCTCTAGTGGCAAGTGATTGACTCTTTCAGTTCTAGGTATGTTTAGTATTCTGCTAGACATTTAGGGACGATTGTGACATGACATAATCTTTGCGGAAATTTCTGCATCTTAAAAAGTCAAACATCTGATTTAGGGGTGTAACTGTAAGGTGTATATATTATACTGGGTCCTGGACCCTGAGGGGACCTCAAAGTTCTCTCTGCCACATAAAATATGCCACTATTCTAAATGGTGGGCCCCATTACAGATTATGCATCGGAACCCAGGAGCTTCAAGTTACACCTCTTGTCTTTATGGTGTTATTTCTGCAGCATGTGCATGTGATTTTGTCAATCCCCATTTACATACTGTATATGAAAAAACACTGTGTGTTACAAATCCTGCAAAGTGAATGGGATTTTAGCTAACCCCATCCACACACTGCGAAAAAAAAATCCACAGCGGATAAAGCTGCGTTTTCAAAAAGCATGTCAATTATACCTGCGGAAAGGCTGGCATTTTCCGTATAGGTATAATAGGGTAGAAAGTCTGCAGAAAAAAACTGCAAAAATGCAATGAAAAACGCTGTGTTTTTTGCTGCATTTTGCTACATGGGGCCTTAGCCTAACAGCGCTTTTAGGCTAAGGCCCCAAGTAGCAAAATGCAGTAAAAAAGCACTGTGGGAAAAACCACAGCCGCAACACATCGCGGTTTTTCCTGCAGCGTTTTACACAGAAAAGAAAACCTCTGCAGACCTTCTGCTTCCATTGTGTCTGTAGGCATTTCCGTAGGTATAATTGACATGCTGCGATTTCCAAAACCGCAACAATTTTGGAAATGACAGCGTTTCTGCTGCGCATATTTTTCCGCAGTGTGTGGATGGGATGCACTAGATACTGTAAGACGCTGCATTAATGCCACGTGGGACCCCGGCCTTACATGGTGCAGTTGGCTGCAGTTTGATGCGCTTTTTGGAACAGTTTCTTAATTTTACAGGTGAAATTTATTTAACATGTTTCACCTGCAATATCAAAAACTGCATGCAACTTTTTCCAATGCAGTTTTGATGCAGGTTTTATCTGCACTCAGCTGCACCCTGTGAATGTGCACCCTTAGAGATCATGCAGACAGCATCAGCCATAGGTCTAGCTTTTAGACAGGCTCAGTAATTACATATACATATTTTTTTTTCTTAATATATAAAGCGTGTATCTGTACAGGTAAGGTTTTTATCTAACACATGTATAATGTGCATTCACAAATTTAATGTTCTTTTCAGAGAAATTAAAAATGTAAAGTTGTTATAGGAGGACAACAATAGAAGAACATCTCAATATATCTCGCTATTTTTTTCACGTAGTGTACCCAATACAGCCAAAACCACATTCAGTGTGGGGGCTGTTGGCATAGGTACAAAGCAAAATATGTCAGGGGGCCCCCACTTACCATGTATTATCTATAATACTGGTGTCCTCTTATGTTGTGCAGAGGCCTTTGGGGACCCCTCAGACTCCAACGCCCAGTAGCAATGGCTACCTCTGCACCCTCTATCTATCTATCTATCTATCTATCTATCTATCTATCTATCTATCTATCTATCCATCTATCCCCCAGTTACACAGACATATATATGAGAACCATTCTTTCTTCCCAGCACAAATAAAGATTTCCTGCACTTATTTTCCATTGCAACATTCCCACATCTAGCTGAGGCGAATCTGTGTCACTTTGCCCTGATAGCTCAATGTAATGGCAATGAGAGGTTAATTCACTGAAGTTCTCTGCACTGAAATAGAATAGTATTATCTGCAAGCATTAAGCTTGCGCATGGTATATATCCATGTACTGTACACGTAGCACAGCTGAGTTTGTCATTTATATTCTTCAGACATAAAAGGATACAGGATCCATGAGCAGCTGGACTCTACTTGATATTGCTTATAGTATTAGGCTCTGTTCACCTCATTATTGCTGTAAGTTTGGCATATGTAGCAGAAAAAATCCCATTGCATGCACCAAACATATTCACACAGCCCCACTGACTCAGCGGGCAGATTTACTATTGTGGTTATTATTGGATCTTAGCAGATCTAGTTTAAGGGTGAATTTTTTTCAGCTTTGTTGGAAAGGGGAATGGCTTAAATGCAACAATGTGCGCCCCATTTGTGCCAAAATTCTGGTGTCAAATTCTGGCTCAATGTACACCAAGAGGTGAGATAAAGATACACCAGATTTATCATCCAGCATCAGATATTGTGATAAATCTGGCACATTTTAAGACTGTCTAGCCTAAGTTTACACTGTCTACCTATTAGTAAATGTGCTCAATGATGGCCAAACAATGTCCCTGTATCTTTAGCCCTTGTTTTTCACTTCATGGAATAACATTTATTCCATGCATAGACATACAGTGTATACATGTATAAAAAACAATATATATTTTTTTATATTGTGGCATAATACACAATGGTACAATACACCTATAGTGGAATATGTCACAGCCTTCCATTTGAGATATACTGTATGTCAGGAATTTCTCCTGATATATAGGTATGATACATGATAGAGGAAGAAAAGTAGAGCTCCTCTGTGATATACAGGTTTATATGATTTTGGAACAGGAGTAAATATCAGAGGCAATCTGGGCAGGACTCCTCGGACAGTAAGAGTCCTGATGGCCCCACCCACACACACAGTTTTTCTTTATCACTGTGTACAGGATTCTCACTGTCTTTCCTAGTAGTCCAGTACAGTATAGACTGTCAGGATTCACCAGTATCCATTTGAAGAGAGATCTGGCAGAATTATCATGCCTCAACCTGACTCTAGTATGAACTGAGCCTTAGTGGGTGCAATAACATTTACCGAACATCTGCCCACTGGAGTCCCATTTGGATATGCACAGCATAGGGTTTATTCATATGTGAAAATCTGATCAATACATCTGCTTTCCCTTCCCCTCCAGGACTATGAAATCTGTAAAATATGTTATCAAAAACACTACGGCTGTGTCCACATATCTTAGTTTTTCTGTTATGTTGTAGGAACAAAAACTGAAATCCCTTTGTTTTCTGGGTCCGGCCAACAAGAACATGGTTATATAATATCTAAGCGTCATATTAAAAAATGTACCTCAATGTATCTTTCCTGTAAACCCAGAATAATGGTGTAGTAAAAGAAGAAACTGGGCCATTTATTATCACTTCTGTCAAAACGTCCTCCCCTACTGTCGCTCACCAACTAATGGGTAAGGCCTGCAATAAAGTTTTTGAGAAGCACACCGATTTCGACAGATCGGGGCCAAGATTTCCTCTTTGCCAGAGTTAGAAGGTATTTTTGTAAATGAAGGCATGTTATATAAAATCTGATCCCTTGGAATATCTCTAGCCATGTATTAAAGACAATATGGTCCTGTCTTGAATGCTCCTTTTCTATCCCTTGAGTTTCATTTGAACATCAGACAACAATAAGAAACCATAATTTCGGAAACCAGCTGCGGGCTGTAACATCCATCATTGGAAAAATGTGTCTGGTGCTGCAATATCATGTACAACTTCCTCCGTTCACACGTCAGAATCAGCTATTGACATCTCACAACTTAAAATAGCTTATACATGAATTGGGAACATTTCTGCACTTTCAGAATGATTCATTGGAGTGTTAGTCTTTGTGGTACAGCAGAATTTTTGAAATGTGCTTTTTTTAGATATGGAGATTCCTGCACTATAAAAAAAATGGACATTTCTGTTGATGTGGCCTGTTGCATAACAATAGGGGGTACAGAGGTAGTCACTAAGGTCAGCCAATAGATTATAGAGCTGGGGTGCAGGGGTGTAGTTATAGGGGATGCAGAGGTAGCAGTTGCTACAGTGCCTTGTGAAAGTATTCAGCCCCCTTGAACTTTTCAACCTTTTGCCACATTTCAGGCTTCAAACATAAGGATATAAAATTTTAAATTTTTTTGGGTGAAGAATCAACAACAAGTGGGACACAATCGTGAAGTGGAACAAAATGTATTGGATATTTTAAACTTTTGTAAAAAATAAAAAACTGAAAAGTGGGGCGTGCCAAATTATTCGGCCCCCTTAAGTTAATACTTTGTAGCGCCACCTTTTGCTGCGATTACAGCTGCAAGTTGCTTGGGCTATGTCTCTATCAGTTTTGCACATCGAGAGACTGAAATTCTTGCCCATTCTTCCTTGGAGCTCAGTGAGGTTGGATGGAGAGTGTTTGTGAACAGCGGTTTTCAGCTCTTTCCACAGATTCTCGATTGGATTCTGGTCTGGACTTTGACTTAGCCATTCTAACACCTGGATACGTTTATTTGTGAACCATTCCATTGTATATTTTGCTTTATGTTTGGGATCATTGTCTTGTTGGAAGATAAAGCTCCGTCCCAGTCTCAGGTCTTTTGCAGACTCCAACAGGTTTTCTTCCAGAATGGTCCTGTATTTGGCTCCATCCATCTTCCCACCAATTTTAACCATCTTCCCTGTCCCTGCTGAAGAAAAGCAGGCCCAAACCATGATGCTGCCACCATCATGTTTGACAATGGGGATGGTGTGTTCAGGGTGATGAGCTGTGTTGCTTTTACGCCAAACATATCGTTTTGCATTGTGGCCAAAACGTTCGATTTTGGTTTCATCTGACCAGAGCACCTTCTTCCACATGTTTGGTGTGTCTCCTGTTTTTTGTGGTTCCCACCTTCGGGGTGGGGTTCCCCGCCCCCCCCCCCCCCCCCCCCCCCGCCCCCCCGGGCCCCCGGCGCCCCCCCCCCCCCCCCCCTTTTTTTTGGGGGTGGGGGGGGGGGGGGGGGGGGGGGGGGGGGGTTTTTGTGGGGTGTCCCTCCTTTTTTTAAATCCCCCCCCCCGCGCCCCTGGGGGGTTTGTTTTGTGGGGTTTTTTGTTCCAAACCCGGTTTAATTTCTCCACAACAGTATCACGGACCTGCCTGGTGTGTTCCTTGGTCTTCATGATGCTCTCTGTGCTTTAAACAGAACCCCGAGACTATCACAGAGCAGGTGCATTTATACGGAGACTTGATTACACACAGGTGGATTATATTTATCATCATCAGTCATTTAGGACAACATTGGATCATTCAGAGATCCTCACTGAACTTCTGGAGTGAGTTTGCTGCACTGAAAGTAAAGGGGCCGAATAGTATTGCACGCCCCACTTTTCAGTTTTTTATTTTTTACAAAAGTTTAAAATAACGAATAAATTTCGTTCCATTTCACAATTGTGTCCCACTTGTTGTTGATTCTTCACCAAAAAATTAAAATTTTATATCTTTATGTTTTTAGCCTGAAATGTGGCAAAAGGTTGAAAAGTTCAAGGGGGCCGAATACTTTCGCAAGGCACTGTACCAGGCCCTGAAGCATAAGGGGACCCTAAAGGTCAATCTGCCACATAAAAGATGCCACTATTCTAAATGGCACAAGGTAGGTACGTGGCCCTATAAAGGCCCTTGCAGACAACCGAAGCCCATACGAGGGAAACAGTCCGTGTGGATGGTAGGACCCGGACTGAACTGGGCCCTGTGCATAGAAGTCACTGCATCATAGTCAGTTATAATATGGTGAGCTCCCAAACAGTCCAATCACAATGAGGGGCTATCACTCCATTATTGTAGCGATCGGGGGAGCTCACTATGTCATAACTGACTATGATGCAATGACTCTTATGCACATAGCCGAATTAAGTCCAGGTCGTACCGTCCCCACACACATAGACCATTTCCCATGGTCGGGACTCGGTTGTGTGCAAGGGCCCTTACAGATTTTACATCAGGGCCCATGTTACGCTTCCAGCTACATTTCCATTTGAGGAAGCTTGATGACTGATTCCAGTAACCACCAGCACAGAATGTCCATGGTCATGCGATGGACACACAGTAGCACAGCTCGACACAGTGTCAGCACAGTAATTAGTCATCTGATTGGTAACGAGCTCTGCACCTGCATGTCCATCACATGACCATGGACTGATTTTTATGCACTGGAAGTAAACAAAGAATGAATGACAGCAAGCAGAGATCTAGAAAATTGTAGAACTTTTCATTACACAAACAATAACATTTGCTGAAACTGGACAAGCCCTTTAAATAATATTCTATTTAGATAACTTATGGCTAATTACAAACTGTAAATTGGTTGTTGTTGAATGGATGAAAACCAATCCTTTAAGGGCTTATATGTCATATTATGATTCCGTAAACATCTGATATAATTCTATAGTGCCCTAAGGTGGTCATACACATCAAAATAATTTCAACTGAATCAGCCTTCCTTCTAATGTCTATGGGAGTCTCCCTGCTCTCTCCCTTTAGGAAATGTCAGAGGAAAGAAGGTTTGGGCATACTGGATTTCAACATGCCCAATCCTTTGTTCTCACGGTAGTGGCTTACTTCCTTTTCACCATTCAAAACCTATGCAAGCTTGGCCAAACCTGTGGGCTGATTAAAGGGATTTTCCGGCCCCAAATCAAATTTTCATACTAATGACCTATCCGCAAGATAGGCCTTCAGTATGTGATCTTGCAGGGTCCAACACCCGGACCCCACATAGATCATCTGTTCTAACTAACTTTGGGTGTCTGAAGCTGCTAATGGAAAGACTGCACATGCGGCACCATTTCTATTCAGTTTCCCGTTACCACCGCTATGCAGTAGACGCGGCTATTATTTGAGTAGGAGCGGTACTGCACATGCCGCCTATCCACCGGCAGCTTCCTGCACCTGGAGGCTACTAAAACAGATGATCTGTGTGTGGTCCAGGTGTCAGACCCAACAGATCACATACTATACGCAATATTTTCCACTAGAAACATTGGTGTACATTGGCGCTGTATCGTAGGACACAAACTTTCTTCTGTGTTCATGACTACATGAGGAGGACTGACTGAGTACTAAGGTAATGATAGAGTTTTTATTGAAAATGATAGACTATAAAGCCACAACCCCTCATTTTATAGACTTGCCATTATTTCTACTTCACCTTGCTATCATGCTAAAAAGGAAGACACACAGGACTATTCCTCTTATTCCAGACATTTTTACGGATTTTCTCATTGGTCTTTATCTTGTGTCTTTCTACTGTGGTAATTGGGTTACTAGTTCAGTCTGCCACCGAAAAGCCATTTATTTTTTGTTATATTAACACAGTAATTAAGTTGCTCTTTTATTGTAAGATTATTACATTAATTGCGGAGCGGGAGGATCACAAAACTCAGCTAATTACACATTTTGTCCTAAAATGTTTTCCTGCATCTGACAGACTACAAGCTAGTTTATAGGAGCCTGTCTCTGTAGGATAAATGCTCCAGACTACGTAATGGACTACGCATAGCTCTCTCCATCCCCCATACTTTCCTATAATGGTAGCAGATGGAAGGCAAAGTTTAACACTCAAAGTGTTGCAGTTTAGGACTTTTGTATCTCAGGCTATGGCCCCACGTTGCGGAAACTGTTTTTGGCTGTTGTGGAAACGCAGCAGAAGTAAAATCTTTCACAGTACCAGCAGAGTGAATGACATTTTACTTAGTGAAGCAGCGGAAAAGGACACAATTGTTAAAAAAAAGCGTGTGTTTTTGAAAAACATATTAATTTTAATATAATCATATATAAATTTGTACTGCAAACAATGGAATGTGAAACATTTTTGGCAATATTAATAATTCAAAGTTTTGCAGAGTTTTGTAGTTTTTCTCTAACCATCTTAGTAATGACAGTTTGTTGTCTTGATCAGTTGCCAATGGATATGACCAAGAACTTTCTATGGTCTGGCACTTGTCAGAAACCCAACCATGATTATTGTATCCTTATTGTATCCGGGTTATCCTCTCATACATGTAATGTCCCTGCCTGATAACCTGTCCACAATAAGGAAATCATGGCTGAGTTTCTGACCAGTGTCAGACAATAGAAAGTTCCTGCTTTCATGGTTGTATCCATTGGCAATTGATCACAGATGTCACCACTAAGAGAATTAGAGAAATTTTTTAAAACTCCACAAAATATTTTATTACTTACATTTGCAAAAATGTTTCACTTTAAATTGTCTACAAATATAAATATGGGAAAATCCCTTTAAATAATACATTGGTAAAAGACAGGGCAGACAGAGCTCTGGGACACTGCCTATAAGTATGTGCTGTAAGAGCACAATGTGACACATATGGCACCATCTGGACTCTGTCCACTGTCTGAACACTGCTCATTTAGACTTTATAGGGTATCTATCATATTTACAAACTTCTGACATGTCAAAGTGACATCAGAAATTTTGATCATTTGATTACTGACCACTAAAACAAATGGGTAGAAGCGCTTTGTTTCAGTTAATTTCTGCTTGGGTCTTCTCAGAGATCACTGTGTGTGGTGGACAGATTGATATAAAGCCTATGAACTCTCCAAGGAAAGCTGAGCAGAAATAGACTGAAACAAAAGGGGCACAGCACTCATCTGAGCGTTTCTGCCAATTTTGGACCAAAACGTCTTACAGGTCACTATGATTATCAGAAGTTTGTAATATATAGGTTTTACCAAGATTGTCTCCTAAAAGCTGAGGCCACATGTTGCGAAAATGTTGTGTTTTTTGTTGCAGATTTTGCTGTGCTTTTTGAGCCAAAACGTAGGAGTGGATTTAGCAGGAGGGAGATGTATAAGAAATTTCTATATATTTCCTATTCCTTTTGAGGTCTAGAAAGAAAAGGAAAAAAGACAGGCACAAGCTTCCCTGTGCAGAACCTATTAAGCATGCACAAAGGATGTTAATTGCCCAAACCGAAGCCCCTGTGGTGGGGTGCTCACCTGAACCGCTTGTGTGCAGACACAACCGCTATGACAGCATAAATGAGCGGGTGCAGCGTCCACTGGGAGAACCGTTCCCAGAGATGCCAAGCCCGTATTGAAGATAATTTTCGTCTGAGCAAAGATGCTTCAGGAAAGAAATGCCTAGGCTCTGCATGCCCTCTCACAAATATCCTTATGGGTGAAATGACATAATAGGAATCCTTTTAACTAATGTCAACTGATAACGCGTTTTGGGGAGTAATAGACAGTACCCCATCATCAGATCAAGCAGACATATATCTATATGTATATTCAGTGGTGAACCTAGCCTCTTTGCTGCACACACGTCACGTGATTAGGCTGGCGACGCGACCTGATGACGTCACCAGAGGCCTCAAGCCTACTTGGAGTTACATCGGATCGCAGGAGGTGAGTAACATTGGTTTTTATTTTCCCTCACCAACCCTAGGCCTCCGATTATTATACTCCGGGGTCTGAATAGGCCCCGGAGTATAATAATAGTAGTATTTGCGGCCTAACTTACCGATACCCGTGGCCGCTCACAGCGGCATCCACTTCACTTTCTGCGTCCCATAGCAGAAGGGGGAAGCGGGGGGCGGCCGCGAGCAGACGCGGGGTAGGTAAATAAATAGGCCCTGACCTGTCGGGGATACTCAAACAGGTTACGGCCTATTTATATATATATAAAAAAAAAGCTATACTTACCTGTGATGCCTTGATGCAGCCGCCGCCGCCTCCTCTTCTTGTCTGCGACGTCTGTGTCTCAGCGTAGGCGGCGTGATGACGTCATTGTATCGCCGCCTGCGCTGAGATGCGACATCTTGTAAACCAGCCCAGGACAGGCCGCGCTCAGCTCTTTTTTTTTTTTTTTTTTAAAGCGGCCTGTCCTGGGCTGGTTTACATTAAATAGTAAAAATGCCGCCCCCCGGACAGTGCCACCTTAGGCGGCCGCCTCAATCCGCCTTATTGGCGGTGCGCCCCTGTGTATATTTGTCTGCTTGATCTGATAAAGGGGTACTGTCTATTACACCCCAAAACGTGTTATCATTTCACAATGAAATGCTGTGGGTGGCCTGCCAGAGATACCTACAAGGGAACATCAACAAAAATCTTCCCAAGTTTGGGTGGCTTTTGCTGTGGCAGTTTGCAGGTAAACACACTACTGAATTTCCCTGGTCTTAAGATGTTAAATCCAGTCAAACCACAGACTATTCATAGTACTAAATAAAATAAGAAAGATAAGCTAATATATCCAGATTTTACATGCAATACTGTATAGCATTTGGTTTATTTGTCAGCAGTAGTGACAGGTAAACCTTGCGAGATTCATTTTGGGAATATTCTTGAGGTTTGCCCACAAGTTTCAGTACTTTTCAGAACTCAGAGGATAATAATCAGGGGTCCAGGGGAGGTAACAATAAGCAGCTCATAGTCATCTTTATTCACTTCTCCAGGGCTCCACCATAGCTTCCATTCTTTCCTGGCATCTTCTGGCCTCCTGGGTGACCTCAGCAAGTCACTTGATCACTGGTACATAATCACAGGTCTCATCAGTGACCCGGGCCACATCCAGGGGTCTAGAAGAAACCTGGACACTGCAGCAAAACCTCATAGATGTAAGGAAAGGCAAGTATGAGCTGTTTATTTTTCTGCACCTCCTCTAGACCTCCGTTTATTATACTCTTGGGCCTGAAGAAACCCAAGAGTATAATAAAGATTTGTAGACAGTGGCCCCAAAAATCTAGGATTGAGCTGAATCCAGAATTTTTGGAAAACTTGTAATAAACCCAGTGCGTTACAAGACAGTTTACTCATACCTACTACCCAACAAATACTCTGATCTTTGCTGGTATCCAAATAGATTTTTTAACATAGACTAAAAACAACCTATAAAGTAAGTCAAACAACAAAAGTTAGCTAACATCTATTACAAAGATGGGTTGGTAGATAGCTCTCATTTTCTGACTATATCACCGGTATTAATCATAGATAGGGCCTCGGTGTACTAAGAAGTGCACTAATGTATATTCTAAAAAGTAATACTAACATGGGTACAATGTATTTACTAGTAATAATGATGGGTCTGGGTTCTCACAGTGATAAATACTTATGTCTGGATCCATCACTAATCACAAAATACCATGTGCTACACATTACAGTGTCACATTCATGTGACTGTGTCTGAAGTTGATCAAATGACTATGTAGCCCTTCTTCCAGCAAGTGAATAATACATATTTTCCGGTAATGTTTCTAAAGCTGTGGCTGGCTGAGGTTCATGGGTCACTTCCCTGCCATCTGCCACTGAAAAAATGATAGAAACTGGAGGATGTACAAAGCTACAAGTGGGAAGTGTAGTGTTACTACAGTAATGAGAAAAAACAGGCGAAAAACAATGGTTCTGTATAATGCAATATCAGCCGGTATCATATGTATTGTGTAAAATGCTATGATGACTATGACCATACATGAGGAGCAGAACAAGGTCTTTTGATACCCAGGACAGTGGGTTTAGAATTTACCCTGGCCAACTCCTTTAATGATGCTGTTTTTTAATGTTTGTATTTTGAAAGCCATTTTTCATTCAATGTAGCTATACAAGGGCTTGTTTTTTGTGGGATGAATTGGGTTTTTTTGGCACCATTTTGCGGAACATGTTATGGCAATACCAAACGTAAAGGGAGTCTGTCAGTGGGGAAATGGTAATGCAATCAGCCCCAGTACCTTGCTGGGTACAGTATCCTAAGCCCTTTATTCTTTACGCCTGTGGCTTCATTTGATTGAAAATCCTGATTTTTGCAACATGCAAAAGTGTATGAAGTGTTTTGGCTGCATGGCAAAACCTGGATGGGCTTTGTTTCTAGTGCTGCCTTTTCTAAGCAAAACCTGTTTAGCTGCACCCCAGGTGCAGATGACTGACAGCCTCCTGCCCTCCTAGCCTGTGCTGTACTGAGATTGCCACTGCTCCTCTCTGACAGTCTCTGTGGCATACGTGCAGCGTAAACTGTAATACATCATTGACAACCTGCCACTGGTCACACTGAGTAACTGCACTAAATAATACAGTGCTGGAAATGAAGCCCACCCAGCCTTTGCCACACCCCCAAAGCACTTTGTGTTCATTTGCATATTGCAAAAATCAAGATTTTCATGCAAAGGCATGGAGTTAGGAGACTGTAACATTCAAGGTACTGGGACTGGTTGCAAAGCATTCCCCTGCTGACAGACTCCCTTTAAAGCAAGTTACCCTGGCTGTTTTGCACCCCAGTTATGAATGGAGCTTTGGACTAGACAGTGTTTTCCTATTTCCAACAGTCCCATTGAGATCAGTGGAGTGGCGCGCATTATCCAACCAACTGATCCATTCAAAATGGGGTGCAAAACATCTCAATTTGCACGATCTGTTGGGGTGAGAGCAGATAGGGGGTAACTTGTGACAAGAGAACCCCTTTCATTTTTTTTTTCCTTTTGAACAATAAAAGCATTTTTTTTAAAGAAAAATAATTGTTTCTGTGTTGCTGTATTTATTTTTTTCATTGCCAGAGCTGCGTGTGAACCCGAGGTCCCCACAGGTGCTGCAATATCAGGAATCCTATTAGGAAAAACGTACTCAAGTTATTAAACTGAGAAGGTGATGTTAAGTAGCTCCTGAAAGGCCTAAATGTCATCTTTGCTACTCTTTATGTGTGCCACGAGGACTGAACAATCAATCCAGCATATAAAGATAATTCAATGTTAAATGTCATAAGACTAGTACTGTTTGGGAACACCATGGTTTTCTCTGTCTAGGAACATTATACCTTTTTGCATTCTTTGGCTATCGCACAACCAGTTTGGGTTAGCTCTTGAACACTTTGTTTTGTTCCCTTTTATTGTCACTCTTCTAACTTTGTTCTTTGCATTTAATTTCTCTTGTGAAATATTACATTCTCTACCCCACCGCATGCACCATTTATAAACTGGGAATAATAGTCAATCACGATTGGTAGCAAAAATATTCCATGTGTATTTTTAGTACTATAATCTAGAAAACATCAAAAAGCAAGAGAGGAGTTGCACAGCGATGCATATTTTATGATTACTGCAGGCAATGTTTTATGATAAGTGCTGGTAAACTTGTATGTGGTTGCTATTCCGATTTTGATAAGCCTTATAAGATTCTTATCCTGTGTCATTAATCCACCCTGTTCGGCTGGCACGTCTTTAGTGGATGTTGCAACACCACATTTGTTGTCTTTTCAGGCTGAGAACTGGACCTTGGACCTTGGCACTTTCTTGGCACATCTTTGTCTTTGAACAGTCTATCTTATGTTTAAACCTTTGGTGGGAATAGATTTCTGACCCAGACTGCTATTTAATCTTGAGTATTTGCCAGTGCTTTAGACTTTATACTGCAAACAAATATCCAAACACTTATATTGTTTCAGGGGAATTTCATTTTTAAAGGATTTTTCCTGGACTTACATACTGATGACATATCCTTAGATTATGGCTCTATTCACACGACCGAGCCAAAATCAGTGTGGCATTGACAGATCCATTCACCTCAATGGGTGAATCAGAGCCATCTTAACAGACCTGATAATCTGATTTATAAAAAAGCACACTATTTTTTCATGGATCACAGACTCTATAGTCTGAAGTTGGTCATCCGAAAAGTCCCTTAGGCAGGTGAGGGGGTGTATGGGGTGCGGTCGGATCTGGGCCCAAGAGCCTTAAGCTGTCTTTTGCCAATATTAAGAGACCAGTACTATATACAGTACATTATATTTGGAAGGCCTGGTACAGAGTTTGCACTAGGGCCCACAAGCTTCATGTTAAGCCTCTGGTTGTAAATATATGACCTGTTATTGTCCAACACAGATCAGCTGGTTGAAGAGGTTGCAGCATTCGGGTTCTGTGACCTTGCCACTGAATAAAAGACACAGTGCCACATATTGCTTTGGGTTTATGATTGGTATTGAAGCTCAGCCCCATTCTCTTGAATGGGACTAAGCTGGTCATGTACCATATGACTGATGAACGTGATATCATCACCACACAGAAGAGGCTGCAGGGTTTATGAAAACAGTGGGCCTCTTCAAACAGCTGATATGTGGGGGTCCCGGGTGTCGAAGTCCGACTAGATAACATAATGATCATTTATCCTAAAGATAGGCCATCAATATGTAAGTCCTGGACAAAAAAAACTTTAATAATATAATAATCAAACCCCACATGTTCTTAGCAACAATGAACATATAAGATTTCCAAAAAATGTTGGAATCGTTATCATTCTTGTTGTGGCTAATGAATAGTCACTTCCGAGTTCATGAAGTCTTGTGATTTCTCCTTGTAACCATCAAATACACTCTGCCTGATATCTGTGTTAAAGGGGCTGTTATTACAGACAATTACCGCTAAACACAGGATGGGGAATAAGTACCACATCCCTGGGTGTTCTATTGCTGGGTGGGTTCTCCAGTGATCAGGGAAAAGAGAGCCTGAAAGTCTCTCTGCATCCTCCTTGTGAATAAAGCGCCAGTGTACTCACGTGACCGGTATTGCATTCACTTTTATGGGGCTGCTGGAGTTGCCAGAGATAGCAGTCATGGCATCCCTATGGCCATGAATGAAGTGCTGGTCACTCAAGCACTTCATTCAAAGGGAGGAAGCGGGGGGAACTCTCAATCCCTCATTCTCCTGATCACTGGGAGACCCATCGGTCTGACCCCAAGCAATGTGACCCTTATTCCCTATACTGTGGATAGGAGATAATTGTCTGTAATGGGACAATCCCTTTAATTTTCTCTAGAATTTATGAGTTTAGGACACTTTTTTATTGTAATTTGACAGGGACCAAGACTAGGTGGAAAGTGGGAATTATCTTGTCAGAATAGGAGACAAGGCCTAAGATGCAACAATGTGCACCAGAATTGTGGAAAAATTGTTGCAAAGTAAGCGAGATGATGATAGATGGTATAAGGGTAGACTACAACATTTAAAGCTGCACCAGATACATCATCCGGCATCAGCTAAACAGTGTACATTTGCACTAAAAATTAAAAATTAAACAAAATTAGTAAATCTGCCCAACCAATGCATTACTCAGTGTCTTATTTTCCCACCATTTCTCATAATGTCAAATTTTAGTACTAATAGTTGCGCCCAAATATTTGGTATATTGGTAATCTTATGGGGATGAATTATCGAGAGTGTTAAAGTTGATTTATATTGAACCCCCATCACTGAATGTACCTTCCTTACCTCCTCCCTACTCTGGAGTTAGGGGTGCCTGGGGATATACACACCAGCAGAGGTGGCCATCACTCAGCAAAAATCCATTATGGTGATGGTGGTTTTTATGTGTGATGTGAATTTGGAGCTTTGTTTATCTTCTGCTCTGTAGGAAGACTAGAAAATTAAGTCCTATATCCAGAGTATCTATGGATGGGAGTACACATCTACATACACATTCCTCATCCGTAAACCCATGGGAGAAGATTTATTACTCCCATACAACACATTGTGTGGCATAAAGAGTTGCAATCCCCCAGTTTGCCACTTTTTTAATGTCAGTTGTGAGAAAAATAAGTGCTATTTTTACACAGCTTTTGCCACTTACAAAAAAGGTGACATGGCAAGGATATGCTGGGGGATGGGGGGGGGGGGGGCCCATTGTGCCTTCCAGATTTACTATCGTTTATCCACAAAATTGGTGCAAATGATGCCTGAAATCTATGCCCGCTAAGAATACCGTGGTATCCAACTGAAACATATAGAAGAAAATTTATTAAAATGTATCTAAATTCTTATTTAGATTTTTTATTTAACAAATGAGTAGTGCAGGTGATAATAGTAAACTTTATCATATATTTTATTAAAGAAAAATGCTTCTTTCTACTGTTATTCCACTTTCCTTCTCCTGCACCGATCACTGTATCTGAAAGCCCTCATGAAATACCTTACTCTAGCAATCTGCAAATACGAGCAGAAAGATAAGGAGAGATGGTTAAATCTTCTAGTGACAGACTTATCACCTTAGGCTAAGGCTCCATGTAGCGAGCCGCAGCCAAAAAGTGCTGCGGGAAAAACTGCGACAGAAATGCACCGTGGTTTTTCCTGCAGCGCTTTTTACAAAAAGTCCACAGAATTCTCCTCTGGGGACTTTGTGCTTCATTTATACCAATATGGAAAACGTCAGCATTTCCGTAAGTATAATTCATATGCTGTGATTTACAAAAACAGTGTATCATTGCAACGGTTTTTGAAATCGCAACATGTCCGCTGTGGATATTTCTCTGCAATTTGTGAATCGGATTAGCCAGAATCCCATCCACTTTGCAGGTACTGTAAAACGCTGCTGCAAAATCAGGGGGTTTATGCTATATGGGGCCCCATCCTTACAGAGCTGAATCTGTTGCCATGCTATCCTGGTTTGTAAGGCCACATTCACACGACTGAAGTGCAAAACAACCATTTTTTATTGCTGTCTTGCACCCAAGGGGCAGGTCTGCATTCTGCTGTGTCACGTCTGTGTGAATATAGACTGGGAAGTTAAGTCATTAGAAGCTATAGCTAACTCTTCTTATCTATCTGCTGTCTTTCTGTAGGGGCTGGTGGGGAGTATGGATGTAATGAGAGAACTGCAGTGATCCGTGCAGGAGAAGGAGAGGAACATAGCAGGAGGAATACCCATTCTTCTTCAATAAAATATGTTATTATCACCTTATCACTATTAAAATAAAAAGTTTTAAAAGTTTTGGCTTATTCATATGATGTGATTTTTTGTATGCAGGAATTTTCAGAAGAGCTAAAATTGGCACAAGTTTAAAAAAAGAATAGTGCAAAGAATTGCGCAACATTTGTTACAAGGAGCAAGTCTTGTGATTAAATTGGTACATTTTGGACTGTTCCAGAGTTAGACAATAAAGGGAGAACTATATCAAGCCTTATATATATCAAGCCTTGCACTATCTGCGTCTTTTTGGGCTTATTTGCGCAAACATTTAGCAACTTTTACATTTTTCTGACACTCAAATTTATCAATGCAACTTTTTAAGAAGTAGCAAGTGGAATAACATCTTAGGATAGAAGTTCTAGACTTGAAGAGGCACCAAATGTAATGCTGATGCAGGCAAAACTGACTTTAAGGCTAAAGCCCCACGTTGCGGAAATGCTGCTTATTTTGCTGCATTTTTTTTTTAGCCAAAGCAGTGGCCACAGAAGGAATGGGACATACATAGGAAGCATGGCACAAAAGCAAATTTTAACACAATTTTGCACAGGTTGCAACATTTTAATGCTCTGTAAACTGACTGATATGTGCCGATCATTGTGCCTGTTGCAAAAGAGAACTGCTGTGATGTTGCTAATATACATCACATTATATAATTCTAGACTACAATTCTAGACTCGAGATGAGCGAATCAGTTTGTAACAAGCCAGATTCAACACAGATTTAGCAAAATCTGTTTCTGCCGATCTCAAGATTTTTTAGATTAACCACCCAAAAATCATTATTATACTTTGACATCTCTTCAGACCTCAGAGTATAATAAATGGGAGCCCAGGGTAGGTGCAGAAAATAATAACCAGTCATATTCACCCTCCCTTACCACTTCTGGGCTTCCTTGTAGCATCCAAACTTTGTGGCCTCCTGGGTGATGTTAGCAGCCCTAGGGAACTTCTGAGGCCTGTGATTTGAAACAAGCGTCATGACGTCAACGTGTCCTATGTTTCTGCTGAGGTCCAATCACAGGACCCAGCGGGTCCCAAACCCTCTGACATCAGCCAGGAGGCTAGAAAAGGCCGTAAGATGGCCAGGAGAGAACACTGGGCACTTCAAAGGAGCCCAGGAGAGGTGGGGGAAGGTCAGAATGACTGTTTTTTATTTTTCCGCAACTTTCATGGGCCTCTGCTTATTATACTCTGGCATCTGAAGAGACTATAATAACACCAGAGTATAATAATACAATTTCCGGTTTGGACCTAATAAATTCAGTCCAAAATTAAACTTCGCAAATATTCCCCCCAAAAAATCTCTAGATTATCTCTGATCAAAGATGAAGAGCAGACAGCTTATAAAGGCCAATCCTCAGTAAGATAATAAATATACAGTAAGAGGGGAAATGTGTCAGATTACAAATGATGAGTACTACTTACTCCGAAATTGAAGGAGAAGAGTAAAAGAAGAGATGTATGTAGTCTGACTAGAGATTGCAGATTGTTCAACTGTAAACCTAAACCACAGAGGGATGCCATGGACAGAAGTAAGTCACAAAAATGTCTTTCCTTCCTCAAAAACTTATTGAGCAAGTTCTTCACTATATTGCACATTCTGGAGATACATAATGCACTTAAAGGGAATTTCCTTAACATCTTTTTGAGATATTCTGTCTTAATATAAAAGAATACGTTCCTTACTCATATATTCCATATGCCCATATGTGATGGTGGTGTCACGTCTGCTTGGTCACATGACATGCTTACATCTGACAATGTGCGTATGTCATTCTGTCACATGACTCTATGTGACATCAGCATGTCACTGCCTGGTTATTATTAGAGCAGAGGTAAATCACAATGTGGTTCACATCGCTAAATAACCCTATTTCTTTTGCGCTCTCTGTTTCCATCAATACTGTTGTCAGTGTTGTGAGACTACAGCTTAGGCTGTATTCACACATTGACATTAAAATACAACATGTATTTCTATGGGAAAATTCAAAGATTTCTGCAGAGCATTTGCTGGGGATGTGCAGTGAGTATGTAGCCAATCTACACAAGGATTAGCCTCCTTGTCACTATCCTAAAATAGATATTTTGCTGAAATCTTACAGGCTTTTCTCATCAAAGTAAACCCTCTTTATGTTGAGACTGGCTTCCGAATCCCCTGGCGATCATCTGTTATCACTGCGGAAACCTGTGACTGCTGCAGTAAAATGACATGTTGACCATTTCAAGGACACGTCTTCAGAAAATAACCCATTGTTTAAATCACATTTTTGCGTTAAACATATTTTTTAAGAATTTTGGTGATGTTTTTAATTTTGCACGCCAGGTGTCCAGATACATGTGTTCCATTGAACTCAAGCCACCACTCTCAAAGGCTATCATGGTGCACAGCAAGACACCAATGAAGGCTGAAATGGAGGTCTATCCTTTTCAGCAATGAGTTCTGCTTTTGTCCTAGACACAATGATAGCCAGAGATTGGCCTCGAGATAACATGGGCAACACACCCTGAAGACGCCTTCACAAGGGAACGTCACACCAACCCTACTCTTGTGATTATGGTGTGTAGTGGCATAATGTACCATGCTACTGTGTATACATGCTATCATACCTGCAGTGTCTCTGGATTCCTCTTCCATTATACACATTTGGGATGACACCGGTCTGCAATTTGAAGGGGAGCTGCCATTCTTGATGATTTTGTGCCCAAGTGCATTCAGCATGGAATAACATTCCTTAGACAAGCATTAAGAACCTCACTGATATCATGCCAAGGCGTTCAAGAGTGTGTATTTGTGCATGTGGTGCTTATACTCGATACTAAATAAATCGAGATGTTTTGTATATTTTGTATCCATTTTTCTATCATTTGCATATCATTACCATGTCTCTCAACCCTGTGATTTCCAGTTCTAAGACTTTTCCTTTTTGGTGTTTTGTAAATTGTGTATTTGTTCCTTGCATTTTACCATGGGAAAGGGAAGGGAATAAATAGACCTTCTTTCTCATAGATTGTAAGCTCTTGCGAGCAGGGCCCTCAGTCCCAGTGTGTGAATTGAATATTTCTTTGTAATGTATCTTTTTTGTCAGTACTTGAACCCTACAAATTGTACATTGCTGCGGAATATGTTGGCGCTATATAAAAAAAATTTATTATTATTATTATTGGGCATGGATTATCCATAAAGTACAGGATGTATTTTTTTTTCTCAAACATGGTTGTTTTAGTATTAGTTTGTACAGTATACTGGAGAGAAGGTAAGGGTGGTGTGAGTATGTGAACCAGAGGGCGCTATTGAGCGACCCAGGCCAGGCCAGAAAAGGCTCTCAGCCACGCCTTTGGGTGGGGGAGCGTAACTCCAGAAGGCTGGAGTATCCTGCAGGGAGCAGGAGATGGTGGTCCAGCCAAGGACAGAGAGAGATGGTCTGTCCCAGAAGGGCTGGGGTCCACAGGGGACTGTTGCTGGAGCTGAGCAGTAGTCAGGACAGTTAGGGGCTCAAGGAGTGAGTTAGGGCCCTAACTGTGGCCTAGGTTTTTTTGTTGTTTTGCTATGTTGCACCTATGCTGAATAAAGCCAGTTTTATTTTACACTTGGACCGTCTGAATGCTATCTATCCGGCGCCCAGTACCACGAACCACTGCTGTCGGGACCAGGAGTCTGCCGCCATTTGAGACTAATTCTCCCCAAGTTGTCAGAGTGGGTTCACACTACTGTTGGATGTCTGTTCTGATAGTGTCTGTTAAAAAAAAACAAAAAACGGATACCTACAATAACAGACATTAACGGACACTAACTGATGTTAATGTGTCTGTTTTTTTTAACTGATCTATTTAATGGATACATTAGCATCAGTTAGTATCAGTTAGTGTCTGTCTTTATACTGTCCATTTTTTGTTTTTTTGTTTCTGTTTTTTGAGCATGAGCAGAAAAAAACGGACAGTAATAACAGATAGTATAATGGACACCCGTCCATTACTGTCCGTTACCCATAGACTTTAATGTTAAAAAATAACAGACATTTGACATCCTGTTATTTTTCGTGGACACAAAAGTCCTGCACCCCGCATTTTTGTGTCCGCGAAGAATAATGGACATGTGATGGATTTGGTGTAAACGGACACTAATGGACAACAGATAAAATCCTATTGAAATCAATGGGATTTCTAACGGATTTAGGATGGGTTTGCTAGTATCCGTTGTAAAAATCTTGTAACGGAAACTAGTAGCGGACACTACTGACGGTCACCAATGGTAGTGTGAACGCCCCCTAACACATAAGTCTAAGATCTTGTGTATCAAGTTGATAGTAGTATAATGTTGTACCGTGTTAGCCATTGAAAGTAGTGGAAGAGTGTTCTTGTATAACACCATGTCTGATGAAGGAAGTTAGTCTTCTGAAAGCTTACTTATAAATATACTCAGTTAGCCTCTAAAAGGTATCGCCTGATTTCTTCACTCTTCCACTTGTGTATCAAGGCACTTCTCTGTTTATCTTATGTGTATATAGTTAGAAAAGGGGAGCTTGCTGCTGACTAGCCAATCTCAGACATAATACTTATCGATAGTCATCAGAAGACATGCCACAGAATCATATGATTTCTGGAAAGACGTAATATGAATAAGTTTCGATTACTCAAGGCGTAGACAATCACAGAATATAGAAATATTGTTTTGCTGAATACAAAATGGACCCTCAGTACAAAATGGACACACAAATTTCCTGCATGCTTTCGGAAAGCTTATCTGACTATTACCTGGTTGCCATGGATTCAGCTTTAGGAACCCTGGTGTGGAGGAAGCTGCTACTGTGTAAAAATTTCCAAGGTCACCATTGCAGGGTAAATGTAACATTATAATTGTTGACCATGAGACATATGGATGAGTTCGCGAGAGCAAGGGCTCTTTGGGATTTCCACAGATGAACATCCATGACTTTGAAGTACATTCCATTGGAGAGCTCTTTTATATCTCAAGGTCATGGTATAACTATCGGGAGAGAAATTTTCTGATCTCTTCTGTGACCTCTGTAAATATCGAAGAATGTGTGCAGCATAAACAAACTACTTTACTGTGCTGCCAGCCATGATAGTATTGTAATTGAAAAGCAATCGACCCATAGAGTTAAAAAGGTTTCATTCACAACTGTCTCAAAGGGATCATTTAGATCATTCAGGAATTCAATGGGCAGTGTAAAATAAATATGAAGCCCCTAATAGAAGTGACATCAGAATAGCTAAAAAAAACATTGCTTTGTAGAAAAATTCACCTCTTGAATTTTGCATTTGATGTTCTACAATTGCCATTTGTTGGTATTGTTCTCAGATGAAAAGATTTTGACATTTTTAGTTACAATGATCAAAATGGTACCATGGCGTGAGCTCCATTCCCTCCCTGGGTTTCTACACGTTTTCTGAGGCCCTTTAACATTTTATTATGGCTGCTATGGTTAGATATATATATCCTTTGTATATGCATTTTACAATAATAAAATAGATTTTTTGCTATTTTTGCTATATATTGGTTGTCTCCATATTTGTTCTCTTTTTGGTTCTATGATTGTAATATTATATGGGACCCTAATTACAATTGTGGAGGATATTTTTAGGTGTTATCAAAATGGTACCAGCCTGTACCTCTGACAAGACTAGCATTCATATTTCTACCAACAATCCTAATTTTTGTGAGACTGCCCTATAAATGTGACCACAAAGTTTATTGCTTTAGCTTACAAACACAAATAGAAACTGAATGATAAAAAAGAGCTATATTTCTATACACATATAGTTTAGCTGGCACAGAGAGAAAATTCCTATCGCTTTATAATCGGGAATGCCTTCATGCAATTTTAAAAAGTGTAACTTTTTAAAAAATATATAAATGCATGTAAATCCATGTTTATGGGTAAAAATGTGACCCAAGCAGAGCCTGAGACACACAAAACCTACAAAAATGAGTTCAAGTTTTGCAGAGCTCATACACATCACTTCTGCCTATGTCTACATAAACATTTTTCACATAATCCTCAAAATTACTAGCACTAAGCTTTCATGACCAGATGCCAATAAACATCTGAATCACAGAGCTGACATATCCTATTTCACTGATATATGGGCGATAACATGAAGCAAAGATCCTGTTTGATGGAAAAATATTAAGAACAGATTCCAGGACTTTGATAACATTTATTAGTGATGAGAAAACCGGTTCATAACAAGCTGCATTAATCACAAATTTTCCAAAAATTTTGGATTTGGGATATGCCTCTAAGAATCACTATTATACTTCAGAATTCAGAGTCTAATAAGTGGAGGGACATGGGGTGGTAACATTTTAAATACTGATACTCCCCTTCTCTAACCTCTTCTGGGCTCCCTCGCGGCATGGGACGTTCCATCACAATTCTCTTTGGTGCGGTCCTCTTGTACCAAAGCGTCAAGACATTATTGATCTCCTATGATTGGGCCTCAGTGGTCCCCAGGGACCAGTGACATCACTCAGAAGGCAAGAAGTGGCAAGAAGACCACCAAAGAGGACCCCAATGGAGCAGCGAGGGTTCGCAGGAGAGGTGATGGAACGTAAGTATAAATGTTTATTATGTTTTCACACCTTCCCTTGGGGCTCCACTTATTATACTCTGGGGTCTGAAGAGACCAGAATATAATAATAGCATTTCTGGTGTGGAACTGGCCAGTGAATATTTGCAAAGTGAATCTTTCGAGGCTCACCCATCTCTAATATCTATGTATTCCAATCTCTGAATCAAATCGGCCAATCTCACTAATCTGGCACTATTTTGGCATCTGCAGATCACAGAATTCTTATAGGAGATTTTTAAAAACTGGTACTTCATCATCTGTGGACTTTTGAGGTCTGCGCTACTCATGGACAGCACCCCACCCTGCTCATTTATGTCGGTGGTTGATCCACATTTCATATCTGTGAAAAGTAGATCAATTTTTTTTGTTTAATTTTCTAAACTTTGGGTCAGTGAAAAACAGATGCCACACGGATGCCACGGACCTATAGACATTCATCAATATGCTGCCACTGTGATGCATCACCACCAGTGAAAAAAAAAACGATGCGCTTCCATTGTTTTTTGAGGGACTACGGTCAGCAAAAAAACATGGAAATTGAAATGAAAGGGTACATATATCATCCACAAAAAATGTCCACGTGCAGATGTGTGAATAAGACCTAACACTGAAGTTCCTTAAATTTAAATTCAGCAAATTTATTAAGATGTGCATGTCTCTTAGTAAATTAGACAATTTTGATGTGTCTTTAAAATAAAAATGAAATCTCTGCTCACTATGAGCAGGTGTCAATTTGTGCAGTTTTCATTAAGCTTAATAACCTTGTCAGATTGTTCTTGGCCATGCCCTCTCCTGCAAAAACTTGACACTTTATGTTGCAATTTTCCAAAACTGTTGCAAATCAGATAATAAATTCCCACTTATATCACATTAACTACATTGACATTCCTGCACATTATAATTCAGAAATTTACACAAACTCCATTGAATTCACATGGTCAAAAATTCATCTGAATAGGCAGCATGGTGGCCCAGGGATTGAATCTGACAACATCTGCATAGTTTTTATGTTCTCCCCATGTTTTTGTGGATTTCCTCAGGGTACTCAAGTTTCCTCCTACACTTAAAAGTCATGAAGATTGGGAATTTAGAGTATGAGCCCTACTGGGGATCAAGAGTGACGGTAAAGTATTATGGAAACGTATTACTGGTGACACGGAGGCTAGCACTTGTTGCCTTGCAGCACTGGGGTCCTGGGTTCAAATCTGATGAAGGGCAACATTTGCATGGTTTTCCTCCCACATGCCAAAAATGTACTGATGAGTAAGTTGGCTTCCCATGATACAACTGACCCTTATGAGCGTTGGCGATATTATTGGCATGTTTTTTTGGCTTTAAGTGCTTAGATTTTTGAAAGCCTATGAATGTGAATGACACAGAAATTTCTCCCAAAAAAATCTGCTATGTCTAAATCCATTCTTACAGTGCCAAAAGCAGAAATCTGAGCATAAAGATCCTACGTTAACATTTTATTTTGTGCTGTCTTTTTTAAGGTTCCTACCTATGTGAGTTTTATAGTTTTCTATGCCTATCTGACAATATATATTATACAGTACCCTGAACAGTTGTTTACATCTGTAGAAACAGCAACCAGTAGACGCCACAAAAAAAAAAAAAAAATCAAAAATTTTTATTTTCTTGCCCAAGGTCATGGTATAATCCAGTATACAGGGCGAACTCTTTTAAGTGACAAAGACCCAATAAACTTTATTTACAAATGCATCAGAGATCACAGACATTCAGCTGTTTCGGATGATGTATGTCTTCTCATTTCCTGGCAACCTGACACTTGTACTGGTACCTTAGGTGAAAGAAAGTTCAAGGAACATTCATTTTTTAAAAGTAAGTAGTACATAAAGTCTCTGCCAAATGTATTCTAGTTTCTGGAATTGTTGCTTTAAATCTGGTGTGGAAAGTTTCTACTTCATTGCTGAAAAGTAGCTGAGGCAGCATTGTTTCTATAGATCCCAAAGGCATTTTATATACTCAAACATATCTTCAGCAATAAAAGTGACAATAAAATGCACAGTGTCTCTGATCAATAGCATAGTTAAAAGGAGAAGTAATTGGCAAGTCAGTCTGCTGGAAAACACCATATAATAAGCGGAATACTATGGAATGAACAAAATAATACAGGAATACTACATAATAAAAAAAATAATGAATAAAATTATTATAATAATAAAAAAACTATTTAATAAGGAAACTTAAATTAATATATATAATAAGACAAAACAATATAAATCAAATACTACATAATAAACTATACTACGTAAGGGAAAATATGCTGTAAATAACAAGGGGAACATTTTAGCATAAGAAAAACACAAAATAATAAAGGATATAAAATAATAAATAAAGGATAATAATAAAGGATGCAAAATAAGAAGAAACACTTTATAATATGAGAAAATACTATATCATTCTGATTTGTGACTTTCGAAAGGATATGTTGGAGGCCTATATGGTAAATAAACATTATTATATAATAATGAAAAAACCTTTCTATAATAATTATGCGGTATATTCTACAGCAGGATTGTTTTAGCACATTGGTGGGCTCAATGCAATTTTTTTTTATGTATGTCCCCCACATACCTCCAAACTCCAAAACAAGTGTAGCAAAGATTTTTTTGCAAAGATATTACCAGAACCTCTCTGTTTCAATTGTCCCCACCCATTTCTAAAAAGTTCCTTTGTGCCCCAACACATTAATATTGCCCTTCAATGTATAATACACAATGATGATGCTACTTTGGTTTCCACCACACATTATAATGTTTCCTTAGTGCCTCAAAAAATAAAATGTCCCCTTAGCAACCACACCCAGTGTAATGTCCCCTAAGTGCCCCCACTTAGTATAATGTCCCCTAAGTGGCCCTACTCAGTATAATGTCCCCTAAATGGCTCCACTCAGTATAATACTACCTTAGTGGCCTGCACCCAATATAATGCCCCTTCAGTAGCATCTATGCAGTACAATATGCCATTAATGGCCCCTCACAAAATTTAATAGCACCTTATTGACCCCCAAACAATATAATACTCCTTCAGTTGTCCATCATAAAGTCTATTGTATTCAAATGTTGGGATGCTGGGATGGCAGGACAGCACCTGATAACTGGAGTTATCTCCAATTCCTGCCATTGCAGCAGTTTGTTATTGGGCTCAACAATGATTGTAGACATTGTTACAGACTCCAGGGTAAAATATCTGTATCTGGTGATGGACTTGTCATGCCTAGAGATGAGAAATTGGTTGTTAGCTAAATGGATTTGACTCAAACTTTCCAAAAAGTTCAGGTTTTAAGCAAATTTGAACTTTTTACAGTTTGGTTTGTATGAACTGGCTAAAATGGCAGCCACAATGTGAAAGTATAGAGAAAGCATAGCAGGATAACATAACCTCTGGGATTATGTAGGCCTCATCCATAATGCCTTGCAGGAAGGGCTCATTAAAGGGTCAGCCAATCATGAGGGACTAGTTTTAAGGTCACTGATGAGTCATCATAGCCTCATAAGTGTTACAAAAAGCCCAGACAGGAAAAGAAGGTGGCTATTTTGTGGGGAGAGATTAGGCAGATAGGAACATCTCAGACAGTGAGACTCAGTGAAGTATAGTGTAATACACAAATACACAGATAATACATTGTTAGGTAGTGTAAAATTGGAGAAAAAAGACTTAATTAAGATTTAATTAATAGAGAGAAATAAGATACTGGAGTTACTCTGTCTGTCACACTGTTAGATCAGCAGGATAGGCTGTGATCTAACAGTGTGTGTTTGGTCCTGTTGTATTACAGGATGGGATGCAATGCCAGAAGATTGATTGATGTAGCAGCTGCCTCAGTCAATCTCGATCACATTTCTCAGCGTCAAAACAAGGAAATTTAATCTGTACTGTGTCCAAGACCAAAAATAATAATAATTTAGTTAATATTGCATGTTGCTCTTTTTTATGTATCTGTTGCAAATAGGATTTACAACAGTGAAGTTATAAACACTACACTAGTAGCTTTGCAACTAAGTTTTTATTGTATCACAGTGATACAAAAAAAATTTGCTTTTACTTGCCAAACACCAAAAAAACAAGTAGCATTATATACACTACAGTAGTACTTGTGCAATTGGGTTTTGTTATATCAAAGTGGTACAGTGAAATTTGGCGTAAGTTTTCCCTGCCAAAAACAAAACCCGAGTTAAGTTATATGCACTACTCCAGTACCTCTGCAACTGAGTTTTTGTTATATCAAAGTGGTACAGTAAAATTGGTGTGATTTTTTTTTTTTTAATTGCCAAACACCATACAAAATAAATGAAGTTATATACACTACACTAGTACCTGTGTGATACTTGGTACCAAAGATAATGGGTTATACTGGAAGAATAGAAAGGACTCTGGAATTCGTTTTCAGAAAGGAATTGTTCCAGTTATATTTAGTTGAACTTGTAAAAACTAGTTTAGATTTGAGTCCAAACCAATTTGTTCCACAACAATAGTGCAAATTGTCTTATAAACTTAAGCACAATATTCTGAGGAGTCTTAGGACTCTATTTAATAAATTTCTAGCTCTTTAATGCAAACACGGACCTTGTCAAAGTGACAGCGACAGATATGTCTGTGATCAAACTGATGGTAACCGATAGTAACAAACAGCATTTTTAAAAACACACTGTACTGTTGGATTTTTTTTTTTTTCTTGGCGATTCTTAAGAATCTCAGTACTGTTGGATTTTTATAGATATTTTTATTAAAAGATGGCTGGACCATTGTAACAAACAAGCCCTCTGACCTCTTGTGTCCCCCTATTTCCTCATAGAATGTAAGCTCTTGCGAGCAGGGCCCTCACTCCTATTGTTTGATATGTTTATTTCTTTGTCACATTGTAATGTCTCATATTGTCTGTTCATGTGTCCTCTGATTTGTAAAGTGCTACGGAATATGTTGGCGCTATATAAATAAAATTATTATTATTAGTATTATTATATTTTAAAATAAATAACATTCCAAAAATTAACCCTTTTGGGGGGGGCAGATGTCTGGAGTGTTTATGCACACATAGTGGTATCAAAATAATCAATGGCTTTTAGAAGCGGTGACAAATTGTCACTTGGAACAATTGACTTAATAGTATATAATCCACTATAAATGCATGTAGCCACGGGAAAGAAGGGGGTTTAAAATAATTTTTTTCACTTGAAAAAAGAGACTACTTTCTCTGATTCTATTTCACTAGAGCCATGATGTGGCACAGTGTTTCTTTTTGCATTCAAAATGTCACTTGGACAAAGCGACTAAAAGGAGCTATACAGCCGCCATCCCCTATAAATAAAGGCATCCTACGGTGAGATTTAAATTAAATTTATTTGACAAATTGTCACTTAAACAAAGCAACTGAAAGGAGATACACAGATCCAGGCCCCTATAAATACAAGCAGCCATCGGGATGATTTCAGCTAAATTCAAATCTGACAAACTGTCACTTGGACAAAGTGACTGAAAGGAGGTATTTAGTCCATGGCCCCTATAACTAGTGGCAGCCACTAGAAGGATTTTAATTAAATTAAAATTAAAATTGATTTGATTAAAAAAAAAATATGGCTTGGCCAGAGAAAGAAGTCATTTTGTTGCAGTGTGGCACGCTAACAGCATCAAGAGTAGAATTTAAATTTCAAACAAATTTTATAAAAAACTAAAAAAACTTTGTTAGTTGGATAGTAAAAAATTAATTTAATAATTAATTAAATTAAAAGTTGAAAAAAAAAGTTACTTGGACACAAACTTAAGTGGGCGACTACCGCAGCTTTGTGTAAATACAAACCTGGTGGCAAACAATAAGCCATTGCGACAATTTTTGATGGCTCTATATGCAACAAAACACTGAACCAAAGTGTATTTAGCGTATTTAAAAGCATTGATGACTTATCACAGCAATTACGGGTGATGCACTGTATGAAAATGAAGGTGAACTGTAGTATAATTAATGGTGGTGTAAAATACAGTACATTGCTGACTTACAGCAGAAAATATGTTAAGGGCAATATGGGTGGCACTGGTGCGCTGTATGTAACAAGATAAGTGCTGTCATGTATCAATTGTCACTTGATGTGGAGTGATGGTTGTGACATTGACAGCAATGGCTGCTGTCTCCGTGACTGTTCTACTTCCTGTCTTACATAGTGACACTAGTTCTGATTCTTCTCCCCAAAACCTATTTCTCTATATCAACTTATAACATGTAAATTGTAGATAAATCTAATTTATGTTTTTTTCCTCATTGAAACACTAATCCTCACAGTCTCCCCTATCTGAGATCTGATGTGCCCTCCCACTGAAATCCCCACAAAATGGCAGCATTCATGGCTGTTTTTTTTTATAGTGGCTACGACCACGTCACACTCCAAATGCTGACTGTTCTCATCCCATTATTTTTGGCACCCAGTGTGTTAATTGATGAATAAATTGCATTCCTTATGTCTTCTGCTCAATAGAAGAATTCTGCGGGTGCCAACTGCAGCTGAACCATTCAAGCGACTACACTGGAATTTATACGTAGCTTTTCTCAGCATTTTCAGGGTTAAACATAAGTATTTCATAAACAACTAAGCCCAGCTATAAGTAATTCCTGTAAGGGTCATTTGGTGGAAGTGAGAGTGCAGAAATGAATTAATATTATTAGGTGGAAATGTTTTTTCCAGAACATTTTTTTATTTATTTTGTTGCTTTCCTATAATTTATTGACTACATTTTATTCACCTTTTCAGGGAGTGATGAAAAAGCCCCAATTTTGACACAGTTTTTTACATAATAATTTTTGCACTGTTCACCATACAGCATAAATAACATATTCTTATTCTATGGGTCAGTACGATTAGATCAATACCAAACATACAGGTGCATCTCAATAAGTTAGAATATCTTTGAAACGTTCATTCATTTCAGTAATACAATCCATAATCAGCGTCTTCCATGATTGTGTGTCCTACTGAACCACACTGAGGGACCATTTAAAGGCTTAGGAAACCTTGGCAGGTGACACACTGAATTTACAATACTGAACTTTTTTTACAATATTCTAATTTTCTTAGATTTTGGTTTTCATTACCTGTAATCCATAATCAACATTTACAGAAATAAAACACTTGAAATAGAACACTCTGTGTGTAAAGAATCTAGAAAATATAGGAGGTCACTTTTTTAATTTAATTACTGAAATAAATAAATGTTTCAAAGATATTCTAATTTATTGAGATGCACCTGTATATAGTGTTTTTTTGTGTTTTGCTGATTTTGCATAATATGAACCCTAGACTGAAAAAAATTATTTATGTTCTGAAAGCCATAGCGTTTTTCATTTTTCCATCAATGAAGCTGGTTGAGGACCTATTTATTGTTGCACAAGCTGTACTTTTTTGCTGATACCGTTCTGGGGTACATACAACATTTTTATTTTATTCCATTTTTTGTGAAGTGAGGTGACCAAAAACCTGCATGTTGGATAAATAATGTCTTGTTGTAGTATTGGTCCTTAGGAATGTGGTGATACTAAACATGTATTGTTTTCATTGAATTTTACTTGTCTACATAATAAAATACACTATAGTAATATATACTGCAATGTATTCTGGTTGTCGGAGTAGCCATCAGCATGCCTCCAGCAGGACCTGAGTACAATAAAGATTGTGGACCCAGGAGCCTTGAACAGGTTTCATTTAGCCATTACAAACCGAGAACTCCCCTAATCATTGCAGTAAGGGATGCCCACAACACTAAAAAACCCCATAGATACCACGATCAACACCCATTGCCCATGGCACCAACTCAGTTCCTGAGCTACCACCATGTCATTGACATACATGTACAGTGCTGGCCAAAAGTATTGGCACCCCTGCAATTCTGTCAGATAATACTCAATTTCTTCCAGAAAATGATTGCAATCACAAATGCTTTGGTAATAATATCTTCATTTATTTTGCTTGCAATGAAAAAACACAAAAGAGAATGAAAAAAAAGTCAAATCATTGATCATTTTACATAAAACTCCAAAAATGGGCCGGACAAAAGTATTGGCACCCTCAGCCTAATACTTGGTAGCACAACCTTTAGACAAAATAACTGCGAACAACCGCTTCCGGTAACCATCAATGAGTTTCTTACAATGCTCTGCTGGAATTTTAGACCATTCTTCTTTGGCAAATTTCTCCAGGTCCCTGAGATTTGAAGGGTGCCTTCTCCAAACTGCCATTGTGAGATCTCTCCACAAGTGTTCTATGGGATTCAGGTCTGGACTCATTGCTGGCCACTTTAGAAGTCTCCAGTGCTTTCTCTCAAACCATTTTCTAGTGCTTTTTGAAGTGTGTTTTGGGTCATTATCCTGCTGGAAGACCCATGACCTCTGATGGAGACCCAGCTTTCTCACACTGGGCCCTACATTATGCTGCAAAATTTGTTGGTAGTCTTCAGACTTCATAATGCCATGCACACGGTCAAGCAGTCCAGTGCCAGAGGCAGCAAAGCAACCCCAAAACATCAGGGAACCTCCACCATGTTTGACTGTAGGGACCGTGTTCTTTTCTTTGAAGGCCTCTTTTTTTTTCCTGTAAACTCTATGTTGATGCCTTTTCCCAAAAAGCTCTACTTTTGTCTCATCTGACCAGAGAACATTCTTCCAAAAAGTTTTTGGCTTTCTCAGGTAAGTTTTGGCAAACTCCAGCCTGGCTTTTTTATGTCTCTGGGTCAGAAGTGGGGTCTTCCTGGGTATCCTACCATAGAGTCCCTTTTCATTCAGATGCCGATAGTACGGGTTGACACTGTTGTACCCTTGGACTGCAGGGCAGCTAGAACTTGTTTGGATGTTAGTCGAGGTTCTTTAGCCCCCATCCGCACAATCTTTCGTTGAAATCTCTCGTCAATTTTTCTTTTCCGTCCACATCTAGGGAGGTTAGCCACAGTGCCATGGGCTTTAAACTTCTTGATGACACTGCGCACGGTAGACACAGGAACATTCAGGTCTTTGGAGATGGACTTGTAGTCTTGAGATTGCTCATGCTTCCTCACAATTTTGCTTCTCAAGTCCTCAGCCAGTTCTTTGGTCTTCTTTCTTTTCTCCATGCTCAATGTGGTACACACAAGGACACAGGACAGAGGTTGAGTCAACTTTAATCCATTTCAACTGGCTGCAAGTGTTATTTAGTTATTGCCACCACCTGTTATGTGCCACAGGTAAGTAACAGGTGCTGTTAATTACACAAATTAGAGAAGCATCACCTGATTTTTCAAAGGGTGCCAATACTTTTGTCCACCCACTTTTTTTTATGTTTGGTGTGGAATTATATCCAATTTGGCTTTTTGACAATTCTTTTTGTGGTTTTCCATTGAAGACAAATTAAATGAAGATATTATTACCAAAGCATTTGTAATTACAATCATTTTCTGGAAGAAATTGAGTATTATCTGACAGAATTGCAGGGGTGCCAATACTTTTGGCCAGCACTGTACAACACTGTGAGTGTTAAGAGGGTAAGGGGATAAGTTGCTTCCCTACCACCTGAGGCATATATGAAGTCCTTAGGCTCCAATGTAAAACTTGTATCAGGCCCCCCAACTGTAATATCAGTAATGCATTGTTTATAGTATTGGTCTCTTCATACTGGGGAAAGAAACCTTATGGGTTCCCTAAGGCTCATGGGCTTGAAGTGGGACCCCTCTAAGTTACAATCCAACATAGCATCAACATTATTCACAGTGCTGTACAGATTGTCATCATCAACTGTTACTTCAGTTCCTTTTGGCAATGGAGCCAAATAACCAATATGTATGGTTTTAGAGTCTGGAGATGAAACCCACACAAACATGTAGAGAACATACAAACTTCATGCAGATGCTGCCCATGGTCAAATTTGAACCCAGGTCCCTAGTGCATCAGGACAATGGTATTAACCACTTAGCCACCATAGGAAAGACTAAAGGATCTATTAGTGCCTAGTGATATTACATGCAGTTATCAAGAAGAAGCACTTGTACAAGCTCTTGTTCCCAATCTTCTTCCTGTAGTTCCGATCTAATCACCCATTGAACGAGCGTTACTTTGTTCATCGAGTGATCGTTTGCAACAATCGGTGTGATCAGTGCAACAAAAAAATCATTCTCCGCTGCCAGCAGGTTGTCCTGTGTAATAAAGGCTGTACTGCCAGCAAACAATGAAAGCACATGCCTGGGGAATGATTGCTTTAGTGATTGTTCCTCCAGCATGTGCTCTGCATCGCCTGTGTAACATGCCGCTGTAGGACGAGTGGTGATCGTTATGTTTTGTAGCTGATCAGTGCTTGTTAAAGAAGAAGGCATCTCATCTAATAGTGCCCTGAGGGTCTTTAAATGTAAAATTATTCTTGGCCTTGAGATATTGTATCCCAAGTATATTGCAGTAATTTTTGCCTCCAGCTACTTTTCTGATGGTGAAAGAAATGTCACCTCCACAAGAATATAATTCTCTATGTTTAGAGCCAGCAGATACTCCTGTAATCTCGCAGTATAAATAGTTCCTCTGTTCTCTATGGCTTGTTCTATTTAAATACTGGTATAAAGAGATAGGCAGTAGAATGTGATCCTGTCTCTTGTTAACCTTGTTATAACGGCTTATCTGACGTGTATTTTATTCTGCTTAATTGCTCTCAAGGAGAATTCTTCATTCAGTTCATCATAAGAACACTTTTGGTGAATAATGAGAATTTTACATGATTTATTATTTCTAATGCTATTTTGTATATAAGATGTCTTATATAGATATACCTGATTGTAAGTACATTTTCTAGCTGTTTTCTAGTTTTTCAGTGGTTGTGCCCTACATTAAAATTAGGATTTTAAGAAAAATGTAAAAAAAATAATTTCAGTAAAAAATTCTAATAAAAATAATTTGTAATAAAAAATAATTTATTATTGAATGTGACTACTTCCTGCTCAATATTGTGGCTGAATTTGTAGCTAAGCCCTTTCTTCCTGTTCCTCTATTTCTTGTGTTTCTGCTCTTGCCAGGACATATCTGTGTATCATTTCTAGGTACTAGGTGTGCAATACTGTATTGTACATGTGTACAAGGTGGCGCCCACATAGCCTTCACATAGAGCATGCAGAATGCAGTTAATGAGTCTGGGGGCTTCAAATTGGTGTTTCTTTGAATCTGTAACACCTAGATCTGTACTCCCACTCCTGACTGTGTTCAATTCAACTCTAATCTCTAAGGATAAATTCACCCAAAGGAATTTGCGCCCCGGAATCAGCAGCAGATTCCGCCCAGATTCTGCCTACAATTTCTTTCAATGGGAGGCAGAGATTACAGCAGGACGCTGAAAAAATAAGCGCCCTGCTTGATCTTGCTGCGGCTAGTCCTAATAGCAGTGGAAGCCACAAATGAATGGCTGTGCCCTGCATCAGCATCCTGTTGCAGGTAGACTGTGGCCTGAAAACATCGATGGAAAATGAAGAGGAATTTCTCTTTGTTTTCCGCTATGTGAATTTACTCTAATTGTATTGCAGCTAGAACCATGATCCTGGCTGAAATTCAGCCAGTTGAACACACAGTTAGGAGTAGTAGTTGAATATGCTTTAAAATGGTACCAGGATCACTGCTCTTGTTGATACATAGATACAGCCTGAAATATAGCTATTTGAACCTCACCCCCTACATCAGCCTCAGTCTCTCACCTCAGCCAGTATGAAGAAGGAGGAGGTACAGCTGGGGTACTAACAGGTTACAGCTATAGTACTATAGGCAAATACCACATATTGAAAGGCATGCTCCTGGAACATGGCTAGAAGCAAGTGTGAGAGAATAAAAGTGGACTCTTGCACATGGAATATTAGCACCAGGCAGCATTACAGACCACTATAGGCTAGACTTCTCTGAACAGTAGATGGGTGTACCTGAGTCCCACTGGTTTCTCATCTGATGGCACTTCTGGACATCTTCCAGTCTTGAAGGGATGTAAGCATGATGTGTCTTTTATCTGCTGCGCTGTTACCTTGGTTGACCATTGAATCCACAGTGCTCAACGTTGCCCATTTCTTGGTGTTTCTTCAAATTTGTCTGTAGCTGAAGGCAGTTTGTACCACCAGTGAGGTATCTGATAGACACTAGATTATTCTGCAGCAGGACAACAACCAGAAGCAGACATCTAATGTCATCAATAACTTCAGCATAAAGAAGAATAAAGGAGTCCTGGAAGTGATGATATGGCCCCTGCAGAGCCCTGATCTCAACACCATCCAGTCTGTCTAGGATTACAGGAAGAGACAGAAGGAATGGAGCAAGCCTACATCCACAGAAGATCTGTGCTTAGTTCTCCTAGATGTTTGGAATAACCTCGCTGGTGAGTTCCTTCAAAAACTGTCTGCAATTGCACTGAGAAGAAATTTCTATTTTATTCATTCACTTTGCAGTTTGTTAATTGACAAAAACAAATTAACACTTCTATTTTTGAAAGCATTCTTACTTTACAGCATCTTTTCCACACCTGCCTAAGTACTGTGTCTGTGTGTCTGTATATGGAACAGGAAGCAGACAGCTCTGTTCTCTGTGTAGTGGTCAGACCATGGTATTGCAGATCATTCACTTGAATGGGAGCTAAGCTGCAGTGATTTAATTCAGCTACTATGCAGAAAACAGCTGTTATAGAAATTAAGTGTCTGTCTCTTTAACTTCTCATTAGCTTGCTGTTCTTAAAAATTATAGAAATGCATTTAGTAGAAGAAGCTTACAGCCTTCGATGATAAGGATATACACTGAGAGCAAGGACAGACACCCAGTCTGGGGCAGCATGTCCTAGTGGACTTACTTGTTTATAAACTTTCTGTGAGCTGTCCTTCGAAGAGTCTGGAGATGAACCCTACTTACGCAAACAGCCCCCAGCACGTAGCTGCGCAGTTTCTTCCCTCAGATGTGCAATGGTCCCAGCCATGTTTTGCATTACGCAGCTCATAGTACTAATATACTTTGATTATTGAGATGAGTGGGGGGGTGTCAAGACCCTCCTCCCTCCAATGGTCAATCAGGTTTACCAGTTTTCACGCATGCTCTGTTATAATTCATAATTATTTACTGTTCTGTATAAAAGCTTATGCTATGTTTTTAATAAACACAACTTGCTTAACACCGACTGAGCGTGTCAGGCTGGTTCTTTCTCTGTGAGCTCACAATATATATATATCAATATGGATTATAAATAATTTGGCACCACTTGACAATCAGGATTTTTAACCCAGTTTGGGTTTCGATAACAGATGGAGGCACTGCTGAGATCAAGGACCAACCCGTTAACCCACCAAGCCTGAGATCTATCATGAGATTATTGGCACATCTGAATGGACAGAATAGCAGCGCTGCAAAACGGTAAGAGTGTTTCTTGGTAAAATTCTGTCCCTTCCGTTGTATACCAGCTCAAGATGTTGGGTGTTGGTGGTAAGTAAAAGGGAAGTTACATTTGGTTGGTCGTTTGTAAAAAGAATTCTGTTTTTTCCCTCAGATATGAAAGGTGATTGTCAGGTGGTTTGTTTTGGTCAGAAAAGGTCATGAGTGTAACAAATGGTTGTTAAAGATCCTTGTTCCTTGTTTTGGATAGATGCCATGAATGAATTATATATGTACCGTGCCTGAGCTGGTGGAGAAACTCTTTTGAGGACTGGACTTATTGTATTTGTAGTGTTAAATGCTGATACTGCTGTACCACACCCAGAACACTGGAAGGAAACAGCATTTGAGAAATTGGTAAACAGGAAAAACCACATACCTGATCAGAAGGGAATTTTATTTGTGTGAAACACCATTGTTATTGTGAAGTGTTGAAAGTGATTTTATTTTTTTTTGGTGGTATTGGGCCAGGGAGAGAGTAGGAGAGGGAGAGGACCCCCATATTTGGTCGGACAAAAGTTTGGGTCTGACTTTAACGTGCATCCTTTGCTGGAAAAATTCTCTGGCCAGAGTGTGGTTGTGTATAGAAACACAAAAGCAGCAAAGATGGGGGGTTCCTCCAGTAGTGAGCCCAAACCAGGCTTAAAAGAAGCCATAAAGAATATGTATAAGCTCATGGAGGGGGTGGGTATGCCAGAAGATGGTAGACTTTACCCAGAGAATTGGGAGCAAATTGAGAAGCAATACAAGGGGTGGTTGAAAGACAGTGGCTTGAATGGGCAAGCCAGGATGTGGTCTAAAGTGTTCAAAGAATCAGAGGTAGATATTGATGTACCATCTTCAGTAAATAATTCAGGAGGTTGGGTGTGTCTGGCGTGTGGACAGCAGAATCAAAATCCCATTTGGAGGGATAATTGTATAAATTCGGTCATCCTGTCACAGACGGGAAATTCACCCAACAATCCTATTGTGACTCCTCAGCAAACATACCCAGGTGTAGTGGCCACAGTGACAACCAGAACTAAATCAAAGTCTGGAAGTGATAAGAACCAGAAAATCATAGTGACAGAAGTTTGTGACATTTGTGACAATTGTGACAGACAAGAGGAAAGACGACCAGACAGCTCAACAAGACAGACAGACTGGACTAAGGTTGATTTCTCTGACTCTCCACAAGAGACTGAAATGAAAGCTCCCCAAAAAGAAAGGGTTAAGACACATGTATCACCTAGGTTTTCTGATGACTTTCCCCAGTATACTGTACTGGGATGTGAACTGACAAATATGGATAACAACAGAGAGATGCAAGAGTCAGCGGGGTCACCTGAAATTATTGATAGAAGTGGAGGGGAGAGCGAGGACATGAAACATGTGGTTGCAGAGTCTTTGTGTAAAATGGCTCAGCCTCCAGTGAGACAATATCAGGTGGACAAATGGACTGACATGATGAGGTTGCTTAAAACCTTGCCAGACCCAGAGATTAGACCCCTGCCCTTCGTAAAAGTACTGTCTCAAATACAGACAAGTTATGGGGCCACATGGAATGACATGAAACAGTTAGTTGAAACTAAAATGACTAGTACCATGTTATGTGATGTTATGTTAATGGAAAAGGACTATTTGACAACTAAAGTTTTAGGACAAGACTATGTTGCTCTATTGGAGAAATGGGCAAGAGACAGACAAAGTGAATTATCAGTCAAGTTGACAGACCTGACACAGGACAGAGGGGAAAGTGTAGGAAAATTCTACAAGAGAGTGTGCACTGCGTGGGAAGATATGGGGTATGAAGCAGATAAGATACATGTGAGGTTGTTAGCCTCTGCCTTCATGGAGGGGCTTGTAAGGCAAGTAAGAAATGCAGTACAAAAATCCAGGCCAGAATGGAGGACAATGGATCCAGCCACTTTGTGTAAAAGTGCTCAGGGGGTAGAGTTGGATAGTAGACCCCGCAAACCTGCAGTGGCCGGCATTGACCCCTGTTATGGGATGGGTAATCGAAAGGTGATCTACTGCTTCAATTGTGGGAAACCAGGACATGTGAGAAGGCAGTGCAGAGCTCCAAGAAGGAAGGTCAAAGGGGATGATAATTCAGGAAATAATGACTCACCCCCACCTCACTCCGAGAATCAGGCTTGAAGGGAGACATCACCCTTCTCAATATTATTGTTTAATATAACCCATCTTATCTCCCAGTTCTGTGTGAAATATTATTTACCTTAACAAAACACTCAGAGAATCTGATATAGTGCAAAGAGAAAAACTGTACACCATCGGTATGAGGTTTATTGGATTATGTATTTTATATATATATATATATATATATATATATATATATATATAAACGTCAACCTGTATTTGTAATATTCATTCTGTTTATATCAATGCCAGGATTCAACTTTTATGCTTTTTGTAAAATTAAATCCGCTTTCAGCAAATGTCCCCTAAAAAGAAGAAACTAGTGATGTTCCACAGGGGTTCAACTTTTGGTTGGAATCCAGTGAAGAAAATTCTAAAGTCTGGCAGTTTGCCCTTAAGGTAACCTGAAGTACAACTCAGGGGTTTTGAACACCTGTGGTAATGACAAAAGGTGGGGTTTGGAAAATATTTGAAAATTGTACAAAAATAGTAATATGTAATTTTGATGTCAGTATTAACTGCTATCTGCTTGAATTGTATTCCTGTATTCTGTTGTAGCGCTCTGCAGATGTTCTGCAGGGAATAACCAAAACATTAATTGACTGCCAATTAACTCCAAGGACGTTGTATCTGATGTGATGGGCACGCAGAAAATCACAAGCTAAACATGATGCTGTGTTACCCAGTAATTTTACATGTCAATTATTACAAAGTGAAACTTGGCTCTGGGCCTTCGGAGTCCGTAGCCTGGGTATGATGACTATTTATGCCCAAAGGGAAAATATTTTGATAAAAGTGTTAGCCTAAGGTTAAATGGATAAGTAAGGTACAATGACAATATACAGTCATATGAAAAAGTTTGGGCACCCCTATTAATCTTAATCATTTTTAGTTCTAAATATTTGGGTGTTTGCAACAGCCATTTCAATTTGATATATCTAATAACTGATGGACACAGTAATATTTCAGGATTGAAATGAGGTTTATTGTACTAACAGAAAATGTGCAATATGCATTAAACCAAAATTTGACCGGTGCAAAAATTTGGGTACCCTTATCATTTTATTGATTTGAATACTCCTAACTACTTTTTACTGACTTACTGAAGCACAAAATTGGTTTTGTAACCTCACTGAGCTTTGAACTTCATAGCCAGGTGTATCCAATCATGAGAAAAGGTATTTAAGGTGGCCAATTGCAAGTTGTTCTCCTATTTGAATCTCCTCTGAAGAGTGGCATCATGAGCTCCTCAAAACAACTCTCAAATGATCTGAAAACAAAGATTATTCAACATAGTTGTTCAGGGGAAGGATACAAAAAGTTGTCTCAGAGATTTAACCTGTCAGTTTCCACTGTGAGGAACATAGTAAGGAAATGGAAGACCACAGGGACAGTTCTTGTTAAGCCCAGAAGTGGCAGGCCAAGAAAAATATCAGAAAGGCAGAGAAGAAGAATGGTGAGAACAGTCAAGGACAATCCACAGACCACCTCCAAAGAGCTGCAGCATCATCTTGCTGCAGATGGTGTCACTGTGCATCGGTCAACAATACAGCACACTTTGCACAAGGAGAAGCTGTATGGGAGAGTGATGCGAAAGAAGCCGTTTCTGAAAGCACGCCACAAACAGAGTCGCCTGAGGTATGCAAAAGCACATTTGGACAAGCCAGCTTCATTTTGGAAGAAGGTCCTGTAGACTGATGAAACAAAGATTGAGTTGTTTGGTCATACAAAAAGGCGTTATGCATGGCGTCAAAAAAACACAGCATTCCAAGAAAAACACTTGCTACCCACTGTAAAATTTGGTGGAGGTTCCATCATGCTTTGGGGCTGTGTGGCCAATGCCGGCACCGGGAATCTTGTTAAAGTTGAGGGTCGCATGGATTCAACTCAGTATCAGCAGATTCTTGAGAATAATGTACAAGAATCAGTGACGAATTTGAAGTTACGCCGGGGATGGATATTTCAGCAAGACAATGATCCAAAACACAGCTCCAAATCTACTCAGGCATTCATGCAGAGGAACAATTACAATGTTCTGGAATGGCCATCCCAGTCCCCAGACCTGAATATCATTGAACATCTGTGGGATAATTTAAAGCGGGCTGTCCATGCTCGGCGACCATCAAACTTAACTGAACTGGAATTGTTTTGTAAAGAGGAATGGTCAAAAATACCTTCATCCAGGATCCAGGAACTGATTAAACGCTACAGGAAGCGACTAGAGGCTGTTATTTTTGCAAAAGGAGGATCTACTAAATATTAATGTCACTTTTCTGTTGAGGTGCCCATACTTTTGCACCGGTCAAATTTTTGTTTAATGCATATTGCACATTTTCTGTTAGTACAATAAACCTCATTTCAATCCTGAAATATTACTGTGTCCATCAGTTATTAGATATATCAAATTGAAATGGCTGTTGCAAACACCCAAATATTTAGAACTAAAAATGATTAAGATTAATAGGGGTGCCCAAACTTTTTCATATGACTGTATATGTGTATAATATTGTGTAATATATATGTGTAAAATATTCAAGAAAGTATTCAAACATATGAAATTATGTCTTGTACTATGTTATGTGAATTTATTGTCTTGCCTGTTATCACCTGAAGTAAGGTATCTGCTAAAAGAGCAAAAAGGTGGCAGTGAAAGATTCTGGATCTCCACAGCGTGGGTATGTTGGGGGCCATGGAGGGGAAGAGTAGGGCCCCTCACCAGCTCCATTGCCAAAGCAGCCCACAGCACGGGGTTTGAGAATCTTTATTCTAAGGTGCCTAATCCCTAGTGCAAGAATTCAAGGCACAAAGGGATTATGGGAATATTACAGGGAATATTCTGAATATAATTGCTGTGTTTATGTATCTATGTGTTCATGTATTATCTACATAATTTGGTTTACAAAGACATTTGCTACAAGGAGACACAAGCCTGGGATAGTGGGACTATGGTGGTTGGTTATACTGCCAAACGTGACGGTGAAGAAATGCCTCTAAGACCGAAAGGTATGTAAATGGTATAAACATATTCATGGGGAATGAGGTGAAGTTTCTGGAAAAGTCCTCAGGATCTGACCTGCAGCTCCTAATATACCCAGAGTATGGGTTATATCATTTACAGAGGTGGGAGATGCTGAGAGTGATGCCGCTTGTCTGCCACCATCTTACATTCCATTCTCAGGCGCTGCCCAGAGCTCATCCCCCTCCTTTACTGAAAACTGTTATCCATCATGTTCTGAACCTTCTTTGTGTTTTATCCAATAGTTATGTGTTAAAACTTATGTTATAACTTTATACCCAATCATGTTATGTTAATTATACTAATCGCACATTCTCTGTGTTTTAGCAATGTATAACCAACAAGAGATTATGTGCCGTGTTTTTGGCCTCCCATTTGGTTTATTAATGTGCTGGATCATGTGAAAAGTTTGAAGGATAGGTTGCCCCACCTTCCGTCTTCTCCAAATTGTGGTGGAGGAGAATGTAGCAACCCAGGGCTACTGTGTGTGTCCGGGATATATCTTTCCAGGTTCTGAACAAGGAGCTGCACTCATTAACACTCGGTGTGGGAGAATTTGCCTGGGCGGTATGGAGCTGATCCCAAGAATAGAGAAATTCCAGTTACAGAGATTGGAAAAGTAAAAGAAGATGCTGATGCAATGGAGAGGTACCAAGAAAGTGAGATAGGATAGTGGACAACATAGAGGTTAAGAGACCACGGGTTAATAGATGGAGCATGTATGTGGCAGAAGGTGTCAGAGGAAGTGCAGGAAGGAGGGTGTAGAGAGACAGAAGTAGGTAATAAGTACTATTATCAGTGCTTTGATAGTGAGAATAATAGGGAAAAAGAGGAAAGTGATTCTAAGGAGAAGGAGTTGAAGAAAGTGATTCAGAAAGAGCAACGAAAAGTAGTAAAATCTCCTAAGTACCCAGAGAAAACACCAGCAAACAGCAGTCTAGAAGGACCTGCAGAGATTGCGGTCAACAAAACCCTGATTGGAGAAAATTCTGTGCAGCTTGTGGAGTTCCCCAACCACACCTGCATCCTCCAAGAGCTGGTCTTTATCCTGTGGTAACATGGACGACCCGTCCGTGGTCCCTCAAGTGGACAAGGGTTGATTTAAGTCAATTGAGAACACATAAAGGATTTGGTGCCAATGTTTGTTTTGTATGCAGGAGGAAGCGCTTCAGCATCATCTTTGGTTTAAACAGACGGTTAACCAGCCGGCCGAACCTGCCTGCCTTAGATGTAGACAGTAAAATCTGTTTCATTTTGTTACTTTGTTATGAACCGTGCCCCAATCGTCCCCCATTGTAGAAAGATTGTTATGAAGACTTAGAAAATGAATAACGTGTCCCATATTTCCAAATTTGTGAACATTTATGTGTACGTTGTTTAATCAAAAGACGGTTATGTGACAATGTTGTAATGCTATGCTGTAATGTCTTTTTGTGTATAATTTTTTTTATGTGAACAGGGGCTTTCTCTGTTCATATATTCTGAGAATTTACTAACCTTATTGTTTATAATTCTGGAGTGTGTAGAAGTAGTAGAGAGGAAAAAAAAAAAAAAAAAAAAAAAAAAAAAAAAAAAAAAAAAAAAAAAAAAAAAAAAAAAAAAAAAAAAAAAAACTACAAACACACACAAGCCACTGGCCTTTTAAAACTGCTGCTTGCATGATAATGTAACTTGATTTTGTCCTTGAGAGTCAGAACGCAAAGTAATTTAATACATGAAGATTGTTTATAACAAGGTTAAGAAAAAAATGTGGAAGACCAAGAACCATTGTTAATGCAGATTTTGAGTTTTGGTAATATAGGATTATAATATGAATTCATTCTTGTAAGTGTCCCAGGTACAGCTTAAATATATTCCAGTGGCTGGACAATTCAGACTACAGTGTGCCTTACTTATGCCTCCTCATGTCACTTTTGCACGTTGCACGTCACTAACAATCCCTTTTCACCTGTTACCAATAGGTTCAGGGGGGGAGAAAGGCACAAGTATTTTCTACTGACAATATGTTTTTATGCCATAAGAAAACTTTGATGAACCTATTGCTAACCCTGATTTTGCTAACCTTGATTTTGAGTTCTTTTATAGATGGCTCTCGATTTGGGAAGGATGGTAAATTCTACATCATTATTCTATGCCATGGTCCCTGAACACGAGGTGAAACAAGCAGAATCCCCCTAAAAGCACTCACTGAAACAGTGTAAAATGGCTGAGGGTAAGCCTAATGGGCTTTCGGTTTAGCACAGGACTATCGTCCAATCTGTGCGTTTAATGTTAAGCCTAAAAGGATGTCCAGGCACGTCAGTAGGTTTTGTAGGACTTGTTGCTACCCGAACAGGTGGGTATAATCAAAGTCAAGGCACACACCAAGGCTGATACAAAAGAAAGAAGAGGTAACGTGTGGGCAGATACTGCCACCAAACTAGCTGCAGGAAAGCCTAGGGAACATGCCTCAGCACAGGGGGTCACCATACTGGACCAAAACTCTCAGCTCTTTTTTCAGGTTCTAAAAATACTGCAGGACTAAAATGGCCCAGAAGAAAAGAAGATTTGGAAACTGCAAGGAAGAAGAAAAAAGATGAACAAGTCCTGATGGCCAGTGGTAAGAGAGTATGTTACCGAGAGCATTGTTCCCAAGGATGGCGCAAGCAGCTCAAGTGCATCACTCAGAAGTAGCCATGTGTGACCTGGTGAGCAGATGATGGGTAGCTGCAGGATTTAGCATCACTGCAGTCAGATACGTGTAAACCTGCATAACATGTGTCAAACACAATGTAGGCCAGAAGGTGAAAGGTTTCTTAGAAACACACCCCGAAGTCCTTGTACCTGTTTCAGAGATTGCGGGTTAACTATATACAGTTACCAAAGATGGGAAGGTACATGCTTGTGTGTATTGATCTCTCTTCAGGATGACCTGAGGCTTTTCTGGTGCAGAAAACCACCGCAAAAGGAACTGCAGATAAACTACTGAAAGAAGTAGTGTGCAGGTATGGGATCCCCGAGACCATCAAAGTGATAATGGAACTCACTATACAGGACAGGTAACGAGAGAAATAATGGAGGCTGTGGGGATACAGCAAGTGTTCCTTACCCGTACCGTCCCCAGAGAAGTGGAGAATATTGTCACTTGTATTTGTTTTTCTGTAAGGTACACTCCTGACAGAAGGATTGGCCTCAGCCCCTAGATTAGGATTGTATTTTTCACAATTGTTCCAGATGTAGTATGGTGTGCAGACTGGCTATGTGATTGATTGCCAAGAACATTTGACTAATGTACACTCTTGAGTTTCCTCCTTCCTCCCAGATCCTGAGTTAGTGGAAGGATATAAGAGGAACCTATAAGCTACAACCCAAGGATTGAATGGAGATAAAGAGCCATGTGAGAAGGGCCTCGATGCAACGGTCCCTTCCAGGTCCTGGTGACAACCAGTACAGCTGCGAAACTACAAGGAAAACCTTGTTGTCATGGTGGTGTCCCCACTGAATAATGTTCTTAAAGACAAATGGGACAATAAACTGTTAAAGGATATGATATGGATCCTGAGAAGAAAACCTAAAGACTATTGGACTGATGGATTTGCACCCATAATCCTGTTATGCTTCTATGCAATGTACAGACTGATCATATGTATTGTAGAGAAATGTACTGCCTGTAAGAAAGAGACATAAGTGAATATGACCAGCACTGCAGACGTGTATATCCCACTCAATGTGTGCAGGAAGTCAGAATGTTGTGATGTTTGACACAATAGTATGTCCACATGACCTGGAATCTGGTGAAGAAGGTTAAAAAGTCCAGCAGTTCAGGAAACTGAAAGTACAGGCATTGAGCCATACTGTTGTGTTAAAATCACAAACAGGTGGGATTATGTTATAGAAATTAAGTGTCTGTCTCTTTAACTTCTCATTAGCTTGCTGTTCTTAAAAATTATAGAAATGCATTTAGTAGAAGAAGCTTACAGACTTCGATGATAAGGATATCCACTGAGAGCAAGGCCAGACACCCAGTCTGGGGCAGCATGTCCTAGTGGACTTACTTGTTTATAAACTTTCTGTGAGCTGTCCTTTCGAAGAGTCTGGAGATGAACCCTACTTACGCAAACAGCCCCCAGCACGTAGCTGCGCAGTTTCTCCCCCTCAGATGTGCAATGGTCCCAGCCATGCTTTGCATTACGCAGCTCATAGTACTAATATACTTTGATTATTTAGATGAGTGGGGGGGAGTCAAGACCCTCCTCCCTCCAATGGTCAATCAGGTTAACCAGTTTTCACGCATGCTCTGTTATAATTCATAATTATTTACTGTTCTCTATAAAAGCTTATGCTATGTTTTTAATAAACACAACTTGCTTAACACCGACTGAGCATGTCAGGCTGGTTCTTTCTCTGTGAGCTCACAATATATATATATATCAATATGGATTATAAATAATTTGGCACCACTTGACAATCAGGATTTTGAACCCAGTTTGGGTTTCGATAACACAGCCTGTCCTATTTTCTGTGTATCAGCTGAAAACAGCAAATCCGTTGGGGTGCCAGGGTATTGCACCCAAGTGGTCTGATATTGATGACTTATGCTTATAGCCCAGACCTATCATTTTTGACCTATAATTTTATCCCAGAAAACCCCTTTAGGCTAATGCCCCACGTTGCAGAAACAAAGCATTTTTTGTTGCAGATTTTGTTTCAGTTTTTGAGCCAAAGTTAGGAGTGGCTTGAAAAGGAAAAGAAAACATAAAGTAAGCTCTTAGACGTTTCCCTTCTGTTAAATCCACTCCTAACTTTGGCTCAACAAACTGCAGCAAAATCTGCAACAAAAAATGCTGAGTTTCCGCAATGTGGGGCCTTAACCTTAAAGGGGTTGACCAGGCAAAAATGGACAACCCTTTAACATTTAAATCAGCAGGACGCAGTGAAAAGAAAAAAAAAAAATGCATACTCACCTTTCCCCGTTGCTCCGGGGTCCACCCGTGTGTCCCAGTTCTTCTGCCCCAGCAGCGTCTTCCAGAGTTCCGCTAAAGCCGCTGATTGGCCTCAGCGTGCACGTGCCCGCTGAGGCCAATCAGTGGCTTCAGCGAAATGCTGGAAGAGACCCGGGAGACGCTGTTGGAGCAGAAGAACCAGGACGTGCTAGAGGACACCGGAGCAACAGAGACAGGTGAGTATGCACAAATTTCACCTAACCAGTTTCCTCTTCCTTATTCCCACTCTTTAGATCAGATTTAATCTAGAGGAAGCATTATTACTAACATTCCAGAAACAATTTGGCCTCACTTTTTTTCAAAATACATTGGGTTCCTTATGATAGTGCTGCCCATGTTGCCCTGTTGGCGGTCTTACGTGTAAAAAGAGATTAGTGAAGATTAGGCAGGATCATTCTAGCGGCACTGACTTTGAACTTTAGTTCAATGGAATTTTCAGAATTCCACACTATATATTCTGCCATTTTCATGTGTAGCCTTGGCTACTGTGCACAGCTTGGGAATTAAGGACACATCTAATTTACTGGCAGAATTTGTGGATCTATCTGTAAAAACACAAGAAAATCAATTCTGATATAGCTACAAACTGCTAAAACGCTTGGCATTTCACCCAAAAAGGGTATTAAAATGCACAAGAGGTGTTTCAGAGCTTAAGTTAAAGAAAAAAGTCAAGGAATGTGGGTTTATACATACAGTTTTCTGACCAATCAGACCAATCTTACAGATGATGAAATTGTAGGTTCTGATATTTTGTTAGTTTAGAACTATTTCTTATCTTTTACCGTCCAAAAGGCTTCGATCAGTGCTTTGATCAGCCACTGTGTTGGGCTTTGTAAAGGGGCTTTTAGTACCAGACAGGTGTAAGATCTTGTTTATGTCTTTAGGCACTTTTACATGGACTAATGATTGCGTAAGACAGCATTACCCAAATGTTCACTTCCAATCGTTGCCTGTGCTAACTTGCCCACTTTTGCTTCTTTGTGGGCTTGCTGCAACTTATGTATGGACTTTTTTCTCGTGTAAGCATAGGATGTGCTGCTGACAATCATGGAACGATCATTTGGTCACATACAATTGTGATGATTATTCCATGTAAATTACACATTGATAAGCTCTTTTTATAAGCTGATTTTTAGCAGCTTATCTATTATCACCTTAAAATCAGGGCCAATTTCCACCCTGAATCTGCCTCCCATTGTTTTCAGTGCAAGACAGTTGACTGATCAGCCCCATTCATCTGGCGGAAATCAGGGAGACAGAAAATGAAAAGGAATCTAAGATTCCTCTTCATTTTCCACTGTGTGAATAGGCCCTTAGATAGTGCACCTCAGCTGCAATAATGAGGGGTTCATTATTGGGATGCATCTGTACTCCCCCATTTGATGCAATAGCACCAGTACAGGTACTGTACTGTACAGATGATCTGCTTCTATTACTGGAATAGGAGGAGGCTGCCTCAGCTTCCTGTCCACTCCTGTAGCTCCTGGCATCTGGAGGTGGGATCTGGGTGCTGTATCCCCACAGATCCTGTGGACAGGTCATCAGTATTAAAAATGTATTTTTTATAATTGTAGGTACACTTTAAGGGTATGTTCACACGGCGGAAAATGAAGAGGAATCCCCTGCATTTTCGCCACAGTCTAGCCGCGACGAGATGCCGATGCAGTGCATCAGCATTCCGTCGCAGCATCCCTCTCCTGATTAGGCCCGGATGAATGGGCCTAATCAGTAGGGAGTCTCGAGCCGCGGACCCCGCAGCTGAGTCAGCCACGGAATCCACGGCAAGATCGAGCAGGACGCTTCTTTTTTCATGTCCTGCTGCGATTTCTGCTTCCCATTGAAAACAATGGGAGGCAGATTCTGGGAGGAATCTGTTCTGGATTCGGGGGTGAGATCCGCCCCCAAATCTGCGGCAAATTCCTCCGTGTGAACACACCCTAAGGCCACCATATATATTAGATTAATAGCTGACCCAACATGCTGATTTTGACTGGCTCATGTACTGATGTGTACATGGGGCCTCCCAACTCTTGGTTTTTTTTGGGGGGGGGTAAGATTTATTGAGCATGTTAAACTTTACATGCCCAGTCCTTTTTAACCCCACTCCCACCCTCTCTTTTCTATACACTGTGGACACACTCTTAGGATACTACATGCACGTGAATATTGTAAAAAAACAACGCTGAAAAAAGCATGCAATGTAATTTGTTTATGCAGTTGTTACATCCAACTCTGGTGTGTCTTATGTATGTCGCGAGATGACTTAAGACTGATGTAAGAAATGCCAGTGTTAATAAGGTCCCCCCAATGGGCTTTAAAAATGGCCATATTGCATTCTATTACAAAAACAGCTGTCACACTATCGTGTGCATGAGGCTTTATAATACTGGCTAACATTGTGGGGTCTCTGGATGGAGGATCTTTTGATGGCGTCCGACCACCATTACAAATAATGAAAGAAACCATCAGGAATAGACTCTCTTTCTCAATGGGCCCCTGGGGAACCACTTGATTTGCCTTTCTGGATCATACCGTTTTACTAAATCACTTTTATATTACATAATTTACTATGTTATAAATTAGTCTATTAAAAGTTTTTATATTTAGCTGTGTGCTCTTCAAGTATTCATTTGTAAACAGAGTAGACTAAATAGAATAAAATGTTAGAAAAGTTTTAGTAGTATAAATACCATATAAAACCCTGCAGAATGGGAAATGCAGAGAACATTCTTTGCAGACTGTTGGCAGTGAGAGTGCATCATTCACACTTATTTCCTCTGTCTCATAGTTCATAAGGTTTCTCCAGGAATTTCACAGTCTACAGTTGATGCAATGCAAGTAGCCCAGAACTTTAATACAACGCTTCTGAAACTATACTAAAGCTGTCTACAAGTACATACAGTAATAGGTCTAACTCCAAACTTCTCTCTAACTCTACAAATCTGTTTGTTTTGTCAATCTGATCTGAAGTCAAATTTGGAAAGCGTAACTGGTGAGCAATTTAAAGATACACACCTCTTCCTTGTAACACCAGTGGTCTGTGCCCACTGGTGTACTTCTTCTCCCATAAGACCACCAAGTTACAATCTGTACACCCTGCCTATTCCTTGCTCCTCCACAATACCATGCACATGCACTTCCTGACTCTGCTGCCACCATTGGATCTGCCCGTAGGGCGGTCATGCTCTCTCCCCCTGCTGCTTGAAGGACCAGCACAGTTGCCTAACTCCATTCTGCAGGTATAAAAGTCTGATGCATGTGCCACACTCATAGCATCAAGACATCAACACTCCCCACATAACTGCAGAGACCCAATCACAGGCCTCAGCAGTACCTTTGGGCTGCTGACATCACCCAGGAGGCTAAAAGATGCCTGGGAATGAACACTGGACACCACGAGAGAGCCCAGGATCTCAGGAGTATCAGTTCTGCTGCTACACCTTTAAGGTTGCCGTGTCAACCTAGGGAAGCTTCAGTAACTCAGAAGTTCCTGGCTTGGCCAATTAGTGGCTGAGGAGGCATTTATAAGACCCCTCCTTCCTGACTAATTGTTAAGATTCCTGTTTGGCTTCCTGACCGTGTGTACAGTGGGGAAAAAAAGTATTTAGTCAGCCACCAATTGTGCAAGTTCTCCCACTTAAAAAGATGAGGCCGGCCTGTAATTGTCATCATAGGTAGACCTCAACTATGGGAGATAAAATGAGAAAACAAATCCAGAAAATCACATTGTCTGAATTTTAAAGAATTTATTTGCAAATTATAGTGGAAAATAAGTATTTGGTCAATAACAAAAGTTCATCTCAATACTTTGTTATATATCCTTTGTTGGCAATGACAGAGGTCAGACGTTTTCTGTAAGTCTTCACAAGGTTGGCACACACTGTTGCTGGTATGTTGGCCCATTCCTCCATGCAGATCTCCTCTAGAGCAGTGATGTTTTGGGGCTGTCGCTGGGCTAGACGGACTTTCAACTCCCTCCAAAGGTTTTCTATGGGGTTGAGATCTGGAGACTGGCTAGGCCACTCCAGGACCTTAAAATGCTTCTTACGAAGCCACTCCTTCGTTGCCCTGGCGGTGTGCTTGGGATCATTGTCATGCTGAAAGACCCAGCCACGTTTCATCTTCAATGCCCTTGCTCATGGAAGGAGGTTTGCACTCAAAATCTCACAATACATGGCCCCATTCATTCTTTCATGTACACTGTTATCAGCCAGCTACTGCTTTGAACCATAACACAGGAGAGGGGAGCATGACTGCAGTCTTCCTAGGACTCCACTTATTATGCTCTGGGGTCCAAAGAGACCCAGGGTGTAATAATAATTAGTGGGTAGCAAACCCCAAAACATTCAAGTCAGACTGAACCCAAAATTTTTGGAAAAGAACCCAGCTCATTATAAACCAGTTCTTCCATCTCTAATCATAATTTCAGAATTTTTTAGATACCTTGATTTAAAGAATCCATTGAAGAGATACAGTGGAGTATAAAATTTATTTTTCAAGGAAATGTCCCAACAGGGTGCTTGCCCCGCAACAGTATAGAGCAGTGCTACTGGATATAGAAACAGTACCCCTTCCCCCAAGGTGCATCTAGAGCATTTCATCCAGTAATTATGTAAAATTTTGGTATATTTTTAAATTTTTTGTACATGAGTCATCAATAAGAGATCAGTGGGGGTCCAACACACTCCCACTGATCAGGGGCCACAGTGCCTGGGCATAAACCTTCATTCTTTCCTCATGATAGGTCATCATCAATAAAAAAAAAAGAAATTGGCAACCCCTTTAAAGAAGATTTTTCCCTATTTTCACTAACTCCAACTCTTTGCATCCTACAATAGGCGCTGCTCCACCTATTCTGGAACAGCTGGAATTTTCTCTCTAGCTCCTACGATTCCTCAGCAATCAATAATGTTAGTTTCAGCACCCAATATGCTAACTAGTGTTTTTACTGTCCTGTGGGCAGTCCTGGGATAGCGCAGACATTCAGGGACCTCCCACTTGACAGTAGAGAACTTCATTAACCTATTGGGTGCTGCTGAAACCAACAGAAATGATTGTTCGTAAACCATGGAGTCTAGCGAAAAAAATTCCAACTGCACCAGAATCATTGGAGCGGGGCCTATTGAAGGATGCAAAGAGCTGGTAAAGGTGGTGAAAGGTCCCTTTAAAAAAATCTTGTGACAAATAATGATTTGTGAGTATCACACCTTACCTGAAAAATATAAGAACATAGACGATATGTGTAAATGTCAGTTGTAATCCAGAAAAGCTTGCTGACTTTTTGGGGGGTTGAACACTTTTGTCAATCAAAAGTTCGTGCCATACAAGTGAAATCCATATTAAAATCAGCAATAAAAAGTAATAACATTTTCATGATCCACCTGTGGAAAAATGCTTGTGTTACCAAGGCAGCGGTATGGAGGACATGAGAGCTCTGATAACCAAAGGAGACAAAAAGGAGAGGAAAATTTGTGAATTTAAATTCATCTCAATGTTTTATACATTACACAATGATTAACTCTCACATCAGGTTTCATGCCTCACTATTAAACACCAGACGGGCGGCTCTGAGCGCTGTGACTGATGTCAGACCTCTGTGCGCCCCACACTTTATGTCTAATGAGCTGCCATTACCTTTCATACCTCTCCATCTGTAACAGTCTCATTTATATTTTATCACCCCAGTTACCTTCTATCCGGTGTAATATTCTATACACAATGTTCTTGTTCAGCAGGTTTCAGTATTTCATAGGCTGTCAATTCTGACTTTGATGGAACTTTTCATAACTGATCTAGCACTTAAAGGGAGTCTGTCACCAGAACCTAGCATATCAACCCAGCCCCACAGATAGATAGGTTAGGGTCCCCTGAATCAGGGTGTTTTCCCCTTGTGAATCGCTGCCTCTGTTGCCAAGATATTAGCAATTTTGTAAATATGCACATGAGCTCTTTGAATCAATGGGGTATTGTTGTTGCTCCAAAGAGGTAAGTGGCAACGCCCTCATAGCTCCAAAGACCTAATTTACATATTGACAAAAACGGTAATTATCTCGGCAACAGAGACATTGATTCACATAAGGAAAACACTGTTTGATTCAGGTGACCCCTAACCTATCTAGCTGCGGGGATGGTTGATATGCTGGGTTCTGGTGACAGGCTCCCTTTAAAGAGCATTTATTTTAAAATTGAAAAAAGATGATACAGAAATATAAGTTTTATGGATTGCCTTTTGTGTGAAGTCTTTAACTATTTTATTTAGTCTTTTTTTTTTTTCACAAACATTAAAGTCAGCCATAATAATGCCCATAAAGGGCTGAGTATCCAACAGATTGTAAATTCATCTGTATTGTAATGGAATCTAACCTATGTCTTATCATATCTTTATGGTGGGTGTAGCTCCAGTTTTCTGATACTGAGCTTCAAAACTGCCTCCTTACGCTAGGTTTACACCTGCGGTGGGGTTTCCATTCTTCGGGTCCAATTGCGGACCTGAAAAACAGAAACCCAATACACTTAAAAAGCAGGTTATCTGCGGACCCCATAGATTATAATGGGGTCCGCCGGGTATCCGCCTGGGGCTTTTCTCACTGCATTTTTCTAGCGAAATGGAGGACGGAATCCCGAATGGAAATCGATCACAGATGTGAACCTAGCCTTAGGACTCATGCATACGACCAAATGTGAATGCTGAACAGGATAGGGGCAATTTTTTTAAGATAAGATAAGATAATCCTTTAATAGTCCCACCATAGGGAAATTCAGTGTGTTACAGCAGCATAGATAATACAAATACAAAAGCTCCAAGGTGGAGGCATTACAGTGACAGTAAGTACAGATAAAAAGGTAAAAAAGTAGTAGAAGGGATATCACAACTTAAGATCTTTCAGTTCTCTGTATGGAATGATCTCCACTTAGGTCGGTGTTGGTTGTGCAGCCTAACCGCAGTGGGGAGGAAAGACTTGGGTCACACTCACGTGACATCTGAGTGTCATCCGAGTGCCTTCCATGAGTCATTCATTTCTATGGGTTGGTTCCGATCCGATATCATTGAGCCGGACAGGACCTGTTCTATTGGTTTGGAATGGAGCATCGGAGCCCGCTCAGACAGTACACTCAGTCATGTACATGGGGCCTCAGAGTTCAATAATTATTGGTAACCCAGTTCAGAAAGACATATAAAAATAAAATGTCATACTCACCTTGCCAATCCCATGCCATTTCCATCCTGATTAATTCCTATCCCAACATAGGGATTTGTGAGAACTGTAGTCAATCACTATCTGTAGTAGTGACCCACTACAGACAATGACTGGCTGCAGCATTGGGTCATCATCACAATAGCAGGAAGTAGAGACCAGTGAGGAATCAGGCAGTGCTGGATGGAGCAATGTGGTGAGAGTTTACATTGTTTTAAAGGGAGTCTACCACCTCCCCAAAGCGATTCAACTGTCAGCACCATTTAACAGAGCACATTACAGTGATAAGCAGAATACCTTTGTAAGGTATGTCACCTTTGTAGATTTTGACTAAAATAACTTTAAAGTGATATGCAAATGAGTTGGGGCACTTGGGGCAGAGAGGTGCAGTCATTTGCATAAGACTTCAAAGTTATTTTCTTCCAAATCTACAAAAGGCCTATGTATCAAAGGTATGTTGTCTGTCACTGTAATGTGCTGTGTAATGTGGTGGCAGGTGAATATGCTTGGGGGAGGTAGTACATTTCCTTTAAGCATTCGTAGCCTTTGAAAATTCTTGTCCTGACAACCCCTTGGCCATATGTGGCCATATTACTGTTGCCTAAAACCAGACATTGTATAAAAAAATAGGTATTCCTGTCCCCCCTTACGCATTTTCAGTGTAGTCTAACTCTGGGTATGTTACTATGGATATGTTTGTCACACATATGTCTATGAATCACAAGATCCACATTTAGATAGCTTGTGAATGAAATTTTCAGTAGGTCAAAAAAAACTTCCTGTAGTCAGCGGCATTTCCCACTAATCCCTGATCTTTCTATATAGTTTAAGGAGTCAGCTTTAATATTTGTGCTGGACAGAAGCCACGGAGCAGTCAGGAAATAGCAGTCGATGCAATAGATTACTGTTTTGGTAAAATTTATTCAGCGAGATAACTATAGTCTTTACGTGCGACTATTCTTCAATGTGAAAAAATATCTGTCAATGAAAGCAAAATAAACTTCATGCAATAACATTCTGACCTTCATGGCTTTGGAAGGTTTCCCATATTAGTTGCTCACATTCCTTGCTTTTAGGCTGGCAGGGATTAATATTATAAAGCTATGTCCACGTTTTTTTTCTGTTCTGTTGGGCTCTGGTGTTTTTGATGGAAAGAAGAGGAATCCCGATTCTCCTGAAGTCTTGGGCTCCCAGAAGTGGGATATACCCAAAATGTCTGGAGTGAAAAACCCTTTATAAAACACAGCATTTTTTTTCCGCTGTTTTCTACAGCAGCTAAAAATGCTGTATTTCCGCAATGTGGGGCCTTAGCCTTACTCCGCATTTGCACAACCGAGTTTCAGCCTGGCCAAAACAGTATGCCTGGAGAGGAACTCCTGGCATTATTGTTATCTATGATGCTAAGAGTCCCTCTCCCGGCATACTGTTCAAGCCAGTAAATCTGCCCAACACAAGGACCAATTTTCACAGCTGAAACTCATGCTGTGTGAATGCGGGGTTAGGTTTCCATGTTAAGGAGGATTAAAAAATGAAGACAAAACTATTTGGCCACCCATAGAGACCATTAAAGTTCAGCAGTTATTGGAAATAAAAGCCACAGCATAATTTTTTTTGTCTAAGATAACCAAGAATAAAGCCCCCACCCACCCCCGCACACACACAGTAATGGTGCTGGTTCTAGAGTTGTGCTGGCGCCATCACTTGTGGCTGTCAGCTTTATAATAAATTAGTCATTTAACCCTTTAGATGCCGCTGTCAATGCTGACAGCAGCACCTATGTGGTTAGAAGGGGGATTCCCTCACAACGTAATCATAGGGTACTGTAGTATTGCCATGGCAGCCATGAGCCTAACAATGGGTTCCGGGACTGCTATGTATGTATGCCTATTAGGACCTGCCTATTGCAACCTGACGCTTGTAATGCACTGTGATACAACTGCATTAAAGTTCGTTATTTTAGAATTGAGAAGATTGCATGTTCAAGTAAAAATAAAAATTATTTATCAAGTAAAAAAAAAAATTTTATTTAGAGAATCCAAAAATTGCCTTTTTTTGTGCAGAATTTGTGTTTTATTAGGAAGAAAGAGGAATAATAAAAAAGATGCATATCTGGTATCACTGCTCCAGTAAAGAATTATCACATTATTTATTCTATATGGTGAACAACATTAAAACAAGCTATAAAATTTACTGTATTTTATTCATTCCACTTTCCAAAAATGTAATAAAAAGTGATCAAAAAGTTGCCTGAACCCCTCGCCAATTTTAAGCCTCCTGCACATGTTCACAAATACCAATCCGCAAAAGACATATGTTAAAGTCCGTATATCAGCCACAAACATGGGATCCACAAAAAGACGTGTATGATCCCTTACACTTGTCTGTGTCGCAAATGCAGGCAAAAATAGAACACGCTTCAGAATTTGCAGTCCTTGAATATGGCTCATGTGCCTGGGCAGGGGCGCACCGCTAATGAGGCGAGGTGAGGCGGCCGCCTCGGGCGGCACTGTCCAGGGGGTGGCATTTTACTATTTAATGTAAACCAGCCCAGGACGACAGGCCGCTTTAAAAAAAAAAAAAAAAAAACAGAGCTGAGCGCGGCCTGTCCTGGGCTGGTTTACAAGACGTTGCATCTCAGCGCAGGCGGCGATACAATGACGTCATCACGCCGCCTACGCTGAGACACAGACGTCGCGGACAAGAAGAGGAGGCGGCGGCTGCATCAAGGCATCGCAGGTGAGTATAGCTTTTTTTTTTATCTATATAAATAGGCTGTAACCTGTTGGAGTATCCCCGGCAGGTCAGGGCCTATTTATTTACCTACCCCGCGTCTGCTCGTGGCCGCCCCCCGCTTCCCCTTCTGCTATGGGCCGCAGAAAGGGAAGCGGATGCCGCTGTGAGCGGCCGCGGGTATCGGTAAGTTAGGCCGCGGGCCGCAAATACTACTATTATTATACTCCGGGGTCTATTCAGACCCCGGAGTATAATAATCGGAGGCCTAGGGTTGGTGAGGGAACATAAAAAACAGTGTTACTCACCTCCTGCGATCCGATGTAACTCCGAGCAGGCTTGAGGCCTGTGGTGACGTCATCAGGTCGCGTCGCCGGCCTGATCACGTGACGTGTGTGCGCAATTAAACAGGGCCGAAAGCTGCTAGGAGTGCACCGGTGTCCAGGATAGGTAAGTAACTCTGATTTTTATGTTTGTATTCTCCCCTGGGTCTCCAATCATTATACTCTGGGGTCTGAAAAGACCCCAGAGTATAATAATAGTTCATGGGTGGTCCACTATGGGGCATATAACCCTGTGCAGGGACCACTGTAGAGCATAATACCCTGTGCAGGGGCCACTCTGGAGCATAATACAAGTGCAGGGGCCACTATAGAGCATAATACCAAGTGCAGGGGCCACTATAGAGCATAATACAAGTGCAGGGGCCACTATGGAGCATAATACCAGTGCAAGGGCCACTATGGAGGATAATACAAGTGCAGGGGCCACTATGGAGTATAATACCGAGTGCAGGGGCCACTAGAGAGCATAATACCGGGTGCAGGGGTCACTATGGAGCATAATACAAGTGCAGGGGCCACTATGGAGAATAATACCAGTGCAAGGGCCACTATGGAGGATAATACCAGTGCAGGGGCCACTATGGAGGATAATACCAGTGCAGGGGCCACTCTGGAGCATAATACCAGTGCAGGGGCCACTATGGAGGATAATACAAGTGCAGGGGCCACTATGGAGCATAATACCAGTGCAGGGGCCACTATGGAGCATAATACAAGTGCAGGGGCCACTATGGAGGATAATACCAGTGCAGGGGCCACTATGGAGCATAATACCGTGTGCTGGGGCCACTATAGAGCATAATACAAGTGCAGGGGCCACTATGGAGCATAATACCAGTGCAGGGGCCAATATGGGGCATAAAACTGTGTGCAGGAGTTGCTGCGGAACATAATACCATGTGCAGTTGCCAATGTGGGGCATAATACCGTGAGCAGGGGCCACTATGGAGCATAATACCGTGTGCAGGGGCCGCTGAGAGGCATAATACAGTGTGCAGGGGCCGCTGCGGGCCATAACACTGTGTAATACTGTGTGCAGGGGCTGCTGTGGAACTTTATAGTGTGTGTAAATGGGGCGCTATAAACATGGGCTATGGCACCTATTTATATTATACGCTGTCTGTTTATAGTGACCGTGTGATGTAATTGTAGCCTTGTCACATACTGTAGACATGTACAGGACGAGGCTGTAGTTACATTACATGGCCGCTATGAGATGAAATACACTATGTAAACAGAGAAGCGATCATGGCGCTTACACAGGTACCATTCAAACAGCTGATCAGTGGGGGTCCTGGGTTTTTGAACCCCACTGATTAGTTTATTAATGACCTTTTAATTAGTTAACACCTGGGGTATTATTAATAAGGGGCACTATTTATACAGGGTACACACGGACATTATTAATATAAAGATGCACTTGGGAGTATTATTCATTATGGGGGGTTATATCATATATTTTATAATTGGGGTAGCAGCAGAATGGGGGCTTTGTGTAGGTGAGGACAATGTGGGTTGGATGCCTGGAAAAGTGAGGAGTCAAAGATGTCTGTGTTGCAACCTTTACAGAGACAAGTCACAGCTGGAAGAAGTGGCCATGGCGGTCCAGAGGGAAGAGAAATGAAATGTGAAGGATTAGTCAGAGACGTCACCTGTAAGTCACAGAATGTTACTGCCCTGTATTCACCTAAATGATAGAGGATAAATACCTGAGTGATGGGGGTCTGTCTGCTGAGACCCCCACTGAGCCTGAGAATTGGGTTTTTCCCCCCACTAGGTGGGAATTCAGCCTGACCGCAGCCATATATATAGGTGTGTCACTTGGTGGATGGACGAACCCGCGTGGCTCTCATTCACTTCAATGGGAGTGCCAAAGATAGCCGAAGTCCAGTACTCAGCTATCTGCGGGGCTCCTATTATAGAGAATGGGGGCCACGTGGGCTCGTCCATCCACCAAGCAGAAGATGTGTGAAGTTACTTTCATTGTTAATCCCGTGTTGTTGATCTGATACTGAAGTAATACAGGAAGAAGAATTCTTAAAAACTGTTTTATAACTTTGTGTATTGTGTATATTGTGCGACGATAACAGTGTGTTAAACTAGTAGCATGGAAACTCAGGTTTTTTTTTTTGGGGGGGGGGGGCGTCTTTCTATAGTCCGCCTCAGGCAGCAAAGAGGCTAGGTTCACCACTGTGCCTGGGCCCATATTAGGCTAAGACCCCACATAGTGAGCCACAGCAAAAAAAAAAAGCTGCGGAAACACATCACGTTTTTTTCCACATCGTTTTTCTTTGCGATTTTGCAGAGTTTTCTTCTGCAGAGTTTCTTCCCCTATTATACTTATATGGAAAACTTATATGGAAAACACCAGCGTTTCTGTAGGTTTTTAAAAATGCAGCATTACCGCTGCAGATTTTTTTCTGCAATGTGTGGATGGGATTAGCCAGAATCCCATCCACTTTGCAGGTACTGTAAAACACAGGATTTTTGCCATAGCGGAAACGCAGCGTGGGGCCCCGACCTTAATACATGTGTCTGTACTTTCATCCACAATTGCGAATCAAAAGTACAGTCCTGTAAAGGAGGATTTAGGAAATTATCGAGGGAGGTATAAATGAGAAAAAAGTTGCAATTTTTTGTACCCAACTTGCAAAAAAAAAAAATTTTTACTTTTTTATTCCTTGCACACCAGAAAACTGGAGTACAAGACAGGATACATCTGTCCCATTATTTTGGACTCTTATTAGGATATGGTGGACATGTTTGCTGTCTTTTTGGTAGTTAGCTCAAAAAGGTTTCCCCTTCTATTAATATTATATTTTACTATATTATGCTATGTTATTGTTTTACAGACAGCACCAGGTGCTACAATCTGACGCAACGTTTCTTCTGGGAAAGCCAGTATGGAACTCTTGCTATACCATGTCTTCTCCTTACACATGTCGCTGTTGACAATGTAATACTATAGGGAGGTGCAGATTTTTGTTCCTTGCTAGGAACATTTAAGGGTGTGTGAAAATCTGAAATGGCAGCCAAGCAGCTTCTGAGAATATGCTAGTCACTACATTATAAAACTGTGTCAGTATCCTGTGTGATTTATGGAGCTGCCTGGCGTATAACAGCTGCAGTCTATCGATCCTCTCCAGCCCATGACCTAGCTGTGCATGCCTAGCGAACATTCTAAGGAAAGTACATTGCAGGTTCTTGTGGTGACTGGTAAAGGACAAGTTGTCTGTCAACACCAAGGAACATCTCCAATTAAATGTACTGACGTCCCAAACCTCTAATTGGCCATTCATTTTTATCACTTTTACTTTTTCAATCAGTTTCGTGCCCTGGGCTATTCCAAGGTAGAAAAATGTACTTGGCGTTTCTGCTTGAAGGAGATTTGACAGTGTATTATGTTCCCTATTACATTCACACTATGATTACTGACGCCTATCTTCTTGGGAACACGTAGCGGTTTTATTGATATTTGCATTAGCTATACAGCTGGATACCCAGCAATGATATTCTGCCTAGGAGCAAGTTATTATAATAATATAATATATAGAGTTTATCTTTCAGTCCAATAGAATTCTCTTTTTACTACCCCTCTAAAAGCTTTTTATGGTGTGGAATGTTGTAACTGCTTATAGAATATGCCAGTTATGTTTACCGTACTGTTTCCTCTATTGGTAAGCAACTGTGTTCTGTTACTGGAAGTAATCTCATTAAAGTTTAACATATAGTAAAGTGCCATACTTGGGAGAGTACGTGGAGAAGTATATTTTACATTACAGTTTACACAGTGCAGATTGGGACAGGTTCTCAAATAACCTGTGCTGCAAAGCGGGTCCACAATCAGATGTAGTTAAATGACTGTTACTGCCTGCTTTTTTTGCAGCTATAGACCACAACTTTTTGGAAAAGTGGGCTGTCCAACTATTTTTTTTTGATGACCTATCTCTAAGATAAAAAGGGCTTGTCACGAAACGCGTCGTGTGTTTTATTCAATTGGATTAAAGACTACATTTATTCTGGACCAGCGCTCATCTGCCTCCTCTTTTCTACCTGCATCTGACTATCTCTAAGATAAGTAATTTATAAGAGATCAGTGTGGGTCTCACACCAGAATCCCCACTGATCAGCTATTTTAAGTGAGCTGTTCAACTATTATTTACTGATGTCCTATACCAAGGGTAGATCATTAATAACAGATCAGTGAGGGTGCAACACCTCTGGTACCCTCACCAATCAGCTTTTTGAAGGGGCTCTTATGTAGTCTTCACTTCTTTCAATACACACCTTCTGTTTTATAGCAGCCGTGCAACACAAGTACAGTCTCAACAAAATTACAGTGAATGGAACAAAATTGTATTGATATGACACGGCCACTATGAAACCTACAGCATGCAATGTAAAAAATGAAGAGGTAACGGTGCAGCCCCTTCAAATAGCTGATTGGATGGGATCCCGGGTGTTGGACCCCAACTGATCTCATATTGATGAGATTTTCAATAAAAATTATTTGGACAACCCTTTTAAAGATTCAAGAGGGCAAATGGGAACTCTCTCAGCAAAATTAGCATGAACAACTGAATGATAGGTTAAAATTTGGTCACTGGAAGAAGCCCCCATTCAGCAAACTGATGTCTCAGATCATGTGGTCACAATTTACAAATAATTGCCAAACACATCAATATTTGGTGTGACTGCCCTTAGGAGGAGGTCCCACAAAGCCCTAATCTCAACGTCATCCAGTCTGTCTGGGATTACATGAAGAGAGAGAAGGATTGGAGCAAGCCTACATCCACAGAAGATCTGTGCTTAGTTGTCCAAGATATTTGGAATAACCTCCTTGCTGAGTTCCTTCAAAAACTATGTGCAAGTGTACCTAGAAGAACTAGGAAGGCAAAGTGTAAGAGACAGCCAATGTTGTCCTAAGCTTCATTTGTCTGTATAAACTGTTAATGTTGAATGTATTTCTGTGATTCTGTTCCTTTAAGACAGCAGCCATTGTAATTGTGACATGATGCTGGAGTGACTTCCCCCCCCTTTTATGTCAGCCTGCCTGTTCTGCAGACAGAGTGTGAGCAGAGAAGCAGGAAGTGACCAGAGAGAGAGCAGCAGCCATCTTGGCAAGTGTTGTATGGAACTGGTGTGGATATTTTTCTGTACAGCTAAGCTGTATCTTGGTCCAGAGACAAACAGAGTGTAAAGAGACAACAGGACTAGTGAGTCCACGTGAAAGGAACTGTGCTCAGTGGCTGATCAGTGAGACTGACATTGTGACTGTGTATATGGATACCACAGATAGAGACTCGCAGTGCTGTTGATGTACTGGACAGCACCTGCTAAATCCCGGCTTACATCCCAGCTCAGTGTATGGATTCGGCAGGACTGTCAGTGTGCTGAGTGGAATCTGCTGTTGGATTACATTGCATTCATTGGGTTTCCCTGTTAAAGAGAACTTCATTTCTCCTGAGATCCTGATAACAGTGAGGAGAGGACGCTTCACTATAAAAGAAAGGAACGACTTTGGGCCCCACCGCGCGCTTCTACGGACTGTAAGCGGTCCACCTGGACCACTGGGGAAAAGGGGGTGCACCCAAATGTGATGTCAGGGTCAGTTAGGGATAGTTTTGAGTATATTGTTCATTCAGTGTCCATACTGCAGAATTGGACAGAGTAAAAGTAGAAACCATTGCAGAATTTGCCTTGAAATTGTTCATGCTATATTGTATATTTTGCTTGTCTTTATCCCTGTCATTTTACCTTCAAATAGCCTTTATTAACTTATAGTAAATATATATTCTTTTCTTGAACTACCGCGTGTGCGTTCATTTCTGGTTGCGGAGACCAAACCACCTGCCTTGCTCTCGGTTCACAAAAGCGCAAAGGTAACACCAAATATTGATGTGATTTAGGCTAAGACCCCATGTAGCGTCCTGCAGCAAAAAAGCACTGTGGGGAAAACAGCTGCGGCAACGCATGATGTTATTCCCACAGCGCTTTTCACAGAAAATACCTATAGGGAAACCGCCGGCGTTTCCGTAGGTATAAGTGACATGCTGCAATTTCCAAAACCACACTGGTTTTAGAAAACACAGCGTGTCCATTGCGCGTATCTTTCCGCAGTGTGTCGATGGGATTGGCTAAAGCCCCATCCACTATGCAGAGACTGTAAAATGTCATGTTTTTTTCTGCACCATTTCTGCCGCGGCCAAACAGCGGCATTTACGCCACGTGGGACCCCGGCCTTAGATAAACTATTAACCCTTCAATTTTTTAAAGCATTGTTACCTTGCAGCATTTTTTCCATACCTGCCTAAAACCTTTGCACAGTGGTGTAGTTGGTTAATATTAAGCCTGGTTTTACTATGCCCTACATGTAGCATTAAGGTACATCTTATCCATTAATAATAACTTTATACTCAATTTACATAGAGTATGTGTACTCATACATAATTCTTCATAGTTATTATTAGGTATTGCATTAATGCATCATTTCTGGTGTACATGCAGTTATCGAGTTACACAATGAAAGCACTGTAGGAATAGGCTGGTGTATTTATGTAGCGCCCATAACCTGTCATGTATATCCATATTAATAATAACATAGCTCACAACAGCACTTTTGTAGCAATGGCATGCATTATGTAGCGCACCACCCTGTGCTACAGTGATGTAAAGTATGTCAAGCCGGGGATATAGACAGTATTTTAAGGCGAACATTTTTATATATGAAGTTTGTCTTTCTGTGATTATTGAAGATAGAAGGTAAGACGCTGCATAACAGAAGAAGCAAACATAGTATATTATACATGATAAAAGACAAAGCAAAGGCATAAAACATCATAAACTGACCATTTTCCCAGATGCATTAGTAATGTATAGATCTTCTGTCTCCTTACTGTAACCATTCAATTTATGGTGGACCCCTGACTTCTTTAAGGCTCTTCATGAATTCAGCAGCTATACGCTATTTTAGCAAATTGTATCAATTCACTTTTTCCTAGAAGCTTTTGATATATGGAGCATTGCCAATGGGGTTCGGGCACTTTGCCCTCTATTGTGGGAATCAGCTGAACTCTGAGATCACAGACTCCTACAGTTGATATCCACTGACAGTTTATATGATATTTTAGATTATATACTTAATGGAAATCACTGTTACAGTATCCTATTAGAGTATTCCCAGTTAAAGTGGTTTTCAAGGCTAAATAATTGATGATTCATCCTTAGGACAGGTCATCAATTTAAGATCAGCAGAGGTCGGACACCCGGAGCCTCCTATCAATCAGCTGTTTGAAGAGCCTGCAGTTTTTGCTCAGGATGCTCTGCTGCTGCTTCAACCAACTGATCCACAGGGGTCCCAGTTGAGTCTCGGAAAACCCCTTTAAGGCTAAGGACCCATGTAGCGGGCCGCAGCAAAAAAGCGCTGCGGGAAAAATCACAGACACCTCTGTGGACTTTCAGCTTCCATTATACCTATAGGGAAACTATAGGGAAACATGCTGCATGTGTGTCTACTGCGATGTTATTTGCTAGAATCCGCTTTGCAATGACTGTAAAATGTCACGGTTTTTGCCTTACAGAGCAGGGTCCCCATTCTGGACTCATGCTAGTATGCTTTCCTCTGGAAGACCTGGGGGGTCTCTGCATTAGACAAAGAGATTAATTTTATTTGTAGTTGCTGCAATGCTTCATATGCACTGTGGTGGTGCTGCAGGGAAATGGAAAACTTCCTGGCAGGTTCCCCCACAGTTTACAATTTGCCTAAGCATCTAAGGTAACTACTTATTTTCTTTATCATGAAAATGGTTAGTCCACTGTATAAGCAATGCTAGCATCTACCTCATAGAATGTTAGCTCTTGTGAGCAGGGTTCTCATTCCTATTGAGCAAACTGATTTATTACTCCTCTTTTGCCTGTACTTGATCCCTATGATTTGTAAAGTGCAGCAGAATACAATATAAAATAAATAAATATATAAACTATATAAATAAAATGTATTATTATTAATTAAATATTGTCATTATTATTATTATTATTATTATTATTATTATTATTATTATTATTATTGTGGGTGGACCAATCTAGCAAAACAGGGAATGTCCAAATTGGAAAATTCCTTTAAGTTAAATTTAGTGATGTCAGTTTTATATACAGTTTTACATGTAATATTTAATTTCATGGGAACTCAAAGGAGTCACAAGGAGTTATTTTTTTTGGGTACAAGGTGCCAACTGTTCTAGTTGAGATTTCATCAGCATCAGGTTGGAGACTAAACTTTCCAGTTTTGCCTGCAGGATAGATTCATGCAAAGACAGGAGATATTGCTTACAATGATCTTGTTATCTAGATGCTAGATTTAGAGTTTACCACATCTAGCAATTCATGTTCCTTAACTTAAAGGCGATGTCCAATCTCTATAAATAGTGTTCAAATGGTAGAAAATTATTTGGTGTTGTGATCATACCAGGGATAAAAAGAACTGAATTTAGTCTACAGTTTTCTGATAAAGTATACTTTACCAAGGTTGCAATCCTAAATGGACATAACCTTCTGGTATCCCACCATAGTAATCCCAGGCTAGGTCGTACTGCAACAAAATAACCACAGACCCCATAGAAACACATGGAATGGGGTCATACTCCATCTACCTTGACCACCTTCAGCAGCACATTCAGAACATGAAAAGCATATGATATGATGTCACAGTACAGGGATAATGTGCATAGTGATGTCACAGTGCAGGGATGATACACAAAGTGATGTCACAGTAGAGGGATAATGTACACAGTTATGTGACAGTACAGGGTTTATGTCACAGTGAAGAGATATTGCACACAGTGTGTTCACAGTACAGGGGTAATGCACATAGTGATGTCACAGTACACTGATTACACAATGATGTAACAGTAAAGGGATAATGCACATAGTTATGTCACAGTGCAGGGTGAAGCACAAAATGATGTCTATGTACAGGGATAATGCACACAGTGTGGTCACAGTACAGGAATAATGTGCACAGTGATGTAACACTAGAGGGATAATGCAGACAGTGATGTCACAGTACAGAGATATTGCCCACAGTGTTTTCACAGTGCAGGAATAATGTGCATAGTGATGTCACAGTACAGGGATTATGTACATAATGGTGTCACAGTACAGGGATAATTTATACTCAATATATTCAGTGACATTAGAGCACTGGACTTACATTACAACGAGAATGTATTTTATGTTATCATCGAACAGACATAACAAGTCTAAAAGGTGATGTAGACTGTGACATCACAGCACAAAAAAAGAAAAACATGATGATGTCACCATGCAGACATTCTGAACACATTATGTCACAGTATACGGATATTGCAGAAGTAATGCCACTTTCCATTGACCATTGTCATCATTTGCCCTTAAGTCTTAGAAGGGCACCCAAGTCTTAAGACAAGATGGGTCCCCATAGTTGTACCCCATAGCAGCTGCTAGATATCTTGTGCCCTAGGAGTTATAACAATGATCCCACATTTGGGTCCTAAAAATTGTACTATAGTGTACAGTTTTAAATAAGTCATCATACACATTAAGTCAATATGCTTATATGAACTAAATGTGAAGCGTTTGTTTCACCCCCATAGGTGATGGAAATTCATTATGAGGCTTTCTTTTAGTTGTTGTTTATTTTTTTGCCATCTCCAACAAGAAATGGGGAAATATAATGTGGTGTGTCTTTATGTAGAGGGTTAAATAGGACCTGACAAGGTGACAGTCACTAGGTATGGGTCCCTTTGTTTGATGCGAGTGTCCTGGTTCTATGAAAAGCTTATACTAGGGAGAGGATACTGATTCCCGCAGTCCTACCCAGATTAAGGCCAAGACTCCATATTGTGGAAAAGCTGCTTTTTCTGTTGCAGATTTCGCTGCGGTTTTTTAAGCCAAAGTCATGAGTGGTTTAAAAAGGAATGGCAAATATAAAGGAAGCTCTTATATTTCCCTTTTGTTAAATCCACACTTGGCTCAAAAGAGCAGCAAAATCTGCAACAAATAAAACAGCTTTTCCGCAATGTGGGGCCTTAGCCTAAAGGATCTACGAATGTGATCTGCCCCAGGCTGGACATTGCACCCAGAATAATGTAACAGTTGGGCAAGTAGCAAAAATATTATTACCTATCGATATTGATAATTCTTTATTACAGTATTTTTTACTGTGACATTTTGATTAAAAAAATATTAATTTAATATTAATATTAAAAAGATATTTTATGTTGCATCAGATCATCACTAGCTTTGTAATGTATGAAAATTGTTGAAAATGAGTTGGTAAATTTTCTTATTTTAAAGATTCTATTTTTTAAATTGTAATGCTCCCACATTGCATCCTTCAGAAACAAAATTATGCTTCTACTTGGTCCACTTTGTAATATTTTAAAATATCCATAAAAAGGAATTACATTTCAATTCTCTTTTACTAGGCTGTACAAAAGCAAAAAGCTATTCTATTAGTACTACCATAGCGGAAGCCAAGTGCAAAGCATAAAATAACCACGGTCCAAGAAGAGCATGGGTATGGAGCTGGATGTGACTGACGCGCCAACTTTAACAATTGTTTAGGAGCCCAAACCAACACAGACATGCCAATTATACTGTCAGACACAACAGCCTCCCAGGCATTCCCCCAGATTGCCAGATTGACAATCCAGACACTTACATATAAATAAACTTGCCTTTTTTCATTCCATATGTATAGATTGCAGATGTCTCCAAACAGACTTTTAGATTTTTCTTTGGCTAATTTTGTAAGAGTCTAATTAATTATTCTACAATCATACATGTAACAAAAATTACAGTAACCTTAACTTAACAAATCTAAAAAAAAATCACAGTAAATGTAAAATTGTAATAAACCCAATATTTCTGCAAAAAAATTATTTATACTATCTAACTAGTAATACTAAATTTATACTAGTTAACTGGTCAGTTCATCACAAATTGGTTTGAAAAAATAATTTAAAAAATATGTTCAAAAGTCACAAAACATGCAATAAATTTACAGTTGTCTTGAATCTGGATCATCGGAATCATAAATTGTGAAATTAACAAAATAGCTAAATTATTTTCAAAATTACAACATTTAGAATGACTAATGACTTGGATCCATGTCCTATACCTAATTTGTCTTGTCTCATTTTACTGCCTTCTGTATGACCATCTGCTTGAAGGAAATTTGTAAAAATATGTTGAGATGAATAATTCACTTGTCGAAGATATCAGAGTATTTCTTGTTTCAAAAAATATAGTCAAGATAGTTTCAAACTTACTTCTGAAGTGCATAGAATAGGCAATGCATTGAAGAGGGCCATGTTCACTGGCTGTCACATATTGCATTGGTTAAAGCTACAAATAGCATTGATAATAAAGCAAAGCTGTCAGGTAATTTCTGCTTCCCTATCAGAAAGTAGAATATTATAAAAGAGGTAGAAGCGGGCTCTGTAATATATAGGTATATATGATTCGGAGCAGGATTTCTGAGTAAAAAATAGAGTACATCCTGACAGGACTCCTAGGCGAGACAGTGAGAGTCCTGATTACTCCACCCACACACAGTGGTTGACAAGTTTTCCTGTATTAGTGTGTGTACACAGAAGACTGTCAATCACTTTGTGTGGGCAGAGTAATCAGGACTCTCACTATCTCTCTATGATTGCCGTCACAATTTTCTCTGCTTTTACTTAGAAATCTTTCTCCAAATAATATCAACCTATATGGCACAGAGTTCAGCTCACTTTTTCACAGCTTTGTGCATAGGGATCCCAATTAATCTTGACAGGTCCTATTGACGTATAATGGAGTCCATCAGGTATCCATAAGAGTTCTGATAGTTTCACAGCAACTATAGTGCTGCAGGCTACACAAAATACTGGAAGTAGAAGTGGACAAACTGGTTTACATAGTACAGGATTCATTATGGATTTTTGGGGTTCACTTCAAATCCACCAAAGTTAATTATACTCTGGGGTTTCTTCTGGCACCAGGGAATATCAAAGGCCAGGGAGAGTGTGTAAAAATTTAAAAAAATAAACACTCTGCTTTCAAGACTTCTCAGAAGCATCCTCTGGCACTCCAATATTCTTCCTGACCATCTGCCATGTCTTCCAGTCCACCACTCAGATCTGTGATTGGGTCCCAGCAGACATGTGGAGATGTTGACGTGATCACACTTTGAAGATACAGCGTACATACCTAGGGGTGACCTGGAGCTGATGCTGTTCATGCCTTATTGTGATTGTTGAGGCCCAATTACAGACAATGGCCTGAGGCCGGAGGACATGGCAAACTGCTGTAAAGAAGACCAGAATGCCACAGCAAAGCCCAAGAAGGGTGATTTCTACACAACTTCCCTGACCTCCAATTAATATACTTTGGACCTGAAGAAAATATTTGCAGAATGAATTTCATGAAGTTCACCCGTCACTAACTGGAAGCCTTGAAGGAAAGTAAAAATTTTTGCAATCTAAGTTAAGTAAATTTAAAAAAATGTATTTATAAAATAGGTTAGGAGAGGTGAAATTTTTTTTAAAAGATCGTACTTCCCTGTCCATGATGCTCTGGTGTCCTCCCAGCGTGGTCTGGTCCTTCTGCTCCAGTGTTTTCTTGAAGTGAAACTTCTCACCGGCTTTGACGTTTCCAATACCTTCCACTAAAGCCGCTGATTGACCTCAGCGGTCACGTGACTGCTGAGGCCAATCAGCGGCATCAGCAGCATCAGGAAGTGACCCTGGGACATCACAGGTAGTGACGTCACGTGTCTTTTGGTAAGGCCGCTAATTGGCCTTAGTGGTCATGTGCAGCGGGGACTTCCGCTGGAAGACAACGATGGACCAGCAGGACAGGGCCATGCTGGAGCACCGAGAAAGGTGAGTACGATTTTTATTTTTTTCACCTTCCCCGGCCTATTTCAAATATAAAATTCTAGCCCGAACAACCCCTTTAACTCTGCTACCTTCTGCGCTACCTTTTGCTTTGCAATGTAACACAGGACAATACTGTAAGTACTATTGGTAAAGCTTACCTGATAGTATTTCATCCAGTATAATATGGTATACATTGGAATTATATCTTTGTATATTAGTTGATTGTTCCTTTGGGGTTTTATGTCATAGAGTGTTTCAAGGCTTGTCCACTTTATAGCATTTTAGAGATCTCGCCTGAACGACTGGTTTATTTTAATGCTTCTTACGTAAGATAAGAAAATCTAAAAGCTTTGCATTGCTAAAATGTAGTTTTTGGCAACTACGTGAGCATACATTAATATATGATGCTTACAGACCATAAAATGTACTGCGCAGAAGATAAATTATGTTCCTATCGGATGGTAAACCTAGACCTTTTTAATAACAGGAACCTATTTGAAGGCCAGCTTTATTTCAGCGCTTAGTACAGTACACAGTAGGCCCAATGTTGGCAGGAATTGCATTAGAACTGCACACTGATTCCTTACAGATGTTTGGGACGCGTATTGAAAGTACTGCAGAATGATAAATTAAAGGGGTTGTCCATGATGAATGGCAAATGGTAGGGGGGGAGAGATCAGAGATCAGTGTAGATTAAAAAAGAAAAAAAAATTTGCTACTGAACTACCCCTGGCCCGTCGCATTAACCATTCTCACCAGTACTTGGACTGCTCATGCCAGAAGTTAAGAGACTCCGGTGACTACAGCAACCACAACCAATCACTGGCAGAAAGTTCTGACACCTCCTTGAACAAAGACAGTTTTTTTTTCCCCCTTTCCTTTCCACATTAAGAAAATGGAACATAGCAGAACTATCATTCATTCAATTTTCATATTTCAGAAAATGAAGACGAGTTTTGAGTGACATACATAGGGTTAATGATGGTACCCTTTTTTTTTTTACTGTAGGACAATTAATAAAATTTTGTGAGGATATATAAATTAGGGTTCTTTTTTTTTCAGTGTGCTAAAAAAAAAATATGATTCTACTGTGCTTTTTTTCAATCTGTTTTTTGTCAGCTATAACTAAATAAAAAAAAAAAAAAAAAAAAAATATATATATATATATATATATATATAAAATCTATTATTTTTATTTATATTTAGTATAGTTTGCTACACCATGAGGGAATTATTTTACATTATAATGATTTTATTAAATAAAATAAAGGTATAAAGGTATGGGAAAATGTTTGCAAAAACATGACTGCATGACATACTGTATTGTGCACAGGGGCCTTTTAGGACATTTACAAAAGACAGTCCTTGAGATCTTTACCCTTTGCTACAGTTGTGAGGATTTTATTGTTTGATTTTAACATCTACAGTCATATGAAAAAGTTTGGGCACCCCTATTAATCTTAATCATTTTTAGTTCTAAATATTTGGGTGTTTGCAACAGCCATTTCAATTTGATATATCTAATAACTGATGGACACAGTAATATTTCAGGATTGAAATGAGGTTTATTGTACTAACAGAAAATGTGCAATATGCATTAAACCAAAATTTGACCGGTGCAAAAATTTGGGTACCCTTATCATTTTATTGATTTGAATACTCCTAACTACTTTTTACTGACTTACTGAAGCACAAAATTGGTTTTGTAACCTCACTGAGCTTTGAACTTCATAGCCAGGTGTATCCAATCATGAGAAAAGGTATTTAAGGTGGCCAGTTGCAAGTTGTTCTCCTTTTGAATCTCCTCTGTAGAGTGGCATCATGGGCTCCTCAAAACAACTCTCAAATGATCCGAAAACAAAGATTGTTCAACATAGTTGTTCAGGGGAAGGATACAAAAAGTTGTCTCAGAGATTTAACCTGTCAGTTTCCACTGTGAGGAACATAGTAAGGAAATGGAAGACCACAGGGACAGTTCTTGTTAAGCCCAGAAGTGGCAGGCCAAGAAAAATATCAGAAAGGCAGAGAAGAAGAATGGTGAGAACAGTCAAGGACAATCCACAGACCACCTCCAAAGAGCTGCAGCATCATCTTGCTGCAGATGGTGTCACTGTGCATCGGTCAACAATACAGCACACTTTGCACAAGGAGAAGCTGTATGGGAGAGTGATGCGAAAGAAGCCGTTTCTGAAAGCACGCCACAAACAGAGTCGCCTGAGGTATGCAAAAGCACATTTGGACAAGCCAGCTTCATTTTGGAAGAAGGTCCTGTGGACTGATGAAACAAAGATTGAGTTGTTTGGTCATACAAAAAGGCGTTATGCATGGCGTCAAAAAACACAGCATTCCAAGAAAAACACTTGCTATCCACTGTAAAATTTGGTGGAGGTTCCATCATGCTTTGGGGCTGTGTGATCAATGCCGGCACCGGGAATCTTGTTAAAGTTGAGGGTCGCATGGATTCAACTCAGTATCAGCAGATTCTTGAGAATAATGTACAAGAATCAGTGACGAATTTGAAGTTACGCCGGGGATGGATATTTCAGCAAGACAATGATCCAAAACACAGCTCCAAATCTACTCAGGCATTCATGCAGAGGAACAATTACAATGTTCTGGAATGGCCATCCCAGTCCCCAGACCTGAATATCATTGAACATCTGTGGGATAATTTGAAGTGGGCTGTCCATGCTCGGCGACCATCAAACTTAACTGAACTGGAATTGTTTTGTAAAGAGGAATGGTCAAAAATACCTTCATCCAGGATCCAGGAACTGATTAAAAGCTACAGGAAGCGACTAGAGGCTGTTATTTTTGCAAAAGGAGGATCTACTAAATATTAATGTCACTTTTCTGTTGAGGTGCCCATACTTTTGCACCGGTCAAATTTTGGTTTAATGCATATTGCACATTTTCTGTTAGTACAATAAACCTCATTTCAATCCTGAAATATTACTGTGTCCATCAGTTATTAGATATATCAAATTGAAATGGCTGTTGCAAACACCCAAATATTTAGAACTAAAAATGATTAAGATTAATAGGGGTGCCCAAACTTTTTCATATGACTGTATGTATTAGATTGTACTGCAGCTAGTCTGAGCTGTATGGTTATATATATTGGTATACTAAGCACAAAGGGCCATTTCCACATATTCTTTTATCTGTAAAAACAAAAGTAAAGGAGTACAGACCTTGGGGCAATCAATTTTCTGAGTGTCATTCATCTATATGTATAAAATTTCCATGCCATGCCAGACTGCAGTTGTATACATTTGCTATTCCTTGTAATAAAATATAATAAAATCTAAAATACACATTAACTATTAAGAAATGTATCAGAAAATAGTAATTAAACTATCTGCATTAAAAAATCTTAATATATTCGAGTTTTTATATTGGCCACAGGAAGAGATACAATAGGCTCATGTTTCTTGTCTTCTGTATCTAACTTGTCAGCTTTACAGTATAAACTTGGGCAGGATAATTAGAATCAACTCATTGTCACTGAAGAGTGGACACAATAATGAATTTAATGGACGAGTTGGTGAATATCATTATATTTATAAGAAAATTAAAGGTAATTCACCTATTTCCCCACTTTTGTTAACAAATATCCAAAAATATTCTTAGATATTTTCCCCAAGAGGCAAATCAGCATGATCAGATGCAAAATCCAAATCAATTGTGGCTTAATAGTAATTATAGTATCCACATTAAAAAATCTAAAAAAAAATCTAGATTACACATAAACAGATACAATAGACTCATATTCCCTGTATCTGATTTAGCTTTACCGTATACATTTGGGCAGAATAATTAGATTCAACTTAGTGTGATTGATGAGTGGACACATTAACTAAATGGGCAAATTAATGTACTACATAAGGTGTGGATAGGGCAGGATAGTAACACAGTACACACAAATAAAGGATAGGTTATCACTAAAAAAGAACTTAATAACCGTTTTGAAGGTATTTAGCTATATTTGTGTTTGTCAAACATAGTGGTGACTGGGCCAATTTACTATAATGTCTTAACATGAACAGATGTGAAATAATAGTACTGCTAGCATAAATTGACAAATTAGACTCTACTAAGTGTGCATAATATTTGTGCGGGTCCCTAACTGGTTAAATAAATTTAACCAAAAATTATTTGTATAGCAAGGAATGCTGAGAAGCCAAAACTCTAATAGTCATAATGTAATGAGATAGTCAAAATAGGACAATATACAGGACACCTTTCACAACGAGAACATTAAAACCTTGAGGGTATTCTCTCTTAAATTTTATATGGAAGGCTGTATCCATCCTCTGCTGAATTTAATGAACTTTTGCTATCTATCTCCAAGTCTAAATGATATGTTTTATATGGAGAGACAACCACACACAGGTAAGCAAGAGAACATCTACTGTATGTCAGCAAGTGCACAGGGAAGTTCAGTGCCAGCATGGAAAAAAACTTCCAGCCCCTTATCAGGGCAGCTTTATTACATGTGATAAAAATGACAGATAACAGTACCTGGGTAATCTGTGGATTTGCAAATATGTGCAATTATGTTGTCTTGGAATTACAGTCTGCACTTCCTTGATGAGGGAGAAGACAAAGAGAGAGAGTCTTGTGACCCAGAGGCGTCTACATATACTTAGCAGCCAGGTTATAACACCTCCTGATAGGAGAAAAGGATTAGCAAGCCAAATGTATTCCAGTACCTGGTACTACTGGGATAAGGCGAATGTGGAAGAATATGGAAAAAAAATATAAGTAATATTACATTCTTATAGGCTAAGCCCTAGTTTTCATCATCAAGATCGTTATTTTTGTGATATTTGCTCCTGTAAACCTACCATAACATTATCACTCAGAAGATGACAATTGCGAAAAACCTAGGCAGAGACATAACATGAAGCTCCTGGGTCCCAATGCCAAATATATAACAGACCCCTCACTTACCACGTGCTATCTATAGCGCTGATGTCTTCTTATGTTGTGGAGAAACCTTTGGGCATCCTGAGGCTCCAGGGCCCGGTAGCAATTGCTACCTCTGCACCCACTAAAGCTACGCCCCTAAGCCTAGGTCACTAGGGGACTGATCTGCATAAAACTAGAACAGGATTCATAAAACCTTGTGTTATTTCTATTATTTATATTTTTATTATTATATTAATGTATTATTCATTATGACATCTTATTATAATTTTAATCATATCATTTCATAAACTTTTTGCATATTAAATACAAGCAATGAAGCCAGAGAAATGAAGAGAATACAACATTCACTGATCTTAAGAAGTAACAAGAAATATAAAATTGCAGTAAGACTAGATTCACATCTGCGTTTGGAGTCTCCGTATGAGACTTCGCTGCAGATTCCGCTTAAAATCGGTGGAGACAAAAGTCCTGCGAGGAGAAATTTTTTCACCGCCGGTTTCAGTATAAAATTGTCAGAAACCGGGAGGAAAACCAGCGGACCCCATTATAGTCTATGGGGTCCGGGGGTTTCCGTGTGAAACCGCTTTTTACGTGGACAGGTTTTCCGTATTTTGGGTCCCCATGTGGACCCAAAGGATGGAAACCCAAACGCTAGTGTGAACTTAGCGTTACAAAAGTGACTCCTCCTCTGTTACATATAAAGGCCATAGTATAAATATACTGGAAAATACAATAAAAGGGGTTCTCTGGACTGAGCTCACAAAACTTATGGACAAGTGTGGAGTGGTTTATACATTTTTTTTTTTTTTTGGACAGCTTTACATACAGTGCTATTTGGGACACTAAACCCCAGTCTATAAGGAACTGTAGGTGGGTCAGTGTCCTTAATCGCCCCAACAAACATATCCTATATTGTCACATTCTGTAAAATTCGAAAAATCTATATTTATCTAAAATTACACATATTAGGTTTTTCCTTCTATTATAGGCCGGTGTGGTGATTTTTATCTTTAGAAGGAAATAATATTATGTTTATTTATATTACAATACATTTTAGTGGTTAAACAGAAAACACATTAGTATCAAGGATTTCATTATTTGTTGGTACATTTTTGCAATCGATCATTTACATTGACCTGGACTGTTTCTGCTTCAGTAAGAGTGACAAAGGTTGGTGATCTGTAATATATCAACCTCAAGAGAACAAGTGAAATGAAATAAGCAAGAATAATTATTTTATACCTTTTACTTTTACTGTGAAAAAACTGGAAATCAAGCAAGCACACAAAACAGTAAGTTCCTAGACTACAATGAAGTACTACAAGAGCCACAATTTCCATGTGTGTATGAGCTGGATTTACCATCCTGTACACTGTGCGGGAGACAAACACCTAGCATTATAGTTATCTATAAGGCTACATACTGTCCTATAGTCATTACAGTATGTGACAGTATGTTGTGGGGAGTCCGTCAGTAAATTTGTCTCACATATGGATGGATAATGTCACTGTCACATAAATTTAGCTGTGTTTGCCTTAGAGAGGTAGAAATGGTTTGTACTGATCCGAATGACCTGAAACAAACTTGGACCTGAGGTTCGCCCATCTCTATTTGTTCTTAAAAAAGAAAAAGTGTTCATATTGAAAAAAATTCAATGAATATCCACAGATGTAATACTGTTTAGTGAAGTTGGGCATAAGAGAAAAAAGGTTGAGAATGGTACTTATAAGAGGATGGTTGAGCTTGCATCATCAACTTTATCACTGTGCATTAAACTATTATTGTTCCAGTGGGGTTAACTGGAAAACAGTATTTAGTTGGTATGGGGTGTGGACCCTGCAGTATGACACTGTATGAGTTCTGTACAAGGGTAGTGCTGATAGTATATATGAGGCTTGGTCTGTGAATAAAGTTGGTCTGGCCAGCAAACAACACATTAGGGGTGCTTATTAACACTGGCAATTCTTAAAGTCAGTCTTTATAAAATAAATATTGGGAGAATTTCAACTCACTCTACCCTGTCACAACCGGTTGCAGTGAGTTGTAAGACTAACCTGGACTCTGTCTCCTATTCCACTTAAAGAGGACCTTTCACGTCCTCATGTATATGCGGTTTTACATACTGCTAGAAGGCTGACAATGCGCTGAATTCAGTGCACTGCTGGCTTTCCCGGTATGTGCCCCGGAGCTGGAGATATTGGGGGTCGTAGTTTCATGGTTCACTGTCAGAAGGGTGTTCCTGATAGTCTAGCTGTACTGTGAGGAACGCCCCCTCTCTCTGTACTCGTCCATAGCGCTGTACTGTCAGAGGGGGCGTTCCTTACAGCCCAGCGATGACGCCCCCCAGTACAAGTCTATGAACAAGAACTGTCAGGGAGGGCGTTCCTTACAGCCCAGCTAGACTGTCAGGAACGCCCTTCTGACAGTGAAACTACGACCCCCGATATCTCCAGCTCCGGGGCACATCCCGGGAAAGCTGGCAGCGCACTGAATTCAGAGCGCTGTCTGCTTTCTAGTGCTATATAAAACCGCATATACATGAGGACATAAAAGGTCCTCTTTAAAATAGATGGAGAGAGAAGTCCTGCAAGCAAGACATTTCTCTCCAATGATTTCAGTATAAAATTGTTGGAAACCTGGTAGACCCCATTATAGTCTATGGGGTCTGCAGGTTTCTGCAGGCAACTGCTTTTTATGTAGATAGGGTTTACGTTTTTTGGGTCCACAAGCGTGAACCTAGTGTAAGTTGTGTGTATACTAAAGAATTGCAACCACTAAAGCTAGGTTCACACTAGCGTTCAGGTTTCCATCCTTCGGGTCCATTGAGGACCCAAAAAACGGAAACCCTATACACTTAAAAAGCAGCTACCTGCATAGACTATAATGGGTTCTGCCGAGTTTCTGCCCGGTTTCTGGCAATTTTAACTGAAATTGGTTGAGCGAAAAGTCCTACAAGCAGGACTATTCTCTGCTTATTTCAAGTGGAATGGGGGACGGAGTCCCTGAACCTTAGTGTGAACCTAGTGTAACCTGTGTGCTCACTAGAGAACTATAAAATGTAATCTGAATGCCCAGTAAAGAACTATAACCACTAATCTGTGTGCCCACTAGAGAACTGTAACTACTAAGCTGCATGCCCAGTAGAGAAAATGTGTGCCTGCAAGGAAAATTTATCCACTAAGCTTTGTGCCTACCAGAGACCCCTAACCACCAAATTCTGTTCACCTCTCTGACTGCAACCCCCCCAGACAAAGTTGCTTGTTTTGAAACTATTAAGTGTTAGAGTAGAGTTTCATTGGTTTGTAGTGTACTGTGACAACCACATGGTCACTCCATCCTTAAATTGGGTCCTGTATTGGGGTCAGGGTTCGCACCCAAAACTGACCCTTTTGCATACTTATGTACAGTATTGTGTAGAAGTTTTGGGCAGATGTGAAAAAATACTGTAAAGTAAGAATGTTTTCAAAAATAGAAGTGTTAATAGTTTAGTTTTGTCCACTGACAAAATGTAAAGTGAATAAACAAAAGAGAAATCTAAATCCCATCAATATTTGGTGTGACCATTGCCCTTTGCCTTCCATCAATTCTTCTAGGTACACTTGCAGACAGTTTTTGAAGGAACTCAGCGGGGAGGCTGTTCCTGCCATCTTGGTGAACTAAGCACAGATCTTCTGTGGATGTAGGCTTTCTCCAATCCTTCTGTCTCTTCATGTAACCCCAGACAGACTGGATGATGTTGAGATCAGGGCTCTGTGGGGGCCGGATCATCACTTCCAGGATCCTCCTCCAAAGGGCAAATATTAAAGTGCTTTAGATTTCATTTTTTTGTTCATTCACTTCATTTTTTAAATTCACAAAAATAAACTTATAACACTTCTGTGAAAGATCCTCAGTGCGCCAACACCGCTGTGGCCACCCCTGAGTCTTCTTTCATATAAAAACCACACTCACCGCCAGTGAGTGTCGGGTTCATAAGATAAATACAAGACAAGCTTTCTAAATTTTATATATTTATTAACCCCTAAATGGGTCGGTATTAACATCTAACATATACAGTTCAGAACAGATATGCAGATATATGCAAGCATTAACAGTTACTAGTTACAAGATACAATACAAATAAAATAAAAGGGATAAAGTTGAAATAGTTACTTTACCACACATCTCCTTGATGTGGTTCTGTAGTCCAACCTTCACACATGCTCTGGTATGTGTGAGATCACCAGTGGAGGCTTCTTGGCATGTGGCATTAACTCCTAGCATGTGGCATTAATACAATAATCCAGCCTGCATGCTCTCATCACAGTCTCTCAGCATTAGTCCATTAGTCTCATCACAAAAAATCTCCTCATGGTGTTCTCTTGCAGTCCCAACAGAATCTCATCACAGCAGCCTCTCCTCATGGTCTGTCTGTAACAACTCTGTCATAACTCTGTAGTCTGTGATGGTCTCAGCCCAATCTCCATAGCATAATCTCCATAGCATAATCTCCTCCCACAGACCTCTTACCTCATCTTTTATACCCTTTATGCCACCTCCCAGAATGAGGTCATCGGCGGCAGCAAGTCTGATGGATTAATCCACTCAAGTCCAGATTCTTTGCAAAGAGCTGAGACCAAGTGAAATGATACAATGTTATCAGCCATATCTGATCTATCAGTGCCGACTGGATAATGCATGTTTTTGTTTGATCACTCAGGGCTGTGTATGCATACAATGGATCCCTGCTGGGATTGATACAAAGCCCTATTGTTACAAGGTTACCCTACTGATAACATACAACTAGGCTTATAGCTGCGCACATTATGAGTAAATGGAACTAGAGAGAAATACGCTACCCAGAGACCAAAATACAGCTCTGAATTATAGCCATATTTAAGCAGAATCATCACACCTCCCCCTTTAGATGGGGCTTGCAGGAAGTAGGGGCCTACGCCCCTCTTCTGAAAGCACCTCCACCTCCAGCTTCTCAGGCTCTGGCCCCAAGGCTTCCTCACCTTCCCCCGGGGTCCCAGCAGACTCGGGCCTTGTCAGACTCCGAGGGTGGTTGAGCGGCACGCGCCTTCAATATGTCCAGACTAGGGTCAGCTTGGACAGCATCTCTGAACTCTTGGCTGGAGTGAGACAAAAGAGAGGTGCATGTTACATAGCTGCCGGCCCCTTCTGTCTCTCTAGTCTGACTAGGGACACTTCTAAGGCTCAGGGCCTGAGCCACGTACACTTGACTACCTCCTGCCTGTTCTCTCAGGGTCTTCCCCACACTAGCCGCTAGTTGGGAGAGTTCTAGGGGGTTCTGCACCTCCCCCTTTGCTTCCAAACCTACATCCTGTTCCTCCTGTACTTGGGTGAGTGATGGTGATACCTTGGGCAAGTGACTGAGATCATGCTTCCCCAAACCATCCTCCCACAATACATTGACAAGTAATACATTGGACATACCCCCTTCTTGGATCACACCTCCAGTACCCCATGCCATCTGCACTTGGGCCATGGGCACTCCTCTAATAGAACTGGGCAGAAGAGACGTGTATGTCTCATACCGGCCGGACTCCTCCGGCTTCAAGGGAGTGAAGCTAGTCATGGCGGTCTCAGCACCGACTCCAGGTGGTGTAGGCAACGGTTCAAGGGTCGGAACGCCCTCCACCCTTGTAGCACTTGGCTGCAGGCTAACACCGCACTACCAGCAGTCCGTCCCTCACCTGGATCGTCCATGAGATCCCCATAGCCTACCTGACCACCTGGCACATGGTCAGCAGTTGGGTGCTTATCGGATGCACTGGGCGAAATAGTAGAAGTCGCTTCCAGTGACTCAGAAGAGCTACCCTGTACACTTTCACAACAAGCATTGGCAATTACATTGACAGTACCTTCATTAGCAATTGTTAATTCACACTGGGCCTCAATGATATTTGTAGTAGACATATTAACAAGCTGGGAGGGCGACGCCCCCGCAGATGTGGGTGTGTCTACAGACTTAGTCTCATTGGCTCCTAGCACCGGAGGAAACAAAGCATCAATAACATTTTTGCTGAGCTGGGTTGCAGGAAGCTCATTGGCAGCTTCCCTGCTCTCAGCTGAAGACAACTCATTAGCATTTACATTGACTGCCATGGGAAGTATCTCAGAGAGGGGGTTACGGGCCCTCTCTGCCGATATGACAGACACATTATCAGCATTAATCATAGACAGTTTATCACAGTAAATTGGAGTACTCCCCACCCCATATTTTGACATCATAGGTCCTAAATCACTTCCCAACAGTACCTTAGCAGGCAAATCAGTCAATAGTCCTACAGTCCGCATTCCTTTTCCTGCACCCCAGTCTGGATACACAGATGGGCCACCTGCTGTGGCTTGGGAAGCAGGGAAGTTTTCAGGGCGGTTGGAGCACTCCTCCTTGAAATGTCCTGTCTGGTTACAGGCATGGCCCCGCCACACCTCCCCTTGGGGTTTGGGGAAGGTCACTAGGGTGCCCAGAGTTCTTGGGACAGGGGAGGAACCACCCGTGGCATAGTTTGTCTCACCCGACCTGACGACAGATGGCTGTGTTGAACTCCAGCCTGGCTTCTCCTTCCAACTTGAGGGTCTGTGCAGGGTTGTTGGAGTTTGCACATGGGCAGTTTGTGCCCGCTGGGAGATTTCCCCGCCTCTTCAGCTCAAGCTGATACTCCCTCTCGGCCTGTCGCTCAGCAGCCTTCCTCTCTCTCTCTGCCTGTCGCTCAGCAGCCTGCCGTTCTCGTTCTGCAGCTTTCCCTCTCTCTCTCTGCCTGTCATTCTGCTGCCTGCTGTTCTCGTTCTGCAGCTTTCCTCTCTCTCTCTTCCTGTCGCTCAGCAGCCTGTCGTTCTTGTTCTACAGCTTCCTGAAAACAGTACAACGCCTGCAGGTATATGTTAGGGTCCCTGGTGCTTAAGTGCTGCAGGGCCATTTGCCAGTATGAAGCCATTCCCCCAGCAAGCCTGGGGCTACTGGTCCCTCCTGGTGAAGTAATCCTTGGGACCGGGCTGCTTGCCGCACTTCCTGGCCTAGCCCCAAAATCAGGACTCTGCTCGATTCTCTGCATGGCTGTGGCTGCCTCCATTTCAGCCATACGCTCAGGATCTCCAAAAGCCTGGTTCAGCAGTTCTGGAGATCTGCTTCTGAGCCCACTAGCCATCCACTGGTATTTGCCAAATAAAAGATAGGATAGAATACAAAGAGTAAGGGAGGGGAACAGCACTGTATCAAACTTTCACTGTATCTTAATGCTTGCTTTAATACCGAGCTTGTCTCATAGGATTACCATAATCCCCAGCATGTGAGTGATAAAGGTCACCAACACACGCCATTTATCCTAAGATCCCACCGCTACCACCAATGTGAAAGATCCTCAGTGCGCCAACACCGCTGTGGCCACCCCTGAGTCTTCTTTCATATAAAAACCACACTCACCGCCAGTGAGTGTCGGGTTCACAAGATAAATACAAGACAAGCTTTCTAAATTTTATATATTTATTAACCCCTAAATGGGTCGGTATTAACATCTAACATATACAGTTCAGAACAGATATGCAGATATATGCAAGCATTAACAGTTACTAGTTACAAGATACAATACAAATAAAATAAAAGGGATAAAGTTGAAATAGTTACTTTACCACACATCTCCTTGATGTGGTTCTGTAGTCCAACCTTCACACATGCTCTGGTATGTGTGAGATCACCAGTGGAGGCTTCTTGGCATGTGGCATTAACTCCTAGCATGTGGCATTAATACAATAATCCAGCCTGCATGCTCTCATCACAGTCTCTCAGCATTAGTCCATTAGTCTCATCACAAAAAATCTCCTCATGGTGTTCTCTTGCAGTCCCAACAGAATCTCATCACAGCAGCCTCTCCTCATGGTCTGTCTGTAACAACTCTGTCATAACTCTGTAGTCTGTGATGGTCTCAGCCCAATCTCCATAGCATAATCTCCATAGCATAATCTCCTCCCACAGACCTCTTACCTCATCTTTTATACCCTTTATGCCACCTCCCATAATGAGGTCATCGGCGGCAGCAAGTCTGATGGATTAATCCACTCAAGTCCAGATTCTTTGCAAAGAGCTGAGACCAAGTGAAATGATACAATGTTATCAGCCATATCTGATCTATCAGTGCCGACTGGATAATGCATGTTTTTGTTTGATCACTCAGGGCTGTGTATGCATACAATGGATCCCTGCTGGGATTGATACAAAGCCCTATTGTTACAAGGTTACCCTACTGATAACATACAACTAGGCTTATAGCTGCGCACATTATGAGTAAATGGAACTAGAGAGAAATACGCTACCCAGAGACCAAAATACAGCTCTGAATTATAGCCATATTTAAGCAGAATCATCACAACTTCTATTTTTGAAAGCATTAATTATTACTTTAGACTAAGGCCCCACGTTGCGGAAAAGCAACTTTTTTGTTGCAGATTTTGCTGTGTTTTTTTTCAGCCAAAGCCAAGAATTGCTTCAACAAGAATTGGAAATATATAGAAAGTGCTTATACTTTTCCCTTCTGCTCAATCCTTTCCTGGCTTTGGCTAAAAAAAAAAAAGAAAACGAAGCAAAATTTTCAACAATAAAAGCTGCTTTTCCGCAATGTGGGGCCTTAGCCTTACAGTATTTCCTAACCCTAAAACTTTTTCACAGCACTGTATTTAGTTGTGCTGGCGGACTCATCAACCTATGCATTATGAACGTGAATTGCTGAGTTCAGAGTAGAATATTAGCTCTTTGTTTAGCCTGGCAGTGTATTTAGAAGCATTAAGAATACCAAAATCAAACCAATTTTGAGATTTTTTTCTTGGGTTTTCTTGATACTTTATTCAGGACAAATATACATGAAAAAAGACCCCATCTCAATGCTTCAAATTCTACTCCAATACTGATCAATGAGCATGTGAGTTAGCTGCAAATAAAGAATGAACCATCAATGTTTGTGTCCTGGAGAACCCCCTCTAACTGACTGCAAGTATGCATAGCCATCATTTCTGTTGCCGAATGTGGATATAATTGCATCCAATATCGTAGCATAAAAATGTCCATGGGTTGTAATTGGGATGTCCTGAAATGCCTTGACTTCAAGAAGAATCAATCTTCTCTGGACAAAATGAAATAGCAACGGAACATAAAATGTAATGTATTATTAAATTGCTTTATTCACCAAATGACTTTCAGGATAAGTAATGCTTTTAATAGGCTGACGGGGTTTATAGCTCATTATGCATGTTTATATGGTAATATTTGCTGGTCTAGTATATAAGTTGTGTTGAAGCCAGGAGAAGTCCATTAATGAGATATTCTGCACTTTATCTGGCACTTGCACCGGTGACTATTTCACAGCTGTGAGGCCAATTCAATTAAATGTGTAATTATTCATCATCGCTAACAAACATTGTGCTGTGCAAACAGATGTTTCCCGAGGAATGCCTACATTTAGGTTACATAGTTACAAAGTTGCATAGTTAATAAGGGTTGAGGCAGATCCATCAAGATCAACATATAAGCCTACAGACAGACATTAATTCTACCAGGGGATTCCTTTGCTGACTCCAAATTTGGCAATCAGAATAAACTTCTGGATTCATCTCTTATCTCCAAAAATCTAGTTCCTATAGTTTTTAGTTAACACAATAATTGTCATAAGACAACCAGGAGATGTGCCCACTTTATTAAGGGGCATTAGCCTTTCAATGGATTAGGTTTTGACACAGTGAAGATCAAGACTGGTGCAGGAAATGCCAGTCTTGATAAATCTTCCCCATCTATAGTAATTGGACTAATCTTTGCGTTATGACATTTATGTGTTCATCAAACCTTCCTGATTTCAGAGATTCTTCATCACATGGACACATGATGTGAGTATAACAAGAGTATGCACACAGATAGGAAGGTCTTATACCTATGAAACTAGGTCCCATTTTGGTATTGATAACCACCAGTGGCGTATAAGTCTTGTGGGCCCCAGTGCAATCTTTTGTCTGGGGCCCTCTACCTCATCCCTACAGTGAATTCTTGATAGCGATGGTTACGACTGCTAAGGAGTTTAATCAACCTTAGTGTGGTTAGGGTAATCTGTGGGTCTCCTTGGCTTATGGGCCAGATGGAAACTGCAATCTCAATACTGATGCCAGTGCTTATGGTCCACCTATGGCTCCTGGGCCCCTGCAACTGCACCCTCTGCACCCCCTCAAGTTACGCCCCTGATAACCACACCTTAAAGCAATAGTCCCATATTATTATTATTTACATATTGCCCCAAATTATACAATTCAGCTAGTATTACCTTATTTATTACTCCTTGCTGTCTGTAAATACATGGAGTCATTCACCTTTAGTTGAGTCATGTGATCTTATTCTGACCTGAATAGACAGGTTCTTGTCACCCAGCTATAATGAATGAGATTACAACACAGCCTTCTTATTTATATAGTTATGGTTTCTTAGATTATTTAGGAGACTATAGAAAGACGGGTAAATATTCTGCCTTCCAATAGGCAGAGATTGCGCTGTCTCTAGTTATCGATGTTACATTGTGGTAGGACACAGTACTAAAGTGGCACAAAGAATTTATGGTGCAGAGGTCAAGGCAGTAAAGCTTGGTTACAACAGTAGTCAGGAAGAGGTCAGGGCATGTGGCAGACAGGAATACAGGGTCTAATATAAGAGCCGGATTGGTGACAGATTCGGGAAAACAAATAGCCCTTATTGTTCAGGCACAGTAAGGTGAGGAAAGGCTATGACACCATTAAAATAAGAGATGCAATGACTTTAGGCTGGGCTCCCTCTCTTTTGGGCCCCTATAGCAGCATCATAGGACACCTCTAGACTGAAGCAGACAAGCAGCTATCAATAACTATAACGGTGCACTCTAAGAGCAAAGCAAGTACACGATAGCTCTCATACACTTTACAAACTAGAAATGCAAACTCCTCCATTTAGGGCATGGTGTGAAAATATTCATTTCTACAACAAAAAAGCTTTAACTTTTGGCTACATCTTGGAGTGGGTCTTGATCAGTGTTTTCCAACATTTTGAGATTCAGAGTACCCCTGTAAAAAAAAAAAAAAATCCTTCTGGCACCCCTCCTAAATAATTTTTATCCAAAGACAAAAAATAGGCGCAGTGGACACGCTGCGATTTCTAAAACTGTTGTGGTTTTGTAAATTGCAGCATGTCAATTATACCTATGGAAACGCAGGAGTTTTCCCTATAGGTATAATGGAAACAGAAAGACTTTCTATGAAAAACGCTGCGGGAAAAACCGTGATGCATTTCTGCCACAGATTTACCTGGAGTGTTTTTTTTGCTGCGGCCCGCTACGTGGGGCCTTAGCTTTAAGGACACAAATAATGTTGCTCAAAGGCATGCAGTCTTCCTCTCAACCAGAGTGTTGCGCCCCCTGGCAGACCCTTTCTGCTGCAGCCAATTCATTTTTGTTTGTTGTCTTTTTTTTTTATTCTCACTGTTCAATAGCCATGACATTTTTATTTTTCATTCGACATAACCATATGAGTTAGTTTATCTTTACATGAAGAGCTGTATTTTTAATGGCACCATTTAGAGTTTTCGCTAATTCACTGATAAATTGAAAACAAAATTATTTGTGAAGGTGGAATGGAGAAAAATAATGCAATTTTGCTGTTAGTTTTTGTATTTTATTTTTACGGCACTCATTGCGTGTTAAACATTACATGGTAACTTTATTCTGTAGATCAGTGCTATTATGGAGATACCAGATTTACAGGTGCATTTCAATAAATTAGAATATTTCTGAAACGTTCATTCATTTCAGTAATTCAATCCATAATCAGCGTCTTCCATGATTGTGTGTCCTACTGAACCAGACTGAGGGACCATTAAAGAAACCTTGGCAGCTGACACACTGAATTTACAATACTGAACTTTTTTACAATATTCTAATTTTCTTAGATTTGGGTTTTCATTACCTGTAATCCATAATCAACATTTACAGAAATAACACACTTGAAATAGAACACTCTGTGTGTAAAGAATCTAGAAAATATAGGAGGTCACTTTTTTAATTTAATTACTGAAATAAATAAATGTTTCAAAGATATTCTAATTTATTGAGATGCACCTGTATGTTGTTTTTGAAAACCTTGTTTTTAATCACCATATTCTCTCACTCTGGCACTTTTTTATATTTTTATTGACTGATGCTAGGTTCACACCTAATCCACTTAAAAAAGCAGTTACCCTTGGAAAACCCGCGGACCCCATAGACTATAATAAGGTCTGCCAGGTTTCCACCTGGTTTCCGCCCAAAAAGGGCAGGAAAATGTGAAGAGAAAAGTCCTGCTCAGCATTTTTAGGCTAAGGCCCCACGTTGCGGAAACACAGCTTTTTTTTTTTTTTGTAGATTTTGTTGCGTTTTTTTGAGCCAAATCCAGGAGTGGATTGAGCAAAAGGTAGAAGTATAAGTATTATATAAATATCTCCCATTCCTGTTGTAGCCATTCTTGGCTTTGGCTCAAAAAACTGCAACAAAATCTGCAACATAAAAAGCTGCGTTTCCACAACTTGAGGAATGGAATACCCAGTAGGAGACCAGGCGCAGGTGTGAACCTAGCCTTAGCTGTGTGAAGGTTTATTTTTTGTGTGACAAGCTGTCACTTTTATTGGTACCCTTTTGGGGCACATACAACTTTTTAATAATTTTTTTGTCAATTTTTTGGGAGAAGAGAGGTGACTGAAAACAACAGTTGTGGAATTGTGGCTTTATTTTTGACTTTGGTTACTGTGGCAGAAAAATATTACTTTTTGTTTACGGGCAGCATGGTGGCTCAGTGGTTAGCCTTGCAGAGCTGGAATCCTGGGTTCGAATCCTGCCAAGGACAACATCTACAAGGAGTTTGTATGTTCTCCTCGTGTTTGCGTGGGTTTCCTCCCACACTCCAGAGACATACTGATAGGGAATGTAGATTGTGAGCCCTATATGGGACAGTGACTGACAATGTCTGTAAAGCGCTGCGGAATGTGACAGCGCTATATGCATAATAAATAAATAAATTTTTTAGAGATTTCTGGATGCAGAGATACCAATTATGTTTTTACTGTTTAGTTTTTTATATATAATGGGAAAAAGGGAATTTTTTAAACTTTTAATATTTGTGCTTTTTTAAAGACTGTGTTGACATTGCTAGGGCCCTCCAGCAGGGGTACATTTTTGTATGCCAGAAAATGGCATTAAGTGTATACTGCAGTGGATTCATTCACTTTAAGCGGTAAAACAGAGGATTCAGGTTTGCTTGACCTGCTCTCTGGCAGTGTTGTTTTTTTGTTTTTTTTTTCCATGGTACAGAATAGCATAGCCAACTATGCTTTTTGTTTGGCGCAAAAACTGAATGTCAAAGGAAAGCAGGTTAGACAAACTAGAATCCTTTGGACTCTGTCTGCCCCATTAAAGGTTATGGATCCATCACAGTATATTTTTGAATGCCATTTTCTTACTTCCAAGTATATACTCCAGATGGAGAGCCCTAGGGGATTGAAAAACGTAGCCCAATCTTAGTAAAAACCTTTATTGTATTGAACTTTTTCACATTTTTAAGTCCCTCTGAGATCACTTGATCTTATGTATCTGAGATGTAACGTATCTGTACATTCTTTCTATTAGAGCTGGCCAACAACACCTCAAGATTGTGCCATGGGGGGGCCAAATGGGGGACAGACAGGCCCCACCCTCTGTCCAACTGCTTAGGTGCTGTGGTTGCTCTTGTATTTGAGGGATTAAACCTCTGGGAGAATCTTTGCTCCTTAATAATACAGTCACCCCCAGCCATGTATAAGGTGTGCTTAGCTTCCGAGCTTGTTCCATATCCCCTTATACTCCATATATGACTATGTTAAATGTCAGGAAGGGGTTAAAAGCCAGTCTCTTGCCATTAATATCTATTTTTTATGTGTTTATTCAGTAATAATCTTAGATGTACCGATGATATATATCTTGCTGATAGGAGCAAAGTTTATGATGCAATTACAAGTAGAGATGCACACATTCTGTATAGGTGGAGGGTGGACCCTTCAAATCATTTCCTCCAGTTGGCACAAGATTCCTTAGTTCGACATTGTACTCTGTGCAAAGTGACTGTGAATGAGCTAAGAGTTCAGATGTCAAGCATTGATTTCCAATACATAAAACGCAAACTAAATTGGAAAAGCCAAGCAATCGCGGGACAATAACTCACATTATTTACTATCTTAAAGGGAATAGCATTCATCAAGATACCTTGGCACAATTCACTATCGTACTACAGATTGCTCTCTGTAGTATAGCACATAGGACTAATGAGAGGCTACAAACTGAGGCTTTCTCCCCTCTCCAAAACACATTAGCAGTATCTTTATTATACTCCCACTGTCTGCAAATGAGAGGCCAGTGTGTGCCGTAGTCAAAGAGGCTTTTATATGGGAGATGACATCCCCCCTCCTCTCTGAGCAATGCTGACAAGAGGGCAGCAAGTTTAAAGACTGAGCAGCTGGGCCCTTGTGCTATTTTTTATTATGATGTTTAAGGCAATAATTCACATCACTTTTAGTGATCTGACTTATTATTTCTTTCTGCCAGGGACATTCAAGAAGCAGATGCAGCTGGTGGGAAATGAACTCGCGCCAAGTAGGATACCAGTATGTAGGGTGAGAGGTAACCAAGAACCATGGAAAGATAGATAGCTTATTCTGTAATGGGAAGACAGGTCTAATGTAAATGCTCAGCAAAATTATTATTATTTGGAATCTTCCACTGTATGTTATAATGGTATGTTTGTATACTGTATATTAGGACATTATATATTATATTATATTATTTGCACATTTTTTGTGATTATAAGAGTCATTTAAAACAAATATCCTTATGAACTCCATTTACCATTTCGAAACTTTTTATCAATATATTGCATTTTTTATATTATACTGGGGCCTAATCACCGCTCATATGATAGACCAAAGCTGTGTTCACACATCCGCATGATTCTGAGTTTAAATCTCTTGAACGGGTCATCCAAAACTAATGATGAATGACCTACCCCTATTCATTTTGAGATCGGTGGGCATAGTGTACAGAGTCGGAAGTAAAAGGCATTGTACAACACCGTGCAGCTCAGCTGTGCTATTGTAGTTTAGCTCCCATTGAAATGAATTCCCCGTGGTCCTTCACATGGAAGGAATAAATCATTTGTCATGTCTTTGTACTCAAGTTTTATGTCAAATATATAAAAAATGGTATTTGAAACAAAATTGAAATCTTGCAGATTTCATACTGGTCAATGAGCCTCATATTAGACTGACACTTCCTGATTTGTAGAGACCACTTTTCAACAAATATTTCATTATCATGAGAGGGTAACCTCTCTATTAGAAAGCTGAAGACAGATAATACAGGATCACATCATTAACAATAGGTGATGGACACAACTCCTTCTTCCTCTTCCTGCGTAGTAAATACTTTATCTCACAAAACATGCCCTTAATACTGTCATATATGTTTTCATGTCTACTTTCATGTCAAATATCTGAAAAACCTGTAGCAGTATCTCAGGCAAGATGGCTTCCCTATAACCATGTAAGACAATGAAAAGAAAGCTTGCAGGGAGTAGAAACAATTTCTATTAATGTGGAGATTTATTTGGAAAAATTTAATTTCCATGCAATCCATTGAAATTACAGAATCAGATGTATCAACAATTAGGAACCCAAATAAAAAAAACCTATTTTACAACACACCCCTACAAACAGATACATACAGTTTAGCATATCATTTTGTGACTTAATATCATGAACTCATGTTGTCTTGAAAACCTGATCATCTCATGACAAACATACCTGGAAATGTCTAGACAAGAAGAAAGCTAAAGACATATCTCTATGCACACAAGTAGGGCTTGTTATTCCTTGGGATATAGCAATTTTGTGCAGGATACTAAACTGATTATCAGAAGCATCATAACTGACATAATAAAAGAAAATTCATAGGTGAATATCACTGCTATATCATAATTTAAATATACTCCTTACCAATGATATTAATGATACATTTTTATTTACAGTGCCTTGCGAAAGTATTCGGCTCCCTTGAACTTTTCAACCTTTTGCCACATTTCAGGCTTCAAACATAAAGATATAAAATTTTAATTTTTTGGTGAAGAATCAACAACAAGTGGGACACAATTGTGAAGTGGAACAAAATTTATTGGTTATTTTAAACTTTTGTAAAAAATAAAAAACTGAAAAGTGGGGCGTGCAATGTTATTCGGCCCCTTTACTTTCAGTGCAGCAAACTCACTCCAAAACTTCAGTGAGGATCTCTGAATGATCCAATGTTGTACTTAATGACTGATGATGATAAATATAATCCACCTGTGTGTAATCAAGTCTCCGTATAAATGCACCTGCTCTGTGATAGTCTCAGGGTTCTGTTTAAAGCGCAGAGAGCATCATGAAGGCCAAGGAACACACCAGGCAGGTCCGTGATACTGTTGTGGAGACGTTTAAAGCCGGATTTGGATACAAAAAGATTTCCCAAACTTTAAACATCCCAAGGAGCACTGTGCAAGCGATCATATTGAAATGGAAGGAGTATCAGACCACTGCAAATCTACCAAGACCCGGCCGTCCCTCTAAACTTTCATCTGAAACAAGGAGAAGACTGATCAGAGATGCAGCCAAGAGGCCCATGATCACTCTGGATGAACTGCAGAGATCTACAGCTGAGGTGGGAGAGTCTGTCCATAGGACAACAATCAGTCGTCCACTGCACAAATCTGGCCTTTATGGAAGAGTGGCAAGAAGAAAGCCATTTCTCAAAGATATCCATAAAATGTCTGGTTTAAAGTTTGCCACAAGCCACCTGGGAGACACACCAAACATGTGGAAGAAGGTGCTCTGGTCAGATGAAACCAAAATCAAACTTTTTGGCCACAATGCAAAACGATATGTTTTGGCGTAAAAGCAACACAACTCATCACCCTGAACACACCATCCCTATTGTCAAACATGGTGGTGGCAGCATCAAGGTTTGGGCCTGCTTTTCTTCAGCAGGGACAGGGAAGATGGTTAAAATTGATGGGAAGATGGATGGAGCCAAATACAGGACCATTCTGGAAGAAAACCTGTTGGAGTCTGCAAAAGACCTGAGACTGGGACGGAGATTTATCTTCCAACAAGATAATGATCCCAAACATAAAGCAAAATCTACAATGGAATGGTTCACAAATAAACGTATCCAGGTGTTAGAATGGCCAAGTCAAAGTCCAGACCTGAATCCAATCGAGAATCTGTGGAAAGAGCTGAAAACTGCTGTTCACAAACACTCTCCATCCAACCTCACTGAGCTCCAAGGAAGAATGGGCAAGAATTTCAGTCTCTCGATGTGCAAAACTGATAGAGACATACCCCAAGCGACATGCAGCTGCAATCGCAGCAAAAGGTGGCGCTACAAAGTATTAACTTAAGGGGGCCAAATAATTTGGCACACCCCTTTTCAGTTTTTTATTTTTTACAAAAGTTTAAAATATCCAATAAATTTCGTTCCACTTCACGATTGTGTCCCACTTGTTGTTGACTCTTCACCAAAAAATTAAAATTTTATATCCTTATGTTTGAAGCCTGAAATGTGGCAAAAGGTTGAAAAGTTCAAGGGGGCCGAATACTTTCGCAAGGCACTTTATATAGTAACAACATATTCAGCAGCATTTTACCAATAATATGGCACATGTACAGACAAAATTATATATTACAGTATAATAAATCAATTCACACAATTGGAGTGAAGGTCCTACGCTCAAGAACTTCTATGAGGTAGAAGGGGGTGACACAAGAGGTAGAAGTGCTTATACAGTGGTCCATCCATTTTAATGAGATAAAGTTACTCAAATAAATGCAGTTTTATAATCCAGGCTCTAGCCAGTGTCCCTTTATGTACAGATCCTAAAGTTAGTTTTGGGGAGTTATCTACAGTTAGTTTTGGGGAGCACAAGTGCAGAAGTGTTTGATTAGGAAATGTTATAGGCCTGCCTAAAGAGGTATGTTTTCAGGATGCACTTGAAGATGTGGAAATTGTATGTTAATCTGATTGTCTGGGGTAGTGCATTCCAGAAAACTGGTGCAACTTGGAATAAGTCTTATAGATGAGAGTGAGAAGTTCTGATTACAGAGGATATTTAGTCTCAGGTCACGGGCAGAACAGTGAGAACAAGGTGGTTGACAGAGAAGAGGGAGATAAAATAGGGAGATACAGTGCTATGTAGAGCTTTGTGGATAAGGGTGATAAGTTTATATTGTATTCTACAGTCATATGAAAAAGTTTGGGCACCCCTATTAATCTTAATCATTTTTAGTTCTAAATATTTGGGTGTTTGCAACAGCCATTTCAATTTGATATATCTAATAACTGATGGACACAGTAATATTTCAGGATTGAAATGAGGTTTATTGTACTAACAGAAAATGTGCAATATGCATTAAACCAAAATTTGACCGGTGCAAAAGTATGGGCACCTCAACAGAAAAGTGACATTAATATTTAGTAGATCCTCCTTTTGCAAAAATAACAGCCTCTAGTTGCTTCCTGTAGCTTTTAATCAGTTCCTGGATCCTGGATGAAGGTATTTTTGACCATTCCTCTTTACAAAACAATTCCAGTTCAGTTAAGTTTGCTTAACAGTGCTTTCAGAAACGGCTTCTTTCGCATCACTCTCCCATACAGCTTCTCCTTGTGCAAAGTGTGCTGTATTGTTGACCGATGCACAGTGACACCATCTGCAGCAAGATGATGCTGCAGCTCTTTGGAGGTGGTCTGTGGATTGTCCTTGACTGTTCTCACCATTCTTCTTCTCTGCCTTTCTGATATTTTTCTTGGCCTGCCACTTCTGGGCTTAACAAGAACTGTCCCTGTGGTCTTCCATTTCCTTACTATGTTCCTCACAGTGGAAACTGACAGGTTAAATCTCTGAGACAACTTTTTGTATCCTTCCCCTGAACAACTATGTTGAACAATCTTTGTTTTCAGATCATTTGAGAGTTATTTTGAGGAGCCCATGATGCCACTCTTCAGAGGAGATTCAAATAGGAGAACAACTTGCAATTGGCCACCTTAAATACGTTTTCTCATGATTGGATACACCTGGCTATGAAGTTCAAAGCTCAGTGAGGTTACAAAACCAATTTTGTGCTTCAGTAAGTCAGTAAAAAGTAGTTAGGAGTATTCAAATCAATAAAATGATAAGGGTACCCAAATTTTTGCCCCGGTCAAATTTTGGTTTAATGCATATTGCACATTTTCTGTGTAGTACAATAAAACTCATTTCAATCCTGAAATATTACTGTGTCCATCAGTTATTAGATATATCAAATTGAAATGGCTATTGCAAACACCCAAATATTTAGAACTAAAAATGATTAAGATTAATAGGGGTGCCCAAACTTTTTCATATGACTGTATTGTGAGCAGGCAGCCAGTGCAGTGACTGGCATAGACTGGAGGCATCACTGTAGAGTTTAGATTGATAGATGATTTAACTCCTACTAAGCCATCCTCTCCTTCAGCTGAGAGTTATCGCCTCTAAAATACTATTAATAATTCATATTCCCTTGAGAAGTCCTCTACAACTCTGCCCTAATGGATAAATGACAGATTAAGAATTAGGCATCAACAGAACCATATAAAGAGGTAGAACTGTATTTAGCTGTGGAAGAAAAAGACTGGATTGTGATTATTGCCTTTCTTAAAAAAGGTCACTTCAATTAGAATAAGAGGATTTAAATATTGTCTGACACCCAAAACGTCTACAGATTCAAAGTGGCAGTGGTGCTTTGGTAAGCAGTGCTTCCGCTTCACAGGTCTTGTGATGTCACATTAAACATATTCCACAGCACTTTACAATTTTTAGGGTACAAGTACAGACAAAAAGATACATTACAGATTAATAGTCAATTCACACAATGTGAGTGGATATGGGGGGTGAAGGAAAGGTCTGAGTCAAACATAACCCTAAGGCAGCGGGCAGCAGACTGCAATGGAGATATCAAGGATAGGTCTATTAGGGTGGGTTCACACTCTCAAAGACGGAACTACTGTTGTATCCACCATCTAAGGGTGGGTTCACATTTGCGCCGGCACTCCGTCTGCCGCGACTCGACCTAAATGTCGGAAAACAGGATAGGGACTCGGTAGGGAAAGGTTTACGATGCTTTGCTTAAAAACCCATTCACTTCTATGGGTTTTTAAAGCAATGCGCTGGTGTGCGCTTACACCCTCTGCCCCGCGAAGCCGTTTTTTTGCTTCGGAAACAAAGTCGGACATGCAGGACTTTGTGTCCGACGAACAAAACTGGCTTCGCGGCACAGAGGGTGTAAGCGCACACCCGCACATTGCTTTAAAAATCCATAGAAGTGAATGGGGTTTTAAGCAAAGCGTCGCAAACCTTTCTCTATCCAGTCCCTATCCTGTTTTCCGACATTTAGGTCGGATTCAGTTTCAGATAAAGCGAAGACATGATATTAGAGACAGCAGAGAGACAGTGACTGGTGTTCTGTATTAGTGCAGAGGTGATGTCACGGGATGACATATATAATTGGGTGTCAAATCTGTGAGCTCTTTCCATGACCTTCTTCAGGGATGACCACAGAGCTTCTCTTGCGCTGCACTATGTTCTCTTCCTCATCTTATTAGATCTTCTCTTCAAAACTGTCTATCCACTTTGATCTCCATTACTCAGCTACATACATAGTTTATAAGGTAAAAAAAGATGCAGATCTATCAAGTTCAACCCACAATCCAACAGCGTTGTACTAGTTCTTTGTACTGACCACACATATATTAATATGTACTGTAGATGTAAATCAGATCACCTCTAAAGCACCCTAAGGTGCTCTTTTTCCCAAGCTGAACATTGCCAGTTTGCTAACCTCTCATTATAAAGGAGACTTTCCACCCCATTTACCAATCGGGTTGTCCTCCTCTGAACCCTCTCTAGCTCTCCTATATCCATTTTAGAAGGTGGAGTGCAAAATTGAGTTCCAGAAAATGTGGATTCTAGATGTGGTCTTACAATGGATTGATAGAAAGACAATATTACATTGAGGTCTCTGATTTTTAAAGATCCCCAATCCCTGATATTATTATCTCTCAGCTTGTACTGTGCCTTGATTCTGTACTTTCTTGTATGTCCTACCATTATGTAACCTATGTGTTGTGATAAAAATATGATCATACGATAAGCAGTAAGGACACTTTTTTCCTGGAAAAATTAGGAGTCAACTGGATAAATTGTAAAAAGCAAAAATGTAAGAGAGATTTCAAGGCATTCAAAGGCTAAGTGCAAAATCCTTCCTCTAAGTTGATAATTGGAAGCAGTACACATTCATTACTAAGTGCAAACATTCTAGTTCTAACATGATAATTAAAAACAGAGAACTAAGTCAGATTTTGCCAACTCACACATGGCCCTACTTGTAGCACTGACACATCTAGGCTGGTACATAATGCAGTATTGGAGCAGTGAACTGAGAAGTGAGAAGTCAAACACTAGAAGTATATACATAAATATGCACATTACACCTACAGCAGCTTTTATGCAAGGTGAAAGGGGTTGACTTGTAATCTCCATTCTCCATCTAAAGGTGTTGGCTGGGGTTGAGGTCAGGGTTTCATATTCTTCCACATCAAACTCACCCTACAATACCTTTATGGACTTTGTTTTGTGCACTGAGGCTCCAAAATGTCTCCACAAAGTTGGAAGCATACAATTGTCCAACATTTTTGGGTATGTTAAAGATTTAAGATTTCCCTTTATGGGAAAGCAGGGGCCTAGGCCAACCCTTGAAAAAGTGCACTGATTTGCTATTGAAAATGCACCAAAAACTGTGGAACATGCTTTACTCTTCATTTATTACTGATTTTAGACACTTTCTGTCAGTTTTTGCACCTTGTACAACAGGATGGTGGAGTTTCCTGAATAGGGAGTAGGTTTTGTCGGGTAAAGGGGGCATGCCTTAAGATGTGACACAGTGCACTAAAAATGTGGTGCTTTTTTGTGGGAAACTGAGCCATCTCATAGGTTGTGTAAACATAGACTTGACAGTCTAACAATGCAGTCGCTGTGATAAACCTGGCACATTCTAGTCTAGTCTGTAAGTTTATACTGTCTAAAATATACTAATATTAGCAATTGGCCCTGATGAGCTAATGAAATACAATACTTTCTCTTGAATGGGAGCTCAGTCACAGCACCTGACACAGCCATTAGATAGTGTATGGAGCTGTCTGATTCCAGTTTTGTACAATCTGCACTTCCCATGGCTGCAACACCTGAATGGAGGGGGTGTTAGATGTCAGGACCCCACTGATCTAATATTAATGATCTATCATTAGGATAGGCTATCAATATCTTGAACAATGTCCTTATGTTAAGACTTTGACTCTTTTGCCAAGTATCACTATGACAATCCTGGTGTAACTAGGGCACAAGACAATACAGGGTGTCTGAGAGCCACATTTGACTCCAAAGCCACTGATTTGGGAAATTCCGCTCTAGAATATACCATTACAGCCCTATTGGAAAGGAGCCAACCAGTGTGAGTAGGAAAGGGCTAGGAAGGAGTTTGTAATGAGCCAGGTTACAAATTTTTTAAAAATGTTTGGTCTGGCCAAACCTGAAATTTTTGGGGTTCGCAGCCTTCAAGCCACTATTATCCTTTGGTGTTTCTTCAGAGTATAACAACCAGAGGACCAGGGGATATGAGTAAATATAACAAACAGTCTTACTCACCTCTCCTGGGCTCCAATGGGTTCTCGGCTTTCTCTTCTGGCCTCCTGAATGATATCAGCATCCACCAGGGATCGCTGGAGCCTGTGATTGGGCCTCCATGGTCATGACACTTGACTGAAGAGAGCCCAGAGTATAATAATAATACATTTTATTTATATAGCACCAACATATTCCGCAGCACTGTACAACTTTTAGGGTTCAAGTACTGACAAAAAAAGATACATTACAAAGAAATAGTCAATTCACACACTGGGACTAAGGGCCCTGCTCGCAAGAGCTTACAATCTATGAGGTAGAGGGGGTGACACAAGAGGTAGCAGGGGCAGCAACAGACGTAGCATTGCTTATACAATGGTCAGACAATTTTGTAATAGAGGTTACTGTCATTACACATATATAAAGCTGTATGAGCCGTCACCAGTCATGTCCTTTAATGTGCAGATGGTGCCTGGAAATATAAAGCTAGTCTGATACGGCATTATATCCTGTGAGGTAATGTTGAAGCATAAACAGTGGAGGGTACGTTTTAGGGATTCTAACTACGGAAGGGTTTACATTAGGAGTTGTGATAGGCCTGTCTGAAAAGATATGTCTTTAGTTTACGCTTGAAGCTGTGGAAATTGGGGGTTAATCTGATAGTCTGGGATAGAGCATTCCAGAGAAGTGGTGCAACTCGGGAGAAGTCTTGTATACGAGCGTGGGAGGTTCTGATAATAGAGGATATTAGTCTTAGGTCATTGAGTGAACGGAGAGTACGGGTTGGGCGATAGACAGAGATGAGGGAGGAAATGTAGGGAGGTGCAGCATTATGGAGAGCCTTGTGAATGAGGGTGATAAGTTTATATTGTATTCTGTATTGAATAGGCAGCCAATGTAGTGACCGGCACAGATCGGAGGCTTCGCTATGTATAGTGTCTAGACTGATAGATTAGCCTGGCCGCCGCATTCAGAATAGATTGTAGAGGGGAGAGTTTAGAAAGGGGAAGACCGATTAGTAAGGAGTTACAGTAGTCAAGGCGAAAGTGAATCAGGGCAACAATAAGTGTCTTTAGTGTATCTGTGGTAAGGAAAGGGCGTATTCTGGAGATGTTTTTGAGGTGGAGATGACAAGAGCGTGCAAGTGATTGGATATGGGGGGGTGAAGGAAAGGTCTGAGTCAAACAAAACCCCGAGGCAGCGGGCATACTGCCTAGGAGTTATGGTAAGGCCGGAGACTGCAATGGAGATATCAGGGACAGATCTGTTAGATGGTGGAAACAGCAGTAGTTCAGTCTTTGAGAGATTCAGTTTCAGATAAAACGAAGACATGATACTTGAGACAGCAGAGAGACAGTCACTGGTGTTCTGTATTAGTGCAGGGGTGATGTCACGGGATGACGTATATAATTGGGTGTCATCAGCATAAAGATGGTACCGGAAGCCAAATCTAGTGATGGTTTGTCCAATGGGTGCTGTGTAGAGGGAGAAGAGCAGGGGACCTAGGGCCGAGCCCTGAGGAACCCCAATGGCAAGGGGAAGAGGGGAAGAAACAGAGCCCGCAAATGATACACAGAAAGTGCGGTCAGAGAGATAAGAGGAGAACCAGGAGAGAGCAGTGTCTGTGATGCCGACAGAGCGGAGCATAGTGAGAAGGAGTTGATGGTCAACAGTGACAAATGCTGCTGAGACATTTAGAAGAATAAGAAGAGAGAAGTCACCTTTGGATTTAGCCATCAGGAGATCATTGGAGACTTTTGTGAGGGCCGTTTCAGTAGAGTGCAGAGTGCGGAAGCCAGATTGGAAGGGGTCAAGAAGAGAGTTAGCAGAAAGATAGCGGATTAAACGAGAATAGATCAAGCGTTCCAAGATCTTGGAGATAAAAGGAAGGTTAGAGACAGGTCGATAGTTAGCAGCACAGGATGGGTCAAGGGAGGATTTCTTCAGTAGTGGGGTTATGACAGCATGTTTGAAAGAGGATGGGAAAATTCCAGAAGAGAGAGAGAGGTTAAATATTTTAGTAAGGTAAGTCGTGACGGCAGGCGACAGAGACTGGAGAAGGTGTGAGGGGAAAGGGTCACTACTACAGGTTGTAGGGCGAGAAGAAGAAAGTAGCTGAGATACTTCCTCTTCTGTAACAGGTTCAAAAGATGAGAATGAACAGTCTGAAGTGTGGTTGGTGAGGGGGTCAATGCCACCTGGGGATTGGGCAGTTATTTCTTGATGGATCTTATCAATTTTATCATGGAAATAAGAGGCCAGGTCATCTGCGCTAAGGTCTGTGAATGGCATGTGCACCTTAGGGGTAAGTAAGGAATGAAAAGTTTCAAATAGCCTTTTAGAGTTACAGGAGAGAGAAGAGATGAGAGTGGTGAAATAGGCTTGTTTGGCTAGGTGAAGGGCAGAATTATAGGTTTTAAGCAAAAATTTAAAGTGGAGGAAGTCTGCAGGTGTACGTGATTTTCTCCACAGACGTTCAGCACACCTAGAGCACCGCTGAAGAAAACGTGTCTGTGGCATGTGCCAGGGTTGCTGCTTCCTGCGTCTAACCTTTCGAGTGGGGAGCCGCCTCATCCAATGCACTCTTAAGGCTTTCATTATAGTGGCTGATGGCCAGATTGGGACAGGAGAGTGAAGAGATGGGGGACAGAGAGGACTGTAGAGTATCTGAGAGGTGCTGGTGTTAATAGCACATAAATTCCTATATGTATGATGAGTAGGTGTGTCCTGTGAAGGAGAGAAAGCACTGATGGTGAGAGACAGAAGGTTATAATAATAGTAATAATAGCAAATGATGAGGGTCCAGATGGTCAGACCCCAATAATTGGACATATAGCACAATGTCATATTTATTCAAATATAATGTAATAAAAACAACATAAAAAAATAAATATAAAGCAAATTATTCTAAAGAATTTACCAGCAGATGGTAATAAAGAGGAACCTTATTGTTAGATTTAGTTCTATGTTTACATTTCTGGAACGTCTACTCCGTTTACTGCTTTAATTGCTACATTACAGAAGAATATTTACACTGCACATTGAATGAGCGCTGTTTTTAATTATCATGTTAGGAGGAGGTGTTTGCATTTGCCATTGACTTCTCAGAGTCTTTTGCTCTGTGGTTTACCCAGAAAAGCACCTGGCTCTGAGCAGTTTGGTCTGCGGGTGTTTTCTGGTTCATTTATACTTTTCTTTGTGCGATCCGGGACCCCCCACGTGAGCCAATAATATTTTTGGGAGAGCTGGGATTTGCTCTCTGTTTTGCATGATTATATACAATAATGTGAATGTTCCTACTAATACAGGGGTCAGCAGTCTTCGGCACTCCAGCTGCTATGAAACTACAACTCCCAACATGCTCCAATTACTTCAATAGGAGTTCCAAGAACAGCAGAGCAAGTATGCATGTTGGGAGTTGTAGTTTTACAACAGATAGAGTGAAGAAGGTTGCCTACCCCTGTGCTAAGAGGTTATTAACCACTTTATAGATGGTTTCCCTTCTTATTTAGTTGTTCCTAACACATGCCCAATGCATGTTGATGCCTGCTCGCTTTATTGTAATTTTGCAGTAAAGTGAAATCTCCTTGCTTCATTTGCCTACTGCGCATGTGTCAGGACCTGTCAGAGATGAGTCTGGGACTTATCTCCAATACAGTAAAACTTAAAATGTTGAATGGAGTCAGGGATGGGACTAGAGTCACAAGGCAGGACATGATGCTGGCTTAGCTAGTGACATGTTCACTTTAAGGCTCCAAATTTAGAGTGCCAAGTGTTCATGTTCAGCAGGACCAACTTAAACAGTCCAACTGAACCATAGCCAGACGTATGCCTCAGTTACTTATGTCTGATATTCAATTTTGTTGGTTCAGATAGCTGTATTTGAAATTGAAGTAAACTGTTTTTTTAGTATTTTTGGATGTAGGAATTTGATGCATATTGGCCAAATGTATGTCATAAGGACAGAGCTACAATCAGAGGCAGCCAGTGTCAGAGCTCAGAATCACATCCCTTGTCTGCTCCTACCTGACGCCGCCCTCCTGACAGTACAGAGATCAAATAGCATATCAAGCATTGATTGCTCAGGAATGGTGGGGGCTACAGAAAAATTCCAACTGTGCCAGTATCAGTAGTGCAGCAGCTATTAATTGATGTAGAGAGCTGGACTTGGTGGAAGTCGTCTTTAAGAGACATTGCACTGGATTGAACATAAATTAGTACTTAATGTGTATACCTTAGCTCAGTGGTTAGTACTGGAGTCTTGGGTTTAAATCTAACCAAGGACAAGATCTACATGGAGTTTGTATGTTCTTCCCATGTTTGCGTGGGTTTCTCTTTGCGTGAGTACTCTGGTTTTCTCTCACACTCCAAAGACAATGCAGAATATGTGGTGCTGTAAGTAAAATAAATAAATACCTTATGAAGTGTAACTTGTGATAGCTATATCACTGAGGATCATTGATCGTCATTTTAGATTTCACTTTTTATTTATGGGAGTAGAAATTTAACCACTTCCGGACCGCCATTAACTATGTAGGTCCAGTCGGTCCACTCTTAACCCTGCAAGGACGTGCCTGCAGGGAGCTGGAGCTCCCATAGGTAAGGCAGGGATGGTTTATGAGCTGTGCGTACACAGCTATGGGTGCCATGGCCATGGTCATTTCCAGTCCAATGGTCACATGACCGTGGGGCGGGAACGATATGAGCTACTGGGTCTAAGAGGACCCAGATCTGCTCTTGAGTACAGCATAGTAAGCTACATTCCTCCTGTAACTGGGGCCTATGTATCTGCTCCAGTTACAGGAGAAATCAACCAAAAAAAAAAAAAAAGAAAGTTATGGACTTTTTAGTAGTTTGTGCTATAAAAAACATGAAAAATGTGAAAAACAGACATTTTCCCCCTTTTTTTGTTTATTTTAATATCTGAGAAAATGTAAAGAAAAAACAGGGAAAAATAAAAACACCATGAAAATAAAACCCACTGAAAATAGGAATCCCCCCAAAAAAGATGCAAAAATGATTTGAATAACCCAAAGGAAAAAAAATGTTATAGCCCTCAAAACCACATGTATGAAAAAAACCCCGAAAATGTGTCTGGTCCTGACCCAAGGAAAGCGGCTCTGTCCTGAAAAGCTAAGGCCGGGGCCCAACATGGTGTAAACACCAGCAAAGTGGATGTGATTCTAGCGAATCCTATCCCCACTTTGCGGTAAAATATGTGCAGAAGACACGCTACAATTTCCAAAACCGTTGTGGTTTTGGAAATCGCATGTCAGTTATACCTATGGAAATGCCGACGGTTTCCCTATAGGGATAATTGAAGCAGAAAGTCCGCAGAGGAAACCTCTGCGAACTTTCTGTGCAAAGCGCTGCGGGAAGAATGGCGATACATTGCCGCTGTGGTTTTTCCCGCAGCGCTTTTTTGTTGCGGGACGCCATGTGGGGCCTTACCCTAAAGGAGTTTTCCAGCTTATTGAAATTATACTTATAATTATTAAATTGCTCAGAATTGGAAACAAATGTAGAAAAGAAATACTCCAACCCCCCGCCGCCCCAATCTACCTGTATCTCTGCTAATGTTTAGTTTTTGGTCTCTTTTGACACAGAGGAAATGCGTGGAAGTGCCGACTCAGCATATCACTGACTGGACATTCCCAGGAATTTTCTGCGTGTTGGGAGACACTAGCAAGTACAAATAGAAGAAAGAGACTGGGGAACACGAAAACCTGAGTGGCATAGAATGGGTGGGGGGTATCTTCTTTATGTTTATTCCCCATTCTGAGCCATTTTGAATATAAGTTTATTCACAGGACAACCCATTTAAGAGGGTCTATCACCACCAATTTTTTCCTATTGTATGGACGGTAATAGGCATAATGAACATAGGCTTTGTGTCAATGTATAAACTTTCTCAATTGCTTATTGGCAAATAAACCCAAATTCCAATTCACGTTCTATATGTGTAGATAAAGAAAACCTAACATTTATTGAAATCAAAATTAGAAAAATGAGCCAATTAAAATTGCTAGCATTGTCCCCTCTAAGGTCAATAAATGTGCATGAAAATAAATGTCTACACCACTCAAGTGTTATACTAGAGCTATAAGATAAAGGGAAACTGGGATTGAACTACAGCATTGGTAACCCACCAAATACTTGCAATAATCCTATATAACTAGCCCTCAAACTAGGGACTAGGTGAATGTACCATTAGTCATCATACGTTAACTGAAAGTAACCTCTATGTATGAATACTCTGCCTAATGTGGTGTTATAGTGCTCAAAGATATATAGGGAAATTCTGCAGTACATCCATATACATTATAAGCAATACATGGAGGGCTCAGTACTAATTAAAATTATTACCCCCCCCGACATGTTTTGCCTAGAAAAGGCGTCTTGAGGGGTAGCGGGTATGAGGACGCCTTTTCTAGGTGAAGCATGTCAGGGTGTTTAATGATTTGGTGGATTTGGTGTTAGACTCCCATTAAATACAGAATCTTTGTGGGTTTGGGAAGCATACAGTTAACAAGTTAAGAATTTATACAGCATGTGCTGCCCATGCATGCCTGTAGTGCAGGACAGATGACAACAGCAGAGAGCTTTGTATCTAATTAGTTTTTAACTATTTTTTTTTAATAAAAAAACATCTGCTGTTGTGGGAGTGTCAAGAGGAACCCATGTGCATGAGATGGCTGGTTGACCCCCCTGACATCAATCCAATGTGCATGGGATGGCTGGGTGGTCCCTCTGAAATCAATCCAATGTGCATGGACAGCTTAAATCTCAGGTTTGCACTTTACATAGTAAGATATATATATATATATATATATATATATAGCCCAATTATAGACAAAGCCTAATAATAAAAAAATACAATTTAAACAATATTCTATCACTTCAATAACTGCTACTAATAATATTCATTCTGCTACTACTACTACTGCTGCTGATCCTACTGGTACTACTACCAAGCCTGTACAAGCCCAATGACATCCATCATCTGATAGACGCTGTCACTCTGAGCATTTTAGTGCTTTGCTTATCCAAATCTGTTCAGCTGTTCAAAAGATATAAGTCCTTTTAGTGTTGATGCAAATTAGGGTCTACCAGGATAGTGTGCCATAACGCTGCATGACATACAGCACACAGAGACCCTGCCCCCAAGGAAACCACAGTGATACCGCCCACTTGGCTACTAGACCCTAATTTGCATCAACACTAAAAGGGCTTATCTTAGGAATGGCAGAACGGATTTGGATAAACAAAACACCTACATGGTCAGGGTGATGGCTCAGATAAAGTATGCCATTGGGCTTTTCAAACCTGTTGAAAGGTCCTTTTTAAGGTGCAAATCTATTTTTTTTTTTTAGTTTGAGCAATAAGTATACTGAAATCTGCTTATGAAATCATTATTTTGATGTCTGTTCACAACTAATATTTTGGAAAATGTGGTATTTCATTTCTCAGCTTAGGCCATTCACCTCAGATTTGGCAGAAGAGGAAGCAAATATGCGTTCATAATGTTCCAACTCACCCTGATAAATTGTTAGTGAGATATTCTGGAATGAAACTAGGTCTGCTGGTCTGTTAACATCTATTCATGGATGTTTCACCAGACTTACTTACATGTAGTAGCTCACCGTCTGTCCATGGATAGATTATTCATTTATTAAAAAAAATCTAAAATTATAAATTTATAAATGTTGAAATGTCTGTTTTTAAAAGAGTCTGACATCATTCAAATCTGTGTTTAATCCGTTTTGCAGGTCCATTGTAGGAACTGAAGAATGTATGGAACAATAAAGACAGATCCCTCAAAAGACAGACAACAACGAATTCCAAGGGACCCTATTACATATAATAGGGTCGACTCCTTCAGGTATCCATTGTTTTATTCCTGACATTGCTAGATCTTTTACATTTGTGATTTTAGATGGATGCTGCAGCGGAGGCTCCAGCACAAATGGATCATCACTTTCCAAAGATGCCTTTCTTATTCTGTATTGCAGCACCATTTTCATGAAAATCAGCATTTTATTCTTACGCAGATTAGCTGAAAAGGACTTTAGGGGTGTTTCTTGTCCTGCTAATGCTTTGCTCAGCTCCACCCTCATTGCTTGAGTGACATCTCCCTTAGAATAAAACACTGATTTTCATGAAAATGGAGCTGCAATGCAGAATAAGAAAGGTATTTTTTGAAAGTCTCTATAAAGTAATAGAGTGTCCCTATACCACCATATTGTTAATGCATGCTGTCATATTGTGCCTCTATGTATAATAATAATAATAATAATAATAATCATAATAATAATATAATAATAATAATGCCTTAATACATACACCTCCATAATACATTTTTTATGTTATGTGCTGTATTGCATACCATATCAACAATAACAAAAAAAGTTGTGGCACACTCCTTAGAACAACTATAGTTGGGGACAATATCTTTAGAAGACACTGTATGGCAGTATGCAGAGTGCCTATGGCTCTGTACAGTAGTACCATACGGAGGTCCACATTAGTCTGTCCTGTTCAAGATGGCAAAGATATACAGGTAAATACAAAAAAATTTGAGGAAGCATATGGAGGGACAGTATGACCCCCACTGTATGAGTACAGATCTATACAACTCTGTTGGAGTTGTAACACATTCATGTGCATGATCTCTTACTACAGTCTATAGACCATACAGGTTTTGTGGTGTATAAAGTCAAAGGAGGACATTTCAGATTGAGGTATAAAATATTCACTCATCTGCACTATACATAGATTTGGAATTGTTTGGTGACTGCAAATAAACTGGAAACCCCTGCAATGTATACTACATCCACTGATAGTCCCCATATTTAGCTGTGGAAAGGACAGTCAGATTAGAAAGTGGCAGAACCAAAAGGGACATCATCAACAAAATCCAGACATGACAGCCAGAGGTGCGGTCGTGATAGAAGATAAAAGGCACTACATTGATTTTTGGTTATCAAAGTTGAATATGTTAATGCCCATATGTGACGGAAATACCTGTCAATCAAAGCGCTAACAATCCAGATCCCTTGCCTGGCGTGCTGTGATTGAAGTCTTGAAGATTACAAACATGAGGATCTAGTATTCCCACCTGGGACAACAAGACAAGGATTAGCGGAAGGAATCAATACAACAGTGAATTAACAAACATGGGAAAACCTGGATGAAATGATGGCAAGTTACCACTTAAGATGCATGTCAGGACAAGAACATACATATATAGTATGTAGACTGTGGTGTGCACAAAATCTGGACTGCAGAACATAAGGTCCTATGGTTCTGGATTACAGACATGTAGGCACATGGTACCTTTATGGTGCAATATTCCACATATTCTTCTTTTTGTCAGCTTCCATATTAGGGATTATGTTATGAAAGTTATTTACTCTCTATTCATAGGATGAAGTGACATGACAATGACAAATATTTATAATGCACTTTTCTCATACAAAGAACTCAAAGTGTAGGATGAGTTGTGGAGTCTCATGAATGCTTATTCCCAACACCTACAAGGTTCATCTGATCTGGAGAATTTTCCCATCAATATATTTTTGGTGTTTGGGAAGAAACCCACACAAACACATGGAGAATATATAAATTCCATACAGATGTTGCCCTTGGTCAGAGTCTTACCCAGTGTGCTTTACTTCAGCCTGACTGTATGTGTAGAGTGGGAAAAACACCCCTGTTCTTAGGACTGGTGGGGGTCTCAGCTTAGTATTCAGAACAATGAGATTCTATGGGGCCATTCACATGTCCATGTTTTTGATGAGCTGTGTGAATGGCCTATTAACATACATGCCCTATTTCTCGCTATTTTTCATAGATGATTCGTAGCTTCAAGTCTATGAGGGATCTGTGAAAAAGTGTGCCCTACAGGTAAAAATCAGCTGTGAAAAATTGATCGTTTCATCTACTTTTTCATGGCTATTTTTACAACTATCATGTGAGTATAGCCTTAGGGTAAATCATAGACTTTCCCATTAACAAGGAAAGAAGAAACATGGTAATATAGAGGTGAACTATGCTAAACTGATCGAGCTCAATGGTTAAAACATCTAATACAAATATTAGATTACATGTTGAAAAAATTACAATTTTGTTGAACTATTCTTCAAAAATCTATTTAAATAATTTCATATTTAAAAATATGAGATTTCAGAAGACTACAAGTGAAGAGTATTTAAAGCTTATCCAGTACGACTACAATGTTTTCTTAGTTTTCAGCTAGATCTCTAGCTTGTACATGGTAGAAGCTGCATGCAGAATTTATTCCTGTGACTGGAAGAGATGGGAGCCTGAAAGTGGAAACAAGACCTGTCAGACATTTAAGGAATATAAAGTACTGTGCAATAGTTTTAGTCAGGTGTGGAAAAAATGCTACAAAGTAAGAATAGTTTTCAGAAAAAAAAAGTGGTAAGAGTTCATTTTTGTCAATTAACATGATGAAGTGAATGAAGAAAAGAAAAATCTAAATCCCATCGATATTTGGTGTGACCTTTGCTCTTTGTCTTCCATCAATTCTTCTAGATACGCTTGCAGACAGTTTTTGAAGGAAGTCAGCAGGGAAGTTGTTCCCACCATCTTGGAGAACTAAGCACAGATCTTCTGTGGATATAGGCTTGCTCCAATCCTTCTGTCTCTTCATGCACCAAAGTTCAGACACGACTAGCTCCTCTATACCCAGGGGCATTGCTATCGGGATTGCAGAGGTGACTGGCAACTGCTACTGGACCCTGGGGCCTTAAGGGGCCCCAAGGCATCTTAACAACATAAGAAGACATCAGTATTATAGACAGCACATGGTAAGTGGGAGCCCCATTAGAGATTTTTGTATTGGGGTCCATGTTCTTTGCGTTACACCTTTGTCTATAGCTATACCCCTGTGTTACCTTACACCTTGTTAGTTATTGTCTTTCTGTTTCTATTACAGTTGTTTATTCTTCTCCAATCACAGATAAAGAAACACTATTGACGGCACATTTTGTTGCATTTGATATTTTGCTTTTCCTTTAGAAAGAATATTTGCGGTGTGATTTTCTGAAACAAATACTGTACTAATGTGTCTTGTAAGAAACTTAAGAATGTTAATGGAGTGTTAAATACAGAGGTGAGGGTCTTTGCATTCACCGCAAGTTACAGAATTAACTCACACATAACCCCTGAGCCCTTCTGGCATTTTAAAAGAAACGCAGGGTCTCACACAATGAATACTGGGGCCATAAATTTGCCTGGTTTCTCAGCAGAATAGATGCTTTTGATGGAGACAGACTGGCTGGAGCTAATGCAGTTATCTTAAGTCACTCCTCAACTATTATATGAGCCTTTGGAGATTTCAGGCCTATAATATCAAGGCTTGTTGATTTGTCATAGTTTATAGATCGAAACAAAGTGTCCCATGATTTACTTGGTCAAGTAGAAGCAATGATGAGATCATCCTTGAGGAGTTGCTGGATAAGTTATAAGAGTTTATATAATGGTGGATATTTACAAGTCTCTATCTGTATTATTGGGTATTGCTGATGACATCATCAGTTTTGCCATATGTCCTTACAGAATTCAGTACATGAATCACTACTTGTCTCATTGTTTTCCAATTTGTGCACATTTTACCAAACAGCTAATTAAATAAGAACGTTGGACGTGTTTCCAGTGACATCTGCTGCATTTAATTTGGGAATAGAAGTTCTTGTATATATAGATAAATTATAGAAAAAAAAAACTGTAATTCAGGGGCAAAAATAAACAGTCTTATATTATAAGCTAATTACAATGTGACATATTGTGGAGGCTGGGGCAGGGGGTGCTAAGAGGAATGGGTTGTTGTGTACTCACTGTGTCATGTAATTGAACATATGTCCCTAGAAGGTCAGTACTGAAGTGTCGATTTATCAGGAAATGAAAATGGCAATTGGTTAAAAAAGTGTATCATTTACAGTATTGGGCAAAAATTCTAGGCATGTCTGGAAAAAATGCTGCAAAGTAGTTTTATTTATGTCAATTAACAAAATGCAGTGAATGAACAAAAGAGAAATCTAAAACCCATCAATATTTGGTGAGACAGAAGGATTGGAGCAAGCCTACATCCACAGAAGATCTGTGCTTAGTTCTCCAAGATGGTGGGAACAACCTTCCTGCCGAGTTCCTTCAAATACTGTCTGCAAGTGTATGGAGAAGAATTGATGGAAGGCAAAGGGCAAAGGTTACACCAAATATCACTGTGATTTAGATTTCTCCTTTGTTTTTTTATGCAATTTTGTCAAGTGAGAAAAATAAGCTTACCATGTCCCCTACACATATCCACAGATATGTAATGTGTCTGATCACCAGAGACTTCCATCGGTCAGGTGTCTCATCACCATTGGGACACCCACCGATCATGAAAGTGGGGTTTTCTCCCCAGTGTGACTGGAGCATGTCCACTGTTGCTTTATCCAAGATCTATGGGATGGATGAAGATAGCTGATTGCTATCTCCATCACTCTATAGAGATTGAAGGTACCAGTAGTGCACATGCTCAAACATCACTCAGCTTCAACTGGGAACATTGGACATACACTTTTGTGTTTGGTGAAGTTACCAATGATGGGACATCCCTTGTACCAATCGTTCCTCTTGCATGTGCTCTGTATCAGCCTGTGTAATAGGACTGTGCAGAACGAGCGTTGATCTTTACCTTTTATAACTGATCAGTGCCCATTAGCAAAAAAGCGGATCTCTGGCTGCAGCAAAAATTGGCTAGTTTCCTCCATGGCTTTCAACCACAATGCCTGGGAGTTGACCTGGCTTTCGAAAAAAACACCAGAACCTGCAGTAATAATTGAGATTCTGCAGCATCAAAAACCCATAGAGCAAGAAGTAATATATGGATGAGTTGTTTTTTTTTGCCCTCTGTGTCCCTGACCTAAAGAATGTATTAAAGGTCTGGTGGAGGAGGCCTCTTAAAGGGTCTATCTCCTTACTGAATAACCACAATGAAATGGCTTGAATAAAGTGAGGGTCATGCATGTGATCTATGGGGCTGATGGAAACAGCAATTAACTGTTTCTGACAAACCCATATACATTGAATGGATGGGCCCATATTGTACCTTTGTGCGCCTATGACTTTACATAGTGACATATAGAAGTTTTCCCCCATGTTGTGCTCCCTTGTGCACCAAATTACGTGGCTATTGCTTCTTCCTTCCATAGATGCTATGCTACTAGGAGACAAAATGATGGCTCACAGAAGTGTCCTACCTATTGGTCTCAAATACAGACCTGTACGGAGTTGGACAATACAAATAAATTCTTGTATGTGGCATTAATATATGAAGGATTTGGGGCAGAAGATTTTGGTGAAGTTACCAATGATGGGACATCCCTTGTGATCACACACTTGTCAGATATACTGTAGATAGATAGTAAGTTGTGGTTGTGAATCCCTTCCTCACAATGACACACATATATATATATATATATATATATATATATATATAGGTGCATCTGAATAAATTAGAATATCTTTGAAACATTTATTTCTTTCAGTAATTACATTAAAAAAGTGACCTATATTTTCTAGATTCTTTACACACAGAGTGTTCTATTTCAAGTGTTTTATTTCTGTAACTGTTGATTATGGATTACAGGTAATGAAAACCCAAATCTAAGAAAATTAAAATATTGTAAAAAAAAAGTTCAGTATTGTAAATTCAGTGTGTCACTTGCCGAGGTTTCCTAAGCCTTTAAATGGTCCCTCAGTCTGGTTCAGTAGGATACACAATCATGGAAGACGCTGATTATGGATTGTATTACTGAATTACTGAAATGAATGAACGTTTCAAAAATATTCTAATTTATTGAGATGCACCTGTGTGTGTATATATATGTATATATATATGTTACCGTTAAAGTGCGAAAGCCGTGAATGTGCACATTCCCTAGGTAATCTGCAGATTAACTGATTTGCTCAGTTAATGTGCGGAATCAAGAGTTTTCCGCATTTTACCTAGGCAATGTGCACATTCACGGCTTGTGTCCCGTTAAAGCTGAAAACTTAGTTTGTATCATGCCGAAATGTCGTGTCTGCCTGTTAGCGCGCGTCCCGTTCAAGTTGAAAACTTTCGTGTCTGCCTGTTAGCGGCTGCGTGGGAATTTGTGTGGTGATTAACTCCTAGTATTGTTTCATGTCCAAATTCGTTTCTGCCTATTAGCGCGGGGATTTGTGTGGTGATTTCTTTTGAAAGCAGAGAAATTGAACTCCTAGTATGCAAAGAAGCGCCGACTTGGTCAGTAAAATGATTCTTCGCAAATCTCTTTAGCGGAGATTCCAAATACATTATGCCAGCAGAGATGTTCTTTTCACTTTAACGAGTGCCTAGTAGGTAATGTGCAGATTAGCTAGGTAATGTGAGTAATGAAACTAGTTTTCTGCACATTAAAGGATCACCCTAGTGAATCTACACATTACCTAGGTAATCGCAGATTAACTGATTTCTGCACTTTAACGGTAACATATATATATACTGTATATATACAATATATACAATATCTATCTATATATATATATATATATATATATATATATATCCATATATATATATAATATGCCACATTCTGACAGGTTGGGGGTATGGAGAGGGAGATAAAATCAGACCATGTGATGTACACACATGTGCACAGCTCGTTACCAGACATAGCTCTGATTACTCTGCTGTGACAATAACGAGCTTTGCACCTGTGTGTCCATCACATGACCATGGACTGTATATCACATGACTATTGACTGATTTTTACCCACTGGAAGTAAATAAAGAATGTCAGCAAACAGAGATCTAGAAAACCATTGATACAGAAAGTATATTGGAAGATTCTATAACTATTCATTATACAAACATTGACATTAATTTGTTGAAACTGGACAACCCCTTTAATACTTAAAAATGTTGTGTCCTCAAGAGAATAAAGACAACTTGAAGACTTTCAATAAAATCAGGTCCCATCATGTTACTGTAATGCCAATTTCCCACAAAGTGTCAGTCTTTTCCATAACAATTTTTTTTTTTACCATTTCAGCTGTTTTTAGCACTAATAGACTGCATCCAGATATTAGTATAGTCTATAGCTTTTGGTCTCCTTTCTGAGATCTGTGGCATTTTTAGCAGAATGCAGAAAGCTCGTATTATTTTCTCCAGACTTCTCTATAGGACTGCAAAATGGCAGAATGTAACAAGATAAAAAAAAAACTTGCAAAAAACACCATAAGACTTATTCAGGCAACTATCGAGAATGAAGACTCATACAGGCTCTTGTTCTCCTCTAATAGTGCCGCTTTTGCTCATTCATCAAATGATCACTTTCTTCCAGCGGAACAAAAAAAATCCTTGTTCGCCAGCAGCTATTGCCCAGTGTAATAAGTGCTGTGCTGCCGTCAAACAATGAAAGGACATGCCGGGGGTATGATCTCTGTATCAATCGTTCCTCTCGCATGTGCTCTGTATCAGCCTGTGTAATAGGATTGTGCAGAACGAGTGTTGATCTTTACCTTTTGTAATGGATCAGTTCCCATTAGCAAAAAAGCGGATCTCTGGCTGCAGCAAAAATTGGCTATTTTCCCCCATGGCTTTCAACCATGATGCCTGGGAGTTGACCTGGCTTTCGAAAAAAACACCAGAACCTGCAGTAATAATTGACATTCTGCAGGATCAAAAACCCATAGAGCAAGAAGTAATATATGGATGAGATTTTTTTTTTGCCCTCTGTGTCCCTGACCTAAAGAATGTATTAAAGGTCTGGTGGAGGAGGCCTCTTAAAGGGTCTATCTCCTTACTGAATAACCACAATGAAATGGCTTGAATAAAGTGAGGGTCATGCATGTGATCTATGGGGCTGATGGAAACAGCAATTAACTGTTTCTGACAAACCCATATACATTGAATGGATGGGCCCATATTGTACCTTTGTGCGCCTATGACTTTACATAGTGACATATAGAAGTTTTCCCCCACATTGTGCTCCCTTGTGCACCAAATTACGTGGCTATTGCTTCTTCCTTCCATAGATGCTATGCTACTAGGAGACAAATTGATGGCTCACAGAAGTGTCCTACCTATTGGTCTCAAATACAGACCTGTACGGAGTTGGACAATACAAATAGGTTCTTGTATGTGGCATTAATATATAAGGGATTTGGGACAGAAGAAGTTTTATTTCAGATTTGAACCTCGGTCACATGACATGTACATGTTTCCAGTGTGGCTTTTGGTGGGATTTGGTTGGAGTTATTTTAAAGGTACCGAACTAGGAAAAGTTCCTAAGGCTAGGTTCACATCTGCACTCTTTACCCTTCGGGATTCCGTCCCCCCATTCCGCTTGAAAAATACAAGCAGGTTATCTCTCCACATTTTTTGGGCGGAAACCCGGCGGACCCCATTATAGTCTATGGGGTTTGCAGGTTTCCACAGGTAACCGTTTTTTAAGCGGATTGGATTTCCAGGAACCCGAACGCTAGTGTGAACCTAGTATAAAATGTCATAAGAAAATACCAAATCAAAAATTCTAAACATATAGACTATGTTACAAAATTCCATAATTTTTTCAAATTTTACATTTGAGAACTGAGTGGAAATAAAAATGGCAAAACTTCCACAAAAATGTCCTTGAAGAAAATTTGGCTGGAAATAAGATAACTTTCGACAATGCAAGAAAACTGATTACTGTCGATGTAATAGCGTTTTTCTTCAGACGGTGCCAGGGAATGATATTGGTGTGCAGTATATACAAGAGGGTAATTACATTAATGAAATCTGATGACTATTTAGGTCATTTACTTGCTCCGGGCATTGTTACTACTCTTCTTTTGCAATTCAAACATTTACAATCTACGTGTACACAGTGCAGCAGTGTTATTGGGAACAGGCTGTTATTATCATTCAGAACTTTAATGCTTCATGTGAATTGTGTTTTGATTGCTGAGTTTATGCAATAATCCTTATTATAATGTTGGCAGCGAAAAAGTGAAATAAAGAAGATTTGTGGTCATAATTAATCATGGAGTCAATTAAGGCAGCAACTTGGTGTAAATATTTAACACAGCGATTTTGAGAAGGAACACGTGTACTGTGTCAGATACTGACTGCAAATACCTGATTGGCTTCCAGTCTGCCACGGGTTATTGGATAGTATCTTGTGTGTGGTGGATTTCATTCCTTTGTCCCTAGACAGGGCAAATGGTTCTAGACCAAGTGGAAACCAGGCACCAGCCACCCCTTCTAAACTACATCGACTATTGAAGTTTGATGTGCTGTGGCAGTACGGGGATGTATAGGGGGGAATAACTGACATACTGATAGGGAATGTAGATTGTGAGCCTTATATAGGACAGTGACCGATAATGTCTGTAAAGTGCTGCAGAATATGATGGCGCTATATTATTATTATTGTTTATTTATATAGCACCATTAATTCCATGATGCTCTACATTACTATATTAATTCCATGGTGCTTCACATTTGAAGGTTTACATACAGTACACAAAATATACAAAACAAATATAATACTGACAGTGACCAACTGGCACAGTGGGATAGAGGGCCCTGCCCGCAAGGGCTTACAATCTATATTTTGTTTATGTGTGCATTATCCTTGTATTGTGACACAAATGTATAATTCCTGTTTTGTGTAGGTTATACCTGTATTGTGACATCACTGTGTGTATTCTCCTTATGCTATATCTTCACTGTGTGTATTATCCCTGTACTGTGACATCACTGTGTACATTATCTCTGTACTGTGACATCACTGTGTGTATTATCCCTGCACTGTGACATCACTGTGTACATTATCCCTGTACTGTGACATCACTGTGTACATTATCTCTGTACTGTGACATCACTGTGTATATTATCCCTGTACCGTGACATCACTGTGTGTATTATCCCTGCACTGTGACATCACTGTGTACATTATCTCTGTACTGTGACATCACTGTACTATTCCTGCACTGTGACTTCCCTGTGTGTATTTTGCTTATACTATAACTTCACTGTGTATCTATCCTTGAAATGTGACATCACTGTGTACATTATCTCTAAACTATGACATCACTGTGTGCATTATTCCACTATTGTGACATGATGGTTTGTATTACCCTACTATTGTCACCTCACTGTGTGTATTATCCTTGTGCATTAGGGACACCAGAATACTCATAAGATCTTCATGTTCATGTTCAAGGCAGCACGGTGGCTCAGTGGTTAGCGCTGGAGTCCTGTGTTCGAATCCTGCCAAGGGCAACATCTGCAAGGAGTTTGTATGTTCTCCCCGTGTTTGCGTGGGTTTCCTCCCACACTCCAAAGACATACTGATAGGGAATGTAGATTGTGAGCCATATATGGGACAGTGACTGACAATGTCTGTAAAGCGCTGCAGAATATGATGGTGCTATGTAAGTAAGCATAATAAATATATATTAATAAAAATGTTCTGAACTTGCTGCTTATATTGGTCATGGTGGGACCCCATTCTAAGTTATCTGATGAGGCACCACGGTTGCTTATGTTCCTGGATCACTGTGTTCTTAAGTCCATTTTTTTTTCTCATCGGAGGCACTTCAGCTCTGCTTGTTTAGATTGGCTATTTTGAATAAGCACAAATTTACCAGCAGAGATTATTTCCATTCTGGCAATGAAAGAATTTAAAATCTACTGCAAAATCAACCATATAACCTGTGAGAAAAAATATCATCAGATTCCTACTGTAAATGTTATACTTCTGAGCAAAGGAGCAAAGTTTGTAACCATAAGTGAAAATACACACACACACACACACACACACACACACACACATATATATATATATATATATATATATATATATATATATAGATATATATATATTGAAGCTCATCAAGAGAATGCCAAGAGTGTGCAAAGCAGTAATCAAAGCAAAAGGTGGCTATTTTAAAGAACCTAGAATATAAGACATATTTTCAGTTGTTTCACACTTTTTTGTTAAGTATATAATTCCACATGTGTTAATTCATAGTTTTGATGCCTTCAGTGTGAATCTACAATTTTTATAGTCATGAAAATACAGAAAACTCTTGGAATGAGAAGGTGTGTCCAAACTTTTGGTCTGTACTGTATATATATATATATATATATATATATATATATATATAATGTAAGGGTACTTGGTGGTATAGTGAACATTCCAGTTTTGTGTGCAATCGCTGCAGAGAAAATAACTTTGAAGTTAAGGAGATTTGTTATTAAACATTTTTGCAAATATAAATAATTTTAAAAAATTCCACAGTTTTTAATATTTTCTCTAACCCTCCAAGTGGTGATGATATTTTGTTTTCACTGGTTGTCAATGGATTTGACCATGAATGCAGGAACTTTCTATGGTTTGGGACTTGTCAGAAACCCAGCCATGATTTCTTTATTTTGTAGGTTATCAGGCAGGGACACTACATGTATGAGAAGATAACCTGGCCACAATATGGAAATCATGGCTGGATTTCTGACAAGTCCCAAACCATAGAAAGTTCCTGCATTGATGGTCAAATCCATTGACAACCAGTTCATGGTCAAAATGGTTGAACTTTTTGGCATGCTAAATGCAAATGTGTGCTGGAAAAGTAACCCTGCTCATCACCCTGAACACACCATCCCCACTGTGACACATGGTGGTGGCAGCATCATGCTGTGGGGGCAGGAAACCGGTCAGAGTCGATGCGGAGATGGATGGAGCTAAATACAGGAATCCTGGAAGAAAACCTGTTGGAGGCTGCAAAAGACTTGAGACTAGGAAGGAGATTTATCTTCCAGCAAGACAATGACCCTAAACATACAGCCAGAGCTACAGTGGAATGGTTTAGATCACAGAATATTCATGTGTTAGAATGGCCCAGTCAAAGTCCAGACCTAAATCCCATTGAGCATCTGTGGCAGGACATGAAAATTGCTGTTCACAGACGCTCTCCATCCAATCTGGCTGAGCTTGAGCTATTTTGGAAAGAAGAATGGGCAAAAATCTCAGTCTCTAGATGCGCAAAGCTGGTACAAATATACCCCAAAAGACTTGCAGCTGGAATTGCAGCGAAAGATGGCTCTACAAAGTATTGATATAGGGGGGCTGAATACTTTTGACTGTCACACTTTTCAAATTTTTATTTGATTAAATTTTTGAAAACCATGTATCATTTTCTTTCCAGTTCACAATTATCTGCTACTTTGTGTTGGTTATCACTGAAAAGCTCAATAAAATACATTTAAGTTTGTGGTTGTAAGGTGACAAAATGTGGAAAACTTCAAGGAGTATGAATACTTTTGCAAGCCACTGTAAGAGCAGCCTGAATCTGTAGCACAGTAATGACTACTACTATCTATCAAGGGTTTCCTCTACATCTAAATAACAATAATAGTATTATAAATGTGTTTATTGATAGTAATTATTGATGTACAGCCAACATCTTCATTATCATTGTATCAAGGGACAGAAAGTACAAAGATTGCATACGTTAAACATTCAGTAAACAAGAATGCAGAGATTGTAGGAGACAATAAATACACAAGAAGAAGGATAGAAGTGGAACATATGGTCTATAGCAGTTGGGGAAACTCTCCAAAACCAACTACAACAGTAAAGGTCCATTTACACTAGTCAGTTTGGTCCAGGGTGAGTGCCAGGACAAGTGACGGCGCTTATTTGCATTGGCTTAATTACACAGGATGCTGTAAAGTGAATGGGGGAGGAAGTAAAGCTACCGCGATCCTTCCCCCATGCCGCTGCACTACACATGGCGATATAGTGCTATCTACACCTCAATAAAGCATTCAATCAGCCGACTATTTCCATTTTGGCAGCACAATTGGACAGAGCAATTATTGGAAATGCTTGTTCCCGATTGTGGCCCTGATTATCAGGCCATCTAATAGGTCTTTAAGACAGTTAGAACATGAGTATTTTGCTCTCCATTCCCTGTCCTATATGTTTTCACTGCCCTTTTCCTGCTTCTAAGTAATCTGACCGTGGGATAGACATTCAGTATGGAGAAAATTCACAGAAGGAGTGACTAAAACATAACTTTTATTAGGATAAAAATAAAAACCTCTCTGGAAAATACTGAACTGACTATATAGTCAAATACAACTGGTACTAAGTATATAGAGGAAACACACAGTGGGGATGCCCATTAGATGCTGTGGGCTCCCATCAGGAGCACTGTAAGGGTGCTACTGATGGTCTTGTATGCACTCATATAAACTACAGCAACAACCTGTAGCTCTACAGCAAGTCCTTTAGTCCCTATACACACACGATCAGGTCTAGAACCAAACTAGAGAACTAAATTAGCAGGCACTCTAAGTCAGGAGGGAGGGGTCTTATATATGTGTCCTCAGCTGCTAACTGGAAAAGCCTAGGGAATTTTTGAAACTGCAGAATCTTCCCCGGTTGAGACGATAACCTTAAAGGTATAGCAGCTGTATTGAGAATCCTGACAACTACTTTGTGCCTGTAAGAAAAAAAAAACATTTCTCTTGAGGCTTTTATGCTGAGAAAATCCCCCCCCCCCAAGTAGGAAGTGAGTGTTTTACTCATCTTACCATAACGTTGACTTGCCTAAAGAGGTTCTGGGTTCAAAACCTAGCAGAGACATATTATAAAAATAATTGGTGACAGTCTCTTGACACAGAAGGGAGAGAGAATATTTTCTCTTCTGTCAAGAGACCAACTTCTTGTCAAAAAGGAAGGGGCAAAAAAGTCATGTCAGATGTTGGAATCTTTAACGACAGTATATTAGAAAAGTGTTTGTATTGCAAAAAGATATCATTTGGAAGCAATTTGTTTTCTCCAGACAAGTCCTTTAATGACTACAAAGCATGTGAAATTAAAGATGAGAAATCTAATTATTTGTGTCCATTTGTGCATTAATGATAAGCAGACAAATTGCCCTGAAGGAGCCGTCCATGAGGGGTGGTGGGGGTCTTCTATCATAGAGTTGTGGTTTGACTGTAACATGTTAGGTCCATCTATATCAGTGTGACTAAAGTAATAATTGAGTCTCTTTTCCATTAAATCCTTGCGTCTCCTGTTTCTGTAGATGATCTTGAAAGAGCTTAAGTGAAATTAACACCCTCCATCCAGACATCCAGTTATAATAATCTGTTAAAGCTGCGTCTTGTGATTCACAGAAGGTCACTGATTATAATGTTTCTTCTGAGCATCCCATCTAGCAGGAAATTACTGAGAGACGACCAGTGGAGAGAGGGCTTAACAGTAATGGTAATGACAGTACTTTAAGGGCAATTCCATTCACAGCTAATATTCACATCACTGCTGCAGTTAACCATCTTAGGTTTAACAGGCAGGAAAACAGTCTAGATACTTTAAAGTGTAGATTTAACTTTTTATAATAATATATTATAATTCTAAATGCAATTCCGATGATCTTTTAGTGTTATGTACAGTTTTGCTAAAAAGTTTACATGCCCCGGCAGATTTTTTGTTTTTTTGGCCTTTTTTCAGAGAATATGAATGATAACACAAAATCTTTTTCTGCACTCATGGTTAGTGATTGGTTGAAGCCATTTATTGTCAAACTTCTGTGTTTTCTCTTTTTAAATCATAATAACAACCAAAAACATCAAAATGACCCTGTTCAAAAGTTCACATACCCCAGTTCTTAATACCGTGTATTGCCCCCTCTAACATCAATGACAGCTTGAAGTCTTTTGTAGTAGTTGTGGATGAGGCTCTTTATTTTCTCAGATGGTAAAACTGCCCATTCTTCTTGGCAAAATGTCTCCAGTTTCTGTAAATTCCTGGGCTGTCTTGCATGTACTGAGCGCTTGAGATCTCCCCAGACTAGCTCAATGATATTGAGGTCAGGAGACTGAGATGGCCACTCCAGAACCTTCACTTTCTTCTGCTGTAGCCAATGACAGGTCAACTTGGCCTTGTGTTTTGGATCGTTGTCATGTTGGAACGTCCAAGTACGTCCCATGCGCAGCTTCCTGGCTGATGAGTGCAAATTTGCCTCCAGTATTTGCTGATAACGTGCTGCATTCATCTTTCCTTCGACTTTGACCAAGTTCCCTGTTCCTTTGAAGCTCACACATCCCCACATCATCAGTGATCCACCTCCATGCTTTACATTACGAATGGTCTTCCTTTCATCATAGGCCTTGTTGACACCTCTCCAAATGTAACGTTTATGGTTGTGGCCAAAAAGTTTGATTTTTGTCTCATCACTCCAAATTACCTTGGTCCAGAAGTTTTGAGGCTTGTCTCTGTGCTGTTTGGCGTATTGAAGGCGAGATTCTTTGTGGCATTTGCTCAGTAATGGCTTTCTTCTGGCAACTCGACCATGCAGCCCATTTTTCTTCAAGTGCCTCCTTATTGTGCATCTTGAAACAGCCACACCAATAGTCCTGTATTTCAGCTGATGCTATGTGTGGGTTTTTCTTTGCATCCCGAACAATTTTCCAGGCAGTTGTGGCTGAAATTTTGGTTAGTCTACCTGACCGTGGTTTGGTTTTTACAGAGCCCCTGAGTTTCCATTTGTTAATCACAGTTTGCACTCTGCTGACTGGCATTATCAATTCCTTGGATATCTTTTTGTATCCCTTTCCTGTTTTATACAGTTCAACTACCTTTTCCCGTATATCCGTGGACAATTCTTTTGCTTTCCCCATGACTCACAATCCAGAAACATCAGTGGCTGGAGGAAGATGCAACAGTCTGTCTGGATCCCAGAAACTGACTCAGCTTTTATGCACACACACTGATTATAAGCAAACAGGTCACAGGTGAGGATGTTACCTTTAGTAGCCATTCAAACCCCTTTGTGTCAACTTCTGGGCATGTTATCAGGCCAAAATCACCAGGGTATGTGAACTTTTGAACAGGGTCATTTTAATGTTTTTAAGTTGTCATTATGATTTAAAAAGAGAAAACACAGAAGTTTGACAATAAATGGCTTCAACCAACCACTAACCATGAGTGGAGAAAAATTTTTTGTGTTATCATTCATTTTCTCTGAAAAAAGGCCAAAAAAACAAAAAAATCTGCCGGGGTATGTAAACTTTCTAGCACAACTGTACGTGACTTAGCCAGGTGCATGGAATCTGTGCACTATCCCTATATGCCTTGTGGTTTCATTCTACTAAGTCACACTTCAGGTGCTGTCATGTACAGATGTAGCAGGCTTTAACTCGCTGTAGCATAATATCACACAAGAAAAGCCAAGTTAAAATTTGCATGACTGTTTATTTAAAGGGGTTGCCCAGGATTTTTTTTTGTGTGGCCTCTCCTTAGAATAGACCTTAAGTATATGATTGGTGGGAGGCTGACAGCCTAGATCACCTCTTGAAAGGATAGCTTAGTTATTTTGCTTACTTGTATAACTCCAACACAGTCTACAGTGCTTTACAGACATTGCCAGTTGCTGCCCCACATAAGGTTCACAATCTACCCTACCTATCAGCATGTCTTTGAAGCGTGGAAAAAAACCAAAGGATTTGCCCTTGTCGGATTCAAACCTGAGACCTCAGTGCTGCAAGGTGACAGTTTTAACCACTGAGCCACCATGCTGCCCCGTGTTACAATACCTCGACTACCATTGATGTCAATGGGAGCTGAGCTGCAGTAACACCGCCCAGTCACTATACAGTGTATGGAGCTATCTTCTTCTGGTTCTGTGCACTGTATAGTACAGGATCGAATGCAGCCCCGAACAGATGATCTGTCGGACTCCTACCGATCAGATATTTGTGCCTATACTAAAAATAGCACAGAAAAAAAAAATCCTGGAAACCCTCTTAATGTGTTATGCATCAAGTGAAAGTTTGTAGAGTGTAATGCCCCCATATGACCATACCGACACTAAAACTTCCTTTAAAAAATGTCAAAAAAGATGCAAATGTATGCAACTATCTAGTAGTATACGTCTGCCATCAACTTCCATTATAACTGTATTGTGTTGTTTGATTTGCATTAGAAGTGAGGAGCTATAGGCTCTGAAATGTCAGGATGCTTAACATTATTAACAATATTACATCATTTTCAATATGCTCAAGTCGAGATATTCTTAGTGTAATTTTCCTACAATATACACTTATCCCTTTAAACAGGATAGGGAATAAGGTTCCAACTGCTGGGGAGCCTTCAAGTGTACATGTAAATGGAGCATTGGTGCACATGCTCGCCTGGTATTCCATGTCCTTCCATGGGTCTTCCCAGACTACAGTCCCATAGAAGTGAATGAAGTGATGGTTGAGCATACTGTATGTATCAATGGGCTTCACATGGGCTCTTGTAGACCCCTATTCTCATGATTCTTAGGAGTCCCAAAAGTCAATCAGACAGATAATATCAGTAGTATCAATAGAACACCCTAAAAACTATTGCTGCTTGTACACTACATGTAAATGATTACAGGCATGTCTGTCTGTCAGAGAAAAATACACAGGGGGAATTTATCATTAGGGGAATTTCTAAAGTGAGTTTTGCTGGAGTCTGCATTTGATGTAATTTGTGCCAAATTTATATTAATGTTGCACAATGTTTGATAGATTTGGCTCATCTTTAGGTCTAAGGAGTGAATACAATCCAGCACAACTCCTTCAGTTAAAAACTCATTATTTTCTTTAGATTCCATTAAAAACATGGTTCAAGTAGCGGGTTATAAGTATCCAAATCAGAACATGTATACACAGGCGAAAACCCTGATCTTTAGGTCTCTGTTCTGAGATGCTACCCCACATCTATGCCACCCCTTGAGATTGGTGATATTGCGTTATTTTTTGCAACCTTCAAAAAGTTGCATTTGATAAATCTGGAGTACAGGGAGCTTGGCAGGCTAACCATGAGCACTTTCCCACCCACTTTTGAGTGGTGTAAAATGCAAAATATCACAAAACTTTTGCACATTAAGTCTCAAAACTTCTATTTTCCAACTTTTTTATATGTCAGGATTTATAGAGTGCAGGGCTTAATAAATCCCCTACATTTTAGTCCCAATCCAGTATACCGAACTGGAAGTGTCTAATTGAAGAGACGGGGTGAATTGATCTTAGCAGCCCCGCTTTCATAGCATCACTATAACGTCTGTCTATATGGACCATTAGAGCATATGGAAGGGGTTGTCTTATTGAGGAGCTCTGGAGCTGGCCATCATCTCGTAGTGAAATGTCCATATATGATATGATCTCAAATGGCTCACTGAACAGTTTTTGAATAGGGTGTAACATCAAGGGAACACACCTTAAAATAATCCAAGTAAAACAGACGGAATCAGGTTCTTATAAGGATGAATATAGCAGATTATTTGTCTAAAGAACAATATCTATCATTTTATTATCTCTTCTGTAAAAAATCATCATGTTCTTTATAAGTCTAGAATTATGGGCCGATGAATGTATTATATTTCTTTATAGGGATTGCGTCTCATTAAACTTTCCACTCTTGTTTTCTGGGATTAAAAAGTCACACTTTTTTGCTCCAGTCATATTTGTCCAAACATTTGTGTTTTTTTTGAGCGTTTCCACTGTTTACAATGTTTTTCAAAAAAGTTGCGTGACTTAGGGTACTGGGCCTCATGTGGCCTGACAGATAAGAAATTTTCTAAATTATAGAACAATTCTACAGTCATGGCCAAAAGTTTTGAGAATGATACAAATATAAATTTTTACAAAGTCTACTGCTTCAGTTTTTCTAATGGCAATTTGCATATACTCCAGAATGTTATAAAGTGATCAGCTTAACAGCAATTACTTGCAAAGTCAATATTTGCCTAGAAAATGAACTTTATCCCCCAAAACACATTTCAACATCATTGCAGCCCTGCCTTAAAAGGACCACCTAACATCGTTTCAGTGATTGCTCCATTAACACAGGTGTGGGCGTTGATGAGGACAGGGCTGGAGATCAATCTGTCATGATTAAGTAAGAATGACACCACTGGACACTTTAAAAGGAGGCTGGTGCTTGCCATCATTGTTTCTCTTCTGTTAACCATGGTTATCTCTAAAGAAACACGTGCAGTCATCATTGCACTGCACAAAAATGGCCTAACTGGGAAGAGTATTGCAGCTAGAAAGATTGCACCTCAGTCAACAATCTTATCGCATCATCAAGAACTTCAAAGAGAGAGGTTCCATTGGTGCCAAAAAGGCTCCAGGGCGCCCAAGAAAGACCAGCAAGCGGCAGGACCGTCTCTTAAAAGTATTTCAGCTGCGGGATCGGGCTACCAGCAGTGCAGAGCTTGCTGAGGAATGGCAGCAGGCAGGTGTGAGTGCATCTGCACGCACTGTGAGGCGGAGACTCTTGGAGCAAGGCCTGGTCTGAAGGAGGGCAGCAAAGAAGCCACTTCTCTCCAGAAAAAACATCAGGGACAGACTGATATTCTGCAAAAGGTACAGGGAGTGGACTGCTGAGGACTGGGGTAAAGTCATTTTCTCTGATGAATCCCCTTTTCGATTGTTTGGAACATCTGGAAAACAGCTTATTCGGAGAAGAAGAGGTGAGCGCTACCACCAGTCTTGTCTCATGCCAACTGTAAAGCATCCTGAAACCATTCATGTGTGGGGTTGCTTCTCAGCCAAGGGAATCGGCTCTCTCACAGTCTTGCCTAAAAACACAGCCATGAATAAAGAATGGTACCAGAATGTCCTCCAAGAGCAACTTCTCCCAACCGTCCAAGAGCAGTTTGGCGCTCAACAATGCCTTTTCCAGCATGATGGAGCACCTTGCCATAAAGCAAAGGTGATAACTAAATGGCTCAGGGAACAAAACATAGAGATTTTGGGTCCATGGCCTGGAAACTCCCCAGATCTTAATCCCATTGAGAACTTGTGGTCAATCATCAAGAGACGGGTGGACAAACAAAAACCAACAAATTCAGACAAAATGAAAGCATTGATTCTGCAAGAATGGACTGCTATCAGTCAGGATTTGGTCCAGAAGTTGATTGAGAGCATGCCAGGGAGAATTGCAGAGGTCCTGAAGAAGAAGGGTCAACACTGCAAATATTGACTTGCTGCATTAACTCATTCTAACTGTCAATATAAGCTTCTGTTACTCATAATATGAATGCAATTATATTTCTGTATGTGATAAAAACATCTGACAAACACACATAAAAACCAGAGGGCAGCAGATCATGTGAAAATATAATATTTGTGTCATTCTCAAAACTTTTGGCCATGACTGTACATACATATTGCCAAAAGATGTGTGCATGTTCCTTTTAAGAAGTTTGGCGCATCTTCTAGATGTCCAACAGACTGTAGCTGGCATAGTACACACCAGTCTTAGACATTGTGGAAACGCAGAGTTTTTTGTTGCAGATTTTGCTGCGGTTTTTTTGAGTCAAAGTCTGGAGTGTATTTAACATATGGGAAATGTCTAAGGGCTTCCTTTATATTTTCCATTACTTTTTAAGCTGCCTCTGACTTTGGCTAAAAAAATGCAGCAAAATCTGCAACAAAAAAAGCTGAGTTTCTGCAGCATGGGGCCTCAGCCTTAAAGGGTTTTTCCAGGCTTAATAATTGATGATCTATACTTAGGATAAGAAATCAAAGATCGGCAGGGGTCTGACACTCGACCCCTGGCCGATTAGCTATTTAAAGGGCGTTAGGGTGAGCACTGCGCTCTCTTCAGTACTTAGCAAGAACAGTTCCATACATTTATATAGTGGCTGTCCTTGGTATTGCAGCTCAGCCCATTCACTTGAATTGGACTGAGCTGCTACCAGGTCATGTGCCATCACATTCATCAATCAGGAAGCACGGCTGACACTTCAAAGAGTTGATTCACAGGGTCCTTGTTGTAGGGCACCAATAAATCCTCAATTGATGACCTATCATAAGGATAGGCAATCAATAAAAAGTCCAGGAAAACCATTTTAATACATCCCCCATAGTATTATAAATCTCTAGCTACCTGCAGCCACCACTAGAGGGAGCTTAGATGCTAACGGCATACAGCTGATTGATTGATTGATAAAATAATATACAAAAATATCCTAAGCCACCCCTAGTGGAGGCTGCAGTCAAGACGTTTATCAGTACAAAATGCTAAACCTAAAGTCAACATAGTGTTCAAAGGCTGAGCCTTCACTTTATGGGTATTTTGTGAGTCTTTCTACATCTCTCAATTTTTTATGTATAGTAGCTATTTTTAATCAGCTGCTCTATAGCTGGAGAATGCTGACACTAATGAATTTGGACACCTGGCTCTATTTACAGGGTCACATTAGATTGGAAGCCCCTCACAGCGGCTTACAACATCACACATTCATAATGCATGTGCTGCTTGTTTTTTTTTAGCATTCACTTCATGCCATAAAGACTAATGTGTAGGAAAAGCTCAATGCCACTGTGATGTCCCTGCTCATCCAGGCATAAAGCTGTCCAGAAGATGTAAGTAATGTGCGTCAGTCTTCTGTTCTGGGAGCATTTCTGTTATTTGTAGGTTCCTTTCATTCCGAGTGAAATCTACAAAGTAATATATTCAGAGTATTTTCTTCTTATCTTATTTTTTAGAAATTCAATAAACACAGAGACAGGAAGATGCATGTGTGCATCTATTACCAGCAAATCCTTCCATGAATACTTGTCAATCACAGCCGAGTGCTGCACTGGAGAATGATTTCATTATTAAATACAATATAATATTAATTAACTTAGTAATAGGATCGTTCACTACAACAGATAAGCTTCAAGCTCCAACATCTCATTAACTTGGGAACATAAAGGAGAAATAATGGAACAGTAGAGGTACCAGGTAGTGTATTTTATAAATACAAGCTGCAGGCTACCTGGGAATGGAGCTTCTGTGCCTATGACCCCAGAGATTGTAAGCTCTCGCCAGCAGGGCCCTATCTCCTATTGTAGGATACGTTAATTCTTTGTCACATTGTGATGTCAAATACTGTCTGTCATGTACCCTCTGATTTGTAGTTTCTGGTGATAGATTGCCTTTAAGGCTAAGGCTACATGTACCTGGCCGTAGCCAAAAAGTGCTGCGGGAAAAACCATGATGGAAACGCATTGAGGTTTTCCTGCAGCACTTTTCACAGAAAGTCTGTAGAGTTTTCCTCTGCGGACTTCCTGCTTCAATTATACCTGTATGGAAAAAGCCAGCGTTTCTGTAGGTATAATTGACATGCTATGATTTAAAAAAACGCAACGGTTTTTGAAGTGGTAACATGTTTGCTACGGATATTTTTCTGCAATGTGTGGATGGGATTAGCCATTCCTATAAAAGCCTCGATGTTTCCTTCACAGGAAAGGATATGTCTGTGCCTGCGACAATGTGTCAGTTGGGGAGTCTTATTGCTGGTCATGTGACATGGCTGAGGACCAGAAGTGAGAGGATAATAAATGCAACCGTCAGTAAAATCATTACTTTCACTACAATTTACATAATGCACAGTACATTTACAATGGGCCAGAGGATATTTTTTTTGCTTTTGTTTAGATACAACAGAGCGCTTCTCCACCTCTCTGTCTGTCAGTGATGCGATGAAGATGGCAAAGATGTCAACCTGGGAGATTTGTGAATATCAAATCGTGGCAAAAGTAGGAGTGGCCTTTTCAAGGGGTGTGGCCTATATAAAGCTAAATATATTCAGACTCCATTTAATAATATCTTACCCATATGTTTTGTACCAGCCATTTAAAGTTTATTTCCATGTTTTATTAATTTAGTAAATACAACTATATATATTAGAATTTACTAAAACATAAAAAAAAAAAAGTTGATCCCTTGTGTTTAAAATTTTATTGTACGGAATTCGCAATGTGATTTATCTGGGGTCTTGATCTCACAGTTTTGCACATGGAAGGCAAGAACATGACAACCGAGTAGATATGGGCGAATCACTTTGTTCTGAGCCTGGTTCAACCCGAATATTCAAAATTGTTCGGTCACAGTGGTCACATGGGCACGACAAGTGTCATGACGTTCAATGTGCCCATGTGACCACTGAGAGCCAATCACAGGCCTCAGTGGTGACCCTGGCTGCATAATGTCCCAAGGAGGCTGGGAGAGAGCCTCCCCTGGGCCTCCATCTATTATACTTTGGGGTCTGAGGAGCCCCCAGAGTATAATGATTTCACTTCTGGTTCTATTCCAACTTGTTCGACCCTAAACAAATCTGACATCTGAGCCACCCAAATCCAAAACTAAATGATTCTTGAGTGGTTTACCCATCCCCACAACTGAGCTACAATTCCTGCTTTTCTTAGTAATGTCATTTTTCTGACCCAAGTATTCAAAAGTAATTTTGTTTCCCTGCATAATATGTTGGTACATAGAGATATATCTATAGCAGCATATTGTATGTTTAAAAAAAAAACAATATTCTGCGTGTACCAGTATATTATGCAGGGAAATAAAATAACTTTTGAAGCATAGGATCACAAAATTGTACCTATTCAGAATGGTTGGAGCTGTAGTTATGTTTTTATGTTGTTGCCTGACAAAGGCCCATATAGGATGATTTTTGTAGGTGCATTTTTATACACAGGGGCAAATGTAGGAGAATTTTGTATGTTACTGAAATTTTACCAGAACCTCCTGTAACTCTAGACACTCAACATTTGGGCACCAACTAAAGCATTAGTAAGTCCATTAAAACAGTCCGAACCTACGTCTATGTGCTCGTCTGACTTGGACAGACATTGAACATTTGATACGGATCTTGTAATACTGTAGCTTCCCGATCCAAAAGTCATCAAACTCTAGACATGTAATATTGTGCCTGTAATCTGATGATTCCAGCTAATGAGCTGTATTTTTATCACATTAAAGCACACATTCGGAATCATCTAAATTCATTTTCTTCATGTAAAGAACAAATTATACAGTCCCGAGAATAAAACTTCTGGCCCAGCACTGCCAGTAGTTCAGAGAACTGAAAGGTAATAGATTATCTGCTGTGTCTCTCAAATACAGTGTGCAAAGTTCACTGACCAAGAAAATTAGGTTTTTTCTGTCCTTCCAATCTATCACAACCTATCCAATCCATCACCATTTAGTACATAATGCGCCCATTGTTCTCTTTGTCCGCCAGATGGCTGGGACTGGCCAAAGAGAAGAGATTTTTTTTAAGATTCAGTGGGAAATTTTACATAAAATATCCTTTTTTCCTCCTTAGATTTTCCATTTAAGTACAGAAATGTGTTGACTTTTTAGGAGTTTCCCTTCACCACGGGAAGGATATAGTGATGCCATGTTACATAACAGGAATAGCTCTACCTAATATGCCAGTTAAGGTTCAAGGTACAGAATCACTCAGTCTTCATTATATGTTGACAAGCACTCTCATTTTCCTGCGCCACTGCTCTAACCATCCGTACAATGATATAATATTATTAACCCTATTAGTACATATTCATTACATTGAGTTGATAACTTGAGTATAATACAGTTTTTCAATTGTTACTGCATTTAGCATAATTTTAAAGGACCAATGTACACCAAACACCAGGACTTGACCCTGGAGCAATGTGCTCTGGGTGATACAGAAACAATTATCTTATCCACGGCATGTTTGGTGAAAGCCAACAGAAGGATCTAAAACCAACTGTACAGCCTGGTAGTGGAAATGTTAATGGGTTGTCCCAAGATCAACATTTATCTCCTAAGAAAATGATAAGCACTAGGATCCCCATCAATCACTATGATAGGAGTCTGGTGTACCCCGCCCTTCCTTAAGGCTCCCCCTTCTTCAGTTAAGAAGAGCTTGAATATAGCAGTTGTTGATCATGTCCACTACTGCCCCATTCAAAATCCAGGGGGATGGCAATGAAACCCAAGCACTGCAATTGTGTTCTCAATCCGGTTGCTTCACCTTTAACGTTACCATGACCACCTGGGAAGCTTTTGCAGTTTCAAAAGTTTCCTGGGTTGGTCCAATTTGCAGCTGAGGAGGCCTACATAAGACCCCTCCCTCCTGACACAGGCGCCAACTAATTTGGTTGTACTTTCTAGTTTGGCTCTCCATATTGTGTGCATACCTGTTTGCTTATTGACCTTTTTGGATTTCACTTCTGTCTCCTAATTTTGCCTCTGACATTCTCTCCTGTTTCTGACCTGTGCTTGTAAGACTACTCCTGTCTTTATTCGTGTGTATGTTATAGTGGATTTGATTTTGGTTTCTGCAGCAGTGCCTTTATTATTGTTACATCTATCTTTTTGGTGACAATTCACATTCCCAGATTCAGCGCAAGTCCAACCCGCCTTGCATCGGGCTCTGGTGAAGGCGTCTGGGAGTCTGTCTTGGTTCACAGAAGTGTGCTAGTTTTAGATAGCTGTCTCTACTGCTTGCAGTTATCAGCCAATCTCCTGCTATTGCTTTTGCGAGACCTTGCATCTAAACCATAACAACTTGGTTATCTCTATCACCCTTATAGATATTGAATGGCGCAGTTGAACTCATCTTGACTGCTGTTTAATTCCTCCAAATTGAGGTTAAGACCCCCTTTCTAGTTATCCTGGGGGTCTAGCTGTGGGAGCCATAGCAATCAGACATTTATCACCTATTTTTGGATAGGTGATAGACTTTGATCTTGGGATAACCCCTTTAAGTTTTGGGGCCTGCTCAGTTGCATTATGGCCTTGACAATCCACTATTAATTCTTTATTGAGGGTAATGGAGGATAATGAAAGACCATCTGTCAGAAGATTTTAGCTCAGTCAAAACTGGACTTTGTAACATGACAATGACCCTAAAAATATCAATAAATCCATCAAGGTATGGCTGAAAAAAGAAAGGATCTGGAATGGCCAAAGCGAAGAACAGATCTGTATTCGAGATACTGTGGGGTTCTGAAAGAGACTGTGCATGTATCAAACCCCATAAACATTGTAATCTCCTTGGGAAGATCTAGCTGATACCAGACAACGGTAGATAAGAAACATCTGTGGAGGTTATGTTTGCCAAATGGCAATACCAGGTATTAGTGACACCAATGGAAATGCAAAAATCTGTAGTTTTTCAGGTTTAATATACTATTGCAGTTATCTTTTTCATTGATTACATAATAATTAAGAAATAAGAAACTTTACGTGTGGCATTGTTACATTTTCACATGACTGTACAGTATGTGGTTGGAGAAAGTTTTCAGTCGTGCTCAGGATGCTGCCACATGGTGTTCTTGCTCACTACGTAGCTACACTCTGAACTGACTGACCATAGAGTTAGGAGGCATGTACATGTGAACTTAGTCATGGACAACCCCTTTAAGTGCATAATCATGTAATTGAGCCAAGGCCTTGTTTACACATCCACATATCATATACGGATGCATCACATCAATGAAAGTCTATGAGTCGGAGAAAAAAATCAAATGACTTCTGCTTGTCATCCATTTTTCGTGGACTTAGAGACATACAAAATATAGAAAATGAAACAAAAAAAAAAGGTGTTCTGCTTTCCAGGCGTGAAAAGCGGATCAACCACAGACAGCACACCATCCGAAAAATGAGCAGGGTGGGGTGCTAATTGTGAATATCACGGGCCTCACACATCCGCCTCTATGCCTTAAAAGGTATTATCATCAGTGGCAGTTTTTGGGGTCAGATGTTACTTGCCTAGTGCATATACCTGGTATATAGAAAAATATTGAAAAGACTACATGTACACTTTTGCAATGCTTTGGGGAGGTTGTCACAAAATAAATAAAACGCCGTAAAAAAAAATGTAAACAACACATGGTGTGTTATACATGCTTTTTAAAAATAACACGCGTGTGCGGTGTGGTGTGTGAAACATGCCTTATGCTGATATCTTCATGCAGCCCATTTAGCACTTCTGGTGTTATAGATAGTAGCGAGAAGCTTTTGGACTCCCCCGGCCTTGGCAAATGGTTGCATTTCTAAGCCCTATTGCTACACATTACCATTTACTTTCTTTTATTGACAGTTTATGTGTTTAGTCTGTAACTTTATACTGAGGTGTAATTGCACAGTAAAGCCATGTACATATAATGGCAACCACAGATATCCATTAGATATACTTGTAGATGGATAACTGGATTTCCATTACAGGAATGGCAAACTAATTCCATAGTAAAGATTAGGTATCTGTTCCACATATACTGCGAAGAATGAGCCTTAGAAAAAGGGAATATGGAGGATCAATTTAAGACTGTGAATAAGAGAGCTGAAAATTGGTTGACACACTCTTTACGCTAACTTGACCTAAACTCCATGGTTTAGCACTTAGCTATGCTACCATTGACCCTCTTGCGGCGGTGATACCACCTGGTTATAATGTATGCCTTGCTATATTGTGCTGTGAACCATCAGCAAAGTACTGTTGTTAGGTAGTGTTATATCCTTATTGTTAGGTTCATTACTGAAATGTCATTTTAAGAAGTGTGTTCACTGTAAGTGTGATGGATGTTATGCCACATCAATGTCGGTGAATGTGTGATGACGTTGGGATACAGTGTAGCAGAGTGTTATTAGTAGACAGGACACTCTGAGGACTGGGGTGTAATTATTTTCTCTGATGAAGCTCCTTCAGATTTTTTGGCCCTCTGCCATGCCAACAGTAAAGCTTCTTCAGACCATTCATGTGTAGGGGTTGCTTTTTTTTTCCAGGCAGTGGGCTAACTCACAATTTTGCCTAAGAATACTGCCATGAAGAATGGTATCTAAAGTCCTCCAAGAGCAACTTCTCCCAACCATCCAGCAATTTAGTGATGAACAATGCTTTTTTACAACATTATGGAACACCATGTTAAAAGGCAAATGTGATCTTATTGGCTTGGTGAACAAAACATTGAAATTTTTGGGCCAGGAAACTTTCCATTATCCCATTATGATCTTTTGGTCAATCCTCAGAAAGTTGGACAAACAGACACATAGAAATTGTAATAAACTCCAAGCACTGGTTAGACAAGAATTGGTTGACATCAGTCAGGATTTGGCCAAGAAGCTGATATCCAGCATGCCAGGGCACATTGCAGAAGTCTTTAAAAATAAGAATAAACACTGTAAATAATAAGTCTTTACAAAATAAAACTGTAAAAAGGTATGAAATGCCTATAATTGTATTCAGTAACCATAGAAACATCTAGAAGATCTAAAAGCACATAAGCAGCAAACTTTGTGAAAACCAAACATTGTGTCAGTCTCAAAACTTTTGGCCACAAAAGTAGAGGCAAATAAGCACTCGGCCCTTTATACTCTCGAAATGGGCATGACATGGCATGGCATGAACCAGCAAGAAGTGGGGCCCCATTCTGAATTCTATTAAGAGGATCTTTCTGTTATATAGATAAAAATAACAATATTCTGACCAAATGGTTCAAATGTGACAACACGACAATGGGGGGAATTTATACCAGTCTTAATAAAGTCCCCAGCAGTTGAGAGATGTGCCTGAATTATAAAGAGTCTCCATCTTCTTAAAGGGGTTTTCCCATCTGCTTGTCTCAGCAGTTTTGCCTCTTGTCTCTTCTTGTATTCTTCACTTCCTGTATTTTTCCACAAGCTGGTGTGAGGGCTTTGACTGTTTGATTAAAAGGACACTATAAAGTATCATAATAGATATACAGTGGGGAAAAAAAAGTATTTAGTCAGCCACCAATTGTGCAAGTTCTCCCACTTAAATAGATGAGAGAGGCCTGTAATTGACATCATAGGTAGACCTCAACTATGAGAGACAAAATGAGAAAACAAATCCAGAAAATCACACTGTCTGATTTTTAAATAATTTATTTGCAAATTATGGTGTAAAATAAGTATTTGGTCAATAACAAAAGTTCATCTCAAAACTTTGTTATATATCCTTTGTTGGCAATGTCTTCACAAGGTTGGCACACACTGTTGCTGGTATGTTGGCCCATTCCTCCATGCAGATCTCCTCTAGAGCAGTGATGTTTTGGGGCTGTCGCAGGGCAACACGGACTTTCAACTCCCTCCAAAGGTTTTCCATGGGGTTGAGATCTGGAGACTGGCTAGGCCACTCCAGGACCTTGAAATGCTTCTTACGAAGCCACTCCTTCGTTGCCATGGTGGTGTGCTTGGGATCATTGTCATGCTGAAAGACCCAGCCACGTTTCATCTTCAATGCCCTTGCTGACAGAAGGAGATTTGCACTCAAAATCTCACGATACATGGCCCCATTCATTCTTTCATGTACACGGATCAGTCATCCTGGTCCCTTTGCAGAGAAACAGCCCCAAAGCATGATGTTGCCACCCCCATGCTTCACAGTAAGTATGGTGTTCTTTGGATGCAACTCAGCATTCACTCTCCTCCAAACACCACGAGTTGTGTTTCTACCAAACAGTTCTACTTTGGTTTCATCTGACCATATGACATTCTCCCAATACTCTTCTGGAACATCCAAATGCTCTCTAGCAAACATCAGATCGGCCCGGATATGTACTGTCTTAAGCAGGGGGACACGTCTGGCACTGCAGGATCTGAGTCCCTGGCGGTGTAGTGTGTTACTGATGGTAGCCTTTGTTATGTTAGTCCCAGCTTTCTGCAGGTCATTCACTAGGTCCCCCCGTGTGGTTCTGGGATTTTTGCTCACTGTTCTTGTGATCATTTTGACCCCACGGGGTGAGACCTTGCGTGGAGCCCCTGATCGAGGGAGATTATCAGTGGTCTTGTATGTCTTCCATTTTCTAATTATTGCTCCCACAGTTGATTTCTTCACACCAAGCTGCTTGCCTATTGCAGATTCAGTCTTCCCAGCCTGGTGCAGGTCTACAATTTTGTTTCTGGGTCCTTCCACAGCTCTTTGGTCTTCACCATAGTGGAGTTTGGAGTGTGACTGTTTGAGGTTGTGGACCGGTGTCTTTTATACTGATAACAATTTCAAACAGGTGCCATTACTACAGGTAATGAGTGGAGGACAGAGGAGCCTCTTAAAGAAAAAGTTACAGGTCTGTGAGAGACAGAAATCTTGCTTGTTTGTCGGTGACCAAATACTTATTTTCCTCCATAATTTGCAAATAAATTCTTAAAAAATCAGACAATGTGATTTTCTGGATTTGTTTTCTCATTTTGTCTCTCATAGTTGAGGTCTACCTATGATGACAATTACAGGCCGGCCTCATCTTTTTAAGTGGGAGAACTTGCACAATTGGTGGCTGACTAAATACTTTTTTTCCCCACTGTAGACATTGTCTTTATCAAGAGAGAGTATTTATTATGATTACTAGAAATCTAATTTAAATGCAGATCAAATAATATGCACAGTAAATATATATTACATTACACCGTTTATATAGAACATTTACCATGCTTCTACAGGAGGGACTTGCAGTAAACTCAATGTTATATTTGCATTTGCATAAAAACTGATAACAGTGTCTGTTATCTCTCTATCAGCAAACTGCAATTAGATGACCTGATTGTCCTGCTGGAAGAGCCCTACAGAGCAGTGAGAGCACTCAGCCCCCCCCCCCCAGAGAGCAGTGACTCATCCCTCTGACCTGTTATCACACAACAGGACAGGGACCAAGGAAACAATGTGTAAACAATGGGAGGAATAATCTAACATAGCAGGCAAACAAAGCAGCATTTCTAAAGCAATGTATTTAAAAAAAAAACTCTTGAATTTACATAAGCTATCAGAATAGATAGGATCCTTGAGATAACAATACACCTTTAATTATTAACATGCACTATTGGGCACCAGAATTAAAATTTACACCAGTCAGGAACAGCCATAGATTTAATGTATAACTCATACCAAATTTCTTGCCTTGGTTATAGTTAATTTGGTGGGCCGAGATGTCCGTGCCCCAGCATACTTTCCTATTTGATTCACCCACTTTGAAAAAAAATGGTGAGTGAGACACATAAGGGACAATGTGACGTATCCCAAGAAAGGGCTGTGCACCAAAGATGTGCCACATGAAAACTGGCATAGATAGCTTAGTAATTCCCCCCGTATCTTTACGGAGTTTGTATCCTCTTGTGCAGGTTTCTTTTGCGTTCTCTTGCTTTTCTCCACACTCCAACAATGCCTTTATGAAAAGAGACTGTACTGTAAAAATAATGTTAGTAAATCTTTTCTATGTATAGATTTGTCATATATATTCATGCTATATAAATAAACACATATTGTATATCTGTGAAATATTGTATATGGAAAATGTAATTTACTTTGCGGTGAAAACCTATTTATTTGCAGGGAATGGAAACATGGCCTGTCATATATTATGTATACATTATTCAGTCTGCCCCTAGCAACATAAAGTTCTCTTGTTAGCTGGGGAGCTTAATGGTATGTACTTTTCTTTGTCACTTGTAAAGCTACAACTGTGAATATGATGAGTTGGCTGTCCACAATACGTCGTAGCATCAAGCAGCTGACAGTGGGCATACATCTCATTTACCAGATAGTGTCTTCTGTCAGAACAAAAGGTTATACAGGACTCTCTGGAGATGAGACGCCGGGTGCGTCCGACATACATGTATAATGGGAAAGATGCTAAATTATCCATCTGGTAACAGCTTGGTATTATTTACATGGCATTCCGATGCTGCAGGTGACTTGTATACCATTATAGTGTATAGCATGGGGTGTTTATACTGCAGCAATATTGACATACATAGACAAAACTGTGGAATATATACTTATATATATATATTTATGTATATATACAGATGTAGCTCTACTTGTTCGGGTCCCCGGCATATATAAACGATGGAGAGCCCAGTACAAGTGTGAACCTAGCCTCACAGTCACTTACCATATACTGCTAAAGCAGGGGCTTGTTTTGAGGGGTGCAGAAAGGGCATTTGCAACTAAGCCCAAGAGCCTTAGAGGGGCCATAAATTGTCTCTTCCCAAAGTGAGGAGACCATTATAGTTGGGGGGGTTGGTATAGATTTGGAATTGGGGCCCAGGAACTTCATTTTATGCCTCTCTACTAAGGCTAACGATTGGCTGTATGGTGAAGGATATGTCATCATTGAAGGACCTGAGCAAAAGAAAATGGGCAAGTATAGTTTCACTAGTATGTTATCACATTTTCTAGTGATTTTTCTATAAATTTGAAGACTGCTTTAAGCGGCTCATACACTGTTCTGACTCAATAGCTTGGCTGCAAATGTGAGGTTGTGAGAGTGTCCTCTAGTCTCTATGCTAACCAGCAATTTACACCAAGATATCTATCAGATAGTGTTCAACTCAACTGAGGAGGCGTAGATAAGATTCCAGATGCTTTAATCCAGGTAAATCTTGTAGAACCTCATACAGCAGTAGGTGAAAAATGATGAAATACCAGGAGCTGAGCAGACATGTTGCTTACAAAGAAGTGAAACTAAAGTGAGAGAGAGAGAGAGGAGGAGCTACAGCATCACAGCTAAGGATACAGAGAGAGAGAGGGGACAAACTACAAAGACAAACACAGCATCACAGATACATGTCAGTGAATTAAACCAAGTCCTGGGACATGACACTCCCCGCCTGAAATCTTTAGATTTCAATGAAAACAAACATTAATGTCCTGAGATGTCCATAAAGTCCTCTTCAAACCTGAAAAACAAAAAGGAAACATGCACAACAAACAATAATCAACGGTTAGTCAAATAAACCAATCTTCAGATCGGGAAGCCGCAATTTGCCAACACCTCCACCGACCCACACTGTAATCCACAAGTACACGGTTTTAGTTCATGGAAGGAAGCTCCCCGCCATGAGCTGTGAATGGTGTCCTTATCTTCTTTTATGTGACATCTCCTCTTGGAAGAAGAAGCACCAGTTCATTAATTGGACGGAAGAAAACTCGCACTGAGCCTCCCTTGGTTACCTTGACCTCCACTTTCCGAGTCTTCCCATCATCACTAGGGACAACTTTAGTGATGAGACCCATAGGCCATTCATTCCGATGGACTTCTTTATCCCTTAGAAGGACGAGGTCATCCACCTGGAGATTAGGTTTTGAGGTCTGCCATTTGTGACGGCTCTGTAGCATGTGGAGGTACTCTGTTTTCCAGCGGTGCCAGAACACATTGGACAGGTGTTGAACTTGTTTCCATTGGCGTCTGTAAATGTCACTGTGATCTAAGGTACGTGGAGAGGTAGCAGCAGTACCAATTTTCTGAGTAAGAAGCGTTGCTGGGGTTAAGATAATTGGAGATTCAGGGTCTGAAGATACTGGGACAAGTGGCCTTGCATTGATTATCGCAGACACTTCAGCAAGAAACGTTATTAACGTCTCATGGGTAAGCAGTGTCGACTTGTGGTCCATCAACATAGAGTCAAGGATTTTGCCTGTGATCCCAATCATACGTTCCCAGGAACCTCCCATATGGGATGAATGTGGAGGGTTAAACGTCCAAGTGCACCCATTGTTGGATAAGAAGTTGTCTAACTGCAGTTCTTTGCAGGCTCCAACGAAGTTAGTGCCACAGTCAGACCTCAGTTGTTTCTCAGCAGGCAGTGGAGTGTCCCAGTCCATGTTCTCAGTGGTAAGCTGTCTTAGTAGTAGCTTGCCTTGAATGGTGATGGGAGCAATGAAACCAAGAGGATCATAAATGCTGTTCACAACAGATAAAACTCCTCGTTTGGTGAAAGGTTTGTCACAAGAAGACACTTGGAATGTGAATGTGTCTTGTTCAGTGTTACATAGCAATCCTAGGCTGCGTTGCATAGGAGGAGCATCAGAACTGAGATCAAGATCCTTCAAGTTGATTGCATGATCATCAGAGGGAAATGCCTTCATTACCTCCATATTGTTGGAGATGATCTTGTGAAGTCTGAGGTTAGCTACAGACAGCATTTCCTGTGTTCTAGAGAGGAGATCAATCACTTCTTCACATGCAGGTAAGGATTTAAAACCATAATCAACATAGAAGTTCCTCTCAACAAACTGACGAGCATCAGAGCCATACTCTTTCTCACCTTCATGGGCGGTCCTTCTCAGTCCATAGATCGCTACTTCAGGAGATGGGCTATTGCCAAAGACATGTACCTTCATCCGGTAATCTATGACTTCATTGTTGACATCATTGTTCTTATGCCATAGGAACCTGAGATAGTTTCTGTCATCATCCTTAACAATGAAGCAATGAAACACCTGTTGGATGTCGGCCATCACTGCAACTGGTTCCTGTCTGAAACGGATTAAGACTCCTATGAGGCTGTTGTTTAGGTTAGGACCAGTGAGGAGCAGGTTGTTGAGAGAGACGCCTTCATACTGAGCACTAGAATCGAACACGACCCTGATTTGGTCAGGTTTGCGAGGGTGATACACGCCAAATGATGGAGGGTACCAGCATTCTTCTCCTTCCTTTAGTGGGGGTGCAGGTTCTGCATGATCTCTCTCAAAAACCTTCTGCATGAAACCTACAAAGTGTTTCTCCATCTCTGGTTTCCTCTTGAGGGTACGTTTTAAAGAGGAAAATCTAGAAACTGCTTGCTTCCGATTGTTTGGTAGTTTTGATCTTGGGGAGCGGAAAGGTAAAGGTGCTACCCAACTGTTGGAGTCATCTTGAATGAATTCCTTGTCCATAAGTTTGAGAAATTCTTTATCAGCTATAGCCGGTGCCAGCTTGTTGTCATCACTTGTTGTATTGAACACTGTTAATCCAAGGGTGTCGTCCCCAGGCAGGAAAGTATTCACGTTGTCTCGGTGATTATGTAGCCACTTACTGTTGCTTATCTTCTCTTTCACTTGGTAGTGATGTGGACATGGCTGAAAACAAGTGCTGCGACCATTTGGTAACATATGCGTCTTGAGTGAAGAAATATTGGTGGGCCTTTTCATCCTACCTATGCAGACGTTGCCAATGATAACCCATCCTAGATCGAGGTGCTGGGAAAATGGTGCATCATGTGGTCCATTAATTTGCTGGCGTATTTTGTGCAGTCTGAGAATGTCTCTACCTAGCAGAACTAGAATGTCTGCATTTTTGTCAAGGGATGGTATTTCACTGGCTATAGCCCTTAGATGAGGGTGCTGGAAAGCCGCCTCTGGTGTGGGTATCTCTTCTCTGTTTGATGGTATCTGGTTGCACTCAACAAGTGTGGGCAAAGGTATCTCCAAATTGCCCTTGAGAGAAGCTATTACGAGACCACTGGCCCTTCTTCCAGAAACCTCTGATATGCCACTACAAGTACCCAAGGTATACGGATAAGTATCACCCTTTAAGTTAAACAGATCAAAGAGTTCTGACCTTGCAAGTGAGTGGTTGCTCTGGTCGTCCGAAATGGCGTACACCCTCAGAGCCCTTTCTGGTTGGCCCTTGGGGTATATATTGACTAGGCATATCCTTGCACAGGACTTGTCACAAAGGTCTTCTCCGCAGACTTCTGTACATGAGGAAGATACTTCGGTAGTATTTGCTGATTGATCTGTGTTCTCCCCGCCATGCTTAGTTGGGGGAGGGGAACCTCTAGGTGGTGTGGCACTAGGCTGGGCTGGATGAAGAGCTTGTACATGGTCCTCACTGCCACACTCTATACACTTAATAGCAATTTTACAGTCTCTAGCAACATGTTCAGTAGAGGAACAACATTTGAAACATATCCCTAGTTTCTTAAGAAGCTCTCTACGTTCCTGGATTGGTTTCCTCCTGAAGCCAATACACTTCTTGAGGGGATGAGGCTTCTTGTGAATAGGACACAGACGGTTAGGATTTTCTACCTTTTCGTCTTGGTTGCTGTAGCAACTGCTTTCTTCTGGTGCTGATGTAGGTATAGGAAGAATATCAGTCTTTTTCACCGAAACTGGGCCTCTGCGGTTTCTGTAGTTAGAATGTGAGCTGTCATACTTAATAGGAGGTGAACCAGGAACACTGGGATCCCCATAGGAAAAGCTTGGGTCATTCTTGGATTCTGCAATGTTCTTGATAAACTCACAGAAGTAGGAAAATGGAGGAAAGGAGACTTGATTCTCATTTTTGTATCTTGACCCAACTGTGGTCCACCTTTCTTGAACATTATATGGCAACTTGGAGACTATCGGGTTTACCCCACGAGCAGTGTCCAGGTAACTGAGGCCCGGTAGGAGAGTGTCCGCCTTAGCCAGTAGGAGCTCCATGAGTAGGTCACTAAGTTCTTGAAATTTCTGATGATCCTTACCAGATATCTTTGGAAACCCTTGCAACCGTTTGAACAGAGCATTCTCTATTGCTTCAGGACTGCCATAGGTTTTCTCCAGTCTTTCCCAAGCAGCGGTAAGGCCTGCTGTGGGGTTGTAAATGTGGACGGATCTGAGTCTTTTAGCACGTTCTGTGGACTGTGGGCCAAGCCACCGGATAAGCAAATCTAGTTCTTCAGCTGCAGTAATGCCAAGGTCACTGATTGCAGTTTTGAAGGCACATTTCCAGCCTCTGTAGTTCTCAGGTTGGTCATCGAACCTTGTGAGTCCAGTCTTAGTAAGCTCACGGCGAACCATGTACCTTGCAAACTCTGACATGTCTGTTCTCTCTGACTTTAAATATTGAGTTGCTGGCTGAGTATAAGTGATTACGTTGTTAGTGGGGTTCTGGTTAACAGAGGTAGGTAGCGTAGGGGCTGTGTAGGCATTCAGCCTAGGAGCTAGCTTAAAGTCCATAGGTTTAGCCACATATGGATGTGAGACTGGACGGTTGTTTGCAGTCTGATGGTATGGTGTCACATTGGTGTTTACCTGAGTATCAGTATATTGCATTTGCTGAGGTGCAAGGCTTTGGGAATCCATGAAGGAAGAAGAAACTGGATGCTGGACAGGCAGGGCATTGTACTGACCTTGAATGCGGTGTGCTGCAGAAGATACTGTGCCCTGTTGCTCTGGAGAAATGTTGTCCCTGACAGGAACATTTGTGGCAAATAGGGATTCACTGCTTTGGCTTAGTACATAGTCTCTTGTGCGCTTGAGGGGATCCTCTGCTTCCACATCACACAAACTGGTGCTGTCACTTTCACTTCCACTGATGGCCTGTTCTAAAATGTTTAACCTTGCCATGGCTGCAGCGTGCTCATACTGTTTCTCTAGAGCTTCTAGTTCTGCCCTTTTTTGAGCTGCATTAGCTTCCATTGCTGCTGCATTAGCTTCCATTTCTGCTTTCTGTTGAGCTGCCTTAGCTTCCATCGCTGCTGCATTAGCTTCCATCTCTGCTTTCTGTTGTGCAAAGGCTGCCTGTATCTTAGTAGCTTCCGCCTCTGCACGTGCTTTTATAAGTTGCTCACTGAGTGTGGAAGATTTTGAGGAACGTGACTTAGATGTACGCTTTGAACGCTTGGTAGACTCAGAAACATGGGATGCCATTTCCTGCAGTTGCGCAATTCTTGCCTCTGTCCTTAACTTAGTTTCATGTACTAAGCTGTCTCGTTCTGAATTGAGATGCTGGAAGCTTTGCAATTCAGCTAAAGAATCGTCTGTATGTAGTTTTCTCAATATGCTTTCATAGTCCTCAGCTTTCATTTTATAATGTCCATGCATAGCACAAAGCTGTCACAGAGCTCCCTCTAGTGGTGATACATGGTATGCAGGCAAGCACATGGCAGATATCTTAGTCTGTATTTTCTGCCACCATTTTGAGAGTTCACAGGAAAGTTCATGCTTTAAACCTTCTAGATTGTCTCTAACCTTCCACGTAGGTTTAATCAAGCGTCTAGCCTTCTCACTGGGCTGCAGACTGAGGTCCATGCTACCTTGTGCTTCAGGGTGCCCTTCAGCCATGATGCAACACAAACAGGATAAATATAACTTTGCTGGAGTGAGATGGCTGCTTGATAGAATCTTCTATGCTGAGGGGGTCTGAGCTGCAGATGCAACTTACGCAATGCTGATTCCTTCTGGCTTCAGGTAACTTGCTGTGACTGACTGTATGTCAGAAGTTGGTGAACTGTCTTACAGCCGTATCTGGCAGTCTTTATGCATAATTTTTCACTGTTCTGACTCAATAGCTTGGCTGCAAATGTGAGGTTGTGAGAGTGTCCTCTAGTCTCTATGCTAACCAGCAATTTACACCAAGATATCTATCAGATAGTGTTCAACTCAACTGAGGAGGCGTAGATAAGATTCCAGATGCTTTAATCCAGGTAAATCTTGTAGAACCTCATACAGCAGTAGGTGAAAAATGATGAAATACCAGGAGCTGAGCAGACATGTTGCTTACAAAGAAGTGAAACTAAACTGAGAGAGAGAGAGAGGAGGAGCTACAGCATCACAGCTAAGGATACAGAGAGAGAGAGGGGACAAACTACAAAGACAAACACAGCATCACAGATACATGTCAGTGAATTAAACCAAGTCCTGGGACATGACATACACATAAGAGCCATTGTTTTATAATAATAGATTATTTTCTGGCAAAAATGTAATCTGTCACATTAGAAATTTTAGGCCAATGCGTGTATTACCATGCCAACATATGAAGCTTCTGCAATTTTCAGAGCTCTGCTATGCTGATCCAATCAGCAGCTGAGGAGGGTTATTTAAACTCTGTTTCTGCCCACCCAGGTGCCTGCTATTAGTTTGTACATTAGTGAGAATCTGAACTCTGAATTGTTTGTGCTGGATTGCTGTATTACTGAACTTTGGCCTGTTACTGGAAATTTGCTTGCCTTCTGATTTTGGCTCTGATGACACCACTTGGGTTGACCTTTTGGCTCATTCACTTTCACACGTTCACTCTTTTGATTCATCCCCCTGGTTTTGATCTGCCTTGTGAGTTTGGTGTGGGTTTTGATATGACTTCAGTTTGTAGAGCATTTGTTTCATATACTAGTTTCTGTGGTGAAAAACTTGGGTCCAAATTCAGCATAAGTACATCTGGCTTCGCGTCTGGCGCTGCTGAAGACATTTGGTTGCCCAGGATCTATCTCTCAGCACTTTGTGAGATTTTGAGTAGGTTATTCTACTACTCTCTGTTGTCATCCAGTTCCTGCAATTTTTGATATTTGCTTCAGTGAAAATAACATAACAGTGTGTGTGTGTGTGTGTGTGTGTGTGTGTGTGTGTGTGTATCAAATTTGGCCAACCGTGGTAGATCATTTGCTACCTTGCACAAAGCCAGCTCTGTTGTTTTACTTTTGTTTTTAGCTATCTATCTGATCTGCCAGTTCAGTGTGACCGGTTGACGGTCAGATCATTCAGTGTGCAATTGATAAACCATATTCCAGCCACTGTTTATCTTATCTGTGTAGCCACCTTCAGGCTCCAGTCACACTAGACTTTTCTCTCTGCTACTTTTGGGCGGAAACCGGGTGGAAACCTGGCAGACCTCTTTATAGTTTATGGGGTTCACGGGTTTCCACGGGTAACCACTTTTTAAGCGGATAGGGTTTCTGTTTTTCGGGTCCCCAAGAAGACCTGAAGAAAGGAAACCCAAACACTAGTGTGAACCTACAGTCAGATGAGAACGTCTTTGCTAAAATGCCCTGACAGATAAACAGGGCCAACAGAGTTACTATAATAGGGTTAAAATTTGGGGCGTCTCAACAGGTAAGAAGATTCAAAAAGGTGACCTAGAGTCAAGAGTCTTGAATTTTTACATTTTTTCTCAATACATATAGCTGATATGATGAGGTTATTATATATCATATGTTCTGCATATCGTGCCATACTACCATTTTATTCACCTTTTTTCCATGTATTTATTAAAGACAGCCAAGATCTGCTGATACAGTTGATCTTTTCTATCTTTTTTTTATATTTTAATAAATAAGTCATATACATAAAGGCAAATGTGCAAGCTAAACACGCTTGCTGAGTCTTTCCAAGCCATGTCATGTGAGACAGGAGAAATTAATGACGGGAAGACATTAAATATTTTCCCATATGCTAAATTTTAGATATCAAAAAATTATAATTTGTGCCGTACATGAGCTAAATTCAAAGGAATTAATTGATTTTGGCAAGATGGTCCGTCCATATTACGTGTATAGTGGTGTCTTGAGTCTTCTCTAGTGGCAGATGTAGGGAGAAAGAATGGTCAGGCATATTGGATTTTGATATGCCCAATCTTTGGTTCTCACAGGGGCTATGTTTATTCCCCTCTCCCCATTGAGAGCACATGCACATTTGGCTGAATCGGTGAGGAACGGAAGAACTGCCAACCGAAGAAGCATTTTGCCGACAGCTATCTAAGGCGTATTGCCACCTTGAATTACATTTCTCAAGAGTTTTTGAAAGTGTATGTGAGAGATAGAAGTGCAGGTATTGCCCCGAAAGAAGCAAACCTTTAATTTATCACTTGTAATATAGCAAAAAATTTTATTAGGACAGTCAAGGGAGTAGCTATCAGAGGTTCAGAGGTTGAGGAGCAGTAGCTCCTTGGCCCTGGTGCCTGAAGGTGGGCCCAAAGACGGAAGACAATATTTTATTAAAATTTTATATAAAATGAATATAATTGATCTCTGTATGAAAAGTTGAGACCTTATTTAAAGCGATGAATCAGGGCAAAGTTATTTTGGAGAGGATTTTAATGGTGTTGAAGGTTTACACCCCCTGTAGTGTACATTCATATAGTGTCCTATTATAGCAACACAGAGATAAATGTTCTCATAGAAGCGAAGCCATGGAAATTAAACAGAATCTATCATTTGGCCCCTCTGCACCGAGGGATACTTTCAGTTTGAGAGAATTTGCTGAGGAATGAAAGCCAGCAGCTCTAACTCAGGCTGAGAAAAACGCCAGTCAGCATGGGGACATAATGGTTTACAAAACTCAGCTGTTCGCTTAAGCCAATGGATTTCTGTGCAAACATAATAGCCTGGTTAATCAAGCATTCCTGGATAGTAGCATTATCCCCCTCCAAATACTTGTATTCCCAACAAGGAGCCTCAGTGGTCTGCACACTGTGTGAACATGTGCAAGGAAATAGCTATACACACTTGTTAATGGATTTCACTTCTTGCTAAGGTGCAGATGCTCGGTTCTTTTCTCTTCAAATGGATTAGATTTATTCAGCATAAGAATTACTCTACATGAATATTTCTCTCATTATGTAGAAAGTTGTTTATCTGTGGTATACTTCTTTATAAAGTACTGAAATAGCTGAACGGTAAGTCCAGCTTAGAATATCATTTTACAGATGAGGCATATATAAGAACCACTAGCTCAAACTGTAGGAAATAGAAACTATTTTATTTTTGGAGGAAAAATAGTGATTTTCTGGTAGTGGCCAGAAAGGAGTACTCTGAAGTAGAAATGAGCGAGTTTTGTTTTGTGAATATTCACGGTTCACCCACCAGTTTAACCAATCCCTTCAGACCCCAGAGTATAATAAGCGGGGGCCAAAGGGGGTGTGCAGAAAAATAATAAACACTGATACTCAAGGGCGTAACTAAACGCTTTCTAAAGGCCCTGGTGCAAAAGCTCAGCTTGGGCCCCCTGGCACATATCTTTTCACGACTGTCAGCTGCTGTGATCTGCACATTTTTGCAACATTTACTTTCCCTTTCCTTCTCTATCTGGGCCCAGACTACCATGAAGACGTGCTCACAACATGTCTGTGCACCAGAGGCGTAGCTAGCAGGAGGGCAGAGGGGGCGGCTGCCCCGGGCCCACTGACTTTTGGGGGCCCACCCCGGGGCCGCCATTAATACATACTTTATTTCTAACTAGATCGGTGTCTGCAGACACCGATCTAGTTACAATGCTTCCTGGTGCTTAACTGACTTGTAAACCGCAAGCCAATACAGGCTTGCGGTTTACAAGACGCCGAGAAGCAGACCTCGTCTGTGGTCTGCTTCTCAGCACGGGCGGCGCTATGACGTCACAACATCGCGCCGCCCGCGCTCAGACACAGACGTCCTGTGCGTGAACAGGGAGGAAGTGGCGGCGGCTCCATTCATCAGCATCGCAGGTGAGTATGAATTTTTTTTTTGTGGGTATATTAATAGTATAAGGGGTGGTTAGGAGGGGGAATATAACTATAAAGGGAGGATTCATTAGGGGACATTATGACGATTGGGCGTCATTTATATAAGGGTTAATACGGGGTATTATTAATACAAGGGGGAGGTTATTTACAGTGCTGGCCAAAAGTATTGGCACCCCTGCAATTCTGTCAGATAATACTCAATTTCTTCCAGAAAATGATTGCAATCACAAATGCTTTGGTAATAATATCTTCATTTATTTTGCTTGCAATGAAAAAACACAAAAGAGAATGAAAAAAAAGTCAAATCATTGATCATTTTACACAAAACTCCAAAAATGGGCCGGACAAAAGTATTGGCACCCTCAGCCTAATACTTGATAGCACAACCTTTAGACAAAATAACTGCGAACAACCGCTTCCGGTAACCATCAATGAGTTTCTTACAATGCTCTGCTGGAATTTTAGACCATTCTTCTTTGGCAAATTTCTCCAGGTCCCTGAGATTTGAAGGGTGCCTTCTCCAAACTGCCATTTTGAGATCTCTCCACAGGTGTTCTATGGGATTCAGGTCTGGACTCATTGCTGGCCACTTTAGAAGTCTCCAGTGCTTTCTCTCAAACCATTTTCTAGTGCTTTTTGAAGTGTGTTTTGGGTCATTGTCCTGCTGGAAGACCCATGACCTCTGAGGGAGACCCAGCTTTCTCACACTGGGCTCTACATTATGCTGCAAAATTTGTTGGTAGTCTTCAGACTTCATAATGCCATGCACACGGTCAAGCAGTCCAGTGCCAGAGGCAGCAAAGCAACCCCAAAACATCAGGGAACCTCCGCTATGTTTGACTGTAGGGACCATGTTCTTTTCTTTGAAGGCCTCTTTTTTTTTCCTGTAAACTCTATGTTGATGCCTTTTCCCAAAAAGCTCTACTTTTGTCTCATCTGACCAGAGAACATTCTTCCAAAAAGTTTTTGGCTTTCTCAGGTAAGTTTTGGCAAACTCCAGCCTGGCTTTTTTATGTCTCTGGGTCAGAAGTGGGGTCTTCCTGGGTATCCTACCATAGAGTCCCTTTTCATTCAAACGCCGACGGATAGTACGGGTTGACACTGTTGTACCCTCGGACTGCAGGGCAGCTAGAACTTGTTTGGATGTTAGTCGAGGTTCTTTAGCCATCATCTGCACAATCTTTCGTTGAAATCTCTCGTCAATTTTTCTTTCCCGTCCACATCTAGGGAGGTTAGCCACAGTGCCATGGGCTTTAAACTTCTTGATGACACTGCGTACGGTAGACACAGGAACATTCAGGTCTTTGGAGATGGACTTGTAGCCTTGAGATTGCTCATGCTTCCTCACAATTTTCCTTCTCAAGTCCTCAGACAGTTCTTTGGTCTTCTTTCTTTTCTCCATGCTCAATGTCGTACACACAAGGACACAGGACAGAGGTTGAGTCAACTTTAATCCATTTCAACTGGCTGCAAGTGTGATTTAGTTATTGCCACCACCTGTTATGTGCCACAGGTAAGTAACAGGTGCTGTTAATTACACAAATTAGAGAAGCATCACCTGATTTTTCAAAGGGTGCCAATACTTTTGTCCACCCCCTTTTTTATGTTTGGTGTGGAATTCTATCCAATTTGGCTTTTTGACAATTCTTTTTGTGGTTTTCCATTGAAGACAAATTAAATAAAGATATTATTACCAAAGCATTTGTGATTGCAATCATTTTCTGGAAGAAATTGAGTATTATCTGACAGAATTGCAGGGGTCCCAATACTTTTGGCCATCACTGTATATAAGGGGCCATTAGGGGGCATCATTTATATTATGAGGTATTATGAACATAAGGGGTGGTCATTGATATACGGGGTCATTAGAGGTGCAGTATTTATGTCAGGGGGAATCAGGGGCGTAATATGAGGGGTCAATTAATTTAATTAAAGTGGCACTTGGGCTTTATTAGGACTAAGGCCCCACGTAGCGGGCTGCAGCAAAAAAAGCGCTGCAGGAAAATCCATGGCGGTAACATTGTGGTTTTTCCCGCAGCGCTTTTCACAGAAGTTCTGCAGAGGTTTCCTCTGTGGACTTTCTGTTTTCAATACAGCTATATGGAAACCGCAGTGTGTCTGCTGCACATATTTTTCCGCTATGTGTGGATGGGATTTGCTAGAATGCCACGGTTTTTTTATGTGGGTTTTCGCCACATGGGGCCTCCATCCCATCCTGACTCTGCAGTAAAATATGCGCAGCGGACACGCTGCGATTTCCAAAACAGTCGCAGTTTTGGAAATCGCAGTATGTCGATTATACCTATGGAAACGCCAGCGGTTTCCCTATAGATATAATTGAAGCAGAAAGTCCGCAGAGGAAACCTCTGTGAACTTTCTGTGCAAAATGCTGCAGGAAAAACCGCGATGCGTCACCGCCGCGGTTTTTCCCGCAGCTGTTTTTACTGCGGGATGCTACATGGGGCCTTAGGCTGTGTTCACACGGCGGAAAATTTTCCGCCCCCAGACTTTTCGCCGTGGTCAGCCGCGACAGGATTTCGATGCCGTGCATCAGCATTCCGTCGTGACTAACCGCTCCTGATTAAGCCCAGATGAATGGGCCTAATCAGGAGCGCGGCTCGAGCCACGGACATCGCGGGCGGAATCCGCAGGAAGTAAAAAAACGCTACTGACTACCATTGAAATGAATGGGAGGAGTTTTTTCAGGCGGATTTTGAGGCGGATTCCGCGTCAACATCTGCTGCCAAAAAACTCCGTGTGAACACAGCCTAAGCCTTAAGGAGTTTTCCAGCTCATTTTTATTGATGATCTATCCTCAGAATAAAACATCAATAAGAGATAAAAGATTCCCCACTGATCAGCTGTATGAAGGGGCTATGGCCCCTGTTTATATTATACGCTGTCTGTTTATAGTGACCATGTGATGTCATTCCAGCCTTGTCACATAGACGTGTATAGGACGAGGCTGTAGTTACATTACATGGCCGCTATGAAAAGAATGACACTATGTAAACAGAGAAGGTATCATGGCACTTACACAGGTACCACGGTTCATTCAAACAGCTGATCCTGGGGGTTCCGGGTATTGGAACCCCAATAATTTTTTTTTCCCTTGTTTTTTTTTTCCCCCTTTTCAATTAGGAAACACTGGGGCATTATTAATAAGGGGCACTATTTAAAGGGGGTGCACAGGGAAGTTATTAATTTAAAGATGCACTTGGGTGTATTATTCATTATGGGGGGTTATATTATATATTTTATAATTGGGGTAGCAGCAGGATGGGGGCTTTGTGTAGGTGAGGATAATGTGGGTCAGGTGCTTGGAAAAGTGAGGAGCCAAAAATGTCTGTGTTGCAAACTTTACAGAGACTGGAAGAAGTGGTCATGGCCGTCCAGATAAAAAAAGATGGGGAATGTGAACGATTAGTCAGAGACGTCACCGGTAAGTCACTAAATGTTACTGCACTGTATTTACCTAAATCGTCTGCAGAGCCCTGTGTAGAGCCGCTATATACCTCTATATACTCACCGTATACTGATAGGATCGGTATACGAACATGTCCAAGTTGGGGGCCCACTTGGACATGTTCGCCCTCCCTGTGCTGAACCCCTAGCTACGCCTCTGCTGTGCACACAAGCTTCCCATCATTCCCATCCCCTATTGGTGACCCCCATATGATAATAATGCCCCTCTACAGAATCCTTTGTTGAGCAGTTTGCTATTAGAAGGTTCATTTTCTACTTTCAGATAGTGGGAGGCTGTCTATCATAAATCTTTTCCCCCTGTTTAACTTCAGTGGACTCGGGCAGGGCCGCTTTAACCATTTGGTAGCCCCCTCAGGGAAGTGCGATCAGCGCAGAGCCGCAGACATCATTACAGCCAGGGCCTGAAAGTCCATGAGAACAGGGTTGGGTTAGAATTCTTTGTTTTCTTTTTTTTTTTTTTGGTGTAACATTGGTGGTTGATGGGATGGGGCCTTATATGGGGCTAGTTAAGGGGAAATTAAATTATATGGAGAAGGTCACTTACAAAAAGTTTGAACAGGGCCTCTATTAAAATGGCTCTGCACCAGGGCAGGGGTAATACAAATAGAAAGCACAGACTGTCAGCCAAAAACAGTCTTAGTATTGTTAGGGTGTGGGACCTGTGGTACCCCCTGGCCTATGAGCAGCTGACCCATAGTTATGCACACTACTATATACAGTATGGGCACCCTAAGGCTCCTAGGCCCAGGTGCAACTACACTCATAAGTTATGCCACTGCTGATACTCGCTTTCCCTCACCTTTCCTTAGACTTGCATCCTATGTTATCCAAATATCCCACTCCCATCACCAAGACTTTTATCAAGCTGCATCAGTTCTCTGGAATGCTCTATAACCTACTAGCAGATTATTACCCATCATCCACTGTTTCAAACATCTTTTTTGGCAGGCTTATCACACTACCTGATCACACGTTCTATATTTTCTTACATTAAGATAAAAGTCTGATAGATAGGGACCCAAAATCTCTACTGTGTCATGGCTCATGATGGCTAACAAAAGGAAAGAGCAGGTCAAGTAGTTATGCAGGAAAAAAACTCCCCAGCAAGCAGTGTCTCGAGAACATCGGTTCAGGAAGATCACCACTACTACCGGACTGTAATAATTGCTACTTGTCATTTTATATAAATTGTGGGAGTCATTTTTAAGACTGGTGTTCTGTACTCCATTCTCCCACTAAGGAAAACTGTGCTTGAATTATTTAGAGTATCGGAATCTATGCCAGTCGGAAATTGGTGTAGATTTCGGGTATACTCACGCCACCTTTCTGGCTTGGGTTATAGTAAATTTGTCGAGCCGAGGCAACCGAGTCTGTTCTCCGTCCCACTCTGCCAACTTTAGTAAACAGTGGTGAGAGGGTCCCAGAAGGAACAAAGTGGAACATCTTTGTCACAAGAAAGTGCTGTGTGCACATTTACACAAGAAAACTGGCACAGATGGGTTAGTACATCCCTCTGTGTGGGTAAAAAGAATATAAAAAAGACTGCACTGTGTGAATGGCCTCATCCAGAAGTGACCTGTAATATTATTCACACTGAATTCTCTGATCTACCTTGCCGCATAAGAGTTGTCAGCACATTTTTTTTCTTTCCTATTAGGATGCAATACATTATATCCTATCACATTCTACTATATATCAGTTCCAGACTATTCAAACAGTAGATTTGCTTATACTTTTTTTTTTTTTTTTTTTTGAAGTTCAACTCAAGATGTAAAGTACTTGACTTATAAGGCGGCGAGTAAAATATGATTATGAATAACTCATGAGAACTTCAATAAATATTTTATAAATGCAGCAATGTTCTTTGAATTCCAGAAGAACTTCAGCGGAGAAATATGGAAACAACCAAGTCAAATTTTTTCCTGCAAAATGTACATGAACAAATAAAACCAAATGGGACATTTTTCATCTATAATTCACCAGATCGATGACACTTTTATGATGCCTGTTTAGAAAGTTCTGCAATTAATTTATTTTCAGAACATTTAGTAAGTATTACAGCCTGAGCGTCAAGCTGTCAGGTTTACCAGCCTTGGCAGATATTATAAAATCACCATCCATAATTTAAGTGCTAAAATGCTCGGGGTCTGCAGAAACCTTATTACAATTTCTAAGTTTTACATAGAGATTGTTAAAATTAATAAAATGACTTGTCAATCACTGTCCATTTTATAGTATACTGAAATGAAAACATGGATGGACATTCAAGTAAGACCTCATGATACCCTACAGCTGTATACTGCTACTAGGGGAGAATAGGAATAGCTCTGTAATACAATATCCAATGGAACATGCCGCAGAATAAGTCAGAGCACTGTATTGCTTTGTATAAAAATGGAGGCAACCAGTGTGACTATAACCATATGGAGCCATGGTAATAGGCTGACGTTCCTTGGGCCACCAGACAAAATGATTCTGGGGTCTACTCTCCATCAACACCTAAGAAATACTGTAGACCATAGTACCTTTCAAATTTTGGTATCTTTCGCTGGACCATTATTGTAGTAGGAATCTCTGGTGGGCCAGTACAACATTGTTGAGCCATAATAATACCCTAGACAATGTGCAAAGAGGTTCCCTCTACTTGTCATTTTTAGACTCGTAGTTTCTGCTCACATAACACTGCCATATAGTGACAAGTAAAATACAGCATACAACTTAATACTGATTTTCAATTCCTAAAATAATACCACCATAAACCGCTGGAAACTCCACCGATCCCAGCAATGGGGATTCAGTTCTCCTGTCTTGACAGGGTAGCAGGCCGAGCATGCTGTCTTCCATGCCCTTCATGTTCTATAGGAGTGCTGGATATAGGTGAGCTTTGTGCACTCCCACCATAGAGAATGAACGTAGTGGGAAGACACATGCACAGCCTGCCAGAAATCGGACCCCCACCAATCATGAAGTTATCCTCTATTTTATTGATAGAGTAATACTTTAACACTTGGTATAACTCCTTTAATTGAAACACAAGAGCCTTTCCCTAAACTTTGCCATTGGTAAGATTTTTCTGCTTTTAGGATTGACTACCATTTGTGGCAATAAATAGAATTTATCAGGATCATTAAAGATAGGACTGGCACTCGAAAGGAAAAGAAGTACAAAGGATCAGAAACACAAATGTACTAAAGGACAATATAACCTATAATTTTAAATATAAAGCTGTGTTGGCTCTATGTGCACGATGCTGAAGGTGACATTTACACAGCGGTATCTTGTTCAGTATTTTGTGTCAGTGTTTGTAAGCCAAAACAAGGAGGGAAATATAAACAGAGAAAGCATATAATGGAAAGAATCACACCTCTACCATGTTTTAGACCCAATTTGGCTTACAAGTACAGGGTGAAATTTACTAAAGCTAGGTTCACACCTGCGTCTGTATTCTGTTTGGAGTTTCCATCCCCGAATCTGCTTAAAACATGCTAAAATAAAAGTTTATCTCCGCATTTTTCCGCCTTTTTCGGACAGAAACCCAGAAGACCCAATTATAGTCTATGGGGTCTGTGGGTTTCCGTGGGTAACCGCTTTTTAAGTAGACCCAACAAACGTAAATCCGAACACAGGTGTGAACCTAGCGTAAGACTGGCGTTTCCTTGCCAACTTAATCAATTCCTCCCTGGCACAAGATGTACCAGAATTATTAAAAGGCTCTTGCATCTTAATAGTTCTGGAATACCTTGGAATGTCCTGTGCACTACAATTGGCATAGATTCAGCTATTACTGTATTCAAGGCAGTTTTTAGGCATGAGTAATATTAATTGTGACGGCCCCAGACCTGGCCTGCCACGTTCCCTGACCTGCTCCACTCACTTTGTTAAAAATTTTCTAATGAGGCAATAAAACCACAAACTGGTGCATATTTGGCTCATATCCAGGCGGTGCATCATATAGTAAATTCATCCCACTATTGTAAAATACTAACCAAAATACTCCAAGTTTCCTGTTCTTTTTTGGCATACAATCTAGTTTTGGCTAAACAAGGGAAGCAAAAACTGCATTTTGGATGAACATACTGTAGCTTTATGGATTCCAAGCAGTTTGGAAGCATCTAGTAAGCCATACGAATCTTTAAAAGAGCTTTGAAAGCAGTTGTAAAGTTCATATTTCATCTATTTAAAGAAGTCAACCAATGGCCACACAATGGCCACTGCTGGGGCTAAAGAACATAGAACTACACCAATTGCTTAAAGGGTTTTCCAATGAACATAGCCATATTTAAATTTCTAGACAATTGGAGGTTAAACAATTTTGCAATTATAAGTAATTAAACATTTTTCAAAGTTTTAAAGAATTTTTCTAATCATCCTAGTTTTAACAGTCTGTTATAAAAAGACAATAAAGGTCATTTATAAGGAATACAGCGACCAGGAAATGATAGTTTTCAGGTAATGAACATGCGAGTACGGTAAACAGTTCGCAATCAGCAAGTCTACCACTAGATTATAGATTGTCGTCAGTGGTTGAAACAGATTATGGCGAAATTATGGAAAGAATGATTTAGTCCAAATTTAATTTGGTTTACTGGAACTCAACTCGATTTATGCTGATTGTTGAATATCTGTCTATTTTGTTTTTATTTTCCAGGAACGTGGCCAGATACATAATGAAGGAATTGTAGTGATGGCTGATGGGATAAACAATGAAATATGAAAAAATATCTCTTGGGAAATCCAAGTACACTAGTGCTTAAAAATTAAGGATAATTCTGAGTGTTAGAGAAATGTTATTCTATGCTTCTTAACCATGAATTACAACTTTTCCTTCTACCCTCCTGAACTTGAAGTGCAATCTGTCCCTCCTTGAGGAATGGTGGCCAGATCCTTCCTTGGTTGAATGGTGGCCAGATCACTACTTGTTACCAGATGACTATGGCTCAGCAATCCCATATCAAGGAATTTACAGTATGTTGGCTTGGATCATAGGGCAACTCAAGGCTGGTAAAACCTATAGGGAACTGCCCTTTGAATGGGACCATTATGTTGGTAACAGTATCATGGTATGAGGGCTTATCATCATGTATGCACAACCAAATATTAGAATGAGTTCAAAATATGTCATCCTCTAATGTTATCTATACATTTTTGATAGCTTCTAGCTTGTGAGACCAGAAGCTATTCATAAAATACTACCCATGCACATGCATGCTCAGTTTGGATAAGCGAGCATGAGTTCTGAATGGGGAGAGGGAAATGGGCGACAACCAGACACTTTTGGCAATGACATATCTTTCCTGAGAACAAAAAAGTCATGTAAAATTCAAAATGTCCTATTCTTTTTCTATCTGTCGAAGGAGGGACACCCCGATACACATCAGATTTTTTTTAACAACTTTTAATGGTTAAAATAAAAAATTTATAATTTTTCATGTATATAATTTTGCTTTTCTGCTTTCATGATGATTTTTACTTATTTAATGTTCCTTTTTGCATTCATATCTAGAGTTACATTCAAAATCCTGCTGGTTGGTTGTAGTAATAAACCATGGTATATCTCATGAGACAAACTTAGGCATAAGGCCTCCTGCACACAGGCACATTTGGTCCAGAAAATCTGGACCATAATTGCTTGTTGGGCTTGTTTTCCAGATCAAATATGGTTTGGAGAATCGGACTTTCTGCATCACAGTGATCTATGATGCTGGGAGTCCTGCCTTCCCATGGCTCCACTGTTCAGTACTATATAGAATATGGGGCAGTAAAGCAGTGCCTCCTAGCAACATAGATCACTATGATATAGTGATATAGAGAGTCAAGGACTCCAAACCAGATTCAGTCTGGGTAATGCTGGCGAGATATGGTACGGATTTTCCAGACCGTATTTGCCTGTGTACAGGAGGCCTTAAATGGTCACTAACTTTTCAGACAACTTCATCTCATTTCATAGAGTGTGTGACCAAAATGTAATGCACTTTAATTAAAAATGTGGACTGTTTTCTGCCTGAAGAACCTCTCTAAAGTTCCTGTTGATGGGTGTCTCCCTTATTGCTAATTTGCAATTCACTCCCTATTGCTAGCCAAAGTCTGTCCATAGATACATTAGATAAGCAAGATGGGTTCACAGTGAATGCAGGGGGAACTTCTGTTCTGTCTTCATACAGTGAATTGAGAGGGATGGGGTTGATTCTCCTCACAGCTTCCACACATTGACTGTTGGTCTTTGCAAAGGACTGAACATTCTAAAAAGTCACAATTTACCATGTAAGAAAAAAAAGTCTTATATCTACTTCTGGCTGCTTGAATGATTACAGATGAGATGTTATTCACAGACAGCAACTTCCTTGACTGTGCTCATAGATTGTTTTTTTTTTCCTGTGCTTTAGCTGCTTGCTTGCATGAATTTCTCCTAAATTATGGTCACTTGGCCTTTTCTCAGCTATCTGTTTGCTATAGTACAGTTACTCCTGGCAGAATTACATATGAAAAAAATTATTGATGGATATGAAAAGGGAGAAGACTGCTCCTTATCATACATGCCCATAGACAAATGAAATGTGCTGCAGTAATAATGTGATTATCAGAAAAAGCTGATAGGACATCATGTATGAAGACTTATACAGTCATAGAACAGAATGCCCAACAAGACCCTGCAACTTTTCATGAAAACTCAGGTACCCTTTAAGGCCCTTTGACATGTACATGTAAAATCTGAATTCATATCTACATGGGGTTTCCAGTTAATATCTCACGCCTGAACTATTGGACCATCAACCGTAATGAGACAGAGGTATAACCCATAACAGATTAGCTATAATTAGTAAAGGGTGGAGGTGTAGTCCATAACAGTTTGCTGGCGCCAGTAAGTGGAAGAAGTATATTTCACAACAGTTTGACTATAGTACACAAAAAACAGGTAGTGCAGTCTATGGCAGATGATAAAATGCAAATATCCTTCACAAAGAGTTGAACTGTAATACATGCCATATGATAATCTGTATTTTTAAACCACCATAAAAAGGATTAAACAATAATCCATGGCAGATGATAACTGTATTGCAATCCAAAAAGAGTTCAGGCCAAGTTTTTCCCCCACAGTCGCCCCTACCCCAATTTTCAGCTTTAGACCTCAGGCACTGAAGCACACCACCTGATTTCTTTCTTCCCTTCTTTCTGTTGCTTGGTCACTTGAGGCATATAGATACAGTCACAATAATAATAATAACCTTATTTATATAGCGACAACATATTCTGCAGCACTTTGCAAGTCAGAGGACACATGAACAGACAATATGAGACATTACAATATGGCAAAGAAATTAACACATCAAAGAATAGGAGTGAGAGCCTTGCTCGCAAGAGCTTACATTCTATGAGGAGATAGGGTATTCACATCAAATATTGATGGGATTTAGATTTCTCTTGTTTATTCACTTAGTTTTGTTAATAGGCAAAACTAAATTCTTAACATTTCGATTTTGAAAGTATGGGTTCACATCTTCCCTGAAGTCTTCATCTGTAGAGTCCATTGCAGTGACCACTGAATATTGGCAGACAAACAGTGCTGCAAATCGGATTCTTTTTTTGCCAGACAGTTTCAGTTTAAAGCAATGGACACCCAACGGCTCCCATTATAGTCAATGGACTCAGTTAGGCACAGTTGGTCCATTGTTTTATCAGTCCGTGTGTCTGTTGTTCTGGTCCTCCAACGGATCAGAATACATGAAAATAACGATGCTTTCCGGCATCCCCCACATCTAAATCTTTTGCACAGCTTTGTAGCCTATTCATTAAACTCCTGAAATAAAAACATGGACAGCTATGTGTTCAGCACACCCAAGGCATTCATATTGCAGTCTAGTGTCACAGATGAAATGCTGTAAACCAAGTGTACAAAATATACATTTATAGTCAGGTCTTTCATGTGTATAGAGAGAATGTCAATTACATCAATATTTATTTATTTTGCACATATTATTCCATGTCCTATTCCTAAAAATATGTGATTAATTCCTGTCCTTAAATTTAGTAGCGAAATGCTCAGCCCAGAAAACCTAAATGTAAAAAACATGTGTGCACTTTATGCATGTTGTGACTAGGAATTCTTAGAACAGATTCTCCCCTGATGATGCTCCGGGCAGTAAGTTGTGCTACAGTAGTAGTACAGACCTCAGTCATCACTATTACACTATATACACAGGACCTCTGACTTACATAGTTTGTATCCATTAAACAGCTGGATGAGTCCACTAGACCTGTACAGCGTCGTCTTGCATGGAAATGTACAGTGCTCTACAAGCCATGAGTGTGCATTTTCATATAAGCCTCTGGCAATCTCTCAAGAAGACTGAAAAGCATCCTCTGATGCGCTGGCATATTCACAAGACCCCTTCTAAGCCGAAGCGACTGGAATTTTATACTAAATATTTCATGTTGTAAAGTATGTGCCAGTGTTTTTCTACCTGCGGCTTTCCAGCTGTGCATAGCTACAATTTTCAGCCTGCTGCTGTAAGCACACACTGAGAGGTATAGTTTTAGATCAGTTTAAAGGGAATGTGTCATTAGAATATAGCCTATTGTTAAATCACATTTTTATGTTAAACATATTTTTTTTGAGAATTTGTGGTGGTGTTTGATATTTTTTATGTTTATGTATATTAAAAAAAAAAAATCTGGAAAAATCCTGGAATTGTAACTCTGAGGAGGTGGTGTTAAAATGAAGGGGATATATCCTTATGCGATTGCAATATCTGCCCATTCATTGCATCTACTTCTTTTTTTCAAAAGATGTTTCACACACATTTCTAATACACACCTTCCATACACACTTTCATTCATTTCACATTTATTTCATATACACTACCCTTCAAAAGTTTGGGGTCACCCAGACAATTTTGTGTTTTCCATGAAAACTCACACTTTTATTTATCAAATGAGTTGCAAAAGGAATAGAAAATATAGTCAAGACATTGACAAGGTTAGAAATAATGATTTTTATTTGAAATAATAATTTTCTCCTTCAAACTTTGCTTTAGTTAAAGAATGCTCCATTTGCAGCAATTCCAGCATTGCAGGCCTTTGGCATTCTAGCTGTTAATTTGCTGAGGTAATCTGGAGAAATTTCCCCCCATGCTTCCAGAAGCCCCTCCCACAAGTTGGATTTGCTTGATGGGCACTTTTCGCGCATCATACGGTCAAGCTGCTCCCACAACAGCTCAATGGGGTTGAGATCTGGTGACCGCGCTGGCCACTCCATTACAGATAGAATACCAGCTGCCGGCTTCTTCCCTAAATAGTTCTTGCATAATTTGGAGGTGTGCTTTGGGTCATTGTCCTGTTGTAGGATGAAATTGGCTCCAATCAAGCGCTGTCCACAGGGTATGGCATGGCGATGCAAAATGGAGTGATAACCTTCCTTATTCAAAATCCCTTTTACCTTGTACAAATCTCCCACTTTACCAGCACCAAAGCAACCCCAGACCATCACATTACCCCCACCATGCTTTACAGATGGCATCAGGCACTCTTCCAGCATCTTTTCAGTTGTTCTGCTTCTCACAAATGTTCTACTGTGTGATCCAAACACCTAAAACTTCGATTCGTCTGTCCATAACACTTTTTTCCAATCTTCCTCTATCCAATGTCTGTGTTCTTTTGCCCATATTAATCTTTTCCTTTTATTAGCCAGTCTCAGATATGGCTTTTTCTTGGCCACTCTGCCCTGAAGGCCAGCATCCCTGAGTTGCCTCTTCACTGTAGACGTTGACACTGGCGCTTTGCGGGTACTATTTAATGAAGCTGCCAGTTGAGGACCTGTGAGGTGTCGATTTCTCAAACTAGAGACTCTAATGGACTTGTCTTGTTGCTCAGTTGTGCAGCGGGGCCTCCCACTTCTCTTTCTACTCTGGTTAGAGCCTGTTTGTGCTGTCCTCTGAAGGGAGTAGTACACACCGTTGTAGGAAATCTTCAGTTTCTTGGCAATTTCTCGCATGGAATAGCCTTCATTTCTAAGATCAAGAATAGACTGTTGAGTTTCATATGAAAGTTCTCTTTTTCTGGCCATTTTGAGAGTTTAATCGAACCAAGAAATGTAATGCTCCAGATTCTCAACTAGCTCAAAGGAAGGTCAGTTTTATAGCTTCTCTAACCAGCAAAACTGTTTTCAGCTCTGCTAACATACTTGCACAAGGGTTTTCAAGGGTTTTCTAAACATCCATTAGCCTTCTTACACAGTTAGCAAACACAATGTACCATTAGAACACTGGAGTGATGGTTTGCTGGAAATGGGCCTCTATACACCTATGTAGATATTGCATTAAAAACCAGACGTTTGCAGCTACAATAGTCATTTACCACATTAACAATGTATAGAGTGTATTTCTGATTCATTTAATGTTATCTTCATTAAAAAAAAACTGTGCTTTTCTTTCCAAAATAAGGAAATTTCTAAGTAAGCCTAAACTTTTGAATGGCAGTATATATATATATATATATATATATATAACAGTATACTGTATATTTAATCTTTTAAATTGAATTTAGAATTCGATCACTAAATATTGCCACCCATATTAATGTTATTTCTGCTATTGTTTATTATTACATTTTGCCTATTATTATCGCGTCCAGAAAGTCAGGTCTTATTAGTTAAATAATTACAATATTTCAAGTAGAAATATAGGGATTGCATATTTGTTGACTACCCAATTGGCAGATACACTGGGGAAAAAAGTATTTAGTCAGCCACCAATTGTGCAAGTTCTCCCACTTAAAAAGATGAGGTCAGCCTGTAATTGACATCATAGATAGACCTCAACTATGAGAGACAAAATGAGAAAACAAATCCAGAAAATCACATTGCCTGATTTTTAAAGAATTTATTTGCAAATTATGGTGGAAAATAAGTATTTGGTCAATAAAAAAAGTTCATCTCAATACTTTGTTATATATCCTTTGTTGGCAATGACAGAGGTCAAACATTTTCTGTAAGTCTTCACAAGGTTGGCACACACTGTTGCTGGTATATTGGCCCATTCCTCCTTGCAGATCTCCTCTAGAGCAGTGATGTTTTGGGGCTGTCGCAGGGCAACACGGACTTTCAACTCCCTCCAAAGGTTTTCTATGGAGTTGAGACCTGGAGACTGGCTAGACCACTACAGGACCTTGAAATGCTTCTTACGAAGCCACTCCTTCGTTGCCTGGCAGTGTGCTTGGGATCATTGTCATGCTGAAAGACCCAGCCACGTTTCATCTTCAATGTCCTTGCTGATGGAAGGAGGTTTGCACTCAAAATCTCATGATACACGGCCCCATTCATTCTTTCATGTACACGGATCAGTCGTCCTGGTCCCTTTGCAGAGAAACAGCCCCAAAGCATGATGTTGCCACCCCCATGCTTCACAGTAGGTATGGTGTTCTTTGGATGCAACTCAGCATTCACTCTCCTCCAAACACGACGAGTTGTGTTTCTACCAAACAGTTCTACTTTGGTTTCATCTGACCATATGACATTCTCCCAATACTCTTCTGGAACGTCCAAATGCTCTCTAGCAAACTTCAGACGGGCCCAGATATGTACTGGATTAAGCAGGGGGACACGTCTGGCACTGCAGGATCTGAGTCCCTGGCGGCGTAGTGTGTTACTGACGGTAGCCTTTGTTACGTTAGTCCCAGCTTTCTGCAGGTCATTCACTAGGTCCCCCCATGTGGTTCTAGGATTTTTGCTCACCGTTCTTGTGATTATTTTGACTCCATGGGGTGAGATCTTGCGTGGAGCCCCTGATCGAGGGAGATTATCAGTGGTCTTGTATGTCTTCCATTTTCTAATTATTGCTCCCACAGTTGATTTCCTCACACCAAGCTGCTTGCCTATTGCAGATTCAGTCTTCCCAGCCTGGTGCAGGTCTACAATTTTGTTTCTGGTGTCCTTCCACAGCTCTTTGGTCTTCACCATAGTGGAGTTTGGAGTGTGACTGTTTGAGGTTGTGGACAGGTGTCTTTTATACTGATAACAATGTCAAACAGGAGCCATTACTACAGGTATGAGTGGAGGACAGAGGAGCCTCTTAAAGTTACAGGTCTGTGAGAGCCAGAAATCTTGCTTGTTTGTAGGTGACCAAATACTTATTTTCCTCCATAATTTGCAAATAAATTCTTAAAAAATCAGACAATGTGATTTTCTGGATTTGTTTTCTCATTTTGTCTCTCATAGTTGAGGTCTACCTATGATGACAATTACAGGCCGGCCTCATCTTTTTAAGTGGGAGAACTTGCACAATTGGTGGCTGACTAAATACTTTTTTCCCCCACTGTATATCCTGTTGTAATTACACTTATACGTTGTAGGCGATTTGTAAATGCGCCGTCTATATTCAATTTTATCCTTGGAACAGTCCTGAGCTGTCTATGTTTCCCTACCTTAATTTGTATTTTGGCAAAGTGTATTTATTGTAAATGCGCAGATATAGTTTGTTATATTTGTGCTTGTATACAGCAGGTGATTTGTAGTGCGGTTTTGCGCTTTGGCACAGTGCATCTATTGTGAATGCTCTGTGCATACTACTCGATAGTAGGGATGCAACTTATTGCCTTCTACATTTCATTCACATATGTGCTCAGTGCCATCGTGACTGTTTTGCGCATGCGCATAAGCCCTATAAGACGGACACCTTCATTTTACTAGTTGCATGCCATCATACGTTATCGAACTTCCGTTATGGGCCTGGGTATGTCTCACAATATTTTGTATTGTAGTATCCTCGCAATCTGACAGGTGTTCTGAATATCCTCCATACATTGCACATTGGGTAATCAGTATTTTGCCTATTTACGACTTTACATTGTAGATTGTGAATAAGCCCTGAGAAAGCCCTGCATAAGGGTGATACGTGTGGGTCTCTGTACCCTGCTTGCCTTTGACATATTCTTGGCAGTGGTAATGCTTTTGATACACTGTATGCTTTTGTTAGTGTCGTACTATTCTTATATCATTAACCACTAACCTTATTCATTATGCCACTTGGGGAGGTTTTGACATTGTATTAAATCTTTTTTTCTATATTAAACTGTTACCTCTTTTGTACTACGCACGAGTGCCACTTATATGTTTTTAGACTATAATGGGATCCGCCTGCTTGCAGGACTTTTCTCTCCACATTTTTCAAGCGAAATCCCAAAACAGTCACCGAGCACAGATGGGAACTCGCAAGCCTTATTCAACGGTATTTGATAAAATTCCTGATCATATTGGACCATATTTATATCAGTATACATATTAAGTTTTCCCGGCCATTCAGTTTTACTGTTTGCTTTTAATTGTTTTTTATCCACTCATGCCAATAAAATTTACTTTTTGCTTTTTTATATAACTTTTTGAGTTGAGCATCTCTTTTATATGTATGCTCTTGTTTGATTATCCCATTATCACAAATGCAACTCTTGTCACTAAGCCTAAAATAATCTGTCACTTCCCATTCCCTGGAGAGGAACCATTGGTTTATAGACACAATGGTCTGGAGCAAACCCTATTGACTTCTATGGAGAGTTTTCTAGGCATGATGTATGGAGAGGGAAGTAGATAAGCTGTGGATATCTGCATATACATGATAGCTGTAATCATCAGTGTGCAGTGAGAAGGCTACTCCTACAGACAACAGGAAGTGTCAACATGTTATTTGGCTTAGTGGCCAAAGGCAGAACTGCAGGATTTTCTTTAGAAATATGTTTAACTTGAAACATGATTTAAGTTACTTTCTGATAACACATTCCCTTTAAGGCTGGGGCCGCATAGGGCAAACACACTACAGAATTTTAATCAGGGAAATTCTGTAGTGTGGCCCTCTGCAGAAAAAAAAATGTATGGTCTTGCTATGGCTGCCACGTGTTAGTGATATAATGCAAATTATCACAGTGACTAATGCTGGATGGTACATCTGGCGTATCTTTACATTGTCTAATCTAAGTTTATACTACCTAATGATTCATTTACACTGAGCACATAGTCACATCTTAAGCCATGCTCCTTTTCAATCTAGTTAGAAAAAAATGGTCTAAGAGTAGATGCACCTAAAATTTATCTAAAATGCACCTATTGTAGGCCAGAATTCAGGTGCAACCACCAAAGTAAAAAAACTCATAATAGAAGGAAAAAACAAACCTAAAATATTGTAACTGTTGTGAATCAGTTTAAAGCTAAGGCCCCACGTAGCAGGCCACAGCAAAAAAGCACTGCAGGAAAAATCCTTTCCGGACTTTCTGCTCCCATTATACCTATAGGGAAACCACTCCATAGGTATAATTGACATGCTGCGATTTCCAAAACCGTGACAGTTTTGGAAATCGCAGCATTTTCGCTGCATGTATTTTCCTGCAATGTGTGGATGGGATTCACTAGAATCCCAGCCTCTTGCCGGGTACTGTAAAATGCTGCAGTTTTTCCATGTGGGGCCAGGGCCTAATAGTTTTTGAAATCCCTAGTTACTAAGTGGGGCCCTATGCATTGCTAAGCGGGTTCTATTTAGGTTTTTTCTATGGGGGGCCTTTAATTACATAGAAATGTAGCCATCTTCAACTTGAATCTGATAACTTGCTGCACCATGATAACTCCCAACAAAAGCCATTGAGAGCTTTGGAAAAAGTTGAAGTAAGACAAAGCCTCACTTTGTGGAAACACAGCATTTTTGGAGCCTTAAAGAGATTAGCGGTTGTTTACTTAATGCACCAAAAGTCATGTTAAACTTGGCTATATCTGTATTGCTCTGCCACATTTATACCCATATGTCATCTCTGGCTCCTTTAAGATTACAAACAGCAAATCCACTCTCCTATGTGAGTGTTTATGAGTCAGACTCTGAAAGCTTTTAGCAGGGAAGTATATACATCTGTATGCCAATACCGTTAACTACTTGAGGTGGGAGTGAAATTCTTTATGACATTTTTTGCCGGGTCCAATAGTTCATCCCACTCATTGACATTTCAGAACACTGCTCTTAAGTCTACTTGCCAGTTCTTGTCTGCAGCCTGTACAGATTATAACTACATTTTCTGTTATGATAAAATGCACATTAAATATAAAGTTCACAAATGGAGAGCAAATTTTTACCGATATGTTTCTACTTGTATAATGCTCTTTCCTCCAAATAATAATCTAAGTGTCGGGAGGGGGGAGTTTGACTTTTTCTGTTTCAGGCCAGGTCGGCATATGAGTTTGGCTTTAGCTATCTTACAATCCAAAGATTAAAGTTTTATTATGTATATATATATATATATATATATATATTTTATATTTTTTTTATATTTTTTTTTAATATTTTTTTATATATTTTTTATTTTATTTTTTTTTGTATTGTGGTTTAGGGAGGACTTGTCACTTCTCCTGACATGCACATAATGTTCTAGTAAATAATTGTATTCCCCATAATATAATAATTCCAGTATCCTTTTTGACAATTCTGAGTTGTACTGTTCCAATAAACAATAAAACTCATGTGAATTATGGGGTGCCAGTTGTCCACAATGTATTTTGTGACACAAAATGTGTTCTGTGCCATAAAATGAATTTAGTAATCATAGAATTCATTGTGTCTGCACAGAATTGAGGTTTTTGATCACAAAACTAATTTTTGTGCACACAATTTGTTTCTCATGGAATGCACAAAAATAATTTTATGATGGTGTTTATTTTTATGTTTATTTTGTTTTATTTTAATGTCATTTTTTTCACATATAATAAAATTTTGATGTTACAAAAATTGATTTTGTCACACAGAATTCATTTGTCACACAGAAATGGGTTTGTGACACAGAATTTATTTTCACACAGAATTGTGATGCCAAAATTGTGCTGAATAATTTTGGCTCAAAGTAAGCCAACTAAAGGTGGTATAAACTTGAATTGTCAGCCTAAAGATATGGCAGATTTATCATCCAGCATCAGTCACTGTGATAAGTTTGGCAAATCGTTTTAATATGTGATTTGAGCTCACGGTACCCATTTTGCAATAGCACAAAATACCCCAGATATGGTGGAGATGTAGTTTTTGATTTTTTGATTCAACTTTATTTTTTTAAAATTTTTGCTTACAGACATTGTCAGTCTCTGTCCCATATAGGGCTCACAATCTACATTCCCTATCAGTATGTCTTAGGAGTATGTTTTTGATGAGCCAATGATGAGTGAATCCAACATGAAGGAGAAGTATAATGCCCAATACACACAACCGAGCGTGTCACACAAGGGGGTTATAGAACGGGTCCTATCCTGCTCCGTGACATCGGAACAAAATGGAACAGAACCAGCCATTACTCGGTTTTGGTTAAAAACTACTGTTTCAAAAACTTCCCCAAAAACTGCATGTGATTCCAGCTTTATTTACAGTAAAACATGCAGAATTTTGCGCCAAGGACACTCGACATATAAAAATACACCCCACAACCCAAGCCTTGTTCACACAATGGAGTTTCATACAGTTTGCGATACATACGGTTAGCACTGGAGCCTTGCAGCTCTTGAGTTCTAGGTTCAAATCTGACCAAGCACAACATCTGCAAGGAGTTTGTATGTTCTCCCCGTGTTTGCGTGGGTTTCCATACTTGTGAGCCCTATATGGGACAGTGACTGACAATATCTGTAAAGCACTGTGGAATATGCTGGTACTATACAAGTAACAGAAACACAAAAAAATCATTTTGTGATGCATTTTTTCAGCCAAGAATGGATCCTAAACCTGGAAGCAGAAGGATTATTTGGTCCATGTTATTCCATTTAAGCCTCACTCGTAAAACACTTCATGAAAAATAAACAAGGTTGAAGATTTTATTTAAGAGCTTAAAAATGTATCAAAAGCAAAGAATACAACAAAAATTCAGTCAAATAAAAACCTCTGTTGCTTGTGCGCATTCATGGATACTTCTGATTTAGCTGAATAAAGCACACGTAAAACTATAAAATACCCTTAGTGAAAACATCCTAATGTTTTATGCACATGCCCATTATTACTGAACAGATATTTGCAAAAAAAATTGTATCTATTCTTTCCTAGAAGCACTACATTGGAATCCAACAATGCTACATACAGAATCCAGCAGCTTGTACAGCAGCCTATGGAGGTTGTGCAGCTCCTTACTACGGATTTGTAGGTCCTACGTGCATTGCCACCCAGGCTCCATGCCTATCTGCACGTACCATTATGTAACTATGCCACAACTATCATTATATAATAAGATCTAATGACTAGTCAGGAGCACCATTAGGTAGTAAATGTTTATTGCCATAACATTTGCACTTTTGATTTACAGGATATTAATGTGCGGTGATACATAAACTATGAAGGAGAAAAAAAGAGAGCTGAACGTGTCAATGTAATGTGCATGTAATGTCACATACACAGTAAAGACCAACCAATCAACAACGATATTAATGACCTACCGTTACAATAGCTCATCGTTATAAAATTGGGGGAAGAAACCCCACCCTATGGACCTCAACGACTACAGAACTGTAGCACTGACATCCCACCTGATGAAGATCTTGGAGAGATTGGTTCTCACAAATCTCCGCCCTCTAGTGAGCCCCGCTATGGACCCCCTCCAGTTTGCTTATCGGCCGGGCATTGGGGTAGATGATGCCATCATCCATCTTCTGCACAGGGCTCTGTCTCACCTGGAGAAACCAGGGAACACAGTGAGAATAATGTTCTTTGACTTCCCCAGTGCTTTTAACACCATACAGCCCAGGTTATTGAGGGACAAGCTGGGCCTTGCTGGAGTGGACCACCACCTCTCCAACTGGATCCTAGACTACCTCACAAATCGACCTGGACTGGGCAGATCATATGGAGGCCCTGTACAGGAAGGGCCACAGCAGCCTCTACCTGCTTAGGAAACTGAGAGCCTTTGGAATCCGGGGGGCACTTCTTAGAACTTTCTTCAACTCAGTAGTGGCATCAGCCATCTTCTTTGGAGTGGCCTGCTGGGGGAGCAGTATATCAACCAGGGACAGAAATAAACTTGACAAGCTGATTAGAAGGGCCAGCTCTGTCCTGGGGAGCCCCCTGGACCCAGTGCAGGTGGTGGGTGACAGAAGGATACTGTCCGTGGTGAGCTCCATGCAGAAGAAGAATTCCCATCCCATGCATGAGACTGTGATCGCGCTGAGCAGTACTGTCAGTGACCGACTGCTCCAACCTAGGTGTGAGAAGGAGCGCTATCGGAAGTCTTTCCTCCCCACCGCGGTTAGGCTGTACAACCAACACCGACCTAAGCGGAGATCATTACACACAGAGAACTGAAATATCTCTCTGCCTGTTAAATCCCCCCCCCCCCCCCCCCGCTACTTCCTATCTGTCTGTCGGCTATCAAAGTAATGCCTCTTACCTTGGAACATTCCTGTACATGTTGTATTTGTATTTGTATCTGCTTATCTTATCTTTGCTGCTGTAACACACTGAATTTCCCCATTGTGGGACTATTTAAGGACTATTATTATTATTATTGATACACAACAAGAACCTCCACCAATGAGTTGTTTTAAGTGGTGTAGCTTTCAGACAAATGCTTCAGCCCTATCACTGTGTACCAAGCACAGCTCAATCCCATTCATTTGCTACAAAGCTGCACCCACAGACGGTCTAACTAAGGAAGTGGCGGGCTCTATGGCCTCTTCAAATAGCTGACTGGTACGGGGAACAGGAATCCCAGAAATCCCCATTTAAATGGGTTTCCAAATAATTTTTTTTTTGTTTTAGGTAGTCTCGAGGTGGCTTAAAAAAGTTTTAAAAAATGGATACTCATCTCTCACCAATCCCCTTTTACTCCAGTACTAATGCTCCTTTGACACACAGAAAATTTCTGGAGATGACCGATCTCTGACTGCAGAAGCATAGGTGTAACATGAAGATTCTGGGCCCCAAAGCATAATTTGTACCTGACCCCCAACTATTATGTATCGCTTACTGTGCTGATCTCCTTATATTGGGAAGAGACACTTTATGTTCCCCCAAAGACTCTTAACCTGGATGTAATTGAACCCTCTGCACCCCATCAAAATACACACCTAGGCATAAGTCATGTGCCTCAGTGATTGGCTATGTGAGCATTTCCTGTAATTTCCTGTGTGTTAGACACAAGGAAGTAAAAACTAGTAGCGAGAGTTGGAACTGTCAACTGGGACTCATACCCAAGATATATATATATATATATATATATATAGTATATAGTACAGACCAAAAGTTTGGACACACCTTCTCATTCCAAGAGTTTTCTGTATTTTCATGACTATAAAAATTGTAGAGTCACACTGAAGGCATCAAAACTATGAATTAACACATGTGGAATTATATACTTAACAAAAAAGTGTGAAACAACTGAAAATATGTCTTATATTCTAGGTTCTTCAAAGTAGCCACCTTTTGCTTTGATTACTGCTTTGCACACTCTTGGCATTCTCTTGATGAGCTACAAGAGGTAGTCACCTGAAATGGTCTTCCAACAGTCTTGAAGGAGTTCCCAGAGATGCTTAGCACTTGGCCCTTTTGCCTTCACTCTGCAGTCCAGCTCACCCCAAACCATCTCGATTGGGTTCAGGTCTGGTGACTGTGGAGGCCAGGTCATCTGGCATAGCACCCCATCACTCTCCTTCTTGGTCAAATAGCCCTTACACAGTCTGGAGGTGTGTTTGGGGTCATTGTCCTGTTGAAAAATAAATGATGGTCTAACTAAACGCAAACCGGATGGAATAGCATGCCACTGCAAGATGCTGTGGTAACCATGCTGGTTCAGTATTCCTTCAATTTTGAATAAATCCCCAACAGTATCACCAGCAAAGCACCCCCACACCATCACACCTCCTCCTCCATGCTTCACAGTGGGAACCAGGTATGTAGAGTTCATTCGTTCACCTTTTCTGCGTCACACAAAGACACGGTGGTTGGAACCAAAGATCTCAAATTTGGACTCATCAGACCAAAGCACAGATTTCCACAGGTCTAATGTCCATTCCTTGTGTTCTTTAGCCCAAACAAGTCTCTTGTGCTTGTTGCCTGTCCTTAGCAGTGGTTTCCTAGCAGCTATTTTACCATGAAGGCCTGCTGCACACAGTCTCCTCTTAACAGTTGTTGTAGAGATGTGTCTGCTGCTAGAACTCTGTGTGGCATTGACCTGGTCTCTAATCTGAGCTGCTGTTAACCTGCAATTTCTGAGGCTGGTGACTCGGATGAACTTATCCTCCGCAGCAGAGTTGACTCTTGGTCTTCCTTTCCTGGGGCGGTCCTCATGTGAGACAGTTTCTTTGTAGCGCTTGATGGTTTTGGCCACTGCACTTGGGGGCACTTTCAAAGTTTTCCCAATTTTTCGGACTGACTGACCTTCATTTCTTAAAGTAATGATGGCCACTCGTTTTTCTTTACTTATCTGCTTTTTTCTTGCCATAATACAAATTCTAACACTCCATTCAGTAGGACTATCAGCTGTGTATCCACCTGACTTCTGAACAACACAACTGATGGTCCCAACCCCATTTATAAGGCAAGAAATTCCACTGATTAAACCTGACAGGGCACACCTGTGAAGTGAAAACCATTTCAGGTGACTACCTCTTGAAGCTCATCAAGAGAATGCCAAGAGTGTGCAAAGCAGTAATCAAAGCAAAAGCTGGCTACTTTGAAGAACCTAGAATATAAGACATATTTTCAGTTGTTTCACACTTTTTTGTTAAGTATATAATTCCACATGTGTTAATTCATAGTTTTGATGCCTTCAGTGTGAATCTACAATTTTTATAGTCATGAAAATACAGAAAACTCTTGGAATGAGAAGGTGTGTCCAAACTTTTGGTCTGTACTGTATATATCTATATATATATATATATATATATATATACCAACTGTTAGACCTTTTTAACACGGCCATTTCAGTTCCTCGGCTGTGAAAAATGGATGAATCGGTCTGTTTTTTATGTCCATTTTGCACCCCGCTACATGTACGGTCGTCCATTTTTGATGGCCAAGTGTCATTTGTTTTAGATCTGTTTTTAACAGACTAATAAAAACACAGATAGATTTTATTGGCCTTTTTTTTTTTATACACCCCCACTGATCTATTTAGTTGTCATTGATTTCTATTGGGTTTGTGTGCCCATCCAACAAATATATAATATGTCAGGTTTTTTTTAACTGGTCATTTTTTCTGTTCATCCAAATAGATTGACATGTGAGTATACTCATTGTCTTAAAGGCCCTGTGACAGACGTTTTCCACTATTATGTGAATACAGCCCTAGCAAGTTTATAAATGTTTATTATTTATATGAAATTATTATAAAAGTTTATAGGATTTAATAAAGGATTATAAAAGTTCCTTCAAGATGTAAATCCAAAGTAGAGTATTACAATAGTTGTTGGTTGCTCCCAGTCAGTTGTGTGCCAGATGAGTATAACTAGAACCAAAATAGGAATGTTAGGAAAGGAATTTGTACAGATAGACCAGAGAAGATGTCAAAGCGTCAGGATGGAAAACTCAATGTGCAATATGGTTTGATAATAGATTTGCAAACAATTCAGGTCTCAATACAATTGTAAAATTATGGTGGAATTAAAGAAAAAAAAAATTGTTCCTTGACAGGTTTCCATCCTGCAAAGTTGATCTGTCGACTGCTCTTTGAGAATGTTCTAACCAGCTTGGTTATTATTGGATTACGTTGGTTGTTGGATATTGTTTATCATAGGTAAAGACTGGAAGAGTGAAGAAATCAGGCGATACCTTTTAGAGGCTAACTGAGTATATTTATAAGTAAGCTTTCAGGAGTACTCGCTCCTTTCATCAGACATGGTAAAGACTGTCATAGGTGAAAACTACGCCTTAATAACCTCAGACCCTCATAGAGGCTGAGGCCCTACATTGCGGAAACACAGCAGAAAAAAAAAGCTGTGTTTTACATTACCAGTAAAGTGAATCAGATTCTGACTAATCCCATCCACACATTGCGGAAAAAGAATACAATGCGGAAAAGCTGCATTTTCAAAAATGTACACTTTTTTGAAAAAGCGCAGCATGTCAATTTTACTTGCTGAAATGCTGTATTTTCCCTATAGAAGGGAAGAAAAACCAGAGAGAAAAAGGCATCAAAAACGGTATGAAAAACGCTGCGGATAAAAACATGATGCATTTCTGCTACGTTTTTTTTTCTGCAGCGTCGTTCCACAATATGGGGCCTTAGCCAACAAATAGCAACAAGTAGCAACAAAATACTAAATGGGACTTTTTTTTTTGTCAGTGATTCCATAATTTTTCCTTGACATTATTTTTTCCCCTAAATGATTTGGTAAAAATTTTTTGGGAAATAATTTACTTTCATTTGTATGAGGCATGTTTCCCAAAGCTCTAATGTTTAGCTGATAAACATTATTTTGTGTGACATCTTATGACTTGTGTATTTGGTACAAAGCAAAAATATTACATGAATAGCCTCTAGTCTAGGATAGTGATTCCACAAATTTTACTAGGAGTTGTAATATAGTTCAGTAGTAGGAATTAGCCTATTTACAAAGTAAACAGGAAACCTCTAGTTATGGACAAGGTCACACAGTGCATCTTGCTGTTTATATCCAAATTTTATGCTGTATTCCTTTATCCAAAATAAGTATTTTTTTAGGTGTATTGAAGTTATATAGAAACTGTAGAATCTGGCACAAAAAAGTCTGTATACAAAATGAGAGTCATACAGTACAAAATAAACCTCATAGATCTCTATAGGAGCCACAAGGCTTTGTTCAAAACAGAGCTCTTATGCAGCCATGTGCATTGAGCCCTCTAACTGTGCCCATTTTAGTCAAAATTGCTATTTCAATACAAAACATAATTTTTATGATTTCGGCTTGAATCCCTCCAGCTTCCAGTGTCTTATTTTCTCTCTGTTTTCCCAGCCCACTGTACATCTGTTGTTTTTCAGCCTGAACTCCCCTAGCGTGCCTAGCGTGCTATACATCAGTAATTCCACCAGTCTGCATTAAGCTACTTCACTTCTTTAATCCCCATCATCCACTGTATTATGTCCATAAATCATTACACAAATTCTGACGCAGACAAACATATCCCACCAGAGCAGCCACACACATGGCCATCACCTTTAACCCCCCCCCTATATTTTGTGATTTGGGGTTATGTACATATTATTATATTAGGTAAAGGTCTTAGAACAATATTGTAATAAACAGGAACAAAACTAAAACTTCTGCATAGAAAATGAGAATGGATTCCACATGACACGTCAGTTAGGTTGCCTACTGAAGGACTGGTTTTCCTAATATTCTATCGATTACCTATTATTTTTACATTTCCTTTATTTATTTCCATTTTGTCTCTTATTTTCCTTGCATCTCCATCTTCTCCTGCTCTCCCTTTCTCTCCTTTTGTGCTGCTCTTATTCTTATTCTTTACTTCCTGGTCCTGGCTCTACTTCTTTTCCTTCCCTTCCTTTATGTTCCCCTTTTCAGTCCTTTCCTTTTACTTATCTTTCTTCTTTTCTTTTCCCTTTCCTTTATTTTTACTTTTCTCTTCCCTCTCTTTTATTATCCTTTCCATTTCTATGATTCTCATCTTTCATTTTCTCCATTCCTTTTGTTTCTTTACATTTCATTTTTTTCTAATTTTCTTTATTTACTATCCCTTTACTTGCTTTTTAATTCTATTCTTTCACATTATTTCTTCCATACTTTCCTGCACATTCAACCTTTTTCTTTTTGTCAAGTTTTGACTCCAGTCTAGTTTTCTGCAGCATCTTTCATTGCAATTTCGTAGAGTTTTCCTCTGCGGACTTTCTATCCCTATTATACCTATACAGAAAAAGCTGGTTTTTCCGCAGGTATAATTGACATGCTGCAACGCTTGTCTTTTTGAAAACACAGCTTTTCCACTGCAGATTTTTTTCTGCAATGTGTGATTGGGATCAGCCAGAATCCCCTCCACTTTGCAGGTACTGTAAAATGCAACATTTTTTGTCGCTGCGTTTTCGTAACATGGGGCCCCAGCCTAAGGCTGAGGCTCCACGTTGCGGAAAAGCTGCTTTTTTTGTTGCAGATTTTGCAGCATTTTTTGAGCCAATGTCAGGAGTGGATTGAGCAGAAGGCAGAAGTGTAAATGCATCCTTTATATTTACCATTCCTTTTAAAGAGGACCTTTCACGTCCTCATGTATATGCTGTTTTACATATCGCTAGAAAGCCGACAGCGCGCTGAATTCAGCACACTGCCGGGTTTCCTGGTATGTGCCCCAGGGCTGTAGATATCGGCGGTCTTAGTTTCACGGTTTACCGTCAGAAGGGCGTTCCTGACAGTCTAGCTGCGCTTTGAGGAATGCCCTCCATTGTACTCCTCCATAGCCCTGTACTGAGGGGACGTTCCTCACAGCTCAGCGTCATCGCCGGGCAGTAAGGAACGTCCCCTCTGACAGTACAGCGCTATGGGCGAGTACAGAGAGGGGGCGTTCCTTACCGCCCAGTGATGACGCTGAGCTGTGAGGAACGCCCCCCCAGTACAAGTCTATGAACGAGAACTGTCATGGAGGGTGTTCCTCATAGCCCAGCTAGACTGTCAGGAACGCCCTTCTGATGGTAAACCGTGAAACTAAGTCCACCGATATCTCCAGCTCCGGGGCACTTACCGGGAAAGCCGTCAGTGTGTAGAATTCAGTGTGCTGTCAGCTTTCTAGCGGTATGTAAAACCGCATATACATGAGGACGTGAAAGGTCCTCTTTAAAGCCACTCTTGAATTTGAATTAAAAAACTGTAGCAAAATGTGCAACAACAAAAAAGCAATGTTTCTGCAATGTAGGGCCTCAGCCTGAGGATGAATTTGTACAATCAGATTTGGGTGCAGTTTTTGTGCAGTGATTGCACATAGAATAGTCCCATCAATTCAATTCTTTGGCTGAAATAACTGCAGTCCTTGCAAGTAGATTGTAAAGAACTGGGTTCATCACAAATTTTCCAAAAATGTATGGTTCCTTATAATCATGAATCATTATAATAACTGGAGGCCCAGAGGAAGGGAGCAAAAATAATAAGCAGCGCATACTCACTTTTCTTTACCACTCCAAGGCTTCATCACAGTTTTATACCTACGTTTTCCGGCCACCTGTGTGATGTCAGAAAAATGCTAGGGAAGAAAACTGAATGCTGTGGAATCTCTGAGAGATGAGAAAAATGAGTATGAACTGTGAATTATTTTCCCGCCCTCCTCTGAGCCTCTGATTATTATACTTTGGGGTCTGAAGAGACCCCATAGTGTAATAATAGCGCCTTCTGGTTTGGACTAGAGAGCAGAAACTTGTGGGAGAATCTCATGAATATTGGCAAGAATAATCTCACAAGGTTCACTAATCATTAATACAGAGATAGCGATCAATCACTGAGTAGCACCACCCACTGGACTCCTAAGCCTAGAATAGGCTGAGAAATAAATGAATAAATGACAAATTGTACTGAAAAGTTTTGCCTATACAGTATATATCTGTTGCCTTGCAGCGCTGGAGTCCTAGGTTTGAATCTGACCAAGGGCAACATCTGCAAGGAGTTTGTATGTTCTCCCTGTGTTTGCGTGGATTTCCTCCTGGTACTCCGGTTTCCTCCCACACTGCAAAGACATACTGATAGGAAATGTGATTGTCAGCCCTATATGGAAAAGTGACCGACAAGTCTGTAATGCGCTGCGGAATATGATGGTGCTATATAAGTGAGCAAAGTAACCTGCTCTGCATAACACGCTGTCATTACCCTTTAAAATCATGAACCTAGATCACCATTTTGGTCATAAAATGGTACCATTTATGGAGGAACTATTTGTCCCGCAAACATTAAGCCCTCATACTGTATGGCTATGTGAATGGAAAAATAAAAAAGATATGGGGTTTGGAAGGCGGGCAGTCAAGAATGAAAATCGAAAAATGTCACCGGTGGGAAGGGGTTAATTAAATCACACAAGCTGGTCACACAATTGCACTAGCGCTCCATTCACAAGGAGGTTTTAGGGTTATTTTAGGTTCCCCATCCTCCTGATCACTGGGCCCCCAGCGATCAGAAATTAATCAGACATTAATTGTGCCCATAACGGAACAACCCCTTTTAATACTACCATATTTACATTTTTATATGTTTCAGTAACATAATAGTCAATGTAGACGTGAATTATATAATGGTGTATATGACTGATTGAAGTTTCAATCTAACAAATATTATCCTTTAATCTACCCACTCCCATATTAAAAAGCCATATTTCACACATGAGAAAGTAATAAACTCTTAGTTTTACAAGGTAATAAGGTTCAGTGTTTGTTCTTGAAACTCTCTTAAGATCTATCAATATATAAAATTGTTATCTAGATATTCATGATGGCACATCTTATAGTTGGATGATCTGGTTAAAAGTTGAATAATTGAAATATTGAATTGTAGTTTTAGGTTCCATATACAGTAATATTGTGTTAGCAACGTTATTAATGAATTGTGAGTCCGACTTCTCAAATTCCTGACCTGATGATGTAAATGTAAGTTACAGCTGGTTTTATAGTATAACTAGCAAATCATTCAGATGAATTTACTTGAATTACTGACCATGTATTATAGTGCATAGTCAGAAAGAGTGAAAATATCCCTTTGTTAGCTCACCACTCTGGCTAATAAAGGGTACTGAAGTCCCACTGTATGACCCTCTATGATACCCATATGCCCTTATAGCAAATCACTGTTACATATAGCATTATTAGTGTTTTTATTCCCTTTTCCTGATGTAAAAATTTTTACATGACTTGTAACATTAAAATGGTATTCCAGTTAGAACAAGTTACTCCCTATCAAAAGGATAGGGGTTAACCTGCTAATTGGTGGGTGTCCCAGCACTGAGGACCCCCACAATCTTGAGAATGTTTTTCACTCCAGTTCTGACCAGAGTACCTGGTCGTACATTCGCACGCTGCTCCATTCATTTGAGTGTGGACCGTTGGGGATAGTCAAATGCTAACTTGGCTGTTACAGACAGTCCTCACTCAAATAAAGGTGCCCTGGTTGGAACTGGAGCGCAAAGTGCCCTGGTTCTTGAGATAAGTGGAGGCCCTAGTGGTGGGACGCCCACCAATGAGCAAGTCACCCATTATCCTTTGGATATGGATAAATTATTTAATACGAAAACAGGATTACCCCTTTAAATAAAGAGTTGCGAAAATTTTTTGCTGAACTTTTCTTTCAGTGGCTTTTGTTTGATATCATGCTACTGAACATTTGCTGAATGGTTGCCATTTGACCCTGGTGGCCTATTCATACCTGGATTTGTTCCTCATTAACTTCTGTGTTGTTCTGTCTCTTTTTCAGAAGAGGGGAATCTCTCTCCTTGAGGAGAGCACCAGTGAAGGTGTGTAGAGTTTTGAATTGCCTTTTGCCCTCTACTAAGCATCTACAGTCATGGCCAAAAGTTTTGAGAATGATACAAATATTAATTTTTACAAAGTCTACTGCTTCAGTTTTCCTAATGGCAATTTGCATATACTCCAGAATATTATAAAGAGTGATCAGCTTAACAGCAATTACTTGCAAAGTCAATATTTGCCTAGAAAATGAACTTTATCCCCCAAAACACATTTCAACATCATTGCAGCCCTGCCTTAAAAGGACCACCTAACATCGTTTCAGTGATTGCTCCATTAACACAGGTGTGGGTGTTGATGGGACAGGGCTGGAGATCAATCTGTCATGATTAGTAGAATGACACCACTGGACACTTTAAAAGGAGGCTGGTGCTTGCCATCATAGTTTCTCTTCTGTTAACCATGGTTATCTCTAAATAAACATGTGCAGTCATCATTGCACTGCACAAAAATGGCCTAACTGGGAAGAGTATTGCAGCTAGAAAGATTGCACCTCAGTCAACAATCTATCGCATCATCAAGAACTTCAAGGAGAGAGGTTCCATTGGTGCCAAAAGGCTCCAGGGCGCCCAAGAAAGACCAGCAAGCGGCAGGCCGTCTCTTAAAAGTGTTTCAGCTGCGGGATGGGGCTACCAGCAGTGCAGAGCTTGCTGAGGAATGGCAGCAGGCGGTGTGAGTGCATCTGCACGCACTGTGGGCGGAGACTCTTGGAGCAAGGCCTGGTCTCAGGAGGGCAGCAAAGGCCACTTCTCTCCAGAAAAACATCAAGGACAGACTGATATTCTGCAAAAGGTACAGGGAGTGGACTGCTGAGGACTGGGGTAAAGTCATTTTCTCTGATGAATCCCCTTTTCGATTGTTTGGAACATCTGGAAAACAGCTTATTCGGAGAAGAGGGTGGGCGCTACCACCAGTCTTGTCTCATGCCAACTTTAAAGCATCCTGAAACCATTCATGTGTGGGGTTGCTTCTCAGCCAAGGGAATCGGCTCTCTCACAGTCTTGCCTAAAAACACAGCCATGAATAAAGAATGGTACCAGAATGTCCTCCAAGAGCAACTTCTCCCAACCGTCCAAGAGCAGTTTGGCGCTCAACAATGCCTTTTCCAGCATGATGGGCACCTTGCCATAAAGCAAAGGTGATAACTAAATGGCTCAGGGAACAAAACATAGAGATTTTGGGTCCATGGCCTGGAAACTCCCCAGATCTTAATCCCATTGAGAACTTGTGGTCAATCATCAAGAGCGGGTGGACAAACAAAAACCAACAAATTCAGACAAAATTAAAGCATTGATTCTGCAAGAATGGACTGCTATCAGTCAGGATTCGGTCCAGAAGTTGATTGAGAGCATGCCAGGGAGAATTGCAGAGGTCCTGAAGAAGAAGGGTCAACACTGCAAATATTGACTTGCTGCATTAACTCATTCTAACTGTCAATATAAGCTTCTGTTACTCATAATATGAATGCAATTATATTTCTGTATGTGATAAAAACATCTGACAAACACACATAAAAACCAGAGGGCAGCAGATCATGTGAAAATATAATATTTGTGTCATTCTCAAAACTTTTGACCATGACTGTCATATCACAAGGCATTAGTTGTTGTACAAACCCAGCTACTGTAGTTCTCTCATTCATTTTTGTGAGTTTAAGTGTACAGTTCATAGTTCCTCATATGGTTCTGTCTGTTTGCTGTACTTTATAACCCTGCCTTAAGCATTCTGAAGTCTCTCCCTGTCTGAATTCTGTATCTCCTGTCTGGATCTGAACCTTGTGCCTGGTCTTATTCTCTCACCTAGTAATGACTCCATTCCTAACCATGTTCTTGTGGTGTGACCTTGTTCTATTCATGTGACCATTTTTTAACTCCTGTCCCCATTCCTGGGCTTTGTACTTCTGGAGCTGGAAGTTAGAACCACTTCAGTGCTTTATACTCTTTCTTGTGGTCCATTTATTATGTCAGTGCTCCTGGTGTGTTTGTTTCTGTGTTGGGCCATAATGTCCAGCTTTCATGATCCTGTTCCACACTCTACATCTGGTCTTGTTCCTGTTCTGTCATTGCTGCCTCATCTAGCTGTCAATTTGTGACTGACACCTGGGAATCTTCCTGCAGCAAAATCTATACCACCTTGCGGGAATTTAGGGTGAAGACAAGGAGATATTTTAGACTCTAGCCAGTACAAAACCAGTTGAACCCACAAGGATAATTTTTTAGTCAGTATGAGGAACAGGGAAGGGATCAAGGTACTATAACTGACTACAGGAGGCATAGCTGAAATCTACTTCAGACAGCGTGCATGGGACCTCCCAAGATGCACCAGAGGAGGAACTGATTAAGATTGGTATAGAAAAACACCAGTCTTTATAAATTCTGCCCAATGAATTGACTATTAAGGAAGAGTTGTGCGAGTATGCTCAGATGAAGATAGGGGAAATGGGACAAGGAACTGAGCTGTGTCGATCACCTGTTGCCATGGGTGTGACTCTGTTCTATGTGCCTCTAGCTTTATAATAGAGGTGTAACCTGTCATTGGAATCCAGCATGTGATGATAATGAGCTGGCTGCTGACTGTGCCCTCATTGTACACAGCAAAACCTGAAAAGCAACCAGAACTATTTCTCTATTGTAGAGCCTCAGTGGCTAGTGAAAAGCTGAAAAACGTATTGGAACAGAAGCTCATTTTCTGATGACAGTTTCCCTTTAGTAGATGAATATAAGTAAATAGCAATATTCAATTTTTCCAAGACTTTTGGAATTTCATCTTTAAATGGAATGAATGCTTGTGCCCGGACTTGCATGTGACTGTATTTAACAAAATAAATGCACATGTCCGTGTGCAATGGTTTAAAGAGAAATAAAAGGGAGTGAGATTAACAAACTATAGCTTTTGTTAAATATTAATATGCTTGTCTAGACATGCTGAAATAAAGAGCACATTATAGTCACGGGTTGAGGATTATAATACATAATCTATGCAGACCTGTAGAGAGGCTTGACATATGTCCAATATGATTCTGGTACATTTTTAGTTGACAAAGGCAGATTGTAATCTGTGTTTAACCAGTGGAAAGTAAACATTATGGACCAGCCAAGATTCAGCAATATTCATTTTTGCAGACATAAGAAATGTGTGAAGCGTTCCTATGAATAAGGGAAACTGAGAATGTCACATACATAAACTTTTGTCCTTTTTGATAAGTATGTGAATGTGTATCTATGAGAAAATTCTGCAATTTCTGATAGACGGACAATCTTATGCACACAGAACTGTGTGTACCCATATCCATTATTTTATATTGTAATGGGCAGAAACTTTTTCCTCTAAGATTCCATTAAAAAAGCAAACACTATTGGCATGAATAGTGTAAAACAAAGCTTCCCAGAGTCTCCTGGGCCCCAGTGAACCGCCAACTATAACATGCCATTGTGCAGCTCACCTAGTCCTCCCTGGAGTCAGAAAAGTCATCCTGCTGTATGGGCAAACAGGGCTTACTCCCAGGTGTAAGGCCTTATGCTTCGTTCACACCTGCGCTTGAGTCCGTCCGCTGCCAATCCGAGTGAAAATCTCGGGGAGCGGGATAGGCATCAGATACCGACAGGTTAGCGACGCATTGGTTAAAAACCCATTCATTTGAATGGGTTTTTAAAGCAATGTGCGGGTGTGCGCTTACACCCTCTGCGCTGCGAAGCTGTTTTTTTTTCGTCAGACACGAAGTCCTGCATGTCCGACTTTGTTTCTGACGAAAAAAAAAGGATTCGCAGTGCAGAGGGTATAAGCGCACACCCGTGCATTGCTTTAAAAACCCATTCAAATGAATGGGTTTTTAACCAATGCGTCGCTAACCTGTTGGTATCCGATGCCTATCCCGTTCCCCGAGATTTTCATTCGGATTGGCAGCGGACGGACCCAAGTGCAGGTGTGAACCCACCCTTATTCACATGACAGACAGAAAAAAATGCTCAGATAAAAAAAATGGTCATGTTCTATGTTTGCCTGTTTACAAACTGATGAAAAATGGATGACACCGGATGCCATCAAAAACAGACAAACAGAAAGGATGCACAATGACAGTCAAAAACATGTGAACAAGCCTAAAAATGGAGGGCATCCAACATTTGGGATACCTTTTCTAAATAAAGTTATTTTATTTTAGAGTGCTGAATGTTCTCCATTTTTACACATGCCACTGCTGTTCAGTGATATAGCAGAAGAGCCAGGGCCCGGGTGTGACTGTAAATTCTGCACTCCTTCTAGTTATGCCGCCAGTAACTGTCCCTTAGAAGCATGGCTACAGGGTCCATGCACAAGCCAATGTTGGATGTTTGAATCATTATGCAATGACCTGGGGCACAGTTAGAAAAGGGCACAATTAGGAAAGGCCCAAGATGGTGGCTACTCTGACAATAATGGGTATTGGCACCAAATTCTCTTGCAGGCCTTATGTTGTCGTGATGAAGGGCCCGCATTGAAGTGATGCTGAAGAGTTCAAGGGGAAATCCTGCTACTTGTCTTCCATGTGCTGGCATTTCGGGAAGCCCTTGATGTTGGTTTCAAGGAGATAGGCCGTCAGTTGAAGGTGATTCTCGTGGCTCAGTTTACCAGGCAAGGTTCATCCAGTTACAAGGCAAAATGAAGGAACGTCAAGTCACGGCAATTTGGTTCCACACATATGTCACTTTACGTACACAGATAGAAATGGCTATTACTCTTAACCCCTTCTTTAGTCCTCATGCAGTTTCCATAATGATGTTCTGGGAAACCCCTGGGACATAGCCCTCCTCCTTATACACTATTGGGGAAATGGAGGGCAAGTTTTGACTATGGACACCACAGTTTCCTAACTGGTACCTCAGTGATAAAAGCATAAATCAATTAAAAGAAAGCTTCATTCTGCGAGCAGGAAACCAACTCACTAGTGATGTGTCGCTCATGAACGAGCCAGCTCTATGTGCTCAGGAATCAGCTCCTGACTGAGAAGCTGGGGACTGCGAGCTACCACTAAACTCCTTCCACCTTCTAGAAACCTCAGAACCGAACCCAATTCTGTCTATACAAACAACAAAGAAGTGGCAATTTAACAAGCAGCATTATCTGCTTCCAGCTTTTTAATAGAGGTGTTGCCTTTCATTGTAATCTCACCAGTGATGAAAAAAAGATGACTGCTGAGAATTAATCTCTACAGAACAGGAAGTGTTGGTCTACTATAATTATCATTGATCATTGTAAAAACTGTTACATTTTTGGAATTTTGGAAACAATTTAAGAAAGACAAGACCAAAATGTTTTATCATACTGAACATACAATGTTGATAGCCTACATTTAGGAAATAAAGCCTATGTCAGACTGAGTTTTCTTAGACCACAAAAAAAAAATTCTCAGGCACCACCCTTCATCTATAGAGAATATGTCCACATCCAATTCCACAAATGAACCTTTAAGACTTTAGTAGAAAGTGACTAGTTCCAAAGTCTGCTCCAAATGGGCTTATCTTTTGCTAGACCTGTGGGGTACTATTGGATCCTCTAGTACTTCAGTGAGCCAGACTGACCCTACGTAAGGGATCAGAAAAGTGGTCAAGTCAAATAAGTTCTCCTTGATGTGAAAAGGAAAAGTTTGGAAGGTAGCTTCCTTCATAATCCTTTCCCAGAATTCCTAGTAGAGTATGCATGGAATGTTAGACTCTATACACCGTACGGTGGCCTGCAAAAGTAACTTCCCTAAGTAGATATAGTACCCTCTTTGACCCACATCTATGGCCTCTTACCTAACCAAACCTATACCCTGTTTTGCACTGTTGAAGGGCAATAACCCTGAAACAGCTGTATTCTAAAGGGTATTTCTTCCTTTTAAACAAGGTTTTCTGCTTTGGCTTTAATGCCAGACTATAGTTTCTTAGAAAACCAGGCATAAATCTATAAAGATCTACTTTCCAAAAAGTGGCACTACAGTGACATATTCCATCAATGAGAACCTATTTCCATATTCCTTTCCCAGAATTCCTAGTAGAATATGCATTGCCTGTTAGACTCTACACACCACAAGGTGGCCTGCAAAGGTTACTTCTCCCTAAAGAGACAGTATACTTCCTCTGACCCACAAACTTGGTCAATCACAGAATATAGGCTGCTGGAAAAACGGCCTGGTTTATGCTCAGACCTATTACAGAACACAACTATCACTTCTTGCAAGCTTGTTATTGACATTGCTGTGACTGATAACAGGAGTGATTCCCATAACATCATAATAGGGAATTGCCAATGACAATTTCCTGATCTAATCTTTAATGGTGCTCCAAAGCAAAGCTTCACTAATGCAGTTAAACATTTTCCAATAATCTGAAAGCACCAGAACCTTGAATCTAAGGAAACTAATAATGCCATTTCTAGGTCTCCAGTGACAAAATAATAAAGTTGTCCTGAGACAACCTGGACGTATGGGACCTTGAGATATTAATCATAATCTCTTGGTTTACTATCTCTTACTAAGATAAAGTTTCAAGAACACAATGATATTTCTTTACCAAACGGGTGCTTTGAGGGCAGATTGTCATAGTAACCTGGAGATATTCAAGCTTTCTTCTACTCATTTCATGTATTTGTGTAATATATATTTGTGTGTTTTTTTAATGTGCAATTTTTATTCATGTTGCATATTGTGCATTAATAGTTGTGTACAGTGTATTTTATCTATCCTATATCAAATATCCTTAGGCTTGATGATTTCAGTCATGTAATTTTGGAATCAAACAACAGTTATCTGTATCTCATATAAGGAGAGGTATAGCTCTAGGGGCTGCAGTGGTTGCACTTGCAACCTGGGCCCTTAAGCTAGTGGTGCCCACAGGTTCCCTTCATCACATTACAGCTGTCTGTACTAATCAATTCTATAACTGATCTCTTTGTACACAGCGCTGGTGTTGCATGTGGCAGCATCTGCATCTCCTCTCCTGTCTCCTATTCTAAGAACCAGCAGCATCAGAGAGCAGGAGACAGGGTAGCCGGGAGGAGAATAGGAGATGTAGATGCTGTCACACACAGCTTCAGCATTGGAAGACTTCATTTATATAATTCTTTAGTACAGACAGTAGTGCTGTGCTGAGGGGGGCCTGGATGGTAAGACACTATTAGCTATGTAGCAGGCACTAACAGAGATGATGGGGATACCATCATCTGTGTGAGGAGCACTATTTATGCATTTTATGTGTAAGGGTCACATGGTGGCAACATTTCCAATGTGGGGCACAAAGCAGAACTATTGCCTATGAAAGGGGTGCTATAACGTTGTTGGGGCTCAACGGCACTGTTGCCTTTTTGCAGTGCAGGGTCCCTGGCTGTTAGTGCTGCAGCAGTGGGTCAGTTAAGAGACCCAGAGATCCAGCCAAAAAGTTACAGACGTACAGCAGCCATGAAGGAGGTTGTAGGGTCCCAAGCTGAACTTTCGCACCAGAGCCCGTGAGCCTTTAGCTATGCCCCTGCATATAAGAGGCTTAACACAGAAACATATAGAAGTTGCAGCATTGTGCAAATTTGAGTTTGCTGTTGTTTCTCTTATCTCACTTGACTTCTATTTGATGAGGCAAAAATTGGGGATTGCACCATTTGCATAATACATTTAGGGCACACCAGTTCATTCTTAGAATTAAAGAAGATCTGCCACCAGTTTTCACAGTAAAAAGTTCATACATTATTATATTGTTCTCTTAGACCTGATAAGGCTGGTGTACTTTCTCTGAAAATCCATGTCATATGATAGTCTTCCCATGTAAACACTTTCCAGGATCATGATATTGATGGATATTGATGGTCCTACAGTGCTTGCCAAAAGTATTGGCACCCTTGCAATTCTGTCAGATAATACTCAATTTCTTCCAGAAAATGATTGCAATCACAAATGCTTTGGTAATAATATCTTCATTTAATTTGTCTTCAATGGAAAACCACAAAAAGAATTGTAAAAAGCCAAATTGGATATAATTCCACACCAAACATAAAAAAGGGGGTGGACAAAAGTATTGGCACCCTTTGAAAAATCATGTCATGCTTCTCTAATTTGTTTAATTAACAGCACTTGTTACTTACCTGTGGCACATAACAGGTGGTGGCAATAACTAAATCACACCTTGTGTGTACCACATTGAGCATGGAGAAAAGAAAGAAGACCAAAGAACTGTCTGAGGACTTGAGAAGCAAAATTGTGAGGAAGCATGAGCAATCTCAAGGCTACAAGTCCATCTCCAAAGACCTGAATGTTCCTGTGTCTAACGTGCGCAGTGTCATCAAGAAGTTTAAAGCCCATGGCACTGTGGCTAACCTCCCTAGATGTGGACGGAAAAGAAAAATTGACGAGAGATTTCAACGAAAGATTGTGCGGATGGTGGCTAAAGAACCTCGACTAACATCCAAACAAGTTCTAGCTGCCCTGCAGTCCGAGGGTACAACAGTGTCAACCCGTACTATCCGTCGGCGTCTGAATGAAAAGGGACTCTATGGTAGGATACCCAGGAAGACCCCACTTCTGACCCAGAGACATAAAAAAGCCAGGCTGGAGTTTGCCAAAACTTACCTGAGAAAGCCAAAAACTTTTTGGAAGAATGTTCTCTGGTCAGATGAGACAAAAGTAGAGCTTTTTGGGAAAAGGCATCAACATAGAGTTTACAGGAAAAAAAAAGAGGCCTTCAAAGAAAAGAACACGGTCCCTACAGTCAAACATGGTGGAGGTTCCCTGATGTTTTGGGGTTGCTTTGCTGCCTCTAGCACTGGACTGCTTGACCGTGTGCATGGCATTATGAAGTCTGAAGACTACCAACAAATTTTGCAGCATAATGTAGGGCCCAGTGCGAGAAAGCTGGGTCTCCCTCAGAGGTCATGGGTCTTCCAGCAGGACAATGACCCAAAACACACTTCAAAAAGCACTAGAAAATGGTTTGAGAGAAAGCACTGGAGACTTCTAAAGTGGCCAGCAATGAGTCCAGACCTGAATCCCATAGAACACCTGTGGAGAGATCTCAAAATGGCAGTTTGGAGAAGGCACCCTTCAAATCTCAGGGACCTGGAGAAATTTGCCAAAGAAGAATGGTCTAAAATTCCAGCAGAGCATTGTAAGAAACTCATTGATGGTTACCGGAAGCGGTTGTTCGCAGTTATTTTGTCTAAAGGTTGTGCTACCAAGTATTAGGCTGAGGGTGCCAATACTTTTGTCCGGCCCATTTTTGGAGTTTTGTGTAAAATGATCAATGATTTGACTTTTTTTTTTTTTCATTCTCTTTTGTGTTTTTTCATTGCAAGCAAAATAAATGAAGATATTATTACCAAAGCATTTGTGATTGCAATCATTTTAATAATAATAACAATAATAATAGTCCTTTAATAGTCCCACAGTGGGGAAATTCAGTGTGTTACAGCAGCAAAGATAAGATAAGCAGATACAAATACAAATACAACATGTACAGGAATGTTCCAAGGTGAGAGGCATTACATTAATAGCAGACAGACAGATAGGAAGTAGCAGGGGGGGGGGGGGATTTAACAGGCAGAGAGATATTTCAGTTCTCTGTATGTAATGATCTCCGCTTAGGTCGGTGTTGGTTGTACAGCCTAACCGCGGTGGGGAGGAAAGACTTCCGATAGCGCTCCTTCTCACACCTAGGGTGGAGCAGTCGGTCACTGACAGTACTGCCCAGCGCAATCACAGTCTCATGCATGGGATGGGAGTTATTCTCCCGCATGGAGCTCACCACGGACAGTATCCTTCTGTCACCCACCACCTGCACTGGGTCCAGTGGGCTCCCCAGGACAGAGCTGGCCCTTCTAATCAGCTTGTCAAGTTTATTTCTGTCCCTGGTTGATATACTGCTCCCCCAGCAGGCCACTCCAAAGAAGATGGCTGATGCCACTACCGAGTTGAAGAAAGTCCTAAGAAGTGCCCCCCGGATTCCAAAGGCTCTCAGCTTCCTAAGCAGGTAGAGCCTGCTGTGGCCCTTCCTGTACAGGGCCTCCATATGATCTGCCCAGTCCAGCTTATTATTAAGGAGCAGACCCAGGTACTTATAGGTGTTCACAATCTCGATGCCCGTCCCCAGGAAGTCCACTGGTTTTGGAGGGCATCTGCCTTTACGGAAGTCCACCACCATCTCCTTGGTCTTCCCCGCGTTAATCTTCAGGTGGTTCCGGTAGCACCAGTCCACAAAAAACCGGTTCAGTTCTCTGTACTCCTTGTCATCATCGTCTGTGATGAGGCCTACTATTGCAGAGTCGTCAGAATACTTCTGTAGGTAGCAGCTGGATGAGTTGCACCTAAAATCAGCAGTGTACAGTGTGAAGAGGAAAGGGGCGAGAACCGTACCCTGAGGTGCCCCCGTATTACAGATCACGGTACCTGACACACAGTCTTGGGCTCTCACGTATTGAGGTCGATTTGTGAGGTAGTCTAGGATCCAGTTGGAGAGGTGGTGGTCCACTCCAGCAAGGCCCAGCTTGTCTCTCAGTAACCTGGGCTGTATGGTGTTAAAAGCACTGGAGAAATCAAAGAACATTATTCTCACCGTGTTCCCTGGTTTTTCCAGGTGAGACAGAGCCCTGTGCAGAAGGTGGATGATGGCATCATCTACCCCAATGCCCGGTCGATAAGCAAACTGGAGAGGGTCCATAGCGGGGCTCACTAGAGGGCGAAGATGTGTGAGAACCAATCTCTCTAAGATCTTCATCAAGTGGGATGTCAGTGCTACAGGTCTGTAGTCGTTGAGGTCCATAGGGTGGGGTTTCTTTGGAACTGGTACCACACAAGAAGATTTCCATAATTCAGGGACTATTTCCTGCCTCAGGCTCATATTATACATATATGTAATTATACCACACAGCTGGTCCCCACAAGTCTTAATTAGCCTTGCACTGATGTCATCTGGCCCTGCGGCTTTCCTCGCCTTGATCTTTTTCATCTCCTTCCTCACCTGGGCCCGTGTGAAGGTCAGACTGTGGTCAGATAAAGACAGATTTCTGGATTTACTGGTCTGTTGGGAAGTAGCCACATGGGGTGAATGGGGTGAAGTCATTGTGGTGAGGGGAGCTGAAGGACATTCTGGGGTGGGAGGAGCTGGTGTGTGATCAAATCTGTTGAAGAATAGGTTTAGTTCATTAAGCCAGTTAACATCTGCCTCAATCTGGCAGACCGACTGTTTATGACCCGAAATTGACTTAAGCCCCTCCCAGACCCCCCCTTATGTCTTTTCTTTCCATTTGCTTTTCCATTTTTTCCTTATAACTGGCTTTTCCTTGCCTGATTAGATGCCTCAGCTCCTTTTGTACTTCCCTCAACCCCTCCTTATCTCTTGTCCTGAATGCCATCTTTTTCTCCTTAAGTAGTGTTTTTATATCAGCGTTAATCCATGGTTTGTTGTTGGAGAAGCACCTCACCACTTTTGTGGGTACTGTGTTGTCCACACAAAAATTAATGTAGTCCGTTATGCAGTGTGTGAGTCCTTTCTGGAAGAAATTGAGTATTATCTGACAGAATTGCAGGGGTGCCAATACTTTTGGCTAGCACTGTAACTATTTGAAGGGATCTGCAAGCTTACTTTGGTTTATCTACCAGCACACTGTACATAATGTAGTGGCTGTTCGGGGTATCACCTTGTCCCATTCAAGTGCAGTTGTCCTTCAAACAACTGATCAGTGAAGGTGCCGAAAGGCTGACAGGACTAGAAACTGAGAAAAACAGTTCTTTGATGAAATATTGCTTTTACTTTCTGAAGTTATACAAATTACTCTGTACTCTGTTACTCTGTAGTCATTGATTTTAGGGATTCTTGGTGATATCCATGATATTTCTTCATATAGCACAAAAAAAGGAATTTTCTTGTTTTTCCTGCTGTGCAGCAGAATGTAATAAAAGGTTCAAAGTATTGCAAAAGTAGATGGGGCTGATATAAATTATTGGTTTGTATTACGGGTGCATTAATGATGTACATTTCTCAAACTTTGGCAGTTTTATAGTAGAACTATTGGATGCACTTTATAATTATGGCCACATGAATCAGCTTCAGTACAAAATGTGCAAAAGACTAGGAATTTTACTTTTAGCATACACAGCAGGACACTCTTAAAGGAGTTTTCCAGGGAGATTAAAATATACTTAAAAGGTCAAGATAGGGGAACCTTAATATAACAAAAAGCTACTCACGTCTTCCCAACACCCCCCCCCCCCCCCAGGTCATTTTTGTTCGGACACTATCAGCTTCACTGCCTATACATTCTGGGATTTCCCAACACATAGGAAATGCTTGGAGATGCCTGATCAGCCATTCATTATCCAGAGAGATGACCCATCCCAAAAGGCAATTTTTGGTGCAACTTTGTTTCAGTTGTTTTTTAGACAGTTTATGCTAAAATCTGGATTAACAGGTTAGAAAATGTGAGTTTACGTTTGAAGTCATCTGCAGGCAAAAGAACTAGGTAGCTCCATATGAATTAAAGCCTGGTATTCCTGAAACCTAATGGCATGATCTGGACTTAAAGGGGACCTATCACCACCTCCACCAATTTAAATTCTTAGCATATGTTAATAGGCACAGCACAGTTGGAATTTTTTCTCTAGACCCCGCCATTCCCCAGCAACAAGGGCAGGTAGTTTTAGTGCTTGATATGCTATTAAGCTATGTAATGTCAGAAGGGCAGTGTCAGGCAGGGGGGTGTCAATCAGAGGCGGCCAGTGTCTGTGCTCAGAATCACACCCCTTGTCTGCTCCTGCCTGACACTGCTCTCCTGACAGTACAGAGCCTAAATAGCATATCAGGCACCAAAAGTAATTGATTCCTCAGGAGTGGTGGGAGCTAGAGAAAAATTCCAACTGTTCCAAATTGGCTGAGTACCACCTATTACTTGATGTAAAGAGCTGAATTTGTTGTGAGGTGGTGAAAGGTCCTCTTTAAAGCCAAGCCAGAATGTCTCCTCCAAAAGGAGACTACTACTATTTTACTCATCAATGCAAAGCCTGGTATTAGCTGGCAAAGTGAGAGGTCATAGATGTGGGTCAGAAGAGTTATTATGTCTCCTTAAGGAGACTGCCTTTTAAGACCATCTTTCAGATCTCTCGCTTAGCCAACCACAGGCATTGATCCATAGAACGCTACCTTCACAGCAGATATCACTCTTTTCAATATATAGGGTAAAATCTGCAACAAAATCAATGTATAATACATATGAATTCTGCAGCTGATCTGGGCCAAAATCTGCGACATATTTTTATGTCCCATAAGGACGTACCCTTAAGAAGGTCTTCCCTTGCTTCCTGCAGTAGCTTCTTAGTTCCAATAAGTCATACTTACTCTAACTTTACCTTTCCAGTATATTTAACAGTATGCCGATTTACAGGAATGCTAAGAGCAGTAGTCATAAACCAGTAATTACGCAGCATTGTAGTTTTATGGGTCATACTTTACTCTGATAGCCATTGTTAAATACTTGGACCTAAGACTTCACTGTTTACAATGTGACGTCAAAGACATGTAGATAGAATTTTTCTATTAAAGCTCTCGCCATTATTGTAAGTGGGAACTCCGGAAAGGGAAGGTCTTGTTAAAATGATGAAGTTGGCAACCTTTTATAAAACTAACTGCACATTTCCTATTCATTCTATGTTATTATGGGTTTGTTCATCAGGGAAACTACTACTGGGCTGCTCCTGGGGAATGGTTTGCAAATACTGTACCGTACTATTATCTAGGAATAGAAGGCAAAATCATATATATTTTAAGGAAGCCTAAATGAAATTATAGAGTGTAGCAGCTCCAGGATATTACTTACAAGTAACCTCTTTAGAAGAAAACCCATACTTATCTCCTAGATTTCATTACGTTAACTTTAACATGCTCCGTATGTATGTGGTTAATTTATGCAACATTGGTTGTAGCTAAATACATTTCTGTGTGTCATGTATTTACTCTTAGTATCATTATTCAGATGTAAAGCTATAGAAAACAAATAATGTGTTTGTTCCTTTTTACAAATGTGGCTTTTTACTTAAAAAAATCCCATGGGGCGGCCATATTAGATTATCTTCCTTCCTAAATTTTATATATAGACGATAAAAACAGGTGTGTGCTTTATGACTACTTTAAAAAATAAGAGTTTCTGGTCAGAGAAGTGGAAGAGTGAAGAAATCAGGCGATACCTTTTAGAGGTTAGCTGAGTATATTTATAAGTAAGCTTTCAGAAGACTAGCTTCCTTCATCAGACACCAATGGCTAACACGGTACAACATTATACTATGTTCAGAGAAGTGTCAGCCAACTTATCCAGAAAGGGACAGAGTACAGCTTCCTCTCCCAGAGACCACAGAGCAGCAAAGGATATGCTACAGAGTTTTATCTATGTAGTATATAGTGTGACTATCCTTGCTGGACATCCAGCCAGTATTGGACTGGCCTACCAAAGCAGCAGTGGATTCTCCAGTGGGTCCAGACTCTACAAGTACTATGGTCTATTTTCTCTAGTTTGTTGGAGGGTAGGTACCCAAAATCATTTAAACAGGTGGGCCCAAGGAACCTGACTGTGACACTACATCCAGCAGTATATTTGTGTCAAATTTATGCCCTACAATGACAATGAGATGACTCCCCTCACCATACCCAGTGTACACAGATAAGCAAACTAAACTGCAAAAGATGTTGGCAAATGGTTTGCATTTCAGAAGAGTGTAACAACTAAATATTTCCATTTTATTTCCATAGGTACAAAGACATAAATCGCCAGCAAAATATTTTGATATGTTTGAAAGGCCTTTCTAACTCCAAATGCATGTGCACAGGATAGGTCCACAGTATTTGCTGATCTGACTGCCTCCAGGTGCCAGAAACTATAGAAGTGGATGGGAACCAAAATCATTCTGCTCCTATTCAAATAATAGGCTCAGAGCTACAGTCCGATCCACTGTACAGTGGCGGCGCCGGGGAATTACAGATCTGCTGCTATTACTTGAAATGGAGAGGCTGCTTCCACTCCCCTTCAACTGTTTCTTGTGCAATTGATTCAGTGGATCTGTGTGGGGTCCAGGTGTTGGACCCCACACAGATCAGATACTGATGACCTATCCTGTGGATAGGTCATCTGGATGAAAAATGCACTTAGGGCCGGAATAGTCCTTAAATGCAATTTTAGATGATAAAACCATGACTCTGATATTAGTACTCTTACCTTACAACCCTGGGATCCTGCTGTCACATCTAACCATGACCACACCTGTATGGAGCTTTCAAGATCTTTCTGTCTTTCTGTGGGGTTTCCCTTGCTATTTATATTACCTTACACACCAAAAACATACTGATCGGTTAAGTGGTTTCTTACAAAATTGCCCCTATTATATCTCCTTGCGATAGGGATAGTAGGTGGTCAGGAGTGATCTATAGTACTGCGTAAGGCTCATGTTAGTACTATAAAAGCAATGATACATAAATATACTCCCTTAAATATTAAAATTATGTTTGTATAAATAAAAACAAATACAAAAAATTTAAAATTGGTTTAAGTTTTGTTACAATTTTTACAAAGACTGAACATATGAGCTGATATATACAGAAGTTACAAATTACCCAGAGCATCAAGTATCTTTTTTTATTAATAATTTAACAATAATTCACATTGAACACAGTTCAATACAAAGTAAATTTACCTAAAAAAAATAATTCCACCTAGAATAAAAAAGTGAAAGGGAGGATTTCATTCATATATATAAAGGTAATAATTAAAAATCTTGTAAACTCTTGACCACTCATGTTTTTTTTTTTTTTTTGCTGTTTTATTGGCTTTTTGTGATATTAAATAACTTATAGAATTCACTGGCAATATATTTTTACAAGCATGTAGGAGCGCATCAAACATTCTAGCTGTGCATTCAACCACTTATGTTTTCTGACAAATGATGTCCAGAAGCAGACTTATGTATAAGCTCCTGTAGATAAGATGCAAACTTGGAAAGGTCAAGATATTGTGAGTCAAGTGTCTTTACAGCAAATAAGATTAAAGGGAATGTGTCAACAGAAAATAACCTATTTTTAAACCAAGTCATTTTAAAGAATTTTTGATGATTTTTCATATCACTATCTAATCTAATAACTATCACTATTAATTATAGACTGCCACTAGGGATTTTCTTTTGCAGCAGTCTTCTCATTTACAGCAGAGACAGGATTACAATGGAAGATAACATCAATCACTGCATCCACTAATGCCAACAGATGATGTCACAGCTTATCTACTCCCCCTCCCTGCACAGAAAGCTTTCCCATAGACCTCAATGATTCAGTTCCACTCTACTGTTGCCTTTGGCCTTGTGACTCCTACAAAGCATATCACTAAATATGTAACAGAGCAGGGGAAAAGATAAAAAGAGGATGGCAATCCCCATAATCATGTACAGAAAATAGAATAAAAAAATCTACAATCAGCAAAGAAAACAGACTAGAAAAAAAGTGATATACAGTATTTCATCTGCTGTTTTTAATACATTTAAAAATATTACCAATTAATTCCTGCCACATACGGATTGTCCCAGCAAGTGATGTGGGTGCGGCTTTAAGGGGTCAATTTACTCACTCAATCTTGAATTCACCCTTCATTCAGACTGCAAATTGAACATAAATCGCACCACAACACAAACCACACACCCCAAATACATGTTGCCACCCTCTATTGTATTCACAATCAGGATCAATAGGAATCCTAGACACACATACTACTACACACTGTAACGAGATCCCAGAGCAAAATAAAGTACCATTAAATTTAACATTTTAATATCCAAATAGTTCAGTGCTATATATGACAAAACACAAATAAAAGATGACAAGACAAGCAAAAAAGAAGAACCTTTTAACTTAAAGTCATTTTTTTCCAGTGGAGTTTGGAGAAGAAATATGGCTTGTTCACTGGCTTCCAAAAGTGTGACAAAATTCCAAGATAGTCCCAGTCTTTTGTAATGTAAAACTCATGGCTTGTGCTTAGCCACACCTCCTACCAGGGTGCCCCCTCCTTCCCCTTTCCACATCTTGGAAAGCTGGGAAATGACTGGTTTCAACCAAGCCTTAGAAAGATGAGGACCTTACAGGTGGCTGAGGTCGCTGCCCCTCTCTTATGCCTGACAGCTTTTTATGGGGACCAAGAAGTTGTAAATCAATAAATCTGCCTTGGCAGTATATCTAATCTTGTGATTACAGGAAGAAACAACTTCATCCCTAACTGCCTCCCTGACATTACTTGTATACACACATACCAATGTAATATACTGATGACACACGCATAAAAATACAGTCGCTAAGGATATATATATATTAACAATATAATTAATTAAGAATATATGCACAGATTGGTCTTTTTCATCACAAATACATTTAAAGGAGTAAAAAGAGAGGGTCAAAAGATGCTTTATTGGTGCATTCAGACTTTTTTTTTCGAGAGACTGTGAAATTGATCTCAGCTGGTTATAAGATCAATGGCTTCAGACACAAGATAATGATTGTCAACTTCTGAAAAATGTCAAAACCTTGGAATAAATCTGTGACAAAGAATTGTCTATCTATCATGGTTTTTATTACTTCTTGCACTGACTTGTGCTGTTAGGCAAAAGTAGAAGATGTGCATTTTCTTTATTAATGTGCATTAAATCTGTCTGTTAGTAGAAGTGTGTATTGTATCCTCCTGCAGCTTTTAGCATTGAAACAAAAGTTCAATCTACAGTAGCTTCTGTGCAAGATGCCAACATATCAATATGTGTGCTATGGCAGTAGAAGGGTTCACGTGAGGGTAATTTACTAACTAGTCCTATCATGTCATCACTACATTATGATCAGGAACAAAGTTTCCCAAAGACTTTTGATTATTTTTTTTAACCCAGTTGATTTGGATCTGTAATTGGCTGTTAAATCCATATACCAGTATCAATGGACAGTAGGAGGTCACTCAAATATTACTATATTAATTCTTATGACACATGGACATGTAGTCACACGGACCTTTTGGACACATAATGTCTGCAAACATCTTTGGCAGGGAACAATTAATCTATACTCAAAGGTTAACTAATAATGTTGCTCATGATATCACTATCCATAGGTTAGGTAATAAGGGCCCATTCACACAGCAGAGAATGAAGAGCAATTGGGACAGACATCTGCTCATACTCCTCTTCATTTCCATCTTCCTATGGCAGAAAGTTAAAGCAGAGCTTCAGCATTCTACCACAGTTCTCACTCACTGCTAAGCCCCAGATGAATGTGACGGATCGGCTGAGATTCTCGCGCAATGGGTTCTGCAGCATGGTGGCTCAGTGGTTGGCACTGCAGCCGTGCAGTGTTGGAGTCCTGGGTTCGAATCCTGCCAAGGACATCATCTGCAAGGAGTTTGTATGTTCTCCCCGTGTTTGCATGGGTTTCCTTTGGGTACTCCGGTTTCCTCCCACACTCCAAAGACATACTGATAGGGAATGTAGATTGTGAGCCCTATATGGGACAGTGACTGACAATATCTGTAAGCGCTGTGGAATATGATGGCGCTATATAAGTAAGCATAATAAATAATTCTCTTACTTTTTCAGCGTCCTGCTTGAAAATGAAATTGAAATTGGAGGCAGATTCAGGGTGGAATCTGGCACTGATTTTGAGGCAGAATCCTTAACAAAAACAGCACCAAATTCCACTGTGTGAACATACCCTAAGTGTGTATTCGTGAGTGGTCCCTTTACTGGAACCCTCATTGATAACACAATGAGGAGGACTTTTAATGGATTCCTTTGCATAAAAATATTTTTTTATTCAATTGTATCTATTATGTAATTAAAAACCTTTTTGAGATTGGTTTTTATTAATAGCTACACTTTCTTCTGTGGCCTGCCTGTGTTCTCAAACATTGATTGCTGCTCAGTCCCATTCAGAGTGAAATCTATCAGACAAGCATACTGGCAGCTCATTGTGTAACCATTATCTCTGCTTGGTTGGACAATCTTTTAAGCTGACATCTTTATAAATAGAGTGGACTGCAATAAAAAAAACAAAAAGATGCTAGCCTAGAAGGTTGTTCAGGAGAGTAAAGATAAGGGTTGCAGAGTGAGCCATCATATACATAAATGCATTCAGATTTCAATCTGAACAGGAGTGAGCAGGTTGCAATGGATGAGAACACAGAACACACACAAGCTGCAGACATGTTCAGAATTTTTAATAAAAACCAAATACAAACATTATTTTATTACATAATAGATGCAATATGATGCAATAGATAGCCTTTAAGGCTGGATATTATTATTATTATTGTTTATTTATATAGCATCATTAATTCCATGGTGTTTTACATTTGCGGATTTACATACGGTACACCAGATATACAAAACAGATAATACTAACAGTGACCAACTGGCACAGGGGGATAGAGGGCCCTGCCCGCAAGGGCTTACAATCTATGAGGGAAGTGGGATAGAGACAGAAGGTGGGGGTATAGACTGTACAGATGGTGGTGTGGTGACAGTAGCATTATTGGAGGTTGTAGGCCTTCCTGAATAGGTGAGTCTTCAGGGCCTTCGTGAAGCTTGTGATTGTGGGGGTCAGTCTTATGTGTCTTGGTAGTGAGTTCCAGAGTATGGGGGATGCACGGGAGAAGTCTTGGAGATGATTGTGTGAGGAGCGGATAAGAGCAGAATGGAGTAGGAGGTCTTTGGAGGATCGGAGGTTACGTGCGGGCAGATAGCGGGAGACTAGGTCGGAGATATATGGAGGGGGCACGTTGTGGATGGCTTTGTATGTCAGCGTTAGTAGTTTGAACTCTATTCGCTGGGCGATGGGTAGCCAGTGAAGGGATTGGCAGAGGGGAGCGGCTGATGAAGAACGGGGGGAGAGGTGTATTAAGTGAGCAGCACAGTTTAAGGTGGACTGGAGGGGGGCGAGAGTGTTTGCTGGGAGGCCATGGAGAAGGGTGTTACAGTAGTCTAAGCGGGAGATTATGAGGGCGTGGACTAGCATCTTTGTAGTTTCAGGGGATATTGCATATAGTCAAGCACTGCCACTCCAGTTGAAGTCTATGGCACTGACAGTGCAGGAAATGTGGTCAGACAGCCATGGGGTTCTTCAATGAACCTCCGATATCTGGCCATACTAGGTCTGTGACAGAAATTCCATGTGCTACAATTGAAGGGGTTTTCCCCTCCCATTTCTAAGCCAAATTTAACATTGGGTTTCTAGCATTGCTACTGCATCTGTGAGATCAGTGGGAAAGCAACAGCAGTAACACAGACACAGTCCAAATGGCAGAGATCATAGAAAATGCTGATATCCTCTGTTTAACCCCTTCAAAAATGGAGATGAGCACGACAAGTATAGCTGTCATAATGTGGCAATTTCCTGGTGCTGATGACAAGCATACTCACATTAATCCTCAAGCAGTTAGCAAACATATGCTGATCCACAGCCATGACTATATCCTGGGGGGGTATTCAATGTACAGTATGTTATTATAAAGTCCTTGTGCAACTGTGACACATACATAGGTGCCAAAAAATGTACGGCACTTTAGTATTGACTGTAACTAGTTTATATAGCCCTTGTGCAACTGTGACACATATACATAGGTGCCAGAAAATGTACGGCACTTTAGTATTGAGGGTAACTAGTTTATATAGCCCTTGTGCAACTGTGACACATATATATAGGTGCCAAAAATGTACGGCACTTTAGTATTGAGGGTAACTGTGCAACTGTGACACATAGAAAAGTGCCCAATAATGTGCGTGGCACTTCAGTATTGAGGGTACTAACTAGTTTATAAAAATTTTCTGTATACAAAAGTGATAGAATACAATGGGAGATGCAACCTGGAATTTTTAGAATAGACCAAAACATCTGGTGCATTCTGCATAGTAGAGAGATACTGGCACGACATCTCCAATGCATGCCAATGTTAATACATTTTCCCATTTGTGAAATCCACATGCTCACCAAGTTAACCCTCCATAGTTACAAATCCCATTTAATCCATATGAAGGTACAATATACCCTTATAAGACATACAGTAGTTAGTTTTAATGGAAAATGTATTATCGTAGAGCCTCATGCACATCACTATATTGCAGATCCATACTTTGGGTCTATACTGCATGTCTGTCTGCCCTTGATTATACACAGAGACAAAAAGGGCTTTCTTCTCATATATTACATGAGAATCTGCAAAATAAAAACATATGTTATTCCCTATTACATAAAATATTACCAAGACATAATTCTATGGTAAGAATACAGAGGCGTCTCATGGAGGCGCCTAGACACACCATACAGCACACCATATGCTTAAAACCTATAATTCTGCCCTTCACCTAGCCAAACAAGCCTATTTCACCGCTCTCATCTCTTCTCTCTCCTGTAACTCTAAAAGGCTATTTGAAACTTTTCACTCCTTACTCACTCCCAAGGTGCAGATGCCATTCACAGACCTTAGCGCAGATGACCTGGCCACTTATTTCCGTGATAAAAATTGATAAGCTCCATCAGGAAATAACTCTCCAATCCCCAAGTGGCACTGATCCCCTCACCAGCCGCACTTCAGACTGTTCATTCTCATCTTTTGAACCTGTTACAGAGGAGGAAGTATCTCAGCTACTTTCTTCTTCTCGCCCTACAACCTGTAGTAGTGACCCTTTCCCTCACACCTTCTCCAGTCTCTGTCGCCTGCCGTCACGACTTACCTTACTAAAATATTTAACCTCTCTCTCTCTTCTGGAATTTTCCCATCCTCTTTCAAACATGCCATCATAACCCCACTATTGAAGAAACCCTCCCTTGACCCGTTCTGTGCTGTTAACTATCGACCTGTCTCTAACCTTCCTTTTATCTCCAAAATCTTGGAACGCTTGGTCTATTCTCGTTTAATCCGCTATCTTTTTGCTAACTCTCTTCTTGACCCCTTACAATCTGGCTTCCGCACTCTGCACTCTACTGAAACGGCCCTCACAAAAGTCTCCAATGATCTCCTGATGGCTAAATCCAAAGGTGACTACTCTCTTCTTATTCTTCTAGATCTTTCAGCAACATTTGACACTGTCGACCATCAACTCCTCCTCACTATGCTTCGCTCTGTCGGCCTCACAGACACCGCTCTCTCCTGGTTCTCCTCTTATCTCTCTGACCGCACTTTCTGTGTATCATTTGCGGGCTCTGTTTCTTCCCCTCTTCCCCTTGCCGTTGGTGTTCCTCTGGGCTCGGTCCTAGGTCCCCTGCTCTTCTTCCTCTACACAGCACCCATTGGACAAACCATCACTAGATTTGGCTTCCGGTACCATCTTTATGCTGATGACACCCAATTATATACGTCATCCCGTGACATCACCCCTGCACTAATACAGAACACCAGTGACTGTCTCTCTGCTGTCTCAAGTATCATGTCTTCGCTTTATCTGAAACTGAATCTCTCAAAGACTGAACTACTGCTGTTTCCACCATCTAACAGATCTGTCCCTGATATCTCCATTGCAGTCTCTGGCCTTACCATAACTCCTAGGCAGTATGCCTTTCCTTCACCCCCCATATCCAATCACTCGCACGCTCTTGTCATCTCCACCTCAAAAACATTTCCAGAATTCGCCCTTTCCTTACCACAGATACACTAAAGACACTTATTGTTGCCCTGATTCACTCTCACCTTGACTACTGTAACTCCTTACTAATCTGTCTTCCCCTTACTAAACTCTCCCCTCTACAATCTATTCTGAATGAGGCGGCCAGGCTCATCTATCAGTCTAGATGTTATAGCGATGCCTCCGGTCTGTGCCGGTCACTACATTGGCTGCCTATTCAATACAGAATACAATATAAACTTATCACCCTCATCCACAAGGCTCTCCATAATGCTGCACCTCCCTACATTTCCTCCCTCATCTCTGTCTATCTCCCAAACCGTACTCTCCGTTCACTCAATGACCTAAGACTAACATCCTCTATTATCAGAACCTCCCACGTTCGTATAGAAGACTTCTCCCGAGTTGCACCACTTCTCTGGAATGCTCTATCCCAGACTATCAGATTAACCCCCAATTTCCACAGCTTCAAGTGCAAACTAAAGACACATCTTTTCAGACAGGCCTATCACAACTCCTAATGTAAACCCTTCTGTAGTTGGAATCCCTAAAACGTACCCTCCTCTGTTCACGCTCCCACATTACCTCACAGGATATGATGCCGTATCAGACTAGCTTTATATGTCCAGGCACCATCTGCAAGTTAAAGGACACAACTGGTGACGGCTCATACAGCCTTTTATATGTGTAATGACAGTAACCTCTATTACAAAATTGTCTGACCATTGTATAAGCAATGCTACGTCTGTTGCCGTCCCTGCTACCTCTTGTGCCACCCCCTCTACCTCATAAATTGTAAACTCTTGCGAGCAGGGCCCTCAGTCCCAGTGTGTGAATTGACTATTTCTTTGTAATGTATCTTTTTTGTCAATACTTGAACCCTACAAATTGTACAGTGCTGCGGAATATGTTGGCGCTATATAAATAAAATTTATTATTATTATTACAGCACCACGTATACCGTCTATGGGTCCATAATATAGGCTAATACCATAAGGGTCCAAACTTGAAAATCCTTATAATTTGAGATTGTAGCTGATGAGTTTGCTGGGGTAATGCACAGCTGCGGCAGAGAAATGTAGTATTACATGGCGGCCATTCAGACGAATGATCATCCATGTAAAACTGTTTTCGCACGTTCGGAGTACACATTCACAGTATGTGCTGGTGGATATTCCCACTGAATACTAATGGGTCTTAATGGATATAGTGTTATAACCTATAAAACCATATGTGTATACAATATATACTTTATATTCTGATAGAAATGCACATTCAAGTGCAGATAAAACGACTCCCACACAGCACCTTCAGTATTTGCAGAATAATACTGTGCTGTATTGGTTAAACTGCAGAGATACACTGCCAAGTCTGAGATATACAATATTCCATTCAGACATCAGTGTTTTAATTATAGCAAATCTGAAGATCAGAGCTGGAGGCGCTGTTCAATTGCAGTCTATGGAAAGCATCTGCTGCCAACAGTGGTGAAATGTGGTATTGCAACAAGACATAACAATAGAGAAATCATATTACAAACTTCTACAGTATATACTAAATTTATAGTGTAAAGGGTTACGCTAAAGCTCTTTCATCCCCATGCCGGCAGGTTTTATTGTATATATGGAATAAAGACAGAAGGTTTTAGAATCCTGGTGAGTGCCCTCCATTTTCTTCTTGATATATATGTAAATATATATATATATATATATATATATATATATATATATAATAAGAGAATTCAACCTTGTTTGACTATATTCCAAATTAGAAGCATCAATTTATGATTTATGAGTGTTTTGATGCCCGAATCTACCCTAAATATGTATTTTCGAGAATAAAATTCCTTTGTGATTCATATGGTAATTTCTATTCATAGCCCAATTGTATGGTTATTATTATCCACTTTGATGTTTTGGTGCTGAACTAAGTTTTTCACATAATTTATTGAAATGCTACAATGGAGCCAAGAATCCCACACAAAAGCAAGGAATAAACTCATGAAATGACTGATAATGCATTGGCTAGATAAGATTGTGGGAAGAATGAAGTAGCATTTCCAAGAAATACAGCTCATGAGAAATGTTACAAAGGCAAAGTAGAATTTAGTTAATGTGCTGCAATATTTGTATCATCTTCTTTAGTAAACTTTTCTATGTACAACATGAAATGCAACCTTTTGTAGTCTATTGTTTGTCTTTTAATTTTAAGGGGTTTTCCAGGACTAAAATATTGATGGCCTATACCGAGTATACATCATCAGTATCAGATCGCTGGGGGTCAGCTGTCTAAAGAGGCTGTTGTCTCCCTGTGCCGAGAATGTCACATTCACTGTCCACATGGTACTGAGCAATGGGGCTGAGCTGCAGTGCCAAGCACAGCCCCTACAACTCTGACTAGATCATTAATATGTAGGGTAGGGTCAGATTATATATGCAGGACTCAAGTGGAGATGTATCATACTTAGTGATAGAGTATATCAAGTGTCAGGTGTGACTGAAACTGGCTACACACATCTGACCAAATGGACCTGGTCTGTGTTGCGAGAGTGGAGTTGGTTCCAACCAGAGAGTCATGCTAGAGGTGATCCTGAGATCCTGTTGTCTTGATCTGCGCCAGGCTTTAGTCTTGCTTGAGATTGCCAAATCTGAGTAAGTCCCTTAATTAGAAGTTTTCTTGAAGAACTGGAGTGGTTCTAACATGTTTCCTGGAGAGTGGAGTGAGTATACTGTGGGATGCAGGATAATCTGCTGTTTGTGACCAGAGGCTGTGGGAATACAGTCCAGGGTGTCCCCGCCAAGTTCACTTAGAGTGAGTTGTACTTGGGGCCTAAGTCTATTCATATATTACAAGTGCCTGCTTATAGAGACTGTGACCAATATGCTAAGTATCCCCAATAGAGACTGTAACCAATATACTGTGCTGCCTCTATTATGGACTTACTCTTAATGCCATTAGCAACTGCCAAGCTCTGCACCTTTAAGAGACTGAGTAACTGCCAGGACTCTTACCAAATTGTGCCTGTAACCACCAAGTTTCATGCTGTGTACTGTAGCCAATACACATTCCCCTGTTGAACCCTACATTACTCAATTTGAACCTCACAACCATAACTGGACCTTTTTTTCAATGGGAAAAACTATCAAAAGTATGGAGCAGTAGCTGTGAGAAGAAAGGATTAAGCATATTGAAATCCAACATGTTCCCCCAAAAATTTATTTGACTTTTATTTTATTCAAATGTGTAAAAATATTAGTGTTTTTCCTGTTAGATACAATACTTCCAAGTGAAGGAGAGAAAGCTGGTTATAGAGTGACAACCATTTAAACAATATTTCATTAAAGTGATTTATAACATTCCTATTTATAGAATATATTGTTGAATAAACACAGCAATAATGATGGAACTGATACGTGCCAAGTGTGGACATGACTAAAGCCATGAGCAATACTGGCACAAACCGCTCATCTGCCCACATGCTGTGTATTAAAGTGGCTGTAGTGACCTTTATTTGAAGACCCGTGTAAAATAATTTTTCATCTCAGCAACAGTCCAAGTTTGAACATGACAGGATACGAGACAGTCTGGTGGCTAAAAGAGCATATAAGTTGTGCAGAGGTTTCATTTGTCCCTTGACCCATTTGTATATAAGGAATGCCAATGTTTATTCACAATACTGTAAAGTGCTGCAGAATATTTTGGCACTAAACAAATGAAATGATTATTATTATACTGTGACATCATTGTTTATTATCTCTGCACTGTGACATAATTGTGTTTGTTTCCTCTTTGCTGTGACATTACATTATTAAATATCCCTGTACTGTGACATCACTGTGCATTATCACTGTACTATGACATCCCTGTGTGTATTATCCCTGTACTGTGACATCCCTGTGTGTATTATCCCTGTACTGTGACATCCCTGTGTGTATTATCCCTGTACTGTGACATCTCTGTGTGTATTATCTCTGTACTGTGACATCACTGTGTGCATTATCCCTGTACTGTGACATCACTGTGTGCATTATCCCTGTACTGTGACATCATTGTGTGCATTATCCCTATGCTGTGACATCATTGTGTGCATTATGCCTGTACTGTGACATCACTGTGTGCATTATCCCTGTACTGTGACATCACTGAGTTTATTATCCCTATACTGTGACATTACTGTGTACATTATCTCTGTACTGTGACATCACTTTATGCATTATCCCTGTACTGTGACATGACTGTGGGCATTATCAACTGCCCTATGACATCACTGTGTGTATTATCCCTATATTGTGATATTCTTGTCACTGCACTATAATATCATTTTCCTAGAAGAAGAAAATGTCAAAAATTGATTAGTTTGAAAATTTATGTGATTCACATATAATTAATAATAATAGGCATAAACTTTGCCACACACATACTTACCTTACTTACACACATACTTACCTTACTGATGGTGTTTTGATCCCCAATTGTTATACTAACTGCTGCCTCACCCACAGGGAACATTTATAGTAAGAACTTTTCATATGAGCAGGCCAATAAAACCAATGACACCATTGACAGGTCTGGCTGACACGATCACCTGATTTATCATCACTACGAAGTCAGGTCAGCACATTCAGAGAGACATTAAGGGATGCACAAGACTGGCCATAAGGACAAGTGTAGAACTATTTATGTTACAGGTTTTTTTTTTTATTTTGCAATTGATATCACACTCGATTAGGACCTGTCTGTTCTTTTGATATGTCTAATTTAGCAAATACGTCTATTCCCCCACACAGCATCAGAGTGAGCCATATATTTAGCTAAGGGCTCCTAAAAGCAGCAAGGACAACATCTACAAGGAGTTTGTATATTCTCCCTGTGTTTGCGTGGGTTTCCTCCAATAACTTCAGTTTCCTCCCACACTCCAAAGACATACTGATAGGGAATGTAGATTGTGAGCCCTATATGGGACATAGACTGACAAAGTCTGTACAGCGCTTCGGAATATGATGACGCTATATAAGTACGCTAAATAAATAAATAAAATAATAAAAGTACTTAGACTATGCTTCAAGTCTTCTACAAAAATGTAAGTACCGTATACAAGTAATGTGAATTTGCAATATAAATAATGTATTGGATTATTTATTTAGACAGCAATAGTGTATATATATATATATATATATATATATATATATATATATGTGTGTATTCTGGATGTGTTTTTATAAATACAGTTATTATTGTATTGTGTATTATAAATACACATTTATTTATTGGGGGCTTATGAAAAGGGACCAATAAAATTAAAGTTCTCTCCTAAAACAAAATATATTAAAATGTATTCAGAAAGAAAGAAAGAAAGAAAGAAAGAAAAGAAAAGGAAAGGAAAAAAGAAAGAAAGAAAGAAAGAAAGAAAGAAAGAAAGAAAGAAAGAAAGAAAGAAAGAAAGAAAGAAAGAAAGAAAGAACATCGACCCATCCTACAAAAAACAAGCTATAATGACAAAAAAACGCTATGGCTCTCAAAATTCAGTGAAAAGGCATTTTTTGTTGTAGATTTTGCTGTGCTTTTTGAGTCAAACCCAGAAGTAGACTTTACAAAGGGAGCAATATAACAGGACAGGCCCTGCCTTCGGTGCAAGAATGAGACCCTGCCTAGAGGCATGGCTGCATTTGAGCAAATTTGCCTTGGGTGATAAAACAGATGGTTCTGCCATGGACTAAAGCCAAACCATCCATAAATGCCCGTACACAGCAGACTTATCAGAGGAGACTTGATAAATACCCCACTAAAGTAAACTATAATGAATATAATGTCAACATAAGTTTTCCTTACATTTGTCTAATTTTCTTTGACATATATTTAAGGATTATTAAACATTTCAGAATGACATTTTATGTGAAGTAATGTAGAGGGCAAATACACATTTTTTCCTAATAACATTGAGTCTTCGCAGCCCTCGGAGGGGAATAAGACGCAGCTCTACATTTAGCCTAATAGTCTGTTACTTCCTTTAATTATTACTGTTTACTGATTCTGACATTTCTGCACATAATTTGGCTCGAAGGCAACTGAGCTGAGTCAAAGATAAAGTAGTTGTGTTTATATAAGGCGGACATTTCTTCCAGACATCATCTTACGTGTGTCGTTCATTAAAATTCATGCAGGAAATCAAGATAACATATTCATCTTAATTTTCCACTCTGAAGGTGAAATAAAGGCTAAATCCTTCATAAAATAAATCAGAATTTTCTATTGCTTTAAAAGTTTCTCTTCTGAAGATCTTCGGTTAATAAATTCTACGGCTGGATGATTTTTCAATGTAGATTCCCTGACAGAATTGGTGTAATTGTCACAATCTGTAAGGCTCAATGAGACTAAGCGGTACAGACAAATACCAAAGTGGCACTTGACCGCTATGTCGTAGATGGCCGGATTGTCTGCCTCCGGGATAACAGTGATACAATAGGTCCAAGCTATAATCAACTGAAGTCACCTTGTAGCAACATCCTTCCTGAACTGTACATGTCCAAGCTTGCTAAGGAATATATAATCAGCTTTGTTGGGTGTTCATCATGTAAAAGTGGCCAAAGTGCTCAATACCTTCCTAATTTACTATCATGGGGTCCCAATTCTCCCGCATTCAGTCAGTCATAAGGGGAGCTTTGGCGCCTACTGCATACTGTTTTATTATCCTCTGCTGGTTCTATTCCAGTGCACACCAGGTCCCTGATACTACTGCATACTGTTTTATTATACCCTGCTGGTTCTATTCCAGTGCACACCAGGTCCCTGATACTACTGCATACTGTTTTATTATACCCTGATGGTTCTATTCCAGTGCACACCAGGTCCCTATACTACTGCGTTTTTTCCCTGATGGTTCTTTCCTGTGCCCCGGTCCCTGATACTACTGCATACTGTTTTATTATACCCTGCTGGTTCTATTCCAGTGCACACCAGGTCCCTGATACTACTGCATACTGTTTTATTATACCCTGCTGGTTCTATTCCAGTGCACACCAGGTCCCTGATACTACTGCATACTGTTTTATTATACCCTGCTGGTTCTATTCCAGTGTACCCCAGGTCCCTGATACTACGGCATACTGTTTTATTAGCCTCTGCTGGTTCTATTCCAGAGCACCCCAGTTCCTTGATACTACTGCATACTGTTTCATTATACCTTGCTGGTTCTATTCCAGTGCACCCCAGGTCCCCAATACTACTGCATACAGTTTTATTATCCCCTGCTGGTTCCATTTCAGTGCTCCCCAGCTCCCCGATACTCTCTGATTTTGCACCAGCAACCCAGGAATCAGCAGTGTCTAGATGGTGTGGTTAGGAGCAGGCTCAAGATGGCGCCCTCACTGGTCCTTTTGGCTCCAAATCCTCTTACAGGCCCTAGACCAGCAAAGTAATTAGGGAGTCACACTGAGGTGATGGTATAGGGTCCCCTGGGGCACTCCCTGCTTGTCTCCCATGTGATGGCATTTCAGAGTGCTCTTGGTGTTAGGTGCGAATGAAGGCATAGAAGACAAGATGGCAGTTGAAGCAGGCAAGGATTGTGGCTCAGTTTACTTGGCACAGTTTTATCTTGTTACAGAGCAACATGGAGGCACACTTACTTAAAACAGCAGATTCTACATATAGCGGTTATGCTCTTCACCCCTTCCTCAATCCTCTCACCCTTTCCACCATGGTGATCTGGAGCAGACCCTGGGAGCTCGTCCTTCTTTCCATCTACTATTGGGGATGCAGGGTAGGGCTTGTTGTGGATACCTACATTTCCACACTGTTCAGTAGAGGAGATATTCAATAATTTCAAGTTCACAAAGTCTTAGTTCTGCCACTAACTAGTCTAAAGAGCTGAAGGTGCTCTGTCCCATGTGACATAAATGCCACGTTTTTTGCAGTCACTAGCGAATGCCATCCACACAATCCAGAAAAACATGCGCAGTGGAAATGCTGCGGTTTCCAAAATCGTAGCATGTTAATTATACCTACGGAAACGAATGCAGTTTCCCTATAAGTAAAATAGAAGCAGAAAGTCCACAGAGAAAAACTCTGCAGATTTTCTGTGAAAAGTGCTGAGGGAAAAACCGCACTGCGTTTCCACCGCAATTTCTCCAGCAGCACTTTTTCACTGCGGCCAGCTACATGGGGCCTTAGCCTAACATAAAGTAAGTCACCTCCTAACTAAAGACTTGGGGCTCCTAGAAGCCACTAAACTCCTTCCACCTTGTGGGAAATCCAGAGCTACACAGCAACACAGAAACAGCTGATTAACTCTTACATGCCCAGCTTGAAGCTGGAAAATACAAATAACAAGTGTCAGAATGGTGCAAAACAGTATAAAGCAGTGCAAACATGTTTCATATTAATAAAACAATAAAAGTCCTTTGTGGTAACCCTCTTGGGGACACTGTACTTTTCCTCTGGTCACTGGTTGTGCTTGACATGCCGAAAATACTTAATATACAAACATTAATTGGATCACCACTATGGCCAGGCATTGGCTGAACAGGGAGTTCCTGTGTGTTAAGATACAAACCAGAATGTAGAGAGCAGTTGAAAGGGCATCACCTGGGAATCAGTGAGGTGAATATGTTTTAGGCTAAGGCCCCACGTAGTGGGCCGCAGCAAAAAAGCGCTGCCAGAAAAACTGCTGCAGCAATGCATTGCGGTTTTTCCCACAGTGCCTTTCACAGAAAGTCCGCAGAAGTTTCCGCCGCAGACTTTCTGCCTCCATTAAACCTATTGGAAAACCGCCGGCGTTTCCGTAGGTATGATTGACATGCTGTGATTTCCAAAACCGCAACGGTTTTGGAAATCGCAGTGTGTCCACAGCATGTATATTCACTAGAATCCCATCCACTATACCATGACTGTAAAACGCTGTGTTTTTTTTTCCGCGGCTTTTCTGCCGCGGTCAAACCGCGGCATTTGCGCCATGTGGGGTCTCAATAAGAATGTAACATATTATTATTTATTCATATTAATAAACAATGTAAGATGATTTATGACTAAACCATAAGGCTATATTTACACAACTGTGTCCATTTCTTGGCCATAATAATCAGGCAATAAAAGTCCATTTGGTGGGCCATTTAAAACAGGCACATTATCCGCAACTGGGACCATGTGGGCATAAAAATGAACAAAGGCCAATTTTTTGATGGACCTATAAAATGGTCCGTCAATAAAACAGACATGTGACATTGACACTGAGGAAGTTTTATGAAGAGTGGCATTATTAACGCCAGTCTTCATAACCCCATCGCTAGCAGAGGGTGCGCTTCATATATGATAAAGTATACACCTCCTCATAAACAAGGCGCACCCCCCCGCCCCCACCAGACCAGGAAAATCTATGACAATTTACATCTGACGTAGATTTCCTGCATCATTTACTCCAGTTGCATGATTCTGACATAAATGATAATAAGTCTGGTGGGACCAATGGCCTTGACCCCTGCATGCACTCACCACGCCCCCTTTTTGGGAAAGTGGAGAAAGCAGTGCAGAAATGAAAAAGTCACAATTTAATCTGATTTGCATACAAATATTGCAACTTTTTATGACTTGTATGCCAGAAAACTGCCGTGTGAATAAACCCTAAGGAGTTGTCCTGTGATGGGATCTACAGTGCCTTGCAAAAGTATTCGGCCCCCTTGAACTTTTCAACCTTTTGCCACATTTCAGGCTTCAAACATAAGGATATAAAATTTACATTTTTTGGTGAAGAATCAACAACAAGTGGGACAGAATCGTGAAGTGGAACGAAATTTATTGGTTGTTTTAAACTTTTGTAAAAAATAAAAAAACGAAAAGTGGGCGTGCAATATTATTCGGCACCCTTAAGTTAATACTTTATAGCGCCACCTTTTGCTGCGATTACAGCTGCAAGTCGCTTGGGGTATGTCTCTATCAGTTTTGCACATCGAGAGACTGAAATTCTTGCCCATTCTTCCTTGGAGCTCAGTGAGGTTGGATGGAGAGTGTTTGTGAACAGCATTTTTCAGCTCTTTCCACAGATTCTCGATTGGATTCAGGTCTGGACTTTGACTTGGCCATTCTAACACCTGGATACGTTTATTTGTGAACCATTCCATTGTAGATTTTGCTTTATGTTTGGGATCATTGTCTTGTTTGTAGATAAATCTCCGTCCCAGTCTCAGGTCTTTTGCAGACTTCAACAGGTTTTCTTCCAGAATGGTCCTGTATTTGGCTCCATTCATCTTCCCATCAATTTTAACCATCTTCCCTGTCCCTGCTGAAGAAAAGCAGGCCCAAACCATGATGTTGCCACCACCATGTTTGACAGTGGGGATGGTGTGTTCAGGGTGATGAGCTGTGTTGCTTTTACGCCAAACATATCGTTTTGCATTGTGGCCAAAAAGTTGGATTTTGGTTTCATCTGACCAGAGCACCTTCTTCCACATGTTTGGTGTGTCTCCCAGGTGGCTTGTGGCAAACTTTAAACGAGACTTTTTATGGATATCTTTGAGAAATGGCTTTCTTCTTGCCACTCTTCCATAAAGGCCATATTTGTGCAGTGTACGACTGATTGTTGTCCTATGGACAGACTCTCCCACCTCAGCTGTAGATCTCTGCAGTTCATCCAGAGTGATCATGGGCCTCTTGGCTGCATCTCTGATCAGTCTTCTCCTTGTTTGAGATGAAAGTTTAGAGGGACGGCCGGGTCTTGGTAGATTTGGAGTGGTCTGATACTCCTTCCATTTTAATATGATCGCTTGCACAGTGGTCCTTAGGATGTTTAAAGTTTGGGAAATCTTTTTGCATCCAAATCCAGCTTTAAACTTCTCCACAACAGTATCACGGACCTGCCTGGTGTGTTCCTTGGTCTTCATGATGCTCTCTGCGCTTTAAACAGAACCCTGAGACTATCACAGAGCAGGTGCATTTATACGGAGACTTGATTACACACAGGTGGATTATATTTATCATCATCAGTCATTTAGGACAACATTGGATCATTCAGAGATCCTCACTGAACTTGTGGAGTGAGTTTGCTGCACTGAAAGTAAAGGGGCTGAATAATATTGCACGCCCCAATTTCGTTCCACTTCACAATTGTGTCCCACTTGTTGTTGATTCTTCACCAAAAAATTAAAATTTTATATCCTTATGTTTGAAGCCTGAAATGTGGCAAAAGGTTGAAAAGTTCAAGGGGGCTGAATAATGTAACTGTAACTGTAGGTGGCAGACCTCATTGAATTTAATAAGATATACCACAGAAATTCTTGTCATTTTGACTGCAAGAGTACCCTGCATACCATCAAATCCCATTATATAGCAAACCTGGCAGTGTGAACAGAGCCATAGACTTTAGCCTGAATCCCTATTACAGCTTCGCTTTTGTAATAATGCACTTATAGAGATGCATAGGGACTTATTGAACCTTTATATCCCTTCTTTTGATACAGATGTATATGTAGGTATAAGTAAAGTTTTCCAGTTAGAATGCATTGCATAATATGGGACAATTGGTTCTAGGGAAGAAGAGTTTCAATATATGGCACCCAACAATGCATTGTATGGCAGCAAATATAACCGCAGGGGTCGTAGCAAAAAGCAAACCTGTTACATGGAAAATGCGAACCAGGCAGATTAGGCTGCTCTTTCCGCGTGACAAGTTCTCTTTAAGTTGCTACATAATTGGGAAGTATTGACTATTTTTTGTTATACCTGCTATTAGGCAGTTTTCTAAAAATTCTAATCAATCCTTTAACATTAAATTATATTTTACTTCTCCATTATATACTGGGTGGACCATAAGTATGGATACACCCAGATAAAATGGAAGAGGTTGCTGATATCACCTTACCGTTTGTGGCATATTAGTATATGGGAGGGGGAAACATTTGAGGCCGGGTGACGCCCATGGCAGCCATCTGCAAAGCCCCCATTTTGGATTCAACTTTTATAAGTGTATCCATACTTATGGCCCACCCTGTAGACATGTTTGGCAGCCATAGTAACATGTCATCTATATATAGCATTATATTATCTCCTGGAGGTGACTATGCTGTATAATGGCAGACCTCTGCTATGGTTAGCAAAGTTAGGGCAGAGGCAGAGTCCATGTATACTTTCCTAACAAATAGGACAGGGGGATTAAGATACCTTCTCTACTCTTGTCAGCAGTTCCAACAGTCTATCCAGACTAATATACTCTGTATACCTGTCTGTATATTCTAGTTCACACAAATAATGTGAGCACCTTCCCCTATTCTCCTTCTCACCTCACTGTGAGGCAACCTCCTGTCTCCTTGGTGAGAGGCAATTGAGATGTTGCTCCTCCAAACTCTGGTACTGTCCTCACTCTCAATTCTAATTGTTTACAGGGCACATGCCCCGCCCACCCCCCACTATAGTTACACCCCTGAGGAGCAGTAAATAACACCCAATCTGTTTTCCAATGCTAAAAGAAGGGGACTCTCAGAGCTTGAGTTTCCTGCAACTCTTCTGCTCTGTTATATGAATAAGGTGAAGGGATGAAATAATATATTAAATACACTTTAAAAATAAGTGAAAAAGAACAAATGTATCTTTATAGGAAGAACATAGGACTCTACAAGTACAAGTGTGAGAAAGACGCCAACCTCAAATATATATATAATCGATTTTACTGTGTACATTCTAACTTAAAGCAAATTCTGCAGAAAGACTTAGTTGTTTGAAGCTGGAACTGCAGGAAATTACATTCCCAGTCAGTAATATTTTGACAGATGGATGAAAAAGAAAGAAAACTTGTGATTCTTTTAAGAGAAACGAGAGATTTTAAGCTTAAATCTGAAGTCAATAAAACATTCCTTTTTCTGGGAATTCTGCATTTAGGACAGAGTTGTAAAATATGTTTTCTGTACATAAATGTAGTTACTGATCCCCACAGGTTGCCCTTTCAACCTGCATTCGAGAGGAGTAAGCTGCCTCCAAACCACATATGTGCAGTTCATCTACAGGCCAGGACAGAATGTGTAGCCTCTGGGTACGCTCTACCAATCTGAGCGGCAGTGATTCACACTTGTAACATGATACAAGCTTATATAATAAATCAGCCACAAAATAAATTATGTTCAGGTGCCAATGGTGAATCATCAGAATCTGGATCATCGCTGTGGTTAATTTAACTTTTTTTTTTTTTTTTTTTTTAGATATCCATACTCTGGCAACGTCGATGTAACAGGGGGCTTTCTGTTTCTTTTCTGCCGTTACAGCTTTCCATTTATTTATACTTCACATATTGCAGGTGTTTTGCTTAATTTTAGCTACAAATGCTCTATTTTTATATTTGACCACATATTACTCATACAGTTTCTAAGTGACTGGCAAAGTAAAGTGCGACTGTCCATGGTAAAGTTTGGAAATCTTGAAGATGTCCTGAAAGTATTAAAAAACCGGCACATAGTTTTGTTAATCGTCACAGATGTCAGGTGGTTCTAGCAATTGATCATATAGGAGCGGCGATGTGAGGGCTTAAGACTGGGTTTACACAGTGCTTTTTTAATTGCAGTAATGACCGACACATTTTGCTTTGCATTTCAGCTGTAAGTTAATGGTCATTAAAGGGGGTTTCTGACTCCCAAGTGTTTTTTTTATATTGATGACCAAACAACAGATTAGGTCATCAGTATTTTATTGGTGGGGGTCTAACACCGGACCCCGTACCAATCAGCTGATCCAGCTGCTATTTTAAATTGCACATTTTGCTATGCATTTCTCATGTAAGCTATTGACCCTTAAAGGGGGTTTCTGCCCCTAGGTCCTTTTTTATACTGATGACCTATCCACAGAATAGGACATCAGTATTTTATTGTGGGGGTCCATTGTGGGGGACCCCGTACCAATCAGCTGATCCAGCTGCTATTTTACATTGCACATTTTGCTATGTAATTCAGCTGTAAGCTACTGACCATTAAATGAGTTTTCTAGCCCCCAAGTGCTTTATTTGTACTGAATACCTATCCAAAAGATGGGTCATCAGTATCTGATATGTGGAGGTCTGACACCTGGGTCCTACATTGATCAGCTGATCTGATTGCCTCCTGGCACTGGGAGCCACTGCACTAGATGGGGTGTGAAGCAGCTATGCTCCCATTCAAATAATAGGCAAAGAACCACAGTAACCTGGCACCACCACTGCACAGTGGACGAGGCTGCAGCTCTGTACCTAATAGGAACAGAGCTGCTTGGAACGACATCCAGTGTAGTAGCTCCCAATGCCAGGAAGCAGACAGACCAGCTGATCAGTGCAGGGTCTGGGTGTTGGACTACCACCAATCACATACTGTCCTGTCGATAGGTCACCAGTGTAAAAAAAAAAGCACCTGTGGGCCAGAAAATACCTATAATTTAAAAACCTCTGGTTTATAATTTAATAGCCATTGGCTTACAGATTGAATGACTACTGGCCTGAGTGGTAAGACTGAGAGTGACCAACCCCTGCTAAGAGAAACTGAGGGCACCAGAGAGAAATAGTGATGTGTGGGCAACAAAGTGGAAGACCTGCATAATAAAGAGTATAAAGAACACCTGACTACAAGTATATAGACAAGTGAGTGCTGCACTGAGAGTGAGAGTGAGTACAAGTCATGACCTTAGGCAAAAATGGAGTTGGGCTCTGTTGTAATACTACCTGCACTAGCGTAACAATAGAGGTTGTAGTGGTTGCAGCTTCAATCTGGCTCAAAAGCCAGGGGGGCCCAATAGGGCTTCTTTGATCTTTTCTGTTTTAATTTAAGGCTGCCAATCTTTGCATCATAAATTTATTACCCCTGCCCTCTGGTGAACTGGAGCAAGACAGGTGAAGATATATGATACAGCGAGATAATTAACCATTTAATGGAAGAAATAGCAGTATAGTCAAGGAGGGATTCTGTGGGGAAGGTTGTGACATTATTATGTGCTGGGGGGCAGTCTGGACCCAGATAGAGAAGGGAAAAGGAAATGTAAATGCTACTAAAATGTAGGGATGGTATGTGGCTGATGGTTGTGAGGAAAAATTGCGTGGGGACCTAAGATGAGCTTTTGCACCAGGGGCCTGTGGCCACCAGCAACCTTACTTCAGTGCAATGACTGCGGGCATCCGCCTAGTGAATTGCAAGAGACTATGGGTATCCACACTGTGGTTTACAATTGTGTGGGCATCTGTCCAATGGACAAAAATGGCACATTGAATTAAGTTCTGCAAAGAACTAATGGGGAAATATATCATGCCTTGTATTTCAGTTTTCTAATGTACAAAGCATAAAAGTGAAACATTTTTGCACAAGTGAGGTTTGCACAAAAAATTGTCACTTTATACTCCATTATCCCACTCTTACCATAGCCCCTTGCATGAAACTAGCGAGTGCCCCTATAGGTGTATCATCATTTTTTCCAGTGTACTGGCAAGGGAAACTTTATAAGGGGGGTATTGTTAAAGGGGGTATTATTTATAAGGGGGTATTGTTAAGAGGGCTATTATTTATAAGAGGGCTAATACTGATAATGGGGACTATTACTTGTAAGGGGAACTTCTATTTATGAGAGGGCTATTATTAATAAGTGGGGACTATTTATAAGGGAGCACTATTTATAATATTATTTTATAAGGGGGAACTATTTCCGATACGGGACAGTATTTATAAACAGGGACAATTATTTATAAGAAGGTGCTATAATAACTGATGAGGGGGTGCAAATGTCTAGGTGGTACAAAGGTACTCATTTGTATTGTGTGGGCATAATGGGGGTGGTCGGCTGTGTCAAGGATATATACATTGTTGTGGGTCCTGGTACAGATTTTGCATTGGAGATTCATGGTACGCCTCTACTCTTGATAGCTTCTGTAACCATTAAGCCAGTTGCATCTAGTAAGACTGTTTTTAGCTATCATGCAAGTTGTCTCTTCACAAATAAAGCCTTGTTCAATAAAACACATACGGCTTAAAATATCCATAAGCTCTGCCATCTTACAAGCTCTCAATTTAAGAAAATAATGGAAGTCTGATCTCTTTATAATGTAATCTTAACAAGTCTCGATGACATACAATACCAAACGATCACTTTCAAGTTGGTGGATTGTTGTAGTTCTATAACAAAATCTGCAGGTGTGCATAATCCTATAAAATAAAATAAGCAGTATACTTACGTCACCAATGCCCTGTTGCCCCCATAGCTGACGCTTCCCTGGTCTCCTGCAGTTTCTGGCCTTCAGCCATATGTAGCGTATTTAAGGAAGCAGTAAAATTACAGTAGCCTTACATCAGATAGTGTGATAGAGGAGTCTTAATCCTGCCATCTATACTAACACATTCACATGAACTACTTACAAAAGACCTTACATGCAAACTTTGCTTTTTCTTCTGAAAACACAATAACATTAAATGGATACCTGAGATCCGTATAATAGTGGCAGACGTGCTCATGCTCATGTAACCCTCATGAGATATAATCAGGAATTGCTCATAGCTTTGGCTTCCAGTACATTGATTCCTGAAGTGCGGTAACATTATGTAATTGATCAGATATACAGTATGCAAAACACTCAGTAAAAAAACAGATAATCGTACTCAGAAAATTTTCCATTTTCAAGAGCTATTCCTATTTAACCCATGAATATATGCTTAGAGCTTAGAGCTGATCTGTATTGTTACTAAGCTTTAAAATCCTATCCTATGTATAGTTTATTAGAGGTGAATGTCAAGCAGAATTGCGTACAGCTGTGCAAAATGCTCCTATCTGGCTCAGACTTGTCTAGAGGGCACAGGGTAATAATAATAATTTTATTTATATAACGCCAACATATTCCGCAGCACTTTACAAATCAGAGTGTACATGAACAGACAATATGAGACATTACAATGTGACAAAGAAATTAACATGTCAAACAATAGGAGTGAATTCCCTGCTCGCAAGAGCTTACATTCTATGAGGAGATAGGGGGACACAAGAGGTCAGAGGCTTTTTTGGTACAATGGTTCAGCCATCTTTTAATAAATAAAGTTTGACAAGCCTTCCTAAACAGATGTAATTTTAGAGCAGTTTTGCAGCTACTGTGGTTGGGTAATAATCTGATTGTCCGAGGAAAACCATTCCAGAGCACCGGTGCAGCTCAAGAAAAGACATGGATACAGGAGTGGGATGTTTGGATAACAGAGGATACATGTCTAAGGTCATTGGCAGATCAGAGAGGACGGTTATGGCAGTAGACAGTCATGAAAGAGGAGATAAAGGGGGGCGCAGTGCTATGGATGGATTTGTGGGTGAGTGTGATAATTTTATATTGTATTCTGTGATGGATGGGCAACCAATACAGCGACTGACACAAGGTAGATGCGTCTGTGTACCGGTTTGATAGAAAGATGAGTCGTGAGGTTGCATTCTGGACAGATTGTAGTGAGGAGAGTTTAGTAAGAGGAAGTCCATTTAGAAGAGAATTGCAATAGTGAAGATGAGAGAATCAGAGCGACAATGAGGGTTTTTGATGTTTCCATGGTGAGAAAAGAGTGAATTCTAGAGATGTTTTTGAGGTGCAGCTGGCAAGAGCGTGCAAGTGTCTGAATATGTGGGGTAAAGGTATCCCCCAGACAGTGGACATGCAGAAATGGAGATATCAGGGTAAGGTCAGAGAGACAGCCACTGGTGTTCTATAGTAGCGTAGGGGGGATGTCACGGGATGAGGCATATAGCTGGGTGTCATCAGCATTAAGATAGTATTGAAAGCCCGATCTGTTGATGGTTTGTCCAATAGGGGCTATGTACAGAGAGAAGAGGAGGGGGCCCAGGACCAAGTTCAAGAGATTGCACCAGCGAATGATACACTAAATAAGCAGTCAGAAAGATAGGAAGAAAACCAAGAGATAGCGGTATCCCTGAGGCCGATAGAGTGGTGCATAGTGAGGGTATGATGATTCTGCTTAAATATGGCTATAACTCAGAGATGTATTTTGATCTCTGGGTATAGTATCTCCCTTCTTACCTGCATTTGTTCATAATGTGCGCAGCTATAAGCCTAGGTGTATATTGGCAGTAGTAGCAACATTGTAACAATGGGGCTTTGTATCCATCCCAGCAGGGCTCCATTGAATTCATATACAGTCCCGAGTGATCAAAGAAACATGCATTGCACTGGTAGATCAGATATGGCTGATAACATTGTATCATTCCACTTGGTCTCAGCTCAATACAAAGAATCTGGACTTGAGTGCATTATTCAATCAGACTTGCTGCCGCCGGTGACCTCATTCTGGGAGGTGGCATAAAGGGTATAAAAGATGAGGTAAGAGGCAATGGGAGGAGAGTTTGGGCTGAGACTACAAGAGAATACTAAGACCATCACAGACTACAGATTTTTACAGACAGACTACAAGAGTTTACTGAGAGACTGTGAAGAGTATGCAGGCTGGATTATTGTATTGATGCTACATGCTGAGAAGCCTCCACTGGTTATTCACACATGACAGAGCATGTGTGAGTGTTGGAATATAAAGCCACATCAAGGAGATGCGTGGTAAAGTAATTATTTCACCTTTATTCCCTTTTATTTTAAGTACTGTATATTGTAACTAGTAACTGTTAATGCTTGCATATATCTGCATATCTGTTCTGAACTGTATATGTTAGATGTTAATACCGACCCATTTAGGGGTTAATAAATATATAAAATTTAGAAAGCTTGTCTTGTATTTATCTTGTGGACCCGGCACTCACTGGCGGTGAGTGTGGTTTTTTATGAAAGAAGACTCAGGTGTGAGCCAAAACGGTGTTGGCGCACTGAGGATCTTTCACATTGGTGGCAGCGTGGTGGGATCTTAGGATAAACGGCGTGTGTTGGTGACCTTTATCACTCACATGCTGGGGATTATGGTAATCCTATGAGACAAGCTCGGTATTAAAGCAAGCATTAAGATACAGTGAAAGTTTGATACAGTGCTCTTCCCCTCCCTTACTCTTTGTATTCTATCCTATCTTTTATTTGGCAAATACCAGTGAATGGCTAGTGGGCTCAGAAGCAGAGCCCAGAACTGCAGAACCAGGCTTTTGGAGATCCTGAGCGTATGGCTGAAATGGAGGCAGCCACAGCTATGCAGAGTACTGATTTTGGGGCTAGGCCAGGAAGTGCAGCAAGCAGCCCGGTCCCAAGGATTACTTCACCAGGAGAGACCAGTAACCCCAGCCTTGTAGGGGGAATGGTTTCATACTGGCAAATGGCCCTGCAGCAAGTAGGCACCAGTGACCCTAACACATACCTGCAGGTGTTGGACCGTTTTCTGGAAGCTGTAGAACACGAACGGCAGGCCGCAGAACGGCAGGCTGATCGTGAGGCAGCAGAACGAGAATGGCAGGCAGATCGTGAGGCAGCAGAACGAGAATGGCAGGCTGCTGAGCGACAGGCAGAGAGAGAGAGGAAGGCTGCTGAACGACAGGCTGATCGTGAGGCAGCATAACGGGAGCGGCAGTATCAGCTTGAGCTCAAAAGGATGGAGCTCTCCCAGTGGGCACAAACTCCAACAACCCTGCACAGACCCTCAAGTTGGAAGGAGAAGCCAGGCCGGAGTTCACCACAGCCGTCTGTTGTCAGGTCGGGTGAGACAAACTATGCCCCGGGTGGTCCCTCCCCTGTCCCAAGAACTCTGGGCACCCTAGTGACCTTCCCCAAACCCCAAGGGGAGGTGCGGCGGGGCCATGCCTGTAACCAGACAGGACATTTCAAGGAGGAGTGCCTACACCACCTGGAGTCGGTGCTGAGACCGCCATGACTAGCCTCACTCCCTTGAAGCCGGAGGAGTCCGGCCGGTATGAGACATACACGTCTCTTCTGTCCAGTTCTATTCCAGGAGTGCCCATGGCCCAAGTGCAGATGGCATGGGGTACTGGAGGTGTGATCCAAGAAGAGGGTATGTCCAAGGTATTACCTGTCAATGTATTGTGGGGGGATGGTTTGGGGAAGCATGATCTCAGTCATTTGCCCAAGGTATCACCATCACCCACCCAAGTACAGGAGGACCAGGGTCCAAACATACCTGTGCCAGAACCAGATGTGCCCCTAGGTTTGGAAGCAAAAGGGGAGGTGCAGAATCCCCTAGAACTCTCCCAACTAGCGGCTAGTGTGAGAGAAACCCTGAGGGACCGCCGGGATGGGGTCTCTGAACTGGTATCCCAAAGACTTGGGGTTATGAGTGTGGCTCCACAGGGTGCCAGCACTCAGAAAGCAGACCCAGAACAGGCAGGAGGTAGCCAAGTGGGCGTGGATCAGGGCCTGAGCCTTAGAAGTGTCCCTAGTCAGACTAGAGAGCCAGAAGGGTCCGGCAGCTATGTAACATGCATCTCTCTTTTCTCTCACTCCAGCCAAGAGTTCAGAGATGCTGTCCAAGCTGACCCTAGTCTGGACATATTGAAGGCGCGTGGTGCTCAACCACCCTCGGAGTCTGACAAGGCCCGAGTCTGCTGGGACCCCGGGGGGAGGTGAGGGAGCCTTGGGGCCAGAGCCTAAGAAGCTAGAGGCGGAGGTGCTTTCAGAAGAGGGGCGTAGGCCCCTACTTCCTACAAGCCCCATCTAAAGGAGGAGGTGTGATGATTCTGCTTAAATATGGCTATAACTCAGAGATGTATTTTGATCTCTGGGTATAGTATCTCCCTTCTTACCTGCATTTGTTCATAATGTGCGCAGCTATAAGCCTAGGTGTATATTGGCAGTAGTAGCAACATTGTAACAATGGGGCTTTGTATCCATCCCAGCAGGGCTCCATTGAATTCATATACAGTCCTGAGTGATCAAAGAAACATGCATTGCACTGGTAGATCAGATATGGCTGATAACATTGTATCATTCCACTTGGTCTCAGCTCAATACAAAGAATCTGGACTTGAGTGCATTATTCAATCAGACTTGCTGCCGCCAGTGACCTCATTCTGGGAGGTGGCATAAAGGGTATAAAAGATGAGGTAAGAGGCAATGGGAGGAGAGTTTGGGCTGAGACTACAAGAGAATACTAAGACCATCACAGACTACAGATTTTTACAGACAGACTACAAGAGTTTACTGAGAGACTGTGAAAAGAGCATGCAGGCTGGATTATTGTATTGATGCCACATGCTGAGAAGCCTCCACTGGTTATTCACACATGACAGAGCATGTGTGAGTGTTGGAATATAGAGCCACATCAAGGAGATGCGTGGTAAAGTAATTATTTCACCTTTATTCCCTTTTATTTTAAGTACTGTATATTGTAACTAGTAACTGTTAATGCTTGCATATATCTGCATATCTGTTCTGAACTGTATGTGTTAGATGTTAATACCGACCCATTTAGGGGTTAATAAATATATAAAATTTAGAAAGCTTGTCTTGTATTTATCTTGTGGACCCGGCACTTACTGGCGGTGAGTGTGGTTTTTTATGAAAGAAGACTCAGGTGTGAGCCAAAGCGGTGTTGGCGCACTGAGGATCTTTCACAGAGGGGTTAGTGGTCTACAAGTGAATCCCCCAGTGTGCCCCTGAACCAGGGTGGCTCACAGCCCTCACCCCACCTTTACTGTATATACATGGTGTCTCAACCAGTCTATGCATCCATACTATAAACTATATGGGGTACAACGGTAACATGACCATGACGAGGCCCCAAAAGACTCCCACATAAAATATACCCGTATTCTAAATAGTACAAGTCAGGTAGGGGCCCCATTACAGATTTTGCACTGGGGCCCAGGAGCTTCAAGTGACACCTCTGCCCGGAATTAAAATAAAATAAAATAATAAAAGCTAATAATAGACACATAAGGTGGCTGAGATAACAACTAGGCACAACGACAGGTCAACCAGTACTCTATGCTATTGGGCCCTGAATCTCGACATCACTGCAGGGGCCCCAGTCACCAAACATCTTGCAGTGTCTGGCTGCTGCCTAAAGTCTGCGGCTGTGTGAGCACATACCCCCAGTTTACAGAGCTAGAAGTCTGTAAACTCTGGACAGAAGCCAGGCTCAAACTGGCCTATAGGTGAATCCAATAATGCCAGCACCTTGTATGGTAGCTTCTACACTTTCCAAAGATGCCTTACTTATTCTGCATTGTAGCTCCATTTTCATGAAAATTAGTGTTTTATTCTTATGCAAATTAGCCGAAGAGGGCTTTAGGGGCGTTTCTTTTCCTGCTGGGACTTCGCTCTCTGCTCTGGATAATCACCCCTAACTGCTATCCAGCTCTGTCCCCCATGCTTGAGTGACATCTGCTGCTTTGTCACACTGTGTCTGCAGTTAGGGGTGGTTATCTAAAGCAGAGACCGAAGCCCCAGCTGGAAAAGAAACACTTCTAAAACCTTTTTCAGCTAATTTGTATAAAAATAAAACACTGATTTTCAAGAAATTGGAGCTACAATGCACGGTAAGAAAGACATATTTGGAAAGTGTAGAAGCTGTCCTACAAGGTACTGTCACCAGTCTGACAATGATTTTCCTGCTGACATACAAAACCCTGAGTAGTCAGGCCCAGTCATATTTTAAGTATCAATAACCCAAGAAATGCTATTTTATAAAGACCTTAACAAGGAACTCTCACCTCTCCTGACATGTCTGCGTTACTAAATACTTGTATTCCCCATGCAATCACTTTTCTATAGCAGCTGTTCCTCTTGGCATTTCCATTCCCCTTGTTAATACAGAAGGTTCATACTGTGTCCCACACTTTCTGCATGATCAGTGTTAAGCATATGCCTTATTGACAAGGGGAATTGTAACAGTGGTCAATTTATTGATACATTTCCATGGGGTAAAACACAGAAACAGCAAAGAAAAATCTCTAAGAACAGATGTTCCAGAATTAAAGTTTCATGAAGGATACAAGTGCTGTATTTACTAAGCCAGACATGTCAGGAGAGCTACCTACATATAGATATACACACCACATGAGGCTAAATTCACACCTGCGCATGGCTCTGTGTCGTTCGGGTCCACTGGAACGGACCGGTTACCCGCGGACAAAGGCGAACCCATAGATTATAATGTCCTCTGTGTAGGACTTTTCTCTCTGACGATTTCTGGTGGGTTGGAGACTCATAAGTGAACTTAGCCTAAGTTGTGCATTGCTTGATTCTATTACATGCCAGTAGGTCAGCTACTCATCCTTTCTTAAAAATGAAAACATAGTGGCAGATTTATTAACATGTTTGCATCTAAAATGCACCATAATTTGGTTTCATCTAGTTTAACCCTTTCCCCACAGATGTTGTGTATTTAAATATGCTGCTGAGTCTCCACTGATCGAGAATATTAACCCCCCTCCCCCCCTCCCTGAACACCTCAGTCAAAGCTGGGGACAGGGATCCATTACTATGACAGCCAGGAGCCTTTTGAATGCTCCCAGGCTTGTCATTGTATGTATTACATTACAGGAGGCTCTATGCAGCATTGCAGTGTGTTGTATTAATGATTAGACCCTCCTGTGGGTTACTGTAAAAATTATAGTAAAAAAAAAAAAGTAAAAAAAAAAAAAAATCACACCCCTTTCCTTAAACCACATATAAATGTACATAAATAAGTAAAACACATACACATTAGGTATCCCTGTGTTTGAAAACATCCAGTCTACAAACTTCTAAAAAAATATTTTCCCCATAAAGTGAATGCCGTAGCGGAAAAAAATTTAAAAGAGCTGAACTGCCTTTTTTTTTTTTTTTTTGCTGTTTCGCCTCTGATCAAAATTTGAATAAAAAGCAATCAAAGTAATAGACATTCCCCAAAACAGTATAAATGAAAAGTACATCTGGCTCCACAAAAAAAGATGCCTTAAGCAGCCCCGTACACAGAAATATAAAGTTACAGGTGTCAGAATATGGCGACTCTATGTCATTTTGGCTGCATAGTGAACGCCGTAAAAACAGAGCCCGTAGGAAAGTTGCATAAATGTAGTTTTTCTCCAATTCCACCCCATTGTTATTATTTTTTCAGATTCCCAGTGCATCATACGGAATATTAAATGGTACTATTACGAAGTACAATTTGTCTCTTGGAAGCCAGAGAATCAAAAATGAAAATCAAAAAATGGCTGCGATGGGAAGGGCTTAAAGGGAGACCCCAGAATATCAACCCTGCCCCACAGAGAATCAAACAGTGTTTTTTCCTTGTGAATCAGTGCCTCCATTGCCGAGATATCAACTTTTTCGTCAATATGCAAAAGAGCTCTTTGGAGCAAAAACAATATTGCTCTAAAGTGGCAATGCCCTTGTTATTCCAAAGAGTTCATTTGCATATTGACAAGAATGGCAATATCTGAGGCACCAATTTGCCTCCAATTTTGAAAACCAGCCTCTCAGACTACTCTATGCACACTGTGCTTTTGTAGTCTGAGACACTCCCCATCCTCTTAGTTTGTCCATCCAACAGCGGCGGAGAGGGGAGTACAGTGTTTTACACTACTCTATATACTAATGGGGGAAATTTATCAAGCCATTTGCAAAAGTTTTGTGGTGTAAAAAAAAACCAACAAATTTTGTCACTCACTATAAATGCACTATTTCGTTTCGAGCCGAACTTCTGATTGGGCCTCAGTGGTCACATGAGTCACACCACCATCTTGATAGTCCAAGGCAGCTGCTAAAGTTATTCAGAAGTATGAAAGAGGCCCAAAGAAGATACTGAGGGACCATTGGATGCCACGAGCCCTGAGACCTCAACTGGGTTTCTGCTTATTTTAATCTTCGGTCTGAAGAGACCCCAGAATATAATAGTGGTTTTTGGGTGGGGAACACCCAAAAAACTTTTTGGAAAATTCATAGTGAACTCGGCTTGTTATGAACCGGTTGGCTCATCTCTATTCAGTTTAAGACTGGTATAAGAAATACCAGTGTTGAAAAAATTCCCACTTCTGTGCCTTGATAGTCTAAGACACTACCCCCTGTTACTGGATGGACTAGCTGAGTGCAGAGGGAGTGTCTTAGACTACCAGAGCACAGTGTGCACCAGAAATATTAAAAAAAGAGCAGACGGAGTATTTTAACTATGTATTATTATTATTATGAAATTTTTATCGTGAACCGCAGCATCACTTTAAGTGAACATCAGCTACAAAGACGTTACATGTTCTATAGTTTTGGATGACTTCATTTCTTTTACAGTTACTCACTGTTATCATTTCCAAAGAAAATTGCAATGATCCATCAGGACGTGTGGAAGTTGTTATGTCGTGCCTCTCTTCGTGAGCGTGAGGGTATCTAAGGGAAAACATTCAGGCATCTCACAACACATTCTTCTGCTATCCTCATGCCATCCTGACATCACAAAAGTTGAAGTCCAAAATAAATTCTACTCTACACTCGGCCGCAGAAAATAGGGAACATTAAAATTAGGTAATGTAAAGTCTGTTGAACAAGCCCTTATCTATTATAACAGAATGTTTCCTCCAAGCGGTAAACACCACTGCCAAGAAACCCGAGGGAGGATTGGCTGTTTGCAAATGCTGTGTAAGCAGGTTTATTTTGGGAATTTGTGGTATTGTACCACTTAAACCACAGCTGTTAGTGCCATTTCATTCCCTGAATAGGGGCTGTAAATATATATTTCTATATACAAAGCAAAAAGCCTGTAAAATATATCCAACCAGCATTCCAACCTACACATACTGTATGATTTACGTAAATTCACTGTACAATCTGGGGTCATGCTCTGACATTGGCAAGCAATGAAGTCAAACAGTATGTGTTGTCTGGGGCCAGGAACCACGCAGCCGCTCTCATATACCATAAGCCGCAGTCTAATTGAAGGTGCTTTACATCAATTAACCTTAGTGTATGATATATTCTAAAGCAAACAGCTACAGTACTGTTTATACTCCGGTAATATTTTCCTGCCTTTTAGCTATAATATATTTTTATTGTTATTTTATAGATGTAGACTATTCAATAGTTTTACAGTATATCACATAATATAGCATTAGTCATCTGCTAGCATGATATATAATGGTTCTGTTAAGTTTTATATCCTTGAACATTGGGTGCAGGAATACTAGTAGCAGAGGCGTAGCTAGCGGGGGTGGATGGGCACAGGGGACAGCAGCAAACACCAGCAATTTCAATTGTATTGGCGTCTGTAGGTAGAGGAGGAAGCCGCCGGCTTCATCATGTTGGCCGGATGGCAACAGCCAGGCATTGCAGTGAATGGGTGCAGTGGTCCCATTGATGTGATGTCGCCGCTGCAGCCACTCTGTATACATAAAAAGCAGCAGAGGAGACGGCCAGCCCAGCGCAGGGATGGAGAAAAGGACGAAGTATAATTGTATTCTTATTTTTTATACCTCCCCTGCTGCTTGCATACATTTTTTTTAAAATCTCAGACAAACCCTTTAAGATCAGGGGGCATTAGGGAGCAGCAATTATGCATGGGGTCTAATATAAAGGGCTATATAAAGGACTTTGGGGAGTAACCTCAGGGGAATTTGGGAGTATTAAGTGAAGGTTACAAATGGCATTATTAGGGAGCACATGGAACATTATTAATTTAGGGGCACACAGGGGCTTTATTAAGTTATGAAGACACACAGGGGGTATTATTGAGTGGGCACTAGCGATGGTTGAATCGACTCGTAACAAGCCGAATACATCCCGAATATTCCAAATTGATTTGTTTTTTCAGAAAACCAAACAAATGAAGATTCTTTTGGGGTGAATTAAAATGACCACCGTATTATACTCTATAAACTCTTCAAACCCCAGAGTATAATAGGTGGAGGCCCAAGGTAGGTGAAAAAAATAAAAAAAAAACGCTCATACTCCCCTTCCATTACTTCTCTTGGGCCTCCTTGTGGCATCTGGCACTCTTCTGTGATGTCATCGGCCCAGGCTTAGCGCTGAGGCCTGTGATTGAGCCTCAGCGGTGACCTGGGCACGCTAAGTGTCATGATGTCATGATGCTCGACATGCCCATGTGACCGCTGGTGGCTCAAACACAGGCCTCAGCTGCAAGCCCCGGGCTGATGATGTCACAGAAGAGCAACTATTATACTCTGGGGTCTGAAGATGCACACATGGGATATTATTCATTCCCAGAAGTTTTTTCATAGTATATATAGTATATACTGTATATGTACTGTGTTTCTCAAAAAATAAGACAGGGTCTTATATTAATTTTTGCTCCAAAAGATGCATTACGGATTATTTTCAGGGAATCTAACAATCTACATTTATTCTTGAACAAAAATTAACATTTATTCAAATGATTTAAATATAAGCCCTACTCCAAAGATCACCAGAACCCCTTAGACCCATAACAATTAGAGATGGCAAGGGCCGATGGTGGATGGAATATGGGCTCTCACTTACAGATCTGTGTCACTTCTGTCAAAGGGTCGTCACTGTCAGGTCCCTCTCTATTCCAGCTTCTTTCCACTGCAGCCAAGTGTACTGTAGTTGTTGGCTACACGCTGGTTACTGGAAGCAGCCACGGGACTACCCGATCTGCATGTGAGAGCCCAGCACTAGCCAAACCTTATTGTTGTGGGTCTTGTCGGGACTTTTGAGCACAATTCTTTTGGAGGTGTCTGCTTTCCTTGATGAAGTTTCTACTTTATCTATCTTGCTACTTTATATCTACTTTGTTACATGTATAGCTGCCCGGACACTATTTAAATTTACTTTTTTATGAACTGTAACTAGGGCTTATTTTTGAGTAGGGCTTATATTTCAAGCATTCTCCAAAAAAAAAAAAAAACGAAAAATCATGCTAGGGCTTATTTTTGGGGAAGGTCTTATTTTCAAGGAAACATGGGTATGTATATAAGCAGGATGGGGATTTTGTGTAAGTAAGGAAAATGTGGATCAGGTGCCTGGAAAAGTGAGGAGCCAAAGATGTCTGTGTTGCAAACTTTACATTGACAAGTCACACAGGAAGAAGTGGTCATGGCAGGAAATGTGAATGATTACAGTAAGAGATGTTACCTGGCGATACCTTTTAGAGGCTAACTGAGTATATTTGATGTTAAGCTTTCGAGGGTACTAGCTCTCTTCTTCACAAGTTTCCAGATTGTTTATTTCTTGACCTGTTGTAAATAACTTCTCTACTTATTTTTGAAATATTCTAAGATCCTTTGATGTCCATGTCTTTTGTGTATAAAAAGTCTGAATTTTCATTTTCTTGTATAACACAATGTCTGAAGAAGAGAGCTAGTACTCTCGAAGGCTTACTATCAAATATACTCAGTTAGCCTCTAAAAGGTATCTCCTGATTTCTTCACTCTTCCACTACTTTCTATGGCTAACACAGTACAACATTATAGTACTAGAGATGTTACCTGTGAGTCACTGCATTCTTCCTGCACTGTATTCACCTAAATAGTCTGCAGAGCTGATATCTACACTATATGGTCACTGTTTAGTTGGTGGTAATATTGGTATACTTGGGTTGGATGTGTTTGCCCTCCCTGTGCTAAACCCCTAGCTACGCCTCTGACCAGTATTAAATATTGTGGTGGTTGTGAATATTATATAATATTAGTGCTGCTGACAGCCCATATTTTGGCCCCGAGGACATGTCACATTTCTTCATCCTAGAGCCATAGCTATAGGGGGTTGAATGTATATAGCTGCACCCAGAACCTCATGCCTGGTGAGGTCCAAAGGACCCTCAGCCACAATAAAGGAAACCACCGGACTAATGAAAAATTTTGTATTAATGCCCTTGAGCCTTAAAGGGAATGTTGAACATAGAGTCTCATGTGCAGGCAGCATGCCAAGAAGAATAGCTGATATTTGCTATCGTTTTATAGGAAAAGATTCAATGAAACTAAAATCTCTGCTTACTTAAAGGGGTAGTCTAACCCTTTTTTGTTATTGTTTAATAGTGATGCAGAAGGGACCATGAACATAAGTCAACTTACTCACCTCTCCTCCAGTCTGACAGCTCCAGTCTCCTGTATAGAGGTCTCCCGGGTGATGTCAGCAGTGGAGCCCCGCCTGTGCTAGATGACTGCAACAGCCAATCACAGACGTCTTTACAAACAGCATATGTCTACTGTGACGGGCCATTTGTGAAGAGGAGACCATTGAGGCCTATGATTGGCTACAGCAGGCACCAACAGCCTGGGGACCTGTATACTGAAGACCAGACCTGCTGCTGCTGGAAACAGAGACCCAGGGAATCTGCCTCAATATCAGCTACAAATTCCTATGTGTGAATGGTTGCAGTAGCCTCTCGTTCTTGGGTTTCAGTTTTGCTTAGATCCTTCAACTATCTGGAGATATGTTTCAATAAGGTCTTAAGTTTAATAGAAGATAAATAATAAGTCAGTATCAAATGTACATTAAGGATATGAGGAGACAAGAAATAATACAAATAATGTAATCTATCTTTTCATCGCAACGCGTACTTAATGAATGTGCTTTTCATCCACTCAGCGATCACACTTATAGCTCCAGGCCTTTCCAAAAAAAAAAAATCAATAGCAGTAAAAAAGTTGTATGTTCACTTAAGAGCTGACAGTATGGTGACCCGTCCAACAAGTCTTAACTTGAGCAACACTTACAACAGTTCTAGAATTCTAGGAAACGCATGTCTTTTTAGATACTTAGAAATGGCCATAATTTGCAGTACTTAAAATAAGTGAGTAATATATTAAAATAAATCTACCATCATAAAATGGACAGTCATTTAACCCCTTAAAGGGGTATACCCATTTGGGACATTTAGGGTACATCCACAGAATATGCCCCATAGATGCAGTTTCCACGCCTAGGACCTACATCTGTCTTTAGAACAAGGGTCCACATCCCCAGTCTTGTGGCTGTAGTAAGTGGAGGGTACATCATGCATTCACAGGTCTCCCCTTTCACTTCTATAGGACTTCCGAGATTAGCCAACCAGGGAGGCCTCCCGGGTGATGTCAGCAGTGGAACCCCGCCTGTGCTAGATGACTGCTACAGCCAATCACAGAAGTCTTTACAAACAGCATATGTCTACTGTGACGGGCCATTTGTGAAGAGGAGACCATTGAGGCCTATGATTGGCTACAGCAGGCACAAACAGCCTGGGGACCTGTATACTGAAGACCAGACCTGCTGCCGCTGGAAACAGAGACCCAGGGAATCTGCCTCAATATCAGCTACAAATTCCTACGTGTGAACGGTTGCAGTAGCCTCTCGTTCTTGGGTTTCAGTTTTGCTTAGATCCTTCAACTATCTGGAGACATGTTTCAATAAGGTCTTAAGTTTAATAGAAGATAAATAATAAGTCAGTATCAAATGTACATTAAGGATATGAGGAGACAAGAAATAATACAAATAATGTAATCTATCTTTTCATCGCAACGCATACTTAATGAATGTGCTTTTCATCCACCCAGCGATCACACTTATAGCTCCAGGCCTTTCCAAAAAAAAAAAAATCAATAGCAGTAAAAAAGTTGTATGTTCACTTAAGAGCTGACAGTATGATGACCCGTCCAACAAGTCTTAACTTGAGCAACACTTACAACAATTCTAGAATTCTAGGAAACGCATGTCTTTTTAGATACTTAGAAATGGCCATAATTTGCAGTACTTAAAATAAGTGAGTAATATATTAAAATAAATCTACCATCATAAAATGGACAGTCATTTAACCCCTTAAAGGGGTATACCCATTTGGGACATTTAGGGTACATCCACAGAATATGCCCCATAGATGCAGTTTCCACGCCTAGGACCTACATCTGTCTTTAGAACAAGGGTCCACATCCCCAGTCTTGTGGCTGTAGTAAGTGGAGGGTACATCATGCATTCACAGGTCTCCCCTTTCACTTCTATAGGACTTCCGAGATTAGCCAACCAGGGAGGCCTACTCATGTTCGAACCAGCTATAACTTTTTCAAGGTTACATTGGCCACACGTTGTCAAAAATTTTGTTGGGGAGTGGATTTAGCAGATGGGATAAGTGTAAGTGTTTTTACTTTATATTTCCCATTCCTTTTCAAGCCACTCTTGACTTTGACTCAAAAAAACACAGCAGATTCTGCATAAAAAAAAATCAGCTTTTCCACAGTCTTTGGCCTTGGCCTAAGAGACTTTTTCTTGTGGGATGAGATATACATTTTCTTACTTACTTTGGATACATATATATTAGCTTATAATTCATGTTCAAGAAAAGAATTGTATTGTATTATATATTTTGTTAGATGTTCATTATTAGTTTAAACAATATGAAGAATTTATTGCATGGCTTATTATAAGTATTGGGATACCAAATATATAAATATTTACTGCTTATTAGGGTTTTTTTGTGTTTTTTATACTATGTCCACTTGAGGCATTATTTTGCTTTGTTAAATCCCATTTATCTTTATTACTTTTTTTTTTAATAATGTAAAGTAATAGCAATCGTCTATAACCTGTATGTCAGTCAATATACCTGCCCATAATAATATTCCATTAGATTTGTTAGGACATACCTAAAGTGCATGCAACATCATTGGAGGACTCTAGGGGTCTTTTTTCGTTTCCTAGGTAGAGATGGGTGAACTGTGCGAGATTTGTTTTGAGAATGTTTTCTTGGTTCGCCCAACCATTTCGAGCCAGAAGTGCTATTTAGACCCAAGAGTATAATAAGTGGAGGACCGGGGAGAGGCCTAAATATAATAAACACTAATACTCACCTTCCCTCATTTCTTCTGAGCTAACTCGCAACATCTGTCCGTCGTCACATTCCTCTTTGGTTGTCTTCTGATCTCCAGAGTGACATCATGGACCCCAAGGGTCAGCTGAGGCCAGCTCACTCATCTCTATTCCTAAACTTTCAGTATACAACAGTGAATCCCAGTAATACTGAAGCCAGGGGGACAAAAGGACAAAACAAAGGACAAAATACCATAATTTATTACTGTGGTATTTTAATAGTTAAACAGCTAGGATTGCATCTTGCCCACTAAAACAGGGAAATAACTCCCATTGATGGCATACAAGTAAAAGTAGAAAGGAAGACGATAAATAAAATGTTATGTGAAACGTATTTTTCAATGATTGTCATGTCATTATCTAGAAAAATTGTATTTTTTTAACATCAGTCACTGAGCCCTTACAATAGGCTGTTTTACAGAGATCACTTTTCATCTTGTGTAGTATGCGCTGGGGACACAGGAGTCAACAGTGATCTTGTTATCAGAGGGTGATATTACAAGAAAGATAGGATCCTTAGTAAAATGTCTATTTCTAGTTCTACTTAGGAAATATAGATACAAAATAATAAAAAGATTTTTGCTCAGGGACCATTATGCCTTTTAAAGGAAGTCTACCACCTCTACCACCACCAAGCATATTCAACTGTCACCACCATGTTACAAAGCACATTACAGTGATAAGCATCATACCTCTGTCATGTCTGTCACTTTAGTAAATTTGGAGAAAAACAACTTTGAAGTCCTATGCAAATGAGACAGTTGGTGCACTGGGGGGCGGGCCTTCAGCTCCCTGGACCACTACTCTTGCTGCTCAGATCCCTACCATCTCATTGTGCAGTGAGAATTGATCCTCCCACTCATATGCTATCACCCATCCTTAAGCAGCAAGAGCAGTGCTCCAAGGGCTGAAGACCCGCCCCCAGTGCACCAACTGCCTAATTTGCATAAAACGTCATAGTTGTTTTTCTACAAATCTACAAATGTGACATACATAACAAAGGTACAATAATAAATATCTCTGAATGCTGTTATCAGCCCCTCAGGCAAGATGGCTGCCCTATTATCATGTGTCAGAATTTGTTTTTAATTGGAAAAAAATAAATCAGGGATACACTCTATTTAACATTGGTCCTGAAACCTTTCTGACTTGTATTGATGGACTTTGACAACTAGGCTTTTGTAGCTAAGCTTTCCCTCACCCTAAAATAACCTGACCAAGGTACTTTATAGTGGTTTGTTGCCAGCTCCTCACAGAACACAGGGTAGATGCCAGTGGTGTAAGTACCACCATAGCAGCGGTAGCGGGTGCTATGGGGCCCACGTCCTTAGTGGGCCCCTTCCTTCTTTTTATTTTTTTAAATAGGCCATTAACTGGTGGAGTAATCCAACAGGTAATGGGCCCTATTTACTTACTGATCCCCGTTCCTGCTCACGGCCGCCTATACTTCCCCTTCTGCCCTCTAGGCTGCCCCATGCATCCCAGCGATGTGATATGCAATGCACGGGGTCCCCTGGAGAGTAGAAGGGAAAGTGGAGGCGGCCGTGAGCATTAGCTGGGATTGGTAAGTAAGACTCTATGCTCTCTTTGGGCCCCTGTAGTGACGTCACAGACGTCAAGCGGGTTAGGCCGGAGTTGCGATGAATAATGACGCCAGTGTAATCCATGTCTGTGATGTCATTGAAAAGGGCCGAAAACAGCAGGGAGTCTCGCTGGAGCCCAGGAGAGGTACGTAACACTGGTTCTTATGCTTGTCACCTGTGAAAAGACACAGAGTATAATAATAGTTCATGGATCGTGTACCTCAAAATTTTCGGGTCCTCTTGTACCTGAAATTTTTGCAATATTTGCAACGAACATTGTGGATGCCACGATGGGACATAATACTATATACTATATAATAATTCTATTATAATACTATATACTATGGGACATAATACTGTGAGGCGGGTCTGCTATTGGATATTATACTGTCTGGAGGTCACTTTGGGACATTACAGTGTGTGTAAATAGGGCATTATACCGTGTGGGGCAAGGAAAGGGGGCATTATGCCATGAGGGGACCCCAAATCAAAAGTTTGCTATGGTACCCAGTCTTTGCTAGTTACGCCACTGGTAGATGCTCTACTGGCTTTTTAATAATGCCTCCCTACTTGCTTCATTCATGCGCAGGTTTTAATCTCACCGTGGTTGCCCTAACTCCATTATTATCTGCCAACATTTGACATTTTGGATAGTAGTTTGGAACAGTTCTACTTTGTGTTCCTTTATTTTCAGCGTCAAGAACACTTCCAACCCTATTTCTTTCAAGTAAAACCCTTTAAATCCCTATAATTCTACAGTTTTGGCTTCAGGACCTCTGCAAGTGCTCTGTTAAATAAAACCTGACACCTGGATGTCTAGATCAGGACTGATCACAGTACAGGATACTGAGCAAAGATCTGATGAAGGAATTCCAGTTTGGCAGACTTACTGAAAACTCAAGAGCTGCATTTCAAACACTACAGACAAGTCAGCAAGATTTAAAGTGTTTTACTTACCTTTGTTAAAGGGATATGTAAGCAAAGCAATGCCCATTGCAGAATTTGTGCCTTTCCGGAAAGAGGGATGTTTTAAAAAAATAGACTTTTCCCCAGTGCAAGCTATTTCTGATCTTACGTAAAAAAACAAAAACAAAACTATTGCTAAATTAAAAGTTTTTGAACCTAACTGACTTATTTGTTTAAGGCTTCGTTCACATCTGCGTGGTAGTCTCCGTAGCAGACTCTGTTGACATTTCTCTCTGCCGTTGTTACACTGATCACAAGGCATTATGGGAAAAGGAGCTGGGAAGCTCATGCGCCCTCTGTTACACTGAAACAGGCGGAAACCTGATGTACCCCATTATAGTCTAGGGGTCCGCAGGTAACCGCTGTTTCAGCGGGTGGGCTTTCTTTCATTCGGTTCCCATGGCAGATACGAACAGCGGAGAGCACAGCGCAAGTGTGAACCTAGCCTACACTGTCCGCCATATCCAAGATGTGTGCTTGCTTCAGTGAATTAGAGCATTCCTGTATACACTAGAACATGTCTTGGTTGTGTCCATATGATACAAGTTCATGGTCTACACAGGGATAGAGCTCTTATATGCTTAGACTGAATTCGCACAAAGTTGTGATCTTAGCTGTGGTGTTTTTCTAACATTTTTTGAAGTAAAAAATGTTGATATTTGCTGTTAGTCCATAGCAGTGATCTCCAACCTGTGACTCTCCATGTGTTATAAAACTGCAGCTCCCATCATGCTCTGACAGCTTGGAGTTGTAGTTTTACAGCAGCTGTAGAGACAAAGATTGGAGACCACTTTCTACTACTACCCAAACATATGAATATCTCTGCAGAAATACAGCAGTCATTAGTGGTAGTAGTTGTGGTTGTAGTGTATCCAGTACCCAACAGAACAACATTATGAATGGTCTACAATATTGCATTAACATAGGTCTTTTAACCTGATAAATGTCAGTAAAAGGCACATTAGCCGGTTTCGATTACACTCCCCAGTGGTTAGTGGCTACATTTCACTCTCATGAACTCCATGTTGTGACTACTGTGACTAGTGGCCATACATTCTCCAGTACCCAACATCAGTTGATGTAGATATACAGCAGCTCTCTGCAGCAAGCAACCTCAATTCACAGTCCCTCCTTTACAGGGCCGCTTTGACCATAGAGCCAACGGTGCACTTGCACTAAGTCCTATGGCACTGGGGCCCCTTTGGGCATACCTCCCAACCGTTCCGGATTCCGGCTCCTGTTCCAGTTGGTGGGAGTTATGTCCCGGTATCAACTCATCTGCATCCTCTCCGGACAGTGAAGCAGGAGCCATCCGCAGACAGCTCCTGCTTCACCGCTCTGTTAGAAGCACATCCCTGTGTGCTACGGCCCCGGGAGCTGTAGGCGCGATCTGATGACATCACTCACATCGCACCTGCAGCTCCAGAACAGTCTGGGAAAATAGACTTCACAGAGGTGAGTATTAGTGTTTTATTATGTTAAACTGGCGGCAGATGAAGGGGGGACATTAAACTGTGGGCAGATGAAAGGGGGACATCAAACTGGGGGCTGATGAAGGGAAAAATTAAACTGAGGGCAGATGAATGGGGACATTAAACTGGGGGCAGATGAAGGGGGACATTAAACTGGGGGGAGATGAAGAGGAACATTAAACTAGGGGGCAGATGAAGGGGGACATTAAACTGGGGGCAGATGGAGAGTGTCATCAAACTGGGTGCAGATGAAGAGGGGACATTAAACTGGGGGAGATGAAGAGGAACATTAAACTAGGGGGGCAGATGGAGGGTGACATTAAACTGGGGCAGCTGAAGGGGGGCATTATACTGGGGGAAGATGAAGGGGGACATTAAACTGGAGGCAGATGAAGAGGGGCATCAAACTGGGTGCAGATGAAGGGGGGACACTAAACTGGGGGGAGATGAAGAGGAACATTAAACTGGGGGTAGATGGAGGGTGACATTAAACTGCACTGCACATTCTATTCCTCTTTATATCCTTTGAAAGTTGGGAGGTATGACGTTGAGACAATCCTGCATATGATGTCCCGCAGGGCTGACCCCAGTTGCATACAATGATTAGGCAGGGAGCTGTACGCTCTCTGCTTCACCATTCATTCTCTCCTCCCCGGGAGCTGCAGACACGATGTGATCACATACATTGCGCCTGCAGCACCGTCAGGACTCCAGACCGAGACAGCAAAGGAGGGAGGAGAGGTGAGTATTAGTGTAGAGACATTAAACTCTTTTGACAACTGCATGGCTATTAAGATAACCTTGGATTCATTTTAATGATGAGAATCTCATCTTTAAAATAATACCAAGATCACCATGATAGTCCTTACAGATCTGGAGTGATTCGCTGGTGAAAACGATGTTTGGCTTTGAGATCCCATCACAGATCTCAATTCCCAACAATGTTTTTAACAGCAAATTGCTAAGAATCTGTAAGGGCTATCATGATGATCCTGGTATAATTTTAAAGATAAAATCTCATCTTTAAAATTAATCCAAGCTCATCTCCATAGCCCTAACAGATCCTGAGATATGAGGCTCTAAAGTCCCCCCCCCCCCCCCTCAGGCAGCATTTTAGAGCTGTGTGAAGGAGGAAGGAGGAGGACGGAGCAGAGCTGCAGACTGCACAGAGATGAGAAATCATCATTGTCTGTGGATAACCTGTATGTGACCCTGGGGGGGGGGGATAGCAGGGACTTCTGTCCATGTTATCCCCTCTTCTATCAATCAGAGAGCATACTATACTTTTGCACTCTGATTGTCACATAGAGGTATAATGTAATACCCCTCTGAGCCTAACCAGGAAGTTTATTGGCGCTGTGACCCAGACATTTACTATCATCTAGGTTGCAGCGCCAAAAGAGTTGCACCAAACGCTTACACAACACATACACAAAGTCATCAATAAAGTTTAAATTTTTTCACTGTCCTGTCCATACGTAATCTTTATAGAATAAAATACGCCGACCACCTCTCTAGCAATATCCATTACACGCTAAAATAATAGCAATAACAATTATTACTAGAGATGAACATATAAAACATTTCTGACAAGCGGAAAAGTTCCATCAGTTAGATAACACATTTTCAACCATTGAATGTCACCATATAAAATCCAAGTTTTTGGCAGCTTTCAGATGGGTATAATAGCAGGTGGTTATGGGGGTGGGGGCCCACTTATGAAACCTTTGCACTGGGCCCACCAATGTGTTAAAATGGCCCTGCTCCTCTGTACATCCAGTTCATGGATCCCTCAGTCACTCACTCTGATCGATTAATGATCACTTGCTTTAGACTTGAGCCCCAGGCTCTCTTATTGGCCTCTGCTCTCACTCTTACTCGTTGCTCACTCTTACTCCTTGCCTCATATCAGGCTTTGCTGCACCAGACCTCACTTCAACAGGGCGGTGCTTGGCATTTAGGTGCCTGTGCACCACAGTGCAACACCTAGCCCAAAGGCCCTCCCACCTTCTGACATATAAAGGATGCTGGAACTTGTATTCTTTTCCAACTTTACATAGGGACATTACATCTGTGTTACAATGTACTGGAATCTATTGGTTCTGCACCTTAACAAATTAATACAGCAACAGTAATACCAACCACGGCATATGCTTGCTGTCAAACCTGCAAGATAAACAAACAGCAGGGCAGATCTATACATACAATATATACAAGACGCTACTTCATGCTGAAAGGGGCATTATACAACACAGGGACAGTTCATTATGTTGACCCCAGGAAGGACACTTAAAGGGCTAGTGTCCAAAGGCTGTGTTCACACGGCGGAAAATGAATTCATTTTCCACTGCCGGAATTTTCGCCACGGTCTAGCCGTGACGGGATGCCGATGCAGTGCATTAGGCCCGCATGAATGGGCCTAATCAGGAGGGAGTCTCGAGCCGCAGACGCCGCGGGTGGAATCCGCGGCAAGATCATGCAGGATGGGAGGCGGATTTGGGAGGAATCTGCTCCGGATTCGGGGGCGGATTCCACCCCTAAATCCGCGGCAAATTCCTCCGTGTGAACACACCCTAAAGGTGGGTAATACTCTACCGCCCTACAAACATTTCTTCCAAAATGCAAAATACACTTACTAGGCTGTTTAATATATTCAGAAGGAAGTATTAATTTCTTACTAAATCAGAATAACAAGACTATTTTGTCCTTCATGTTTTTCTGATGTACCAAGAATTAACTTGATGGTGTCCATAGCACTGAACTACCAGAGAATGTTTTAAAATAACAAAATAAGCCTTACTCACCTGTCCAATCCCCTATTATTTTAGTACTATGGCTCCTGTGCTTCCCACCAGTCTTTGTTTGTGACACTACAGCAATGACATTTCCAACTACCCCATAAAGTCAATCGTTAGTCTTTGTGGTCACATGGGGTAGTTGGGTATATAGCTGCAGATCCATGCAGAAATGATGTCCAGCCTTTAACTAATTTTTTGGGGGTTCTCAGGAAATCTTTTTAAATCGCATTAGATATTTTGAATATGTTAAATTCTTATTAAATTTTACCCATATTCTTTAACTTTCTCATGTTTATTGTCTTCAGACTACAATGTCTTGAAGGGGTTGTCCAGTTTAAGAATCTTTTTCCATGTTCTAGTTAATTTTGAGTTCATTGAGAATTAACCAAAGCAGAGAATGGATACAAAGAGTGGGCAGATAACAAAATAAAAATGCTCCAGAATTCTGGTGTAACTTGTGTCAAAAAAGTGGCATACAAGTTTTACTCAGTTTTCTATGTGATTTAGTCACTTTGTAACAGTTTCTGTTCCTTATCCGGCAGGTGGGCAGGACTTGTTGACAAGGGGATGGAACTTAAAGAAGAACTTTCACCACCTCCACCAAGTCCAGCTCTTTGAATAATGTAATGGGCACTGCTCCACTGATCCAACACAGTTGGAATTTTTTTTCTAGCCCCCACCGTTCCCAAGCAATCAATGCTGTTAGTGTTGGTGTCTGATATGCTATTTAGGCTCTGTACTGTCAGGAGGGCGGTGTCAGGCAGGAGCAGACAAGGGGTGTGATTCTGAGCTCTGACACTGGCTGCCTCTGATTGGAGCTCTAAATCACACCCCCTGCCTGACACCGCCCTCCTAACAGTACACAGGCTAAATAGCACATCAGGTACCAAAACTAACAGCAGTTATTGCTCAAGAATGGTGAAAGCTAGAGAAAAAAATTCCAGCTGTGCTGGAATCAGTGGATAGGTCAACTATTTCAGATTACACCCAGCACCCCATCAATTGGCTGTTCTCAATAGCTGATACATAGAGAATGGAGCAGGAAGCAGACAGTTCCATTCTCTGTAGTGCACTGGCCAGACCAGGTACTGCAGATAAACTCACCTTTATTTGAATGGGACCTAAGCTGCAGTGACTCAGTTCCACCATTATACAAAGTACAGAGTTGTCTGCTTCCTGTTCCATTCTCTGGGTATCAGCTGTTGAGAAAACCTGATCAATTGATGTAATGGTTGTTGAACCCTCATAGATCAAATTTTAATGCCTATCTTTATGATAGGTCATCAGTATTTTTATTCCAGAAAACCCCTTTAATTTCAATTGTATAACACCATACTTTACCTATGGGGACAATGCTGGGTACACACCAGTTTACGTCACAGATTAGTTTGTTTTAATAATTGTAAGTTTACATGTGTGTTTTCTCTCTATATTGCCAAAGGTTGTATATAACCCTGCACAACTGGGTTTCAGCTGTGAAAATCAGCCCGTGTGATGGCCGGATTTAGCAGCCTGAACAGTATGCCTAGAGAGGGACTCCTAGCATAAATGTTATCTATGCTTTCAGGAGTCCCTGTCTCCCAGTGACATACTATACTATACAGCTAGTGCCTCTCCCAGCATACTGTTCAGGCTGGTAAATATGGCCAACACATGGATCAAGGTTCACGGCTGAAACTCGGTCATGTGAATGCGGGGCAAAACATAACATTTAGCTGCACAATAATTAAAAATGGTCATAGGCACAAAGAAATTCATGACCCAATGAAATGCAACATACTTAAAAACAATGCAGCAATGCACTGCAACAATGCAGTGGACCCGAAGAACAGAAACCAGGACGCAGGTGTGAACCTACCGCAAGATGTACAAGTTTGTTTTTTATATGTATTTGAATATGTGTGGTGCATTGACGTTGATCAGATTGTTTCTGTTGGTGACCACGGTCAAGCAAGTTGAATGTGCATTGTTTTTTATCCACATTGGAATTTATTGGGTTATAACGTTCTTTGTGCCTGTGACTCTTTATACTACCTTTGGAGATACATTGTATATACCGTAGTAGGTTGATTTAGGCCGGCCATTACACTGGTCCTTTTTCTGTGGTGTGTTCTTCCTCCATTTATAAAAAACTTTAGAATATATTAGCATTACATAAATAAAGATTAGTAGTAGTAGAGTCGGTAGTAGTACTAGTAGTAGTTGTACAGGGTTCTCCATTAATGTCAGAGGAACAAAAAAGAATAAAATGAACCCCTAGCTTAATATACTAAAATATTAATATACTAATATGCATCAGAGTCACTTATTTAAAAAGAGGAAAAATGTATGGTAGTTTATTTGTAACAATTTGTAACATTTACAAACAGTAAAATAGCAAAGGAAGCCTACGTTTTCTACTTTTCCTTCCCAAATGACTTATCTTCTTTTATCTTCTTTTCTCAAGTAAAATCTGAGAAATTGTGCTTTGCCAGTTTGGGAAGTAGGGAATTAAAATAGAACTGGAGTGGAGCACGTACTGCACATCTTACAAGTATACAGTCAAACGCCTGACTGATTTCACAATGATAAACCTTACAATTACTAGCGGCCAAATCGTTCTACTGTGTTCATCACATGGTACTCTGATGCAAAAAAGTTTCTCAGAAAGTACATAAATCCTTTATTGTTTAGTTTTTTTCATCTTTAATCCTGTAACACAATGACTGTTCTGACATAGTGACTGGGTCAGTTCCTTTTACATATTTATCATCCATACTAGGACGGAAGACGACTGATTTATGTGGCACTTATTAAAAGGGTTTTCTGGAACAGAAATAGTGATAGCCTATCACTAAGATAAACCACCCGTTTTTGGTAAAGATCTGACCCCTAGGACGTTCGGTGCTGATCCAGGTACACTGCCTTGTCTATACCTGACCACATAACAGACCTTATCCTCTATTTTCATTGTTGTACTCAGTAACTACCAAAACTTCACTTTCTCACACTGAATATTCCTACTAATATGTATCATGACCATGCAAAAAGGAATTATCTCCTTCATTTTGCTGGTTGGTAGGATCAAGGATAGACCATCAATGTTCATGTCCATGGTTGACTCCTATAGTTTATTTTCATATAAGATATCTGCCTGTGATAGAGGAAACTCAGCTTGCATGGAGGCATCCTCAGCAACTGAGGATACCTCAGGTCCTGGAGGGTACAATTTATACTTGCAAAGACATCAGCTGGAGTCTTAGTGACCAAGGAGATGGTGGTGGACTTCCGTAAAGGCAGAAGCCCTCCTAAACCAGTGGACATCCTAGGGACGGGCATCGAGATTGTGAACACCTATAAGTACCTGGGTTTGCTCCTTAATAATAAGCTGGACTGGGCAGATTATATGGAGGCCCCGTACAGGAAGGGCCACAGTAGGCTCTACCTGCTTAGGAAGCTGAGAGCCTTTGGAATCCGGGGGGCACTTCTTAGAACTTTCTTCAACTCGGTAGTGGCATCAGCCATCTTCTTTGGAGTGGCCTGCTGGGGGAGCAGTATATCAACCAGGGACAGAAATAAACTTGACAAGCTGATTAGAAAGGCCAGCTCTGTCCTGGGGAGCCCACTGGACCCAGTGCAGGTGGTGGGTGACAGAAGGATACTGTCTGTGGTGAGCTCAATGCAGAAGAAGAAGTCCCATCCCATGCATGAGACTGTGATCGCGCTGAGCAGTACTGTCAGTGACCGACTGCTCCACCCTAGGTGTGAGAAGGAGCGCTATCGGAAGTCTTTCCTCCCCACCACGGTTTGGCTGTACAACCAACACCGACCTAAGCGGAGATCATTACACACAGAGAACTGAAATATCTCTCTGCCTGTTAAATCCCCCCCCCTCCTCTGCTTCGTCCTATCTGTCTGTCTGCTATTAATGTAATGCCTCTCACCTTGGAACATTCCTGTACATGTTGTATTTGTATTTGTATCTGCTTATCTTTGCTGCTGTAACACACTGAATTTCCCCATTGTGGGACTATTAAAGGACTATTATTATTATTATTATTATTATTGAGATTTTAAGTGATAGACCAACACAAAGTAGCAGATAATTGTGAAGTGGAAGGAAAATGATACATGATTTTCAAAATTTTAATCAAATAAAAATCTGAAACATGTGACGTGCAAAAGAATTCAGCCCCCCTGTACTCTGACACCCCTAAATAAAATCCAGTATGCACAATTGCCTTCAGAAGTCACTTAATTAGTTAATAGAGTCCAGCTGTGTGTAATTTAGTCTCAGTATAAATACACCTGTTCTGTGAAGGCCTCAGTGTTTGTTGGAAAACACTAGTGAACAAACAGCATCATAAAGACCAAGGAACTCATCAGACAGGTTAGAGATAAAGTTGTGGAGAAGTATAAAGCAGAGTTAGGTTATAAAAACATACCCCAAGCTTTGAACATCCCACTGTTCAATCCATCATCCAAAAATGGAAAAAGTATTCTACAACTGCAAACCTACCAAGACATGGCCGTCCACCTAAACTAACAGAGCAAGGAGAGCACTGGTCAGAGAAGCAGCCAAGAGGCCCATGGTCACTCTGGAGGAGCTGCAGAAATCCAACAGCTCAGGTGGGAGAATCTGTTCACAGGACAACTATAAGTCATGCACTCCACAAATCTGGCCTTTATGGAAGAGTGGGAAGAAGAAAACCATTGTCGAAAGAAAGACATAAGAAGTACAGGCTGCAGTTTACCACAAGCCGTATAGGGGTCACAGCAAACATGTGGAAGAAGGTGCTCTGGTCAGATGAGACCAAAGTTGAACTTTTTGGCCTAAATGCAAAGCGCTATGTGTGGTGGAAAACACTGTGAAACATGGTGGTGGCAGCATCATGCTGGGGGGAGGCTTTTCTTCAGCAGGCACAGGGAAGCTGGTCAGAGTTGATGGGAAGATGGATGGAGACAAATACAGGACAATCCTGGAAGAAAACCTGTTGGAGGCTGCAAAAGATTTTAGACTAGGAAGGAGATTCACCTTCCAGCAAGACAATGACCCTAAACATACAGCCAGAGCTACAGTGGAATGGGTTTAGATCAAATATTATTCATGTGTTAGAATGGCCCAGTCAGACCTAAATCCCATTGAGCATCTGTGGCAAGACATGAAACTTGCTGTTCACAGACGCTCTCCATCCAATCTGGCTTAGCTTGAGCTATTTTGCAAAGAAGAATGGACAAAAATCTCAGTCTCTAGATGCGCAAAGCTGGTAGAGACAGACCCCAAAAGACTTACAGCTGTAATTGCAGCAAAAGGTGGCTCTACAAAGTATTGGTATAGGGGGGCTGAACACTTTTGTACATCACACTTTTCAGATTTTTATTTGATTAAAATTTTGAAAACCACGTATCATTTTCCTTCCACTTCACAATTATCTGCTACTTTGTGTTGGTTATCACTTAAAATCTCAATAAAATACATTTAAGTTTGTGGTTGTAAGGTAACAAAATGTGAAAAAGTTCAAGGGGTATGAATAATTTTGCAAGGCACTGTATATCTGTGCATATCTCCTCGAGACAGCAAGGCAATTTTACTCTTGGCCTTGTCCTGAATTTGTCTTGGCACAAGTAGCCTTCTTGTTTATGTAAATACAGGATTTACATTGATTTTACAATTTTCTGTGTTTTTCAAGCATCTACAAAATATTACAAAAATTGATTTACAGCTCCTACACCTGCTAGCCACAATTAAAGCCATTGCATGTATTGATTTACAATTTTAACTCATGCTAACAAGTAAAATGACCTAGAGAAAACATTGAATAGGCATTTTATAATGTTACGGTTTGAGTCTGCGTCACAGTAAATTATTAACGTTACCAACTTAACTTTTTCTAAACAAAACAAAACTGTTTTGCTCACATGTCCCTTTCCTTCCAAGAGCCTGTGCTGAAATACTGGTGGTTATTGTGAAAAAAGGTTAAGTAATAATTTCAGAAATTAAATAAGCACTGTCCTATCTACAAATTTTGCATAAAGGAATAGTACAGATGACTGTACTAAACTTTGTTACAGTATACCAGAAGAACAAGCCTCTTTTTGCTTTTGTCAGGCTGTTTCCTTGTCCCCACTTCCTCTGCTAAGCTTCCTTTCACTCTGAAAATTATTGCTCTATTCCTCTCTAATTAGACTGCATGATGACTCATGTCTATAGAAGTCTATGGAAATGGGAGGGTGAGGAGTGAGCAGGAAGTGCAGGTGAAAAGAGAAAAAAGACAGGCTTTGATTGATGCTTGAGCTGAATAGAAGCTATCTAACACAACCAAAACATTTCCCCTACATAAGTACATGACAGTACTTCTCTACATATGTCCTGAATGCTCCTGGGGTTGTTTGTAAGTGAGCTAGAGACAGTTACAGAGCAGATTCTTCTGCATTTATTGTGAGCAGTATATGACATCTAATCTCTGTCCACCAGTTTATATGCAGAGAGGGGAAACTGCTAAATAGAGATGGGCAAACCTCTCAGGATTCATTTTGTTTCCGGTTTGGGTGTAAGATTCATTTTGGGTCGAACCACATCGTAAAATGGTTTAAAACATAGCATAGAACACTCTTAGGGCTACTAGAAACCTAATTTTTAGCTCTCTAAGGCAAGACCCCAGAGTATAATAGGTGAAGCCCCAGGGGAGGTGTAAAAAATAAAAAATAATTCATACTCACCTTACGTTATTTCTTTTGGGCTTCCTTGCAGCATTCGGCACTTTGTCTCCGCCTCCTCAGTGATGTCTGGCGCTCTCCTGTAACATCATGCATAGGCCTCAGCGGTGAACCCAGATGCATGACATCACAGGAGAACGCCAGAAGCTGCATGAAGGACCAAAAAAAGGTAACGGAAGAGACCCTGAGTATAATGCGGTGGACGTTTTAGTTTGCGTGATATGAATCTCCATTTGTTCGCTTTAGTAAAAAAACCAAACAATTTGGAATATTCAGGTCAAACCCAGTTCGGTACAAGTGGGTTCATCCATCTCTACTGCTAAATAATGTTAAATATAAGTCAAATATCACTCATGTAAACACACAGCAGTTTATCCTGAAAAGTCATATAAAAGACCAGGTCTCGATGATCTATCCTAAATGCAGATCATCACTTATATAGTGAAATCTGTTTTTAGTATAGATCATCAGTATGTGATCTGAGGGGGTCTGACACCCAGGATCCTCACCAATAAGCTGTTTAAGACACTGTGGCACTCATGAGCGGTGCAATCTCTCCCAGGGCCAATGACATCATGCTTATCAGTCACATGGTACAGCAGCAGCTCAGTTCCATTCAATGGGAAAAAAAGATTAATACATCATAAAAATATAATGTTTTAGTGCAATGAACACTAGAAAATATTTCAGGTAATCCGCCCTATATACAACTATGGGAGTGACTAAGAGGTACAATGAATCATATGGCATTTATTATCCAAAGTTGCCAAAAACCAAACCAATTAATGTACAGTGGCTTGCAAAAGTATTCATACCCCTTGAACTTTTTTTTCATTTTGTCACCTTACAACCACAAACTTAAATGTATTTTAGTGAGATTTTAAGTGATAGATCAACACAAAGTAGCAGATAATTGTGAAGTGGAACAAAAATGATACATGGTTTTCAAAATTTTAATCAAATAAAATCTGAAAAGTGTGACGTGCAAAAGTATTCAGCCCCTCTATGTCAATACTTTGTAGAGCCACCTTTGCTGCAATTACAACTGCAAGTCTTTTGGGGTCTGTCTCTACCAGCTTTGCACATCTAGAGACTGAGATTTTTGCTCATTCTTCTTTGCAAAATAGCTCAAGCTCAGCCAGATTGGATGCAGAGCGTCTGTGAACAGCAATTTTCATGTCTTGCCACAGATACTCAATGGGATTTAGGTCTGGACTGTGACTGGGCCATTCTAACACATGAATATTCTTTGATCTAAACCATTCCACTGTAGCTCTGGCTATAAATTTAGGGTCATTGTCTTGCTGGAAGTAAGAATCTCATTCCCAGTCTCAAGTCTTTTGCAGCCTCCAACAGGTTTTCTTCCAGGATTGCCCTTTATTTAGCTCCGTCCATCTTCCCATCAACTCTGACCAGCTTCCCTGTCCCTGTTGAAGAAAAACCTCCCCCCAGCATGATGCGGCCACCACCATGTGTCACAGTGGGGATGGTGTGTTCAGGGGGATGAGCAATGTTACTTTTCCACCACACATAGCGCTTTGCATTTAGGCAAAAAAGTTCAAATTTGGTCTCATCTGACCAGAGCACCGTCCTCCATATGTTTGCTGTGTCTCCTATATAGCTTATGGCAAACTGCAAATGGCACTTCTTATGTGTTTCTTTCGACAATGGTTTTCTTGTTGCCCCTCTTCCATAAAGGCGAGATTTGTGGAGTGCACGACTTATAGTCCTGTGGACAGATTCTCCAAACTGACCTGTGGATTTCTGCAGCTCCTCTAGAGTGACCATGGGCCTCTTGGCTGCTTCTCTGACCAGTGCTCTCCTTGCTCGATCTGTTAGTTTAGGCGGACGGCCATGTCTTGGTAGGTTTGCAGTTGTAGAATACGTTTTCCATTTTTGGATGGTGGATTGAACAGTGCTCCTTGGGATGCTCAAAACTTGATATATGTTTTTATAACCTAACCCTGCTTTAAACTTCTCCATAAATTTATCTCTGACCTGTCTGGTGGGTTCCTTGGTCTTCATGATGCTGTTTGTTCACTAGTGTTCTCTAACAAACCACTGAGGCCTTCACAGAACAGGTGTATTTATACTGAGACTAAATTACACACAGCTGGACTCTATTAACTAATTAAGTGACTTCTGAAGACAATTTGATTGCACTGGATTTTATATAGGGGTATCCGAGTACAGGGGACTGAATACTTTTGCACGTCACACTTTTCAGATTTTTATTTGATTAAAATTTTGAAAACCATGTATCATTTTTGTTCCACTTCACTATTATATTCTACTTCATGCTTGTCTATCACTTAAAATCTCAATAAAATACATTAAATTTTGTGGCTGTAAGGTGGCAAAATGTGAAAAAGTTCAAGGGGTATGAATACTTTTACAAGTCACTGTAAATCGGTTTTCAAAAAATTAGTCTACAGGGAAGTAATGACATAAAATAAGAAAGGATTTATTACTCACCTGGGATATTCCTTACTGCTCCAGCACAGGCTCTCTGGTGGTCCGCACTGTTCTTTGCTGATTTTCTTAGTCTTAGTTGATGCCGGAATGTATGGCATAAGATTTCTGAGGACAGGCGGTAGTTGGATGTAGATGATGGCACATCATTTCTGTAGGAAACTTAAGAAGGACCAGAAGGGTCCACTGAAGTGGTGGCACTGGAGCAGCGGGGAATTTATCAGATGAATAATAGTTTATTTTATGCCATTTCTAATTTTTAGTGCTACTTGGTAAGTAAAATAATATATGGTTATTAGTACTAGCATACTCTCTATGACATATAAAATTGCAGAAGCAATTAATGCAGAGTTTATTTTTTTTTCCTGTGACCTATTCGCTCTTGGGAAGATCAGTAGTCAAGCCAAGTCCAAATTAGATATGTATTTTCCACATCCCCTACTGTTTCTTTTTCTCAACTTGGCAGGAACACTCTGAACTGGAAGAGATGTGGCATTATCTTTTTTTGCCAATCTGGCAAAGAGCGAGAAAAGGAATGAATTTTCAGAAGTATCCAAGCACAATATCTGAGATATGACATACTTCAGGCACCTTGGTCTATGAAGTGCAAAAACAGGTTGTAGCGTAGTACTAGTAACCAAAGCAATATTGAAAATAAGAATTTTTTTTTTTCTAATTCACATCTGTCAAAGAAATGTTCAGCTGTGATGCAATGTTTGTTAAGTTGCATTTATTTTCCCATGTATGTCATCATTACTTTTTATATATTTACCATCATGTTAAAAATAATTTGGTGTTTCCTAAACGTGAAATGTCTCTTTCCTAGGTTGAATGAAGAGCCAAAACCAACAGGAGTCGCAGGGCACTGCTAAACAGGACCAGTCGAGGACAATTGAAAGATCGAGACCCTCATTATTGGTCCCCAGTCCCCTAGTCCTGTTTAGCATCTCCCCTTCTTCGTGACCCCTGTTGTTTTTGGCTCTTCATTTTACTATATTGGCGGCCAATTCTGGTACTTGGCCCTGGGATGCAGTAGCAACTAAGGATTGGCAACTAAGGATATGGTTCCAAGTAAGCGTACTACAGGTGGCCCATTTTATGGTCTTTTTTCTGTCTAGTTTTTCTTTTTTTCTTTACTTTTGTACCTAGACTTTTCTAAGTTAATATAAAAGTTGGGGTAGAATTTTTTTTTTTCTTCAGGCCTCATGAACATGGTAATATTAGCATGAATGGATTATAGGGAATGTACAGAAGGTACATACCTCAGATCCTCCTCTACCCTGAAAATCTAGATGGTCTTCAGCAACCACCCTCACTGCACATTGGCGCTATTGGTGTCTGTTATGAACAGATCCATCACTGTCTTTAGTTCAGTTTTTCTGCTGCTATGATGGTCTATATGCATGTGCAGCCACCTCTCTAACATGTCGGCGTTAAAAAGCATCAGGTGGTCTGGATTCCAGACAATTTTTTATCCTTCGTATTAGGGTGTCAGGGATCCATGTATAAGTTAATCTTAAAGATGACAACCATATAATTTTATAGACTCTGGCTATGTCTCAATGGACAGTATTTATGATGAAATTACAGCTTTCTCCAATGCATGCCACTTTCATAGGTATTCTCATCTAAGGAAGATTACAATGCCACAATTTATAAAATAAATAACTATTGCTCAGCTAGTAAATTCAATACCACTCCAACGCTGCAAATATTTGTTGACCTGTCCTGAAGTGATGCAATGCTGTGCATGTAAGTGACTGTTGCAGTCAATGACTAACCTCAGCAGTCTTGTGCCATACTTGCAGTCATTGCCACTAAGGCCAGTGATAGGCAGTAGCAGTCACCTGCACATGTACAGCACATTCAATTTAATCTGCATGTTTGGTATGCTTGGACTTCTAAAAACATTTGGCATCATTTGTTGGGCATATCATATCTATATGTAAAACCCACCCAGAGTTATGGAATATTCTCAAAATATGTCCTATCTCTATGGATTTCACACAAGTTAAGATTATCAGTGATAGTTACTTTATTATTTTACCATATTCACTACTTTTAGTAGTTTTTATAACATCATGGATAACCCCTTTAAGGGTATGTTTTAATTACACATATAGATATCAGTGACATGGATAGTCATTTATTCTGATATTACTGTATACTTCCTATAATGCACTTTGCAAGCTCTGTGGAGACGCTGAGCCAGCAAGGATTGGTTAGAGATTTCAGCTCAGAAGCTTGCAGAATTGTGAATACAGCTCTGAACCATAATACAAGCTGTGCCTCAGGATCAGTACACGATACATAATGTAATGTATTTACAAAGATACTTATCTTTCATGTAGCTTATATATGTAAATAAACTTGTAAAATTGTGTTTAAGGGTAAGAATACGATTTCAGTATTTGACATGTTCTAATTGTGATTTTAAAGATGTAACAAAGCTGAGAAAAGGATTTACAAAGACCCAGTGTTACTTTATAAGAAAAATAAACTTTGTGTTAATCTGCAAAACCACAGACCTCAAATCTAATTCCAAGTGATATCAATCACATTGGAACTGACAGTGTATACAGTTAACATTGGCCTTGTAAAACGTGATCAGACCGGTCTTCAGAAAAAAACCCTGAGATATTTCTAGGCACGTACAATGTGTTTTTCTGATTAAATTAACATGTAATCTATGCCAGACATAAAAATAGAGATTTTACAGAATGTTTTCATAGTACACAAACTGTATACTGAGTATTGAACAACAAACTCTTAAAGGGATTGTCTAGTTTCAGCAAATACAAAATACAAAGTGTTATTGTTTGTATAGTGAAATGTTATGTAATTTTCCATTATACTTTCTGTATCAATTCCTCACGGTTTTCTAGATATCTGCTTGTTGTCATTCATTGTTTATCCAGTGGTTAAAAATTGTTCAGTGGTCATGTGATGGACAGTCCATGGTCATGTGATGAACAGTCCATGGTCATGTGATGGACAGTCCATGGTCATGTGATATACAGTCTGTGGTCATGTGATATACAGTCCATGGTCATGTGATATACAGTCCATGGTCATGTGATATACACACAGGTGCATGGCTCGCTATAGTCACAGCACAGTAATCAGACATCTGCCTGGTAATGAGATGTGCACCTGTGTGTCCATCACATGACCATGGAATAGCCATCATATGACCATGGACATGAAAGTGAGTGTGAAAGAGGCAAATGTGGGTGAAGATTGTGAGGATTGTTAAAGTGGAGCTGCATAAGGATGTGACCACTTATAAAATACTTCTTGGCATAATCTATAGATCCCCCAACATAACTGAGAAGGTAGAGGGTCAGTTGTATAAGCAAATTGAATGGGTGGCACAGGCGGGCACAGTGGTCTTGCTAAGAGGTTTTAACTACCTGGATATTGACTCAAGGTCATGGTTCTGTATCATCTGCAAAGAGGAGGAAATTCCTTAACTTATTGCAGGACAATTTTATGGTTCAATTTGTAGAAGATCCAACTAGAGGGGATTCTCTGCTGGCCCTGATCATTTCTGACAACACAGGACTTGTTGGAAATTTAACGTTTGTGAAAGCCTTGGTACTAGTGACCATAAGCTAATCCGATTCCACCTAAAATATAGAAAACAAACAAAAGCTTGGGAGGGCAAAATTCCTGAATTTCAAAAAAGCCAATTTTCCCAGGTTAAGGCTACACTTCAGTATATACTGTAGACTGGAAACAACTATTGTTAGATGATGATACAGATCTTAAGTGAGAGGCATTTAAATCTACTTTCAGTAAGTATATAGCAAAATATATACCCATAGGGAACAGGTATGAACATCTTAAATGTATCCTCCCCATGGCTTACAGCTACAGTTAAAAGGGCGATAAACAATAAAAACACAAGTATTTAAAAAAATAGAAATCCGAAGGGTCAGCTGTAACCTTTGAGAATTACAAAGAACTTAATAAAATCTGTAAAAGGGAAATAAAATCAGCTAAAATACATAATGAAAGGCAAGTGACCAAAGAAAGCAAAAGAAGTGGATGCCAAAACACTGTCTGTCCAAGTCTTCTTGTAACCTATGCACATCCTCCCTAGACTGTACTACATAGCTTGGTGTCATCTCCAAAAATAGAGACAGCGCTAATAATCCCATGTTATATATCATTAATAAATAAGTTAAATAACAGCAGACCCGGCACTGAACCAGCAATATGCAACTAGATAATAGGTCTTCTGTGCTATGGATTGTTACCAGCTAAACTGAAGAAGAGGCAATCCTTTGTTTTTTTCCTTCCATAATTCCTACATTCTACTTTAATATGATTTCCAGCTAGCAGCCTTCAAGGTAGTATATTAGAGTAGTATACAATTGATGGCAGCTGCAAGTTGGTGCAGAAAAAACCCCAATGTATTACATGGGCATTGATTTTAACTTTGTAATGTTTAATTTCTCCTGTGGTGGCGCTATAAGCAAATTGAACATTATTATCAGGGTGTTCTTTTACCAAAAAAGGGATCGTGGAGAGCAGAAAACCCTTTTAGTGACCCCTTCAGCATTTGCAACTCAGACCTTTGCTAAGACTATGTATAGCGAGTAATGTTTCTACCTAATGTCAAATGTGGTTGGAAAGAAAATATAAAGTGAAAATCTTAAAAATGAAGAAAACAGAAAGCAAGAGAAGGAGACGCAGATTTAGATAAAAAGAAATAAAAAGCTGAAACGGAAGCACAGTACATTAATAGGGTAAATTCCAGCTTCACCTCTCACCACTATATTTACATATTAATGTATATACATACGCCTCCAGTGCTACAAAGTGTATGTAATAAGTAACCAATGTGATATATACATCCTGCTCTGAGCAAGCCTAAACAGAATAGTGTCCGGGACAGCTAAATCAATGAAAACATATAGTGCTATAGATAAAAGTACTGGATTACAGGAAACTACCAATATTAACATCTACACACATACAGTACATATATACACATGCTCATATCCCAGATACATATACAAAACATAGACACAGATAAATTGCAAAATGTAGTATGGCTGCTTTTTATTTATATTTTTTTAGAAGTAGATGCCGTTAGCAGAGTCCTAACAAGGAAAGACCAAGCCACATAACAAGCTTTTAACTGGGCCCCCGATCCTATATGCTCACTTTACTGTGCCCCTTACTGTATAATTTCCCCTTTGTGGGCCCTTACATGGTATGATCCTCTGTTTTCTGGCCCCAACACTGTATAACGCCCTCTTTGCTGGCCCCACAAAGTATAACTCCCCCTTTCCTGGCCCCTACATGGTTTAACTCCCCCTTCCTGACTCCACACATGGTATATTTCCCTCTTTACTGAACCTTATGCAGTATATTGATCCTTTTATTGTCCCCCATTCAGTATATTGCTTCTCTGATATTTGAAAATCCCACTCCCATCTCCAATACTTTCCTGAGCTGCATCTGTGTTCTTGAATGCTCTACCCAGAACAATTAGATTAATACCCAACTACAGCAGCTTCCATCATCTCCTAAAAACACATCTTTTTAGGCAGGCTTATCACACGATCTCATTACATTTTTCTACATTTCCTCACACTAAGCTAACTTTTCTTACCCCAAGCTATTCTTTCTAATCTATCACCTTCTTACCTCTTGTGTCACCCTTAATTCCTCATGGGCTTTAAACCCTTGACAGCAGGGCACTCATTCCTATTGTCTGATATATTCATTATTTTGTTGCACTGTAATGTCTGTATTGTCTGTTCATGTATCCTGTACTGTATGACACTGAAAATGAGATGGTGTGGGTATTTTTACACTCTAGGAAAATATACTATAAGGTGGTAGGGTGCTAACAAAAGGCACTACATGGGCACCAGTGGTGAACCTAGCCTCTTTGCTGCCTGAGGCGGACTATAGAATGACGCCCCCCCCAAAAAAAAAAAAATTGCGTTTCCATGCTACTAGCTTCACACGCTGTTATCGTCGCACAATAAACATATACAATACACAAAGTTATAAAACAGTTTTTAAGAATTCCTCTTCCTGTATTACTTCAGTATCAGATCAACAACACGGCATTAACAATGAAAGTAACTTCACACATCTTCTGCATGGTGGATGGACGAGCCCACGTGGCCCCCATTCTCTATAATAGGAGTGCGCAGATAGATGAGTACTGGACTTCGGCTATCTTTGGTACTTCCATCGAAGTGAATGAGAGCCATGCAGGTTCGTCAATCCACCAAGTGACACACCTATATATATGGCTGCGGTCAGGCTGAATTCCCACCCAGTGGGGGGAAAAAAACCAATTCTCAGGCTCAGTGGGGGTCTCAGCAGACAGACCCCCATCACTCAGGTATTTATCCTCTATCATTTAGGTGAATACAGTGCAGTAACATTCTGTGACTTACAGGTGACGTCTCTGACTAATCCTTCACATTTCCCTTCTCTTCCCTTTGGGCCGCCATGGCCACTTCTTCCAGCTGTGACTTGTCTCTGTAAAGTTTGCAACACAGACATCTTTGGCTCCTCACTTTTCCAGGCATCTGACCCGCATTGTCCTCACCTGCACACCCATCCTGCTGCTACCCCCAATTATGAAATATATGATATAACCCCCCATAATGAATAATACCCTCAAGTGCATCTTTATATTAATAATGTCCGTGTTTACCCTGTATAAATAGTGCCCCTTATTAATAATGCCCCAGGTATTAACTAATTAAAAGGTTTTCCAGGTCATTAATAAACTAATCCGTGGGGCTCAAAAACCCAGGACCCCTACTGATCAGCTGTTTGAATGGTACCTGTGTAAGCGCCGTGACTGTTTACATAGTGTCACTCATCTCATAGCGGCCATGTAATGTAACTATAGCCTCATCCTATACACGTCCATGTGACAAGGCTGTAATTACATCACACGGTCACTATAAATAGACAGCGTATAATATAAACAGGCGCCATAGCCCCTGTTTATAGCGCCCCATTTACACACACTATAATGTTCCACAGCAGACCCTGCACACAGTATTATGGCCCGCAGCGGCCCCTGCACACGGTATTATGGCCCGCAGCGGCCCCTGCACACGGTATTATGCTCCATAGTGGCCTCTGCTCACGGTATTATGCCCCATAGTGGCCCCTGCACACTGTATTATGCTCCATAGTGGCCCCTGCACATGGTATTATGCCCCGCAGTGGCCACTGCACACAGTATTATGCTCCCTAGTGGCCCCTGCACACAGTATTATGCCCCATATTGGCCCCTGCACTGGTATTATGCTCCATATTGGCCCCTGCACACGGTATTATACTCCATATTGGCCCCTGTACACGGTATTATGCTCCATAGTGGCCCCTGCACACGGTATTATGCTCCGTAGTGGCCCCTGCACTGGTATTATGCTCCATAGTGGCCCCTGCTCAGGGTATTATGAACCACAGTGGCCCCTGCACACGGTATTATGCCCCATATTGGCCCCTGCACATGGTATTATGCTCCATATTGGCCCCTGCACATGATATTATGTTCTATAGTGGCCCCTGCATGCGGTATTATGCTCCATAGTGGCCCCTGCACTGGTATTATGCTCCATAATGGCCCCTGCACACGCTATTATGCCCCATAGTGACCCACCCATGAACTACTATTATACTCTGGGGTCATTTCAGACTCCAGAGTATAATGATCGGAGACCCAGGGGAGGTGACAAACATAAAAACCAGTGTTACTTACCTTTTCTGGACACCGGTGCACTCCCTGCAGCTTTCGGCCCTGTTTAAGTGCGCACACATGTCACGTGATCAGGCTGGCGACAAGACCTGATGACGTTACCAGAGGGTCCAAGCCTGCTCGGAGTAACATCGGATCGCAGGAGAGGTAAGTAGCATTGGTTTTTATGTTCCCTCACCTCCCCTGGGTCTCCGATTATACTCTGGGGTCTGAAAAGACTCCAGAGTATAATAATAGTAGTATTTGAGGCCCGTGGCTCACAGCGGCATCCACTTCCCCTTCTGTGTCCCATAGCAGAAGGGGAAGCGGAGGCAGCCACGAGCAGACGCGGGGTATGTAAATAAATAGGCCGTTACCTTCTGGGGATACTCCAGCAGGTTAAGGCCTATTTACATATATGAAAAAAGTTATCCTCACCTACCTGCGATCCCTTGATGGAGCTGCCGCCTCCTCTTTTTGTCCACGACGCCTGCGTCTCAGCATAGGAGGCGTGATGACGCCATTGTATTGCCGCCTGCACTGACATGCAGAGGTGTTGTCCTGGGCTGGTTTACATTAAATAAATAGTAAAAATGCCGCCAGACAGTGATGGATAGTGCCGCCTGAGATGGCCGCCTCACTTCGCCTCATTAGCGGTGCGCCCCTGATGGGCACCATCCAACATAGACCATACCTTGATGTGTGTAGAAGAGTGATCATGCAAGCAACCATATAAAAAGATTTCATTCAAGTCATGATGAAAATGTCTCTAAATTTTGATGGAGTGTTCATCATATCCCCACATCTTAAAGTATAGAAAAATATGTTCCTTTTTAAGGTAACAGGAACCATCTATTTTTTACAGAAATTCTGTGTCTTAAACCTAATGTATTGCCCCAGTTAGGAAACTTGAAGTGCATGGGCTCTAGGGCAAAATCTACTATCTCCCACTATTGTGTCACTTATAATATTTGTAATGCCAGCGTTCGCCAGGATAGTACTTCTCCCACCAGGAATGACCACCAAGTTACCTTCTCCACACATTGTCTGTGCCCTGCTTTTCTAAGATGCTGTGTATGTATACTGCCTTATACTGCTGCTTGGTCTGGCCACAAGATGGGCCAGCGCATATATCAGCAAACCACCCAAAACCTGTCAATCTGCATTCTGTCTAGAGTTTGCTTCATCTACCACACCCTGCCTGAGCAATGAGAATTACTAGAGCTTACTAGAATCTAACAAAGGTGTTTCTGCAAACTGCTTGATCTTCTGATCTTCTGTTGCTGACTGTTCTTGAGCACTTAACCTGTGCTGCCAGCCCTGACCTCCTGCCTGCTATGAATTAATGCTATGGGTTCTCATCTCAGTCCATATTCAGACCCTGCACCATAGTCCCTGATCTAGCTGGTCAGCTGTACCCAATAATCCAAGAGGTAGTGACCTGGTGGTCTCCCTGTAGCAAAGTTCAGATCCCTGTATGGGGGTTAAAGGGTAAAGATCCGGGAGGCCACTTAGTCAGTACCCTTATGAGTAACCCACAGTCAAAGTTGTTTGGTGACATAGCAAGTCCACAACCTGCTGTGCATGATAATTTGGCATTTGACAGAGTTCTTTGGGGCCCCTTAGGCACTAGAGACCAAGTGGGATGACTATACCCCTTACAGCTATGTTCCTGCTGATATCTTTGAATAGTGATAGACTACATCAACGAGAGTATATTAATAAGTAAATCATAACTTCACATTTCTCCAAATACCTTGAAAAATGATCCATCGGAAGAGGAAAAAAGGGAGAGAATAATATTTTTTAGTTGAGTATAGGCATTGATCTTCACACATAGGCCTTTTCATCTTGGGTGGAGATTGACTTTAAAATAAAATATATTTTAAAGCTCTTTCAAACAGTTGTAAATGCCAATCTCTATTACATAAACTTCTATACTTAAAATATCACACTAAACATTGTGGTTCCTGTGAGACAGAAGCGAATTGTGAAGGGTGCATTCCATTCTCTGCTGACCCTGAAGACATCTGGGAAATTTCCAAAGAACTCTAATTATCAATTATATATTTCATGTCCATAAAAAAAGAATAGAAGACTGTATTCGGGGAGAAAGAGACATATAAAATTTAACCTCCTTGAAGTGATGCTTATAGTACCTGGGGTCCATGAGATTTGTATATCTTTCTAGTAATGATACTGTATTCATCTACTAAAGATGAACCCAACATGTTACAAGTATGGCTTTGTGTATGCCCTGATGTGGAAGCCAATGAATCTAAGTGTGTTTTTAGAGTGTAAAAGGAACCAGAATTACCTAAAGCAATCCCCACAAGCACCATTCTTCCGTAGGCTTGTTTGTGTACATTCCCTTCATATCTGAAATATGCCATCTCATAAGGCTATGGCTGGACAGTGACTCTTGTCATGTGACATGAAGATTACAATGTGGCGTTATGGTGTCACATCTCATGATTGTCTTATGGCGTTGCATTGTGACTTTGTGCAGCCACTGCATGAAAGTTGCAAAAACTTTAGTCGCAGGTTGCAAGTTCGCAAGTTAAACATTACTAACATACACACCAATGGAAGTAGCAGACGACTACAAAAAGTTGCAGAAAATTTGCACAAATCTTTTTGGTTATGCAACTTGCATTGTGACTTTGCGCAACCACTGCAGGACAGTTGCAAAAACTTGCAAAAAACAAATCGTGAGTTAGACATTGCTAACATACTCTGACCATACAATAGTATGGAATAGGGGACAATTACATCATCTACAGTTGCAGAAGTGACTGCATGGGATCCTGGGGAAAAGATGCTGATTTCAGATATATCCATCTGGCTTTGAATGCAGTTCTTGTGACAGGGTGGAAGTTATGAGGAGAGAGATAATGTAACCTGATACACTCGCAGAGCCGTAATTGGGGAATTGCTGATCTGCTAGAATAATATATTTGTCCCTTCGGAGCCCCGCACTTGTTGTTTGTTTCACTGACTTTTTGCTGGATTTGGAACACAGTCTGGAAAGCTGCAAATCTTTACTACTAACCATAAATTACTCTTCAGAATATATTTATGCATACTGAGAGCCTCTGCAAATAATCATATACAGTATTAATAATCTTATAAAGAAATTCTCCAACTTGGAATTCACAAATAGTTATAATATACAAATTCAAATACTCACCTGGCAAATTCTCTGCTGTTCCAGTGTCATACACTGCTGAGGCCAGTGCTGATCCCTGTAGCCAAGTAAACAAAGACTGCAGGGGTCCCCAGTGCTGGAACAGCAGGAGATTTGACAGGTGGCTATTTGGTCTTTTATTATTGTATCCCATGTCCTTTCCCTACAGAATATGTTCTTAATCTTGAGAAAACCCTTTAAAGCTAAGGCCCCATGTAGCGGGCTGCTGCAAAAAGCGCTGCAGGAAAAACTCCGGCGGCACCGCATTGTGGTTTTTCCTTTGCGGACTTTCTGCTTCCATTGTACCTATAGGGAAACTGCCAGCATTTCTTTAGGTATAATTGACATGCTGCGATTTCCAATACCGCAACGTTTTTGGAAATTGCAGCGTATCCGCTATGCATATTTTTCTGCAATGTGTGGATGGGATTGGCTAAAATTCCATCCACTTTGCAGGGACTGTAAGACTCCACTTTTTTTCCATGGCGTTTACACCACGGCCAAAATGCAGCGTTTACAGCACATGGGGCCCCAGCCTTAGGATCTCCCTTCAGGGACCCTACCAAAGCATTCAGAAGACATGAGGGGTTATAGTAGGACATGGCCATCTGCAGTCTTGACTCTTTACAAGGAGTTAAGCTGTTAGACTTCATTTGCAACTGGCTGATATCAAACTATAGTTTACAAAAAGCAGATTGACTATGCTAGATATTTTCGGCCAGCTGTCGGCCAAAAATACCGTTGTTTGCCATGAACACCATTTATCAGCTAACTTGCACAGATTCAGTGTGCTTTGTCTTTTTTTTTGACAACTAAATAATCCTTGGAGCAGGGATCATTAAAACTGGTGCACAATATGTCTTGCTGTATCACCACCATTGTGTTTTCGGAAAGAATAATTCCTGTGCAGGTCATACAGCCCATGTGAATAGAAACTAGTTCTACCTTTGAGGTGTGTACGTCCTTGCAGCTCATATCCAGGGAAAAGCACCAACAATACTTTACTGCCGGCTATTGGATTTATAAAATATGCATGGATGATGGCTTACTTATCAAAGATTTTAGGGTACATTCATTCTACTATCATATAGTGCCTTGCACTGATCCAGTAGATACTAATGCTACTGAACTCAGATTAGAGGCAAAACTGGTGCACAGTAAGTGACTCACTCCGTACAAAACTGGTACAAAAAATTCCAGCACTCATGTAGATATGCAAGTCAAAATACTCCAATTGTATTAGCAATCCCAAACAACATGTGACGTTTCGGCTTATGAGACCTTTATTAGACATCAGATTGCAGGGTTATAACATGGAAAGAACAGGAGTATAGAGCACAGAAGATAAGACAGTTGAGCTGAAGTAGAGATGGTTGTACTGATCCATCATAGGATCAGAACAACGAACTGAAACACAGATGAAATAGCTGATGCAGATCATGTTTGTTTACTTCTCTCATGGAACATAATGTCGTACTTTCAGGACTTTTTCTTCCAATAGAAGAAAGTAAAAAACAAGATGGAAACATGCGTCCTATGATGGATCAGAGCAATGGACTGTAATGACGGTAGTGTGAACCTACCCTTAATAATGTAGGAATGAAGAAAACATAGTTATGTAAGAGTATTTATTGTTTGTGTGCTTTTATGATAAGGCTGCCCGGTCACACATTCTGTCACACATTTCTGATTTGCAATGGATTTAAGTTCTGACAATTACACTATAAATCTAGATCAAGAGAACCACAGATCATTGGGGAAGGGGAGATGTTACAAAGCTTTTCTATATATAGTTTATGTTTCCCTGTGTTGTTGCTTCTTGCACCGACAGTAAGTCAGTTCATTCCTATTATGCTGCTTGCGGCCTTCCATTTATGAGCCCCCTATACATTGTGTAATCAGATGACACAAGAAAACTCTATCATTAGTATCAGTTGCAAAACAGAGTCTTATGTTTTCCCTTTGATCCAAGTTACCATTACTTTTATATGTGTTATTATTATTTTTAGTATGCCCATAGGGATTAGCATAGTGTCTCAGTGGTTTGCACAGAAGACAATAGTATTTCTTAGGTCCCTGCAACGATTCACCCTGTGGAGGAAATGGAGTCAAGCAGCACACATTTGTACCCCATGCAAATCTTCTAGTACATCACCTGAAGACATTGACTACTTCTTTAACTACCGAGCGCATAGGTTGTTCTTACCTTGTTTTTTTAGACACAATAACTACAGGAATTGCACTTTTGACCAAACTCCAGGGGCTTTCAGGCTTCTATGTTTCAGGGCCTGGTACACAATGTCCTGACGCTGGACAGCATCAGGAAGTTGTGTGCCATGGTGCATACACTGTGTTCAGTACAATGCCTTAGGGCAGTGATGGCAAACCTTTTAGAGACCGAGTGCCCAAACCGCAACCCAAAACCCACTAATGTATCGCAAAGTGCCAACATGGCAATTTAACCTTAATACCGAGGTTTTATTTTAGAAAAAAATCAACTCATACATTAACATCTTTTGTCTTAAAAGAAAAACACAATAAGGCCCCATTCACACAACCATAGCCATGTTTGTGAGCTCCATTTGTTGGTCTGCAAATGTCATCCGTATAATTTCATGTCCTATTTTTTTGCAGTCTGAAACATCAGAGGATGTGTGCATGGCCCCATTAAAATGAATGTGTCCATAACTGTCCACAATTGCAGATCCACAATTGCAGATAGCCAGAGACCTGCAAAATACGATCATGTGAATGGGGCGTTACAGAGCTTTCAATGATACAAACCACAGTGGCCCCCACACAGTACAATCTGTTCCACAGTGGTGCCCCACACAGTACAATATACTCCACAGTAGCCCCCACAAAGTACAATATGCTCCACAGTGGCCCCACCACACTATAATATGCTATACAGTGGCCCACACACAGTATATTATGCTCCACAGTGACCCACACACAATATAATAGTCTCCACAGTGGCTCCCACACATTACAATATGCTCAACAGAGGCCCCCATTCAGTATAATCTGTTCTACAATGGCCCCCACAAAGCATTATATGCTCCACAATGGCCCCACACAATATAAAATGCTCCCAAGAGCCACCATAGAAATTTGTTTCGCCGTCCAGTTCGTTTCGGTGTTACTATTATACTCTGGGGTGGAGGCCCAGGGGATATGAGTAAAAATAAAAAACACTTAAACTCACCTTGCTTCACCTCTCCAGCATCCTCTTCAGTCCTCTTCTCCCTGCGACTGAGACAACTTGCCCCAGAGGTCACCACTGCGGCCTGTGATTGGCCCTTAGCAATGACATCAATACGCGTGACCTCAGAGCCCCAAAGAGAATACTGGGAACCGTCAGAAGCCCATAAGAGGTGAGTCTCAGTGTTGCTTTTTTGTTTTGTTTTTATAAATCACCTCCCCTGGGAAGCTACTATTGGTAAGGGGCTCCGCAGCATGTACGTATATCACATAACACTGGGTCCCTTTCCACTAACGATATGTATAGAAGTTGGGGAACCAGGCTTCTCCAGCTGGCCGCAGGCCCCGTACCCTTCCGGGCCCAGTCGTGGGGCAACAATATACATGCCCATAGAGAGGGCTCTGAGTGCCCCCTCTGGAATGCATGCCATAGGTTCGCAACCATGGCCTTAGGGTATGCTCACTGTGATGATTCTGCTTAAATATGGTTATAACTCAAAGCTGTATTTCGGTCTCTGGGTAGCGTATCTCTTTACTCATAAGGTGCGCAGCTATAATCCCAGGTGTATATTGGCAATAGTGGCCAGGCTGGAACAATAGGGCTTTGTATCTATCCCAGCAGGGCTCCATTGTATTCATACACAGCCCTGAGTGATCCAAGAAACATGCATTGATCAGTCTGCACTGGTTGATCAGATATGGCTGATAACATTGTATCATTTCACTTGGTCCCAGCTCTTTACAAAGGATCTGGACTTGAGTGCATTATTCAATCAGACTTGCTGCCGCCGGTGACCTCATTCTGGGAGGTGGCATAAAGGGTATAAAAGATGAGGTAAGAGGTCTGTGGGAGGAGATTATGCTATGGAGATTTTTGGGCTGAGACTGGGCTGAGACTACAAGAGTTTACTGAGAGACTGTGATGGGAGCATGCAGGCTGGAATATACTGTGATGCCACATGCTAGGAGTTAATGCCACATGCCAAGAAGCCTCCACTGGGTGATTCACACATGACAGAGCATGTGTGAGTGTTGGACTATAGAGCCACATCAAGGAGATGCGTGGTAAAGTAACTATTTCAATTTTATTCCCTTTTTATTTCTATTGTACTGTATCTTGTAACTAGTAACTGTTAATGCTTGCATATATCTACATATCTGTTCTGAACTGCATGTGTTAGATGTTAATACCGACCCATTTAGGGGTTAATAAATATATAAAATTTAGAAAGCTTGTCTTGTATTTATCTTGTGAACCCGGCACTCACTGGCGGTGAGTGTGGTTTTATATGAAAGAAGACTCAGGTGTGAGCCAAAGCAGTGTTGGCGCACTGAGGATCTTTCACACTCACACTGTTGTTATTTCGGACCATTGCTGTAATTCTATGACAATAGTAGTAAAGTATCTGTTCCCATTGACTAAATTGTAAAAAACATGATCCATGACCCAGCTCTTACCTTAACCCAAACTCCCAGAAAAGTCTGTCCAAAATGGTCAGTCTTATGGAAACAGCGTGGCCCTCTCAGCTATTCTGTTTCCGTAACATCCATAGAAGTGTAGAACAGTAAGAGCTGAGGCATTGTGGCTCGGGGGTTCATCTTAGAGATATGTCCCAGAGGTGGGACTTCCATCTATCAGATATTTATGGTATATGCCATTAATGTGTTTTGTGGGAAAACCGCTTTCATTCATTGGTCCAAACTTATTATGGAGTCTGGTCTGGGGTATTAATGTATCCCATGCCCCATCCTGGCACCATTTTCTGAGAATGCTTCTTTTATTTATCAGATCAAGCAGGAAGTTTTCACAGTTGTGTTTTTTCTCTTAAATTGCAGTTCAGCTAGTAAAAGTGCATTTACACTACACTAACTTTCACACAGAGATGGTAAATTCTTGTGGGGGAGGCAGATTCAAAAGATTGCTATGGGCCATAACAATTTCTATTTATGACACTGTTCTGACTACTGAAGGTTTCTTCTAGGTCAAAACTGAATCCTGATGGTTTATTAGATAATTGTGAATACTTATATGGTGACTTAGGGCTAATAATATTAATAAAGATAATAATATCCTTAGTAGCCTAGGTTGACTTAGGTGTTAATATATTTTTATGTCTGTGATCTGTGTGTAGAGGAATTAAAGAGGTTGTCCAGGCTAAACAATAATTTCTTATTAGGTTGGTGGAGGTGAAAAGCTAAAAAAAAACATGCTCATCTGTCCCCAATGCTCCAGTGTCCTCCCAGAGCAGTCTGGTCCCCAGAGACCACAGACCTGGCATATAAAACATATAAAACATATTAAAGCAGCAACACAGTAAGATAGATCAGGCTCTCCTGAATGTGACACCATATTTCCCCATGAAAATTTGTGCCTTCGTTTCCGAGATATTCATTAATTTAACATCAGAGGCACAAATTTTCATGGGGAAAAGGCATCATAGTCAGGAGAGCCTGACCAATCTAACTGTGCTACTGACTTAATATGCCTCGCCCTGGTGACAGACTCCCTGTAAGTTAGCAGCAGTACAATATTAGGGTAAGTTCACTCAAAGGATTTTGTGGTGGGACCTTCCATGCAAAATCTGCTGCGGAAATTTTCCTGCCCGCAGCATATTTCCTACTGCCATTCACTCCAATGGGTGGATTGGGCAGAATCAACTTGAAGATTGAGCAGGATGCTTCTTTTGAGGTAGTAGAAATTGAAGCATCTGCGTCCTATTGAAATGAATGGGAGGTTTAATTTTTGCGGCGGATTTTACCACAAAAATTCTGCTTTGTGAACCTGCACCTTGCAAAAAAAAAAAGGCAATTACAATACAACAAGGTGAAAAGTGAATAGGAGAGCATAACATAACCATGGCTTAACCAGTTCCTGTTGGCTCCACCAGAATAATTATAATCCAGTTCAGAAACATATTTTGTAAAGGGGTGAAATTCATGGTTTAAGGCAATGTACCCAGCCAATCCATCTCAAAATCAGCACCAAATTCCACTCTGAGGCTAAGGCCCCATGTAGCACGCTACAGCCAAAAATTGCTACGGAAAAGACCATAGTGGAAATACATTGCGTTTTTTTTTTCTGCAGCGGACTTTCTGCCCCTAATATATGGAAAATATATGCCAGCGTTTCTGTAGGTAAAATTGACATGCTGCAGATTTTTTTCTGCAATGTGTGGATGGGAGTAGCCAGAATCCCATCCACTTTGCAGGTAATGTAAAACGGTGCGTTTTCACAACGTGGGGTTCCAGCCTGAATCTGCTTCCCAGTGTATTCAATGGGAGGCAGAGATCAAAGTAGAACGCTGAAAAAAATAATGCTTGATGCTGTGAATTTCGTGGCTGATTTAGCTGCAAAACCTGTGGCTCCACTGGCTAGATCCATTCATCTTCAATTTCTACTGTGTGAACAACGCCCTTACAGTGTTTTTCTACTTCTGCTATTGGTGACAGGCCATTTCTGCCATAATGGAACGTATGAATTTGTTCTCAACCAAAACAATTCTCGGGACAACAAATACAGATTATTCCATTTCTGTAGTCACTGTTTTAAGAAAATTGTATCTGGCAGTTTAAATGAAGTATAGATGTAAGAAGAAAGAGGACATATTATCCCTCTCATGTTCCATCTCTACATTCTCCTTAAGGTCTTCTTATTATGAGAATTTCATGAGGGAACAGATGTAAATTAAGTCACCTTCTACTGTGTCATGTAACAAATTGTAATGTATTGTTGAGGTGGATAATGTAGAAAAGACAGTGTTAACCACAGATACACAGTAACACCTTGCGCTCTTCCTAGCGGTATATAGATACTTTCAATTTTTAACTTTATCAAGATGTTCACCATCACAAAATATCAAAGTTATTTACCAGGTCATTTGAATGAATATACACTCTACTGCTTAAGTATATATTACCAAAAATATCTGATGATTCCAAATATTTCTCAAGGCATTATCTGCAGTCAATTGAGTTATACCAAGATAAACCGTAGCTTGGACCTCTTTCCATGAAATCCTGCACTGAAATCCACTTTCTGTCCTTTCTGTATTTTTTTCCTTGTTTCTATCGCTGCTTCTGACTGGAGTACAGGGTATGCAGGCTCTTGAATAATGTGGGGAAACTGAGATTAGGGTTTGTTTTAAACCGTTATATCTTGGACATTTTACAATAGTGGTTCTGGTGTCATATGAAAGCAGCTCTACCTGTATTTTTTCTATAGATTTTACTGTATGAATATTTTTCATCAGTTGAAGACAGGTCAGGATTATTAGCAGCTGCTCCCAGTACTACTGTGTTTTTAACTGGTGATCTCTCTGGAAAAAATCAAGGTAGAACTGTGATCTTGGTGACATATGAAAGATGAGAATCACTGTTCTACGTTTTATAATGCCCAATCTTTTGTCTTGTGATTTTGTTCTGGCATTCCTGATCGGTTCCGACTATTGGCTTGTTTCCCGGATTTGTCTCCGTCTCGTGATTTGGATCTGTGTTGCCCTCCTCAGCTGCTGACCCGTGATTGTCGACCATTCTGTTTTCTCTGTCCCTGTGAGTAGTGTGTGTGGATTTGGTGTAGGCTTCTGCTGCAGTGCATTTATTTGTAATACACTTTCTGTTCTGGTGACAATTCCGGTCTTAAGATTAAGTGAAAATCCAACTCTTCTTGCGAGGAGCTCTGATGAAGGCGTCTGAGGCCGGTCTTGGCTCACAGTAGTGTTTTGTCTTTAAGTAACATTTTCTACTGCTCGAGTTGTCAGCCCATTTCTGCTGCTGCTCTCCTATAGACCAGTACTTTCCTTACCTTGCACCTGAACCTTAACAGGCTTGCACTGATTAAATATTGATGGCCTATTCAAAGGATCAGCCATCAATATTTTGAACCCTGAAAACCCATTTAAAAGGGGATGTCCAGGAATTATAGTACTTGGGCAGGAGGCCGAGGCTGGTGAAATATTAAAAAAAAAAAAAAACATACTCCCCTTTCCCTGGTGCTCTGGTGTTCCCCGCCGCTGTCCAGTCCAGCTTGTGCCAGTGAAAGTCTTCACTGCACGTCATGACCACTGCCAATCAGCGGCCTAGGAGGTCACAGGGAAGGAACCAGTGACATCGCTCACATACCTCACCGGTTCCTTTCCTTAGGACACTGAGGCCAAACACAGGGACAGATGAGTATGTTTTGTTTTGTTTTTTATTTTCACCTGCCCCGGTCTCCCGCCCAAGTACTGTAATTCCTGAACAACCCCTTGAAGCCAATGTTTAACATAAAGATTTTATAAGAAGGTCAGATCTACAGAACACAAAGAGTGAATTCACCGGCTAGACTTTTATAGGGTAAAATTAATGTTGGAAAGCTTTGCTGAATTGTATGCGTGATCACAACCACTCATGTACACTTCTGCCTGCACGAGTTGACGTTTAACCAACTCACATTTTCTCACGCATATTCACTTGAAGGCATATGTCAGGTATTGTCATCCATTCCTCCCAAAAAAACATGCAACCATTCCTGACATATGGCCTAAAGCCAGAAAACTTTTTAAACAAATGTCAGGAGGCCATAAACCCCATCATTTTCTCATGTCGAACAGAACCCTCGGTTCTCAACCTGTAGTCCGTGTAGCCCAGGATATACACCATATCTCTAGGGGGTGTTAGCTCATGCTGTGCTTTTCATAGACAGCACAGTATAAGATCATGACCTTGGGGGCTTTGAGGTAATTTGTTTTAGTAGAATACATTTGGCTTTTGAAAAATTCAATCAAAATCACTTGAGTTTAGATTTTACGTTTTAGCTTAAATTCCCAGTCTTATATCAATCATCTAGGAAAATACTCAACGTCTTAAATTTTAGCAGCTAATGGAGGGTTTTCAGACAATATTTTGCAGGATCATCATCATCACAATGCAAGCGCTACCAAACCCTCCTTAATGTATTCATGACTAGAGGTTCATGTTTTGCACATCAATCTGATTTCTTAAGTCCACTTGACTGCTGGGAATAAAAGGTCAGATTTACAAACATCACCAACTTGCCAAAGTTTTAAGACAACAAACAAATACACAGCATGAAAGATCAGCAGGAACGAAAACCCACGGCGTGTTTATAAAGAATAGCATGCAATCTTTCACATCTCGATCCAAGAGAGAGTTTGTATGCGAGAGCCATCAGGAGAGGGACAGGGGTCCTTCTAAGGTCACATTGAGCAGGGCTGCTTTAGCAAAACTTTGAAGTAAAAACTGAGGATAGTAAAAAGGATGAATAGTATGGATATGTAGCATTAGCATGGCTGCCTGGCAGCGTCGGAGCTCTTACTTATACTTGTTTCCTACTGCAATCTCAAATAACCTGCCAGCTTTGTATATTAAAATGACTCTCACGCAGGATCCTATTATGTGCAGGTTGGTTTGGAAGATACTGTATAAGTTGTCAAAGACCAAGATGAATAAATTGTGTATATAATGTTATTTTAGTACCTGCTACTTTAGTTTGACAGTTCATCATATCCATTGTGTCAATAAAACAATCATCCCATATAGTCCAAACTCTTTATTTTGATGAACACTTTTTATTTCACTAAATTACATGTGAATGACGGTTGGATACAACTCCATCTCTGTTACCAAAATCACCATTGAACAGTACTTTATTCTTATCTATTTAAAGGGAGTCTGTCACCAGAACCCGGCATATCAACCCAGCTCTGCAGATAGATAGGTTGGGGCCATCTGAATCAAACAGTATTTTCCCTTGTGAATCATTGCCTCTGTTGCTGAGCTATCGCTCTTCTTGTCAATATACAAATGAACTCTTTAAAGCAACAAGGGTGTTTCCATTGCTCCAAAGAGGTAAGCAGCAATACTCTCATTGCTCTTAAAGGGGTTGTCCAGGATAAACCATTTTTGGCAAAGAGGCAGGGAAAGGTGAAAAAAAACAACCCATACTCATCTGTCCCCAGTGTCTCCCACTGAGGCCAATCAGCAACCTCAGCAGACTAAGGAAAGTACACGGGTAACGTATACAAGTGATGTCCTGGTTCCTTTCCTTAGGCCACTGAGGCTGCGCATTGGCCTCAGTGATCACGTGCGGCAAGGACTTCCACCGGATCAAGACCCCAGGAGCAGCAGGACCGGATCATGATGGGAGACACCAGAACACCAGGGACAGGTGAGTTTTGGTTTTGTTTATTCACTTTCCCCGGCCTTCTTGCCAAAAACGGTTTATCCTGGACAACCCCTTTAAGTGCTCTTTTGCAAATTGACAAAAACAGCTATATATAAAGCAACAGAGGCACCGATTCACAAGGAGAAAACACTGTTTGATTTCGGTCGCCCTAACCTATCACCCAGGGCTGGGTTGATATGCTGAGTTCTGGTGACAGACCTTCTTAAAATGGTTACTAACTTTTTTAACAAACTTTTCAGAAATCAATAATGCAATTGAATATGGGAATGTTTGTATTATGTCTCATCAGAGAAACATACTTCTTTTTCCACTGTTCCAGTTCTTTTGCTCATCTGCTATAAGTCTATGAAAAGGGGATGAGGTAGGAGTGAGGAGTGAGAGGAGAGAGGCAGACACAGATAGAGAATTTTGGAGCTCGATAATAAGTTTCTGTTTCACCCCAAGTGCTTTAAAGTTGACACAAACTTTTATTTATATTTTCATAAATCAATAGTTCAGGGAACAAACTTTGCAATATCCTTCACTAAAGAAACTATTAACTATTACCCCCATTTTTACTTTTTATCTACGTGATTTCAGTCTGTACTCCATATACAAAGCAGATAAGGTTGCAATGAAGTCTATGGAGAGGGGAAGGATGAGAAGAAGAGAGACAGAGATATGAGCCGATATACAACACTAAATGAGTCATTTCTGTCAGAAGAATACTGGCTAGTAATAGCTGATAACCCAGTGGTGTTGTGAAAGAAAACAGTCTCTCTATAGTGTGGATGTCTCTTTGCTTTGAGAAGCTCTCCTCTCGCACCCCTCAAATCGCCATAAAGGTCTATTGTACAGACTTGATCAGTGGCAGAAGAAGGCAAATAAGTAAAGAAACAGGCACTTTTCTGTAATAAAGTATATTACAAAGTTTGTTATCTTCACCTGTGGATTTCTGGAAAAAAAATAAAAATAAAATATACTTACACTTTAATACCATTATTCTTGGATAGTATTTCAGATATATACCCTAATAGTTTTTCAAGCTTATCTTGCATTTCATGCAAATTCTATAATGCATTAATATTCCTTTTGCAGTCGAGTCCCTTCAGTGTCATATTAGCATCTGTGTTCTATATTTGCAAATGCATAAATGGTTTCCTGTGATAAAATACATTCTCACACAGATTTACAGGGTTTTGTTTATAATATTATTCCATGGCTGATGAAATGGTTACCATAGTATCTGTGCAACCTTGTCATATCTTTCTGCAATGTGATAAGTAACAAGTATTAATTAGAAATGTACAGTCAAAAAGGTGATGAGAAACATACAGAGAATAAATCAAGGCAAATATCAAACATTATCATGTTGTATCAAAGTAATAAAACTAATTTTAAAAAGTCAATGAAATGTGAAAATAAAGTGATAATTATTTAGTTTTTAGCCAAGGTCCGGAAATACAATAAGCTATAAAATGAGAATAAACAGAGAAGATAAACCTATAGGGGGCCACAGTCATGGTGATGTTTTGGCTGTGAATTATTACCATAGTAATTCTCTTGATACTGCTGGGAAGATAAGATAAAGGGTAAAATCTCCCATAGTCAATATGAAAAAAATTTAAGAGTAATAATTGAAATGTTCAGATCTCCTAAAAAAAATATAAAGGCTTTTTCCCACATGCTAACAATGTTGGGTGAAGCAGGATGGCAGACCTGGACGTTGCCTTTAACAATCCCATTTCCCAGATACTATCAATGTTTCCCAGTACTTAGTTATCCCCAGGACTTACAGTAGGGTAGAATTATACAATACTCAGACAGTTAAATAGACAAAAAATATAAAGCATATAAATTGTAAGGGAATTGCTAGTTGTGGAATTCCCTAGTACTGCTGCTGGAATAATCGAAGAAGGGGAAGACAGACAGTGAGTCCTAAGCTCGACTCAGACCCTGTCCCTACCTAATTGCCACACTGTCCTAATGAGAGGAGCAACTGGGCGGCAAAACCCTTCCTAGAAATAAGTGGCACACAGAACAAGACAAGACAAACAACACAGAAGAGGAGTCAGCAAGCCAAGCGTCAAAGCAGTACCAAATCACAATCCAAAAGAGTAGTCACAAGGGAAGCCAGAGGTCAAAGGTCAGTAATACAATAGTAAGATAAGTAGGAAGCTAGCAATGACAAGTCACAGGACAGAGTCAAAATAGCCAGCGACTATGTGTAGGCTGATGACCTGTTTATAGGAAGTCAGGACCTGCCCCAGACTTGATTGGTAGACAGTCTGTCAATCACACAGGCAAGGCTAAGACTAACTATTAGAGGAACAGAAGAAACAAGGTGCAGGAGACGGGTGTGGCTGAAATTCAATTACATAGTCTAGGACAGTGTTCAGACTGAGCAACAAGAACCTTAAGCAAGGAATCAAACTGAACACGCCTCCTGCGCCGCAGCGTGTGAGCGGAGGGTGGCGCAGAGACCCGAACAGGCAGAGACATTACATAAATATAAAGATAATCGCAGATAATCGGAATGCAAGGAAATAGAAACCCACCTAAAATTGACTAGAACAGGATGAAGATGGTAGTCAGATGATGGAACAAATGGATGATGGGAATGGTACAGTCAACAGGTGATGATTTAATAGACCAAAACCAGTATTCCTCACTAATAATGTCCCATAAACCATATAAACAATTAAACAAACCTACAAAAAAGTTTATGGAGACTATATATATATAGAAAAAATTATGAATTTATTATTAAAATACCATAAACATACATATATAGTTTAATCATAGGATTGTGCCAACAAGCACGCAGATGGAAAACAGCGTGTACAGTTAAATAGAGTCTCACCCTCCCCTTCTTTTTAAGGACCACACTCCTGCAGTATCAATAGTAAAATACAAAAAGGTCATATGACTAGTATATTGAATCGACATATAGTTGGAAAAATAGCCCACAAAAATCGGCACTATGCCATAGATTTGAAAGAATTACATACCCCTAAATTTGAAGGATAACATATATACGAATACTACCAAGGTCCAAATGCATAAAGGATCATGGAGGAATATATATTGGATGCTCTCAAGAAGAAGGGAGCATGGAAAAAGGAAAAGAGAAGAGAGAAAAAAAAAATTATTGCACAGAATATTTTTAAATATTTCATTGCTCTTTATTTATAAATATATACAGTCATGGCCAAAAGTTTTGAGAATGACACAAATATTATATTTTCACATGATCTGCTGCCCTCTGGTTTTTATGTGTGTTTGTCAGATGTTTTTATCACATACAGAAATATAATTGCATTCATATTATGAGTAACAGAAGCTTATATTGACAGTTAGAATGAGTTAATGCAGCAAGTCAATATTTGCAGTGTTGACCCTTCTTCTTCAGGACCTCTGCAATTCTCCCTGGCATGCTCTCAATCAACTTCTGGACCAAATCCTGACTGATAGCAGTCCATTCTTGCAGAATCAATGCTTTCATTTTGTCTGAATTTGTTGGTTTTTGTTTGTCCACCCGTCTCTTGATGATTGACCACAAGTTCTCAATGGGATTAAGATCTGGGGAGTTTCCAAGCCATGGACCCAAAATCTCTATGTTTTGTTCCCTGAGCCATTTAGTTATCACCTTTGCTTTATGGCAAGGTGCTCCATCATGCTGGAAAAGGCATTGTTGAGCGCCAAACTGCTCTTGGACGGTTGGGAGAAGTTGCTCTTGGAGGACATTCTGGTACCATTCTTTATTCATGGCTGTGTTTTTAGGCAAGACTGTGAGAGAGCCGATTCCCTTGGCTGAGAAGCAACCCCACACATGAATGGTTTCAGGATGCTTTACAGTTGGCATGAGACAAGACTGGTGGTAGCGCTCACCTCTTCTTCTCCGAATAAGCTGTGGAAAACACAGTTGATGTTCCAAACAATCGAAAAGGGGATTCATCAGAGAAAATGACTTTACCCCAGTCCTCAGCAGTCCACTCCCTGTACCTTTTGCAGAATATCAGTCTGTCCCTGATGTTTTTTCTGGAGAGAAGTGGCTTCTTTGCTGCCCTCCTTGAGACCAGGCCTTGCTCCAAGAGTCTCCGCCTCACAGTGCGTGCAGATGCACTCACACCTGCCTGCTGCCATTCCTCAGCAAGCTCTGCACTGCTGGTAGCCTGATCTCGCAGCTGAAACACTTTTAAGAGATGGTCCTGCTGCTTGCTGGTCTTTCTTGGGCGCCCTGGAGCCTTTTTGGCACCAATGGAACCTCTCTCCTTGAAGTTCTTGATGATGCGATAGATTGTTGACTGAGGTGCAATCTTTCTAGCTGCAATACTCTTCCCAGTTAGGCCATTTTTGTGCAGTGCAATGATGACTGCACGTGTTTCTTTAGAGATAACCATGGTTAACAGAAGAGAAACAATGATGGCAAGCACCAGCCTCCTTTTAAAGTGTCCAGTGGTGTCATTCTTACTTAATCATGACAGATTGATCTCCAGCCCTGTCCTCATCAACACCCACACCTGTGTTAATGGAGCAATCACTGAAACGATGTTAGGTGGTCCTTTTAAGGCAGGGCTGCAATGATGTTGAAATGTGTTTTTGGGGATAAAGTTCATTTTCTAGGCAAATATTGACTTTGCAAGTAATTGCTGTTAAGCTGATCACTCTTTAGAACATTCTGGAGTATATGCAAATTGCCATTAGAAAAACTGAAGCAGTAGACTTTGTAAAAATTTATATTTGTATCATTCTCAAAACTTTTGGCCATGACTGTATATGAATTCACTTGTTGTTTTCTTACTGATTTCAGTAGGTTATATTAATGAGATATATTCACCTTTATTAGTCACATTGGTATTTTGATGTTACACTTTATTATACATACAGTGCCTTGCGAAAGTATTCGACCCCCTTGAACTTTTCAACCTTTTGCCACATTTCAGGCTTCAAACATAAGGATATAAAATTTTAATTTTTTGGTGAAGAATCAACAACAAGTGGGACACAATCGTGAAGTGGAACGAAAGTTATTGGATATTTTAAACTTTTGTAAAAAATAAAAAACTGAAAAGTGGGGCGTGCCAAAATATTCGGCCCCCTTAAGTTAATACTTTTTAGCGCCACCTTTTGCTGCGATTACAGCTGCAAGTCGCTTGGGGTATGTCTCTATCAGTTTTGCACATCGAGAGACTGAAATTCTTGCCCATTCTTCCTTGGAGCTCAGTGAGGTTGGATGGAGAGTGTTTGTGAACAGCAGTTTTCAGCTCTTTCCACAGATTCTCGATTGGATTCTGGTCTGGACTTTGACTTGGCCATTCTAACACCTGGATACGTTTATTTGTGAACCATTCCATTGTATATTTTGCTTTATGTTTGGGATCATTGTCTTGTTGGAAGATACATCTCCGTCCCAGTCTCAGGTCTTTTGCAGACTCCAACAGGTTTTCTTCCAGAATGGTCCTGTATTTGGCTCCATCCATCTTCCCATCAATTTTAACCATCTTCCCTGTCCCTGCTGAAGAAGAGCAGGCCCAAACCATGATGCTGCCACCACCATGTTTGACAGTGGGGATGGTGTGTTCAGGGTGATGAGCTGTGTTGCTTTTACGCCAAACATATCGTTTTGCATTGTGGCCAAAAAGTTTGATTTTGGTTTCATCTGACCAGAGCACCTTCTTCCACATGTTTGGTGTGTCTCCCAGGTGGCTTGTGGCAAACTTTAAATGAGACTTTTTATAGATATCTTTGAGAAATGGCTTTCTTTTTGCCACTCTTCCATAAAGTGTAATAAGAGTCCTAATGAAAATGTTTCTAATGCCTCAAAACATTTTATTTATCAGCATAAGGGCAATGTCACTAGTTTCGCTTTTTGTGCAATTGAATATGTGCCTAGACCAGTCAGAGGTGGGGATTGGCGTAGAAAACTATTAAAAAGGGAAGCTTTCTGGATTCTAAAGCTGGGTACTCGGTTTCCAGGTGGGATGAATATCAGATCTGATTTGTCCTATTTTTATTAATTTATTATTCATATTTATGCGTCTGTGATGCTGTCACCATATTAATTTTTATTTATTGGATTAGGAGGGTATATAATGCATTTTATATGTATTCCTGTATAATTTGGTATATTGGGTAACAAATCAGGGATATGTGATTATAATATATGAGCGGTTTTTGATATGTGTGGTGTTTTCCTCCTGGCTACTTCTATAGATTGTGTATCATCCTACAGGAGTGGATCTTTCTCATAGATACTTTGTATTTACTTCTCTGAATAGTCATGTGACTCATCACATGACCATACGTCACATGATTGTTTTGTTGTTTAGTTTCATTTTCTGTGTTTAATGGTCTTGGATTATGGCAAGATTTAGCTCTTTCAAGGACAATGGTAAAATTCTTTCTTGTAAATTTATTATACATGGGCACACGTTTATGCGCTATAGTCTTATGATCGTGTTAATGTTGATGTGTTTTATTTATTTATTTATTTTTTTTTTCATTTTTATTTTTATTTTATTTTATTTTTTTTGTGAATATTTTGAATGACATTAACACTATTTATGTTTATATCTGACGTTTTCTTTATGAGTGTTTATATTTATTCATTTGTGCTTATGTATATGTCTTTCTATATGTGTGACATAATATGTATTTATGTGGATATATTCTTTTTGTACTCAGTGAGGGAAAGTGTGGGTTTGCAGACATATGCTATTGTGGGGATGTGTTAATTAGTTAAATGATGACATCTGATCCCCAGAGGTGTGTTTTTTTTTCGTTTTTGCTTTTAAATATTGTGTGTTTGGTTTTGTGATTTATGCCATGAGTAAGGGACATCGTTCCGAAACGTGTAGGCTGTTACTAACCACTGAACCTATGGAGTGATTTCTTTATTGGAAAAATAAAAGTTATTTTTTATATTAATATGCCTTGGATTTGGTGCTGAATACAATTTTTTACCTATGCAGTTTATTACCATTGGGTCCAGACGTCCAGGACCTTCTGTCTTCGTGCACCATTTCTATTACTAACATGGACTGTTGAATATATCTACGGGTGGTGAGCTGTATATTTTGTTTGACTGTTATTGTACACTGGACTCTTCCATAAAGGCCAGATTTGTGCAGTGTACGACTGATTGTTGTCCTATGGACAGACTCTCCCACCTCTGCTGTAGGTCTCTGCCGTTCATCCAGAGTGATCATGGGCCTCTTGGCTGCATCTCTGATCAGTCTTCTCCTTGTCTGAGATGAAAGTTTAGAGGGACGGCCGGGTCTTGGTAGATTTGCAGTGGTCTGATACTCCTTCCATTTCAATGTGATCACTTGCACAGTGCTCCTTGGGATGTTTAACCCCTTAATGACCGGGCCATTTTTTGTTTTTGCATTTTCGTTTTTCCCTCCCCACATTCCAAGAGCCATAACTTTTTCATTTTTCAGTTCACAGAGTCACATGATGGCTTATTGTTTGCGAAACAAATTGTACTTTGTAATGTCACTATTCAATATGCTGTGCAATGTACTGGGAAGCTGGAAAAAAATTCAGAATGAGGTGCAATTGGAGAAAAACTGCATTTGCGCCAAATTCATATGGGTATAATTTTTACAGCATTCACTATGTGGTAAAAATGACATGTTACCTGTATTCTGCGGGTCAGTACGAACACGACGATACCAAATTTATATAGTATTTGTAATGTTTTGATACCTTTTAAAAAATTAAAAACTTTGCTAAATAGAAAAAAATTTTTGCGTCGCCATATTGTGTCACCTGTAACTTTTTCATATTTACATGTATGAAGCTGGGTAAGGCGTCTTTTTATGCGGGACAACATGACGTTTTTATTGATACCATTTGGGGAAAGATCTGATGGTTTGATCACTTTTTATTCAATTTTTTATAGGAGACAAAGTGTTGAAAAAAACGCTATTTGGCCATTTTGATTTTTTTTTCCCCGCTACGCCGTTCACCGTATGGGATAAATATTTTAATATTTTAATAGTTCGGGCATTTTGGAGCGCGGGGATACCTAATATGTTTATGTTTACTTTTGTTTATTTACTTTTATATCTGATCTAGGGAAAGGGGGGTGATTTGAACTTTTGTGTTTTTTAAAATTTTTACATACTTTTAAAAACTTTTTTTTTTTATACTTTTACTTTTATGATCAGACTCCCTAGGGACCTTGAAACCTAGGGAGTCTGATCGATCATACTATTCACTGCGATACTACTGTATCGCAGTGAACAGCAAAATGCCTTCACTGCTATTAGAAGATGCCTCTGGCATCACGTAATAGCTATACTGTAGTGACAGGCCTGGGAGCCTTCAATAGGCTCCCGGCTGTCATGGCAACCAAGCGCCGCCCTCCGATGACGTTCTGGAGGGCGGCGATCAAGTAAAAATGGCAGCGCCCTTGGCGGCTCCGCAATTTAGACGCCGCGGTCGCGTTTGTATTATACAGCCAGCACCCGCGGTGTATGGAGAGCGCTCAGCTCCTGAGCGCTCTCCATACATCGTCATGCGACTCAGGACGTACTATTACGCCCTGGGTCGTTAAGGGGTTAAAGTTTGGGAAACCTTTTTGTATCCAAATCTGGCTTTAAACTTCTCCACAACAGTATCACGGACCTGCCTGGTGTGTTCCTTGGTCTTCATGATGCTCTCTGCGCTTTAAACAGAACCCTGAGACTATCACAGAGCAGGTGCATTTATATGGAGACTTGATTACACACAGGTGGATTATATTTATCATCATCAGTCATTTAGGACAACATTGGATCATTCAGAGATCCTCACTGAACTTCTGGAGTGAGTTTGCTGCACTGAAAGTAAAGGGGCCGAATAATATTGCACGCCCCACTTTTCAGTTTTTTATTTTTTACAAAAGTTTAAAATATCCAATAAATTTCGTTCCACTTCACAATTGTGTCCCATTTGTTGTTGATTCTTCACCAAAAAATTTAAATGTTATATCTTTATGTTTGAAGCCTGAAATGTGGCAAAAGGTTGAAAAGCTCAAGGGGGCCAATTACTTTCGCAAGGCACTGTATAACTATCATATCATGGTTATGTTATGGAACCATGCATCTATATGCCCAATATATCACGTCTTTTAACTTTATATTTATAGTTCTGTTACTCTTTCTGTTTTAGTTCTTTTATATATGTATGATTCCTTTCTACTCCGTGACCTATTTTTTAGAGATCTTGATGAGCGCTCTCTGTCACGTTTACGCATGCGCAAACAGAGTTCCATACGCTCCATTTAGTTTCTGCGCAGTGGCGTCATCATGTTATGCGTGCATGGTGACGTCATTGCACACACTGGTCCGGAACCTCCTCCATGCCTGATGTGAATATTGTAGCGTCCTAGTCACAGGTGAAACCCTTTTGGTTTTATTTCTACCATATTTATACCCCCCATTTTCTGGTATATGTTGCCTCCTGATGATTTAAAGAGGACCTTTCACTTCCTCATGTATATGCGGTTTCACATACCGCTAGAAAGCCGACAGCGCGCTGAATTCAACGCACTGCCGGCTTTCCCATTATATGCCCTGGGGCTGGAGATATTGGGGGTCTAAATTTCACCATTCACTGTCAGAAGGGCGTTCCTGACAGTCTACCTGCGCTGTAAGGAACGCCCTCCCTGACTGTGCTCGTCCATAGACTTGTACTGGAGGGGCGTTCCTCACAACTCAGCGTCATCACTGGGCGGTAAGGAACGTCCCCTCTCTTTGAGCCGAGTACTATCAGAGGGGGCGTTCCTTACAGCCCAGCGATGACGCTGAGCTGTAAGGAACACCCCCCAGTACAAGTCTATGGACGGGTACTGTCAGGGAGGGCGTTCCTCACAGCCAATCTAGACTGTCAGGAACGTCCTTCTGACAGTGAACGGTGAAATTTAGACCCTGATATCTCCAGCGGTATGTAAAACCACATATACATGAGGACGTGAAAGGTCCTCTTTAATAGAGGCTGAAAAAAAGCAGATAAAAATACATCAAAACTCAATGTAAAACACTGTAGAAAAAAACGTAATGCGTTTTTGATGCATTATTTTTCCACAGCGGTTTTTAGCTGCATTTCTCTACGTTGAGCCTTAGCCTAAAGCCATCTTGGAGATCCATCAATGCCACCATACTGCCTACTTGTATAACCCTATATTACCTTTCATGAGTCTTTTACATACCATCAATACTTTTGCAGTTTTTTTCTGCATGATGACACTTTCAGCAATCTTTTTAATTACTTAGATTCATTCTGTAAATCTCCTAGACTACAAATCATCTGTTTACTGGAATATAGCAGTGGGTACTATAAAGGATTAGCCGATTAGATGCCATCCTTGCATAGTAAAAAATAAATCCTGCAATTTCAAAGTCTGGTTTTAAGTCAAATAAATACATTGTTTTTGCATTCATAAATTAAATCCACTTTGAGTTTCACCTTTTCCTCTCCTTTATGTACTACAGTATGCAGTTCTTAATGTACAGTTTATGGTGCAAGTTACAGTATACTGCATTCTGTATGGATGCATGCAAGCAGGCATTGATAATGGACAAGGGCATGGGAAATTTGACTTTATAACTTATAGAATTACTGCATATGCCTTGGAAGATGTTTCTGGCATACAAGGCACGAAAATTCACTTTTTTTGTCACATTGTGCAGGAATTGTTTACCACTTTTCAAAAAAGCTGCAGAACAAGGTGGAAATGCCTTACCCATCAGATTTACTATAACTCACACTAGAAAACTGGGTTATACCAGAAATCTACACTAGTCTCTGACTGATGTCAATTTGATTTCTGGGACACGGTACCTTCTATGGTGTACAGAATGATTAAGAGGCCAGAGCCATCTCATGCCATCAAAGTGGTTAAGACCAGGACAGAAAAGCTCCCGTCTTAGTAAATTGGCTCCTGTATGTGTAATAGTATCACTATGGGGAAGGACGCTTGCTACTCAAGGTCAGGTGTGGATTATAAGTAATGCAAAGGGAATGCAAAGCAGAGAACCGCTTCGTCATGAGTGAACCTCCAAAGCTTCATTTATTTTCGAGTTTGGGTGGCTTGGGTCTCTAATTCATTTCTGGTCAAACAAGTTTGGTTCAAACCAGAAGTGACATTATGATACTGTGGGGTCTCTTCGGACCCCAGAGTGTAATAGGTAGAGGGGGAGGTGAAAAAAAAAAAAACATTTATATTCACCTTCCCTTACCACTTTTGGGTGTCCCTGAGGTGTTTGGTGCTCTCCTGGTGACGTCATGCACCCAGGGTCACCACTGAGGCCTATGATTTGGTCACAGCATCATGATGTCATGACGCTTGGTGTGCCCATGTGACCACTGTGGCCCAATCACAGGCCTCAGAGGTGACCCCAGGTGCATGACGTCACCTAGGAGACCAAGAGAGAGGACTGGATGCCATGAGAAGGCCCTAAAGAGAGGAGGGAAGGTATATAAGGTATAAATGTTTTTTATATTTCACAACTTCCCTTGGCCTCCACCTATTATACACTGGTGTCTAAAGAGTCACCTAAACCCAAAACAAAACAAATCTTGGGAAGTTTGCCCATTTCTACTCATTACTTACCTTAATACAATGTACCTGTATGCTGACAGCACTGATAGATTCCATAGCTATATTGCACCCTATGGCTATCTGATAACAGTCTAGATAGTTATGGTGCACTGGCCCGCTCTCTGTTACATTTACACATTGCCTGATCAGAATCTTACTAGAGAACATGTTGTGACAACAAGCTCCTGGGATGTAAATCTGAAAATGTTTGCTGCAGTTAATCTGCCTTCTACTTTATTATGTTCTGTGCCTGGAGTGGATATAGAGAGCCATTCCTCCTGCTCTTTATAAATCTTTACAGAGTGCCCTCTCTTCCGCCTTAGTTTCTTATTCACTCTGAGGACTCCTTGATTTTAAAAGCATAGATGATGTTTCAATAAGCATTAAACCTAAAAGCCAAAGGAATGGCTGAAGGTAAGGTAAAGGCAAGTGTGTAGGTGGGGAGGGGGGCTGGAGGTGCATGTGCCCTAGCTGGTGGGGAGCGCCAACAAGCCACTCATTGGCCAGATGGAATGTAACAACTTTTTTATTATTAAAATCTGTGAAATATATCACTATTTTCTAATCTTTTTTTATATTCTGATTGTAGATTTTTTTATTCTATATTCTGTATATGACCATGGGGGTTTCCATCTTGCCTGAGCTTCTACTCTGCTTTGTGGAGGAAGGGAGAGTAGATAAACTGTGATATTATCTGTTGTCAGTAGTGAATGCATTGATGGATCAGTGGTGTTTTCTATAGAGGTGTTATCTTCTATTGTAATCATGTAAATGAGGAAACTAAAGTAAAGAAAACCCCTACTGAATTGGCAAATGTTTATTTCTATTATTAGGCTTGGAGGCCAATGGGAAAATCAGAAAATCTTAAAAATATATATAATAAGCTAATTTTTAAAGGTCAGGTGGCTTTTCTACCATATACTGGCCTCATCTTGTTCATGTTGTGGGCCTAATGCAGGATGTCATTGATAGGTATGGAGAACACGCCAAAAAGGAAGGGGTAATGTACAGTAGATTTGGCATTGCATGAGATTTCTGGAAGATTGGGCTCTCACGCTACAGCAAAAAGGGTGAGTTAGAAGTTTAGAAAGTAGCTCATACTACAGATTAGTCCAATTATACCTTTTCTCCTGGCTCAATATATCCAGAGATGTGTGATACAAGATGTTCAACTTTTAATAAAAATCAAAGTGATTTTGCCATATTCTGTCTGGAGATGTCTATCCCTAAATGCATCCATGTGCGGTCACCCAGTGGTTGTGTTGTGAATTACAGCCTCTCAAGACTTTTGCTGGCATGTTGCAATGTTAATGTGGATTTGTTTCACGAGACATTAAAATCCTTAACCAAATTTGTGCTAAGTTAAGAGTTGACATATATATAAACATGCAGGGACTACTGATCTTTAAATTGAATATCCATCCTTATTATCTAAAGAGAATAAAATTATTTGCTGTGTAATTTTTTTATTAGATCTTTATCACATTTGGAGATTTTTATATTATTGATCTCCAAAGACCAGAATAGAGAGGAACTGCTAGGTGAAACTTAGAAGTCTTTTTTGTAGTGGTTATAAATGTTATTGGAAGGGTTTGTGTCATTAAAAACATTTCTTCACTATCCACAGGGTAAGGGACAAGTGTCAGATCCCTGGGAGTCTGACCAGGAGAATGGGGGATCAAACGTCCCCCTGCAGTCTCCTTGTGAATGAAGCGCTAGCATACTTGCATGGCTACTGCCAGACACACAAGCCCACTGGCCCTTCATTCACAGGGAGACTTCAAGGACATTTCTCCCATTCACTTGATCACTGGGGTCTAAGAGGTCGGATCAGGGCACCTCAGGGCACGGTTCTCGCCCCTTTCCTCTTCACACTGTACACTGCAGATTTTAGGTGCAACTCATCCAGCTGCTACCTACAGAAGTATTCTGACGACTCTGCAATAGTGGGTCTCATCACAGATGATGATGACAGGGAGTACAGAGAACTGAACCAGGATTTTGTGAACTGGTGCCAGCGGAACCACCTGAAGATTAACGTGGGGAAGACCAAGGAGATGGTGGTGGACTTCCGTAAATGCAGACGCCCTCCTAAACCAGTGGACATTCTGGGGATGGGCATCGAGATTGTGAACACCTATAAGTACCTGGGTTTGCTCCTTAATAATAAGCTGGACTGGGCAGATCACATGGAGGTCCTGTACAGGAAGGGACACAGCAGGCTCTACCTGCTTAGGAAGCTGAGAGCCTTTGGAATCCGGGGGGCACTTCTTAGGACTTTCTTCAACTCGGTAGTGGCATCAGCCATCTTCTGTGGAGTGGCCTGCTGGGGGAGCAGTATATCAACCAGGGACAGAAATAAACTTGACAAGCTGATTAGAAGGGCCAGCTCTGTCCTGGGGAGCCCACTGGACCCAGTGCAGGTGGTGGGTGACAGAAGGATACTGTCCGTGGTGAGCTCCATGCGGGAGAAGTCCCATCCCATGCATGAGACTGTGATCGCGCTGGGCAGTACTGTCAGTGACCGACTGCTCCACCCTAAGTGTGAGAAGGAGCGCTATCGGAAGTCTTTCCTCCCCATCGCGGTTAGGCTGTACAACCAACACCGACCTAAGCGGAGATCATTACACACAGAGAACTGAAATATCTCTCTGCCTGTTATATCCCCCCCCCCCCTCCTCTGCTACGTCCTATCTGTCTGTCTGCTATTAATGTAATGCCTCTCACCTTGGAACATTCCTGTACATGTTGTATTTGTATTTGAATCTGCTTATCTTTGCTGCTGTAACACACTGAATTTCCCCATTGTGGTACTACTAAAGGACTATTATTATTATATTATTATTATCCCCAGTAATCTGACAAGTGTGACAGTGATCTGATAATGGCATAACTTCATTAACTACTAAGTAACCTCTACTTGTGGCTGTAGGCCACTAACCACCTCTATTTTCCTTTTGTGTCTCCTTACATATAGTTTGTTTCCCATGGAAGACCATAATGATGTAATATATTGAACAGTTCTAAAATTTCTCTAGCGAATACTACTGACCAACTGGTATTTCTATAGAACTAGTATTTTAGGATATGAGCCATAGGGTGCAAGTTCAACAGCCACTCCACTCAACTTCCCCTGACCTTGGTCATGTGGCAGGGTGGAATAAGGAACATGGAACCTTCATTCTGGAGATCATGGGGCTTTCGGCAGTCCTTATGAATCTCACAGTTAATAATTATCCATTAGCTATAATACCCCTTTAACTGTAATATCCTTTTAATTGTTTCAGACAAAAAACTAATGATGAAATATCCGTTATATATATTAATAGGAACAATAGAGCTACAATATTAAAATAAAAACAAAGCAAAACAAAAAGAAATGACTAAAGAATGTCCTTAATCTTCCATTGCATGGCTTTTATTAAGCAGAAGGAAATGTATCCGCTCCAGGGTTGGAATACACTGGCGTACATATTTCTATCTTTACACATTACACATATGTTGGATGTTTTTATGACTTGGATGAAGCATTATAATTTCATACCACACACAGAGCTGTCTATTTTTTTATGGATGATTATCTTGAGTTCCTATGACATTGCACTTTAGGCCTTGCTTATACTGTTTGTATCACAAGAACACTGCATTGATTTTTGTATATATAGTAGGTAAAGATATAAGATACAATTTCATTTGGCAATGATCACACCCCGTGTCAGGATCCAGCAATTCATCCAAAAACTATGGCCTATACTGTAACATGGAAGTGATTAAGAACAATTATGGGATCCAACCAACTATGACCATTTAAATATTATTTTCTAAGACATAAATATAATTCTCTTTTGTCAGTGTAATTACCCAAAAGTTTTCCATACCTATTTCCAATTTTCTGCAGCACAATACCTTATATATTGTACAATGTACTGTATAATAAGAAGCATATAAACCTTGTGGCTTGTGGTTTCCTTCTGGCAACAGTGATTCGAAACCTTCACATCCTTGAACTGTTATTGACTTTCTGCCTCCCATCTGGCACTAGGTGTGTATATATAATTATTATATGTTCTATGCATTATAGTGAAGCTTTATAACAAAGCTAATAAAAGTTACTATATATTAAAATATTACACTTTCAATTAATTATTAAATTATACAACAAGATATATTATGGGTTTTCAGTTTTTTCTTCTCCTTGCTTTTGAATAACTTACCAGATTTTTCAAGGTATTTCTTAATTCTTTTCAAATCCTTTTATTTCTTTTTTTTTATTTCTTTATTTTTTAACTAAAATCATTCAGTCTCTAGAACAGAGTAGTTCAGTGAAGTGGGCGAGTACTATAATGCCATCAAATAGACACTCCTATTGGTGTACATCTATAGTATGGTGGCTCTAAGTATAACTCCCAGTCTTACTTTCCGTGCTGATCTGAACTGGTCATTTCCTGATTTCTTAAGATCTCTGCACTTTAGGAGATGTGTACGAGCAGGGTAGTTTGGGTTGAATTGGGAGGAAAGATGGTGGAACATTCCTGGAGGGTATATATCATGATAACTCTATGTTGCTAACGTACATATATATATATATATATATATATATATATATATATATAGTCTCTTTACTTAACCATGCCTGCCTTTAACCCTTTTATTTTGTTAATCTATATATTCACTGAACTATAAGGTACTAATATTAATTTAAGCAGGCCATTGGCACTTGGCAACTTGTGTTATACATATGCAACACCTGTGGTCACATGATCATCAGGTCCTTAAGTTAGTGGAGTGATTAATTCAGGGCTTCAGCACACATGTCTCTGAGACCTACAAGAGAGAAGTATGGAGATGATTGCTGAGGTTGTAGATATGTGGGTGTGTAAGTGTGTGCTTGGCACCAACTATAGGTTGGGTGTATTCTGCAGAGTTACAGAAAAGTTACCCACTAATTGGTAGCTTCAGAATCAGGTTGAACTTTCGGGGGTTTCCCATGAACATAACCATATTTATATTTGCAGACAATGAAAAGTTAAACATTTTAGAAATTTTTAATTATTAGCAATTTTGCAGAGTTTTAAAGGTTTTCTCTAACCATCTAGAGGTGACAATCTGTTGTCTTAATAGGTCGCCATGAAAGCAAGACGTTTTTATGGTCTGATACACAATAAGAAAATCATTGCAAGAGATATATGGTCGCACCATGATCTCCTAGTGCCTAAAGGGTGGAATACAACTGATCCACATTAGCCTACATGTGGGGTCAAGTGTTTGACCCACCAGGTACTAGAGATTTTTAAAGATAATAATATTCTTAGATTTTTTTATTTATATAAATATTTATATTTTTTGTTCTTTAAGGCTAGTTAAAAGATGAAACAATCGAACGTAGAACTATATTGTTGGATTTTGTTTTTTCTTTATTTTTGAAAACCTCTTTAGCCCATTTGTATCCCAAAATAATGTCTGTAATTTCGGTTGGTTTCCAAAGTTAGAGTTTATCTGTTAAAATTAGAGCAGACATGGAATTGCAGCAACCGAGTGAGCAGTCTGTACATGGCACAGTCAGGAGTAGGTTCAATGTGACAGTCTAGTCACAGTGGGTTTTGGCACTAAATCCTCTTACAGACCTCAGGCCGGCACAGTGATGAGGGACTTGCACTAATGGTGTTGGCTCCCCCGGGGTATTCCCTGCTACTTGTCTACCTTGTGGTTCCAGGGTGTCCTTCCTGTTAAGTGTAAATAAAGTCACAGGAGACAGGGTGTCCGTTGAAAAAGGCTCAGCTTACTTTGGAAATACCACCACAATTTACTTACAGCAGCAGGTTCCACACATTATGGCACTTTCCATACAAGGACAGAAGTGGCTAGTGCTCTTCTTTCTGTTATGGCAATCTGGGGTAAACCCTGGGACCAAGTCCTCTTTTCCAGCCACAGTTGGGGAAATGCAGGGCAGGTCTCAGCCGTGGACACCAAAGTTTCCACACTGGTTCTCAGTAGAGATGGTTACTCAACAGCAGGGTTGTGGACACTTGCTTCTGCCCATTTGGGGGTTCTATGACATGGGACTGCTACCTAACCTACAGAGCTGAGGGTGGTCTTTGAGAAGCTAACACAGCCCTCTGTAATGCTAACTCATCACTAAACTGAGATGAAGGGGAAGTTCTCCTGGCTAAAGAATAAGGGCTATCAGAAAACACTAATCCTCCAATCTGCCAGGAACCCCATAGTACAGGCCTCTCCAGCTCACAGAATTGGTAGTTAAAGGATTAAAGTGTCTAGCATAAAGCTGGAAAGTGCAAACAGCCAGTTGTAAAGAGTATGAACAGCATAAAACAAATCAGGTTATATGTTAACAGTACAGCAAATGTTTCTAGTAGGGGACCTTTTGGGGGACACTGTAGAATACACGCTATTGTAACATACGTGTATTTCAAAATTTGCTCAACTGCACAGATATAAAAATGTACATGAGCAGAATTTTAAATACATATGTTACAAATAATTTCTTAGTATGAATTCTTAGTCTATAAAGAAATAAATTTAAAAAAAAAAACAAAAACTGGAATTCCCCTTTAAATACCAATAATTCAATTTAGCTTGTTTATGCTACATCATATTCTTTGGAGCATCCTTAGGTTTAATTACTAAAAGATTTAATTAATTCCCTAATTTCTAAATACGGTGAAAATCTGTGTTGAATTCTATTAGGGCTAATTATTTAGTTCACACATACATTAGGTACCACAGAGGGACATCCCTGGAGTGATTAAACATTACTCATAATTCTTAGCAATATCATGTACAGCAGATAATTGTGTAATGTTTACATTCCGAACATCCAAGAGGTCAAGCTCCAAGATGAGATATGAGATTATGTTCCGTCCTTGTTTCCTCGACAGTCGGGACTGACACGCAAATATGAAGTAAAATGGCGTGTGGAGATTTCTGTGTTACCTAATTTAGAGAAGATTAAAATAATGTTTTAGAATTTCAAGCAAAGAATACAGAAGTGAAAAAAATGAGGAACAATAACATCAATAATACACACAATGTGAGCCAGGAAACTGGCATAGATGGGAATAGGTGCAGTGCATCTTGGGCACACGGTTCTTTTCTGCACCAAAGATGCGCCGCCTCCTACTTTATACATCCCACTCTGTCCTCTTTATGAAAATGAATAGAGATGGAGAATAAGGTGAAAGAGATATCTCGCCTGATTACTATAAAACATCTGCAAGGAGTCTGTATGTTCTCCCCAGGTATGCGTGGGTTTCCTCCAGGTACTCCGGTTTCCTCCCACACTCCAAAGATATACTCATAGGGAATGTAGATTGTGAGCCCTATATGGGACACTGACTGGCAATATTCTGTACAGTGTTGCGGAATAGAATGTTGCTATACAAGTGGGGAAACTAAATGAATAAATAATAAAACCTGGTATCAGTTATACCTGAAATTTATGCCAGTTCCTGACTTGCGTAGATTTCAAATCTTGCACACAGGAGTGTGACTGAATTGTTAAGAATTTGGAGTGTCTTAATAGACACAGTTCCAGCAAGCAGTGGCGTAACGACCCGCAGCCAGCTAGAGATGGACACGGACCACCATAATAGTGGTCGGGGAAAGCCTGGTTCCCCGACTGCTACACATATAGTTAATGGAAAGGGGCTGGATGCCCGGGGAGGTGATTAAAAATAAGAAAACTTATACTCACCTCTCCTGGGATTCACCTGAAGCAGCCCTAGGGGGGCTCTTGAGAGCATTTTATATTGTGTGGGGACCAGTGTGGAGCATATTGTAAAGTGTGGAAGCCTCTTTGTAGCATATTATACTGTGTGTGGGCCACTGTGGAGCATATAATACTGTGTGGGGGCCACTGTGGTGCATATTAAACTGTGTGGGGTCACTGTGGAGCATATTATACTGTGTGGGGGCCACTGTGGAGAATATTATACTGTGTGGGGCCCCGTCACTATTCACATCACACACCATCTGTTTTATAGCAGCCATGCACTATAATTAAAGGCTGTAATAACAGTATATGGAAAGGGGCATGGCACTCGAAAAGGCACCACAGTACCTTCAAACAGTTGATTAGCAGGGGCCCCGGGTGTTGGACCCCCACTGATCTCTTACATTTCTTAGACTGTTAGGACCCTGCAGATCAGCTGTTATTGGTTTTAAAAAAAACTGAAAAAAAAATAGTGCGCCATACTGTGCTTTTTTGCATTCCTATGATGTGCCACACCCCTCCAGCTCCTACATAGAACTTCTGCACCCTCTTTATCCCTTACATGTGTATGGAATGAAGGGAATGCAGCAGTGCTGTGAAAAAAACGTGCAGGGAACGTGCAAGCAGACTGAAATTATTTGAAGATTCCCATCACTGCGTCAGGTCAGGGGTCGATGATTTACCAATTGGTTTGCTCCTTCCCTGACCTGACGTAGCACTAGCTAGCATAAGGACGTTCTCTTCAGATCGCTCACCTTCGGCTTGCTCGTTCCCTGTCTGGCCATTGTCAGTACAATTAACCATTACTGGAGTTTACTTGTTTCTTCCCAGCACAATCTGCTGTGCGAGGCAAATATAGTCGACCCCTGCTCTAGTGCCACCTTTTGGAAGGTAGATCCCTATAGATCAATGCCTGGTTTTCAAAAAAAAAAAAAAAACCTAAGGGCATAATTTGGGAATAATAGCAAAGCCAGAATAACTCCTCCTAAAGGAAGAGGATCTCATTTACTGTTTCAAGGTTACTGCCTCTCATCAGTGCAAAGGGTACTTATTAGGGAGGGATGGTACAGGGAGCAGGTTCCTCTTTTCCATCAAGGTGGTCATATTTACATATTTCTTAACCAAAATTTTTAGCAGAGCATGCAGGGTTTAATAAGTCCCTAATGAGACACAGTACCCCTTCTGACAGTAGGCATGGAATACTTTTAGGTGTTAGGAGAGAAAAATATTTTTCAGGTGCCACCCTTGATTCAGAGGTTGGTTATTACTGGTCAAGGAGATAATGGTAGTCACAAAGCCCAGTATACACTGCAAAGCTTATGCAGAATATTGGAATATCCATTGTATATGAGTCAATTCACATGTTTTGCTGCTACAGTAGTTTACTGGTGGTACCAGTACTAGTACTGTAACTCATGGGTTATATTTTTGTTGCAGTTATGATGTTGCTTGTATATGCAGTGTCACAAAATGGTTTAGTCTCACATGGAATCATCTATTAGTATTTTTATTTTTTACCATTCACGATGTACAATACAGCATAAGATCAAAACTACTGGGGCAAATATTGGTACCATTAAACAATTCTTCTGTGTGATTTTCACAGCACTTAGCTATATTTGGTCTGTACACAAATCTTTCATCATCTGTATTGTGTTGTAAAAGATTTTTCTCCAACCAGTGACACAGAACAAATGATTCTTTTCTTATTGCTCAGTCTTTTATATTGTTTCCCACCGGTCATGTGTCACACAGAAATCCTCCGACTCACTAAAGACACAGTGCTAAAGTCTTTGATGCCAAGTAATAACAATGCATGAATGTGACTACTAATAATATGCAATAGACGTCTGATGTTTCATCACTTTGACTATTAACGATTCCTTCCTTATGCCACAAGGAATGCCAACTGTGTAGTGGTGTACATAGAAGAAAGGGGGACCTATTGGAAGGATCAAACTGTCCCCACAGTAGGGTACCAGAATCTTTATGCCCCTACAGTATTTCATCACCTACCAACCAGCAAGAACTCTCACAGACCTGTTAGTTTTTCCTCCTCTGCACTTATTACCTGTATTAATTGCACCCATTTGAACTCGTTACCTGTATAATAGACACCTGTCCACACACTCAATCATACTCCAACCTCTACACCATGGCCAAGACCAAAGAGCTGTCTAAGGACACCAGGGACAAAATTGTAGACCTGCACAAGGCTGGGATGGGCTACAGGACAATATGAAAGCAACTTAGTAAGAAGGCAACAACTGTTGGGGCAATTATTAGAAAATGGAAGAAACACAAGATGACTGTCAATCTTCCTCAGTCTTGGGCTCCATGCAAGTTCTCGCTTTGTAGGTTAAGGATGATTCTGAGAAAAGTCAGGAATCAGCCAAGAACTAAATGGGTCAATGACCTGAAGAGACCTGGGACCACACTCTCTAAGATTACCATTAGTAACATACATTAGTGCCCCTGCTAATGCCAGCACATGTCCAGGCCCATTTAAAGTTCGCCAATGACCATCTAGATGATCCAGAGGAGACATGGGAGAAGGTCATGTGGTCAGATGAGACAAAAATAGAACTTTATAGTATCAACTCCACTCGCCGTGTTTGGAGAAAGAAGAAGGATGAGTACAACCCAAAGAACACCATCCCAACCGTGAAGCATGGGGTTGGAAACATCATACTTGGGGGTGCTTTTTTGCAAAGGGGAAGGACGACTGCACCGTATTGAAGGGAGGATGGATGGGGCCATGCATCACGAGATTTTGGACAACAACCTCCTTCCCTCAGTAAGAGCATTGAAGATAGGTCATGGCTGGGTCTTCCAGCATGACAATGACCTGAAACAAAAAGCCAGGGCAACTAAGAGGTGGTTCCGTAAGAAGCATTTCAAGGTCCTAGAGTGGCTTAGCCAGTCTCCAGACCTGAACCCATTTGAAAATCTTTGGAGGGAGCTGAAACTCAATGTAGTTCAGCGAGAGCCCTGAAACCTGAAAGATCTGGAGAAGATCTGTATGGAGGAGTGGGTCAAAATCCCTGATGCAGTGTGTGCAGTGTGCAAACTTAGTCAAGAACTACAGGAAACGTCTGACCTCAGTAATTGCAAACAAAGGTTTCTGTGCCAAATATTAAGTTTCTATTGTATAAAATACTTATTTCATGCAATAAAATGCACATTAATCATTTAAAAGTCATTTTTTTAGATTCTCTCTCTCACAGTTGAAGTGTACCTACGATAAAAATTATAGACCTCTCCATTCTTTGTAGGTGGGAAAACTTGCAAAATCGCCAGTGTATCAAATACTTATTTTCCCCACTGTATATAGCACACACTGTAGTTGCAGTTGCATCAAAGAAAATTATTTTAATGGAAAAGTGATAAATACCAAATAATACAATAATGACAACTGTTATGACATGATAATGGTTTAAGAGGAGCTGACACCTATCCTGACATGATAATGGTTAAAGAAGAGTTGTCACAGCCCCTGACATGAAAAGGTTTGAAAGAAGCTGTCACCTCTCCTTACATGTCTGCTTTGCTGAATACTTTTATTTCCTACAATCATGGGGAATTTCCCTTAGAATTCTGTGTTGTATTATTCCTCTGTTATTACACTCCTCAGACAAGGGGGAATGGTAACGCCCAGTTGTCAATTTGTTCATACTTTTGTAGAAGTAATAAAAGAGGAACAGCAGAGAAGTGAGCTCTTTAGTAGTATATAATGGTTTCTGTAATCATTTGTTAGCTGAAAGATCTTGTTCACATATTGTCTTGGAATCAGATATAAAAGGGGAAAAAAAAACCTTATAGCTTTATTGAGTGGAAACCAAGCCTAAATGTTAGAAAAATCTAATGTGGTGCAAATTAAATTTTGCAGGCATTGAATATGTTAGCAATAACCAGACTTTTCATCTAAACAAAATAATATACAGTATATACTGTATATATATATATAGAAAATAAAAAATAACTATCAGTTCTGATTGCAGACGAGCAGGTTAGTACTGTCAGGGACCTGGCCACACAGATTAAATTATAAGACTTTACAGACTTTTGAACAGGGTGCCAGTGGTAGTGATGTTGGAGAATGGAATGGGTCCCATTATATTGCAAACCCATTCCTTTCTCTAAAGTAAACTATGATGATGGATCTGGAGGAACCGATAGCCTGCCCTCAGCACTCCTTTTCCACACACTCTTTTTAGAAAGTGGTGAGAGCCACGTAAAAACAGCACTTTACACCAAAAAAAAAAAAAAATGGTATAGGCCACACTGTGTTTAAAGCCAGCAGCGCAAAGTGTCTTGTGCTGAGGGTTCTGAGCCTGCAGAATGTCAATTATTGCTGCGTGGTCAGCTTTGGCACAGGAAGGTGCATGTGAATACGGCTGGTTTTTGCTGCGGGTGGGCCCTCTGCAGGATGTCAGCTACAGAGGACCTATCCCATGTGGCCGAAAATATACAAACATCTGTATGCTGACCATGGGCATGTCCTACCTGACATGGTAGTCCTGTTCTCCTCCACCATGTCAAGTGAACTGGATGCCAATTCATTAATTATGTATCACCATTAAAACTTTTTTATTAGCTCTTGTTTCTGTTGTCAGTAGTGCCCCTTCTCCCTACATCCATTAACTGAGGTACAGACGCTGCCAGCATCCCATAGCTATGCCAATTAGAAAGGCGGGGTGGGATTAATTTATATAAACTTATTAATTTATTTTGAAATAATGAATATTTTTAGTTGCTTGGTATTTTTTTGCAATTACTTACCTATACTGTATCTATTGAATAGACTGTTTTTGCTAAGGTAAGCACCGCTCATAAAGACATAGTAAAGTTTTACAGTTTTATATATCTCTTATCTCTTATATATATAAAAATGAGTTCCTGTCTGTCTGTCTGTCTCTCTGTCTGTCTGTCTGTTCTTTATGCACGACCAAACGACTGGACTGATCCTCACCAAATTTGGCACATATGTACATCAGGTGTCCGGGAATATTATAGACTGGGTCTCAGCTCTCTTGGACGTACCGTTCCTGAGGTACAGTATTCCCAAAAAATGACCAGCATTAGTCTATACAAGCCTGCAAGTCTTTCACTCATATTCCAACTGCCACACACACGGTCACATGTCCCTTATCAGCCAATAACAGCTCGCAGGCGCTTACTCTCCTCAGGCACACAGGTTTCCATAGCAACCAAGCTATGTATGACCTGTATTAGTGAATAGCAGTTCGCAGGACCTTAAATATTCAGTCATATCACGTGTATCAGCCAATATAAGTTCACATTTAATTTACCAGGTTTCCATAACAACACAGCCATAAATAGACTGTGCCTATACTGGTATCAGTGGCGTAACTAGCAATGGCAGGGCCCCAAGGCGAACATTTGACATGGGTTTGAATGGGTTTTTAAAGCAATGTAAGGGTGTCCGATTGCACCCTCTGCGCTGCGAAACCGTTTTTTTTACCCCCGGACACGAAGTCCTGCATGTCCGACTTTGTTTCCGACGAAAAAAAAAGGATTCGCAGCGCAGAGGGTGCAATCGGACACCCTCGCATTGCTTTAAAAACCCATTCAAATGAATGGGCTTTTAACCAATGCGTCGCTAACCTGTCTGTATCCGATGCCAATCCCGTTCGCCGAGATTTTCACTCGGATTGGCAACGAACGGACTGAAGCGCAGGTGTGAACCCACCCTTAGTGAATAGCAGTTCACAGGACCTTAAATATTCAGTCATATCACGTGTATCAGCCAATATAAGTTCACATTTAATTTACCAGGTTTCCATAACAACACAGCCATAAATAGACTGTACCTATACTGGACTCAGTGGCATAACTAGCAATGGCAGGGCCCCAAGGCGAACATTTGACATGGGACCCCCCCCCGGCAACCCCCCCCCCACACAAACTGCATTCCTGCACACACTATTATGCCCCATAGTGGCCCCTGCATACACTATTAGGCCCCATAGTGGCCCTTGCACACAGTATTCTGCCCCATAGTGGCCCCTGCACACAGTATCATAGTGGCTCCTTCATATAGTATTATGCGCACTTCCCGCTACTTCTTCAATGTTGGACCAGATGTCACGTGAGCCAGGCATGTATCGCAACGCATAATGACGTCGGACTGGCCCACCGACATCTGGGACGCCACCAAGGAGGCCCGAAGTCTGCTGAAAAGACCCCAGAGTATAACGATAGCAGTGTTTGTGGGGTTCACGGCCCACAGGCCTTACTTACCAATCCCCGCTCCCGCTCACAGCCGCCTCTGCAGAAGGTGAAGTGCAGGCGGCCGTGAGCAGGTGTGGGGATCGGTAAGTAAATAGGGCCCGTTACCTGCTGGTGTTAAAAAAAAAAAAAAAAAAACATCAGAGGCCCGCCGGGTCCCCTAATGTCCCGGGCCCTGTGGCAGCTGCTACCACTGCTAAACCGGTATTTACGCCACTGACTGGACTGCCATACTGGATTTCAGCATTCTTATAAATTGAAATGTTTTTTAAACTACTCATGTCCCCTGCAGCAAAACGCATGGCTGCTGCTCAAGCTAATGAAAACTCTCAGCAGACCCAAGCCTGTCTCCAATCTGATAAGGTATGTTACAGACAACAGCGAGCTGCTGAAACTCCCCAGCAGACCCAAGCCCATCTCCAATCTGACAAAGCATTGTCAGCCACACGCACACAGCTGCACTCCAGGTTTCAATAACAACCCAGCCATTTTTCTTCACTGCTGTAGGTCAGCTTTAAAGGGGCAGGGCGCTGTGGATGACACTGTTACACAAGGTCACATACACACAGCTTTACTCCAGGTTTTCCATAACAACCGATCGCAGGTTTTTCACTGATATCCAAACTTAGATGCACATGATCACATGACACTTATGGACCAATGGAAAATCGCAGGATCAGTCTTGACATACACACAGCTTTACACCAGGTTTCCATAGCAACCAAGCTATTTATGTCCTATATGACTCAATAGCAGTTCGCAGGTCCTTAAATATTCAGTCATATGACGTGTATTAGCCAATGTAAGTTCACATTTCATTTACCAGGTTTCCATAGCAACACAGCCATAAATAGACTATACCTATACTGGACTGCCATACTGGATGTCAAGTGCAAAACTGGCCAATTCTTATGGGGTCACTACACAAACAAAAAATGAAATATACCCGTGCGAAGCCGGGTCCTTCCTCTAGTCTCTTATATATATAAAAATGAGTTTCTGTCTGTCTGTCTGTTCTTTATGCGCGACCAAACGACTGGACCGATCCTCACCAAATTTGGCACACATGTACATCAGGTGTCCGGGAATATTTTAGACTGGGTCTCAGCTCTAAAGGATGTACCATTCCTGAGAAACAGTATTCCCAAAAAATGACCAGCATTAGCTAATACAAGCCTGCGAGTCTTTCACTCATATTCCAACTGCCATACACACGGTCACATGTCCCTTATCAGCCAATAAGAGCTTGCAGGTGCTTACTCTCCTCAGGCACACAGGTTTCCATAGCAAACAAGCTGACCTATATTAGTCAATAGCAGTTCACAGGTCCTTAAATATTCAGTCATATCACGTGTATCAGCCAATATAATTGCACATTTAATTTACCAGGTTTCCATAACAACACAGCCATAAATAGACTGTACCTATACTGGACTCAGTGGAGTAACTAGGAATGGCTGGGCCCCAAGGTGAACATTTGACATGAGACCCCCCCCGGCAACCGCCCCCCAGCACAAACTGCATTACTGCACACACTATTATGCCCCATAGTGGCCCCTGCACACACTATTATATCCCCATTGTGGCCCTTGCACACAGTATTCTGCCCCATAGTGGCCCCTTCATATAGTATTATGCCCCATAGTGGCCCCTTCATATAGTATAATGCGCACTTCCCGCTACCTCTTCAAAGTTGGACCAGATGTCACATGAGCCAGGCATGCATCGCGACGCATAATGATGTTGGACTGGCCCACCGATGTCTGGGACGTTACCAATGAAGCCCGAAGCCTGCTGGAGTGCATGAGAGGTAAGTAACAGTGTTTTTTATGTTACCTCAACTCCTCGGGGCCTCCGATCATTATACTCTGGGGTCTGAAAAGACCCCAGAGTATAATGATAGCAGTGTTTGTGGGGTTGACGGCCTGCAGGCCTTACTTACTGATCCCCGCTCCTGCTCACAGCCGCCTCCGCAGAAGGTGAAGCGCAGGCGGCCGTGAGAAGGAGCGGGGATCGGTAAGTAAATAGGGCCCGTTACCTGCTGGTGTTACACTACTGCTGCTACCACTGCTACCCTGGTATTTACGCCACTGACTGGAATGCCATACTGGATTTCAGCATTCTTATAAATTGAAACATTTTTAAACTACTCATGCCCCCTGCAGCAAAATGCATGGCTGCTAATGAAAACTCTCAGCAGACCCAAGCTCGTCTCCAATCTGAAAAGGTATGTCACAGACAAGAGCGAGCTGCTGAAACAACCCAGCAAACCCAAGCCCGTCTCCAATCTGACAATGCATTGTCAGCCACATGCACACAGCTGCACTCCATGTTTCCATAACAACCCAGCCATTTTTCTTCACTGCTGTGGGTCAGCTTTAAAAGGGCAGGGCACTGTGGATGACACTGTTACACAAGGTCACATACACACAGCTTTACTCCAGGTTTTCCATAACACCTGATTGCAGGTCTTTCACTGATATCCAAACTGAGATACACATGATCACATGACGCTTATGGACCAATGGAAAATCGCAGGTTCTTCAGTCTTGACATACACACAGCTTTACACCAGGTTTCCATAGCAACCAAGCTATTTATGACCTATATGAGTCAATAGCAGTTCGCAGGTCCTTAAATATTCAGTCACATGACGTGCATCAGCCAATATAAGTGCACATTTCATTTACCAGGTTTCCATAGCAACACAGCCATAAATAGACTATACCTATACTGGCCTGCCTTACTGGATGTCAAGTGCAAAACTGGCCAATTCTTATGGGGCCACTACACAAACAAAAAATGAAATGTCCCTGTGCGAAGCTGCGTACTTCTGCTAATATATATATATATATATATATATATATATATATATATATTTGAAGTCATTATTTTAAAACGACTAGTAGACACAATCATTTTTTTTAGCCTTTTAAATGTTCATGATATATTTGTGGTTGTTTTTTCTCCTTTCTATAGATTGTAATTGTTATGTACTACTTTTACTATATTTAGAATGTATCCTCTCCTACATGTTTCCTTAAGCTTAATTATCACTGTGCGTCTCTTTAACTTTACTTGCTGCAGCAAGGTACAGCGTGTTCCAAAGGGACTAAGCCAAAGATATGGACGATAATGAACTCCTACACAAGGCTTTCTCATGCTCTTCATTAGGTCTGGAGTACAGCAAATGAATTGCTACAGGCTATCTGCAGAATCAGAGCATGTCTTGAAAACATCTATTATGGAGCAGAGGCCAGAATCTATATGTCTATCTATCTGTCTGTCTATCTATCTATCTGTATTTGCTTAACTGTCTGTCTCATGATCTGTCTACAGTGGTTGGACAAAATAATTAGAACCCCTACTTTTACATAGTCTGGTTTAGCTCTTCCTGACACCTGCTATTACCCTTAATGTCCCTGTTTTTTCAGTCACATAGCTTATATTGATGCTGATAAACTTTATTACTTGTGGTGTTCTAAAAATCTATTTATTTGTTTTAGAGACATGTTTACTTGTTTTAAAGGGGACTGATTGTTGGTGTGAGCCTGACAGGGGCGTCTGTGACCCGTGTTGCTGGATGTTTTGAGTTGATGGGTGTGTCAAAGTCTGGAATGGAAAAACAACTGCAGACAAAAGCAGTTGTGATTAAAAGTCAAAGCTTGACTTTGGTTTGGCTATTGCAGCACCACCATGGACATCATCTTTGTTCAGTACATGCCTGATACTGATGCCCTTAAACTTGCACAAAATTATTCAATTCTGCTGTAATTTGAGAAGCCATAAATTTGTGTTTTCTGGCTACAATTCAACCAAGTGCTCTACATGCCTTGGGGCAAACTTTGAATTTTGACAACAGCTGGTTTTGCTGGTCTTTGCGAAACATCCATTAAAGCTTGAGAGTTACAGTAGTACTTTTGGTATGAACATTTATGACAAGTACCCCTTTAAGAAATTAAGTGGAGGTATTATTTACATGAAAGAAATGCAACTTGGTTGTGAACTAAATACATTACCAAAGGTCAGATCTAGTAATGTAAGGCTATTATCTATGTCCTTCTAGATCACTGTCTTCAGTTTTATTACTGTATACTTCCCTACCAAGTACAAAAAAGTTGTAAAAAAATAATAATAATGATACAGTTTAAGTATCTAGCATGAACATATTTTGCAGCACTTTACAAATCAAGGGGTTCATGTACAGACAAAATGAGACATTACAGTGTAAAAAATCAATCCACACAATAGGAGTAAGGGCTCTGCTCACAATCTATGATGTACATAGGGGTGACACAAGAGATAGAATATAGTTACTGCGCCCCAGTAGTAACAGGTTGTAGAACTAATCATTGGAGCGTGTGATAGTCAAGAGAACAATGTGAGACTCCCCAGACATGACCCTGGTTATGCGCCTGTGAGGCTGCTCATTCTCTTCTCTTTAGCTTTTTTGTGACATCAGAAGGCAAATCTATGCCAATTTTCAGACAAAATAAAAATGTTTGCTATTATGTTAGCCAGTTGAAAAAATTCTTATTGCTCTCAATAAGCAAAATAAAATAGCAGTCTTGTAGTTATGATAGCTTTAATACGGAAATAAATGATGTTACAAGGTGAGCTTTCATGACTACTCAGGTCCCTTCATCAAACATGGCATAACAAAGTATCTAAGGCTAGGTTCACATCTGCGTTGGAGTCTCTGTCTAAAATCACCAGAGAAAAAAAATCTTACACAAAGAACTTTTCTCTCTTTTCTCGGCAGACCCACTATAGTCTATGGGGTCTGTGGGTGTCCGCGGGTAACCGCTTTTTTAGCCGTCCCCATGTAGACCCCAATGACGGAGAGCCAAACACTAGTGTGAACCTAGCATAAAAGAACACAAATATACACAAAAGAACAGCCTTGTGCTGTGATAAATTAGAAAGATAAAAAGAATAAAAGAATAATGAGCTGAGAAAGTAGCTTAGAGATAAGCAGCAGTAAGGTTTTATTGTCTCTAAATTGATGTTAGTTTAGAGAGCTGGTGACCCGACTGTCTCTGGAAGAGACTTCTTAGATGTTGCAACACTACATAAATCTTTGAGACAGATTCAGTCCTCTGTGAAATGTGTCAAAGACAGTCATAAACTTGTATTTGCAGATTCTCCTGTCTCTTTGGGATTTATAATGGCACTTTAATATAAAAACTTTCATGCCTATGATGCTACGGTGAAAAAATTTTAGCCACAGTTAAATGTGTCTTGTCCTTTATTGTATGTGAATGAGACCTCATCCTTGCTTTGAGTTTCTGTCGTGTTTCTCCAATATAAAGACTCCCGACAAGACATTTGGTGCACAGACTCGAGTACGCCACATTGGAGATAGAACATGTAAATGTGCCAAGAATTTTATAGTCCTGATGAGTGTTGGAGATTTGTATCTTATATGTGGTCATAACTTCAAAACAGGTTTTACAGAGCCACTAGGATACCCAGAAGTCACCTTTTCTAATACAAGGAAAAAGCAAACAATTGTATACCACTGGGTGTGAGCTCTAGTCTACAGCTAGAGGTACTAAAGTACATTCTAAAAAAATTCTGCTTTGTTACAATTTATCATGCAAAATACAATTTGCACCATAAAACTATCTATCATGCTGTGTCCACGCTTATCAAGTTTTATAGACAATTTTACGACTTGAATGAAAAGGGGTATGGCACGTCTGAAAGGGGGTATGGCCCCTGCGCCACTGTAAGCCAAAAATGCATCATCATCTTTTAAGTCAACTAATAAGTGGTGTAATGTTAGGCTAGACTGTCTTATAATACACCAGATTTGTCAAGCAGCATTAGACACTTTGATAAATCTGCCATAGTTTAGGACTGTCTTGTCTAAATATGCTAAAGCTTAGACATTACTAGTGAGTCTGCTCCATTATGATCAGAAGCTCACTACCATCTAACACATAAAAATGATCCTTCTGCAATGTTGCAAAGTTGCAAAACTTGTTCTCCGATTATGATCACAGAAAGGATCCAGACACTGTAAAAAAAAAATAATATTGTTTTTTGTATGTCTTACCCACATGTGAACCATGGGGTATATCAGGAGGACTCACAGTTTCTTATAAAAAAAAAAAAAATTGGAAAGTCTTCATAAAGTTAGATACAGGAATAATAAACAGAATGATGTCAGTACTCAAGTCCATCGTAGACGTGCCATGTTAGAGGTCAGGGACTCCACCCAACCTCCCTGCACATAAGTGTGATCACCACACCAGCCACGTGTGTGCTGCCAATCATCTATACCAATAATGTAGGTGTGTCTTACAAACCTAGATGTTTTTGCCACTATATATGGATAACTCCACTATAGCTTATACCCATGACATAACCTTCTATACCACGATAGTTGTATATCAGCAACTGTGTTGTTAACTCTTTATGTCCCATTCACATGAATATTGTAACTCATTAATATATAGGGACAGCATGGTGGCTCAGTGGTTAGCACTGCAGCCTTTGCAGCACTGGAGTCTTGGGTTCGAATCCTGCCAAGGACAACATCGGCAAGGAGTTTGTATGTTTTCCCCGTGTTTGCGAGGGTTTCCTCCGGGTACTCCGGTTTCCTCCCACACTCCAAAGACATACTGGTAGGGAATATAGATTGTGAACCCTATACGGGACAGTGACTGACAATGTCTGTAAAGCGCTGCGGAATATGATGGCGCTATATAAGTAAGCATAATAAATAAATAAATTATATTTAACAGATACCTGATTCTGTACACCAAATATTTCTATTATATTGGAGAAACAGGAAAGAAACTAAAAGCAAGTGAATGAAAGCCAAGTTACAGCTCTGCTAAGCATTTTGTGATCCTTAACATAACATCATGGACATGAAAGTTTTGATGTGTAAGGGCAGTTTCAAATCCCAAATAGAAAGGAGAGTCTGTGAACACAGGTATACGACTGCTTTGACACACTTCACATACAGTAGAACTGAACATCTAAGAAATTTCTTCCAGAAACAGTGGGATCAAGGAGATAGAGACATCAGCTCTCCGAGCTTACATCAATTTAGAGACAATAAAACTTTCACACTGTTTATTAAGGATTTACTTTCTCAACTCAATCTGTTATTCTGTTTTATTGTAACGTCTCTGCCTGTTCAGGTCTCTGCACCACCCTCCGCCCGCATGCGGTAGCGCAGGAGGTGTGCTCAGTTTGATTCCTTGTTAAGATTCTTGTTGCTGAGTCTGAACACTGTCCTAGACTATGTAATTGATTTTCTACCACATCCATCTCCTTCACCTTGGTTTTCCTCTGCTCCACTAATAATTAATCTCAGCCTTGCCTGTGTGATTGACAGCCTGTCTACCAATCCAGTGTGGGGCAGGTCCTGACTTTCTATAAACAGGTTGTCAGCCCTCACATGGTCGCTGGTTATTGATTTTGTCTTGTGACTTGTCCCTGCTAGCTCCTATTCTGCTATTGTTGTATTTCTGACTTCTGACCTTTCGCTCCCACTGTGACTACTCTCTTGGATTCGTTTTGGTACTGCATTGCTCGACCGTTACCGACCCCTTGGCTTGCTGACTCTGCTTCTGTGCTGTTTTGTCTTGTCCTGTTCTGTGTGTCACTTATATTAGGAAGGGACTGATCGACTGGTTGCTGGCTGTCACCTAGGACAGATCGGGCAAGTTAGCCAGGGACAGCGGGGGAAGGGTTCAGCTTTAGGGCTCACTGTCTTGTTGTGCCCCTCCCCCCAGAGTTCTGCAGCAGCACTGGAGAATTGCTCAACTGGCACTTCCCTTACATTTATTCTCTTTTTTAAAATTTTTTCCTGTTTCTTGTTCTTTTGTTCTGATTTGTAAAGTGCTACGCAATATGTTGGCGCTATATAAATAAAGTTATTATTATTATTATTTGTGTATCTTTGTGCTTCTTTACATGCTTTGTTATACCATACCTGATAAAGACATCTGAGTAGTCTCCATATGTTGCCTTTTAACATCTTTTTTTCAGTTAGCCATTAAAGTTATCATAACTGCAAGACTGTTGTCATGTTGTTCACTTATTGAGAGCAATAAGAAGGATATTGAGAGAAATGTAGTCTCTCCGATCCATTGATGCGCATTATGTGATAATTCAGATTTTTTTCCTATGATCTCTCTTCTCAGCATTGCTCTACCTCAATCACCTCTTCATCAAACACAAAGCTCACAACAGTAAAGGACTTGGCCACTTAAACCTGAAAGTGCTTCAACGTATAAATTTCCTCAAAGAGGAAGTCACTGAATTCAGCCTCTCTTCCTGAATGAGTGGTTGGGCACATCCAATAATAGCAGCAAACGAATAGTCAACATAAAGCATGACAGACCATAAAGACCATGAAATAATAAAAGTAATGTAACAGCAGAATGTGGAGAGTAAAAATTTCCTTTATAGAAGTTAATACTGTATCTTTACTACCTATACATTTGAGAACAAGACAAGGGTTCCCTTAAAGGGTTTGCTGTCCAGCCCCACATGCATTTTTCAAAATAATGACCCATCTAGTGGATAGTTCATCAGAATCTGATCTGTGCGGGCCTGACCAAACCATCACAGATCATCTGTTTTGGCAGCATCCGGTCTCTAGAAACTGCTGCAGTGGACAGTCGAAGGCGCTTTGCTCCCATTCAAGTAATAGGAGCAGAGCTGCAGTTCCCCAGTGACACTACTATACAGTGGATAAGACTGCTCCCCGTCCACTGCCGAGGCTTCCAACACCTAGAAGAGAACATTTTAGTTATTAATATTACCAACCCAAATCAGTAGGATATAATCTATGTTCTCAGCACTATGCCTCCCCAAATACATGCTATGTGCAGAATTACAACACTTTTCATGTGAATGTAGCTGTACCACATTCTCTGCATAATAGCAGGTAGCAAGGAGCATTTCATGAAGCGAAATTCCAAAGGGCCTGCTATAATAGGCATAACTGCAGCAGATCACCCCACCTAGCATGTGTCATTACTCATGTCAGTGCATTCTATTAAGGCAGAGGAGTCCTTAAAGGGAGACTACTATCAGAACCCAGAACATTAACCGAGCCCCACAAATAGATAGGTCAGGGTCACTTGAATCAAACAGTGTTTTTACCCCTTGTGAATTGCTGCCAAGATACCACCATTTTTTGTAAAATGCAAATGAGCTCTTTGGAGCACTGAGTGCATTGCTGCTTACCTCTTCATACTTGTCATGTAGGCACTGTCCTTGCCTGCTTCTGTCTTTTTGCTTGAGGATAACCTGACCGCAATAATTTCTGACAAGTCCCAAACCATAGAATGTCCCGCATTCATGGTCATATTCATTGGCAAGTGACGAGAGACTGTCACCACTAATATGTTCAGATAAAATCTTTACAGCTCTACAAAAAATGTAATGTTTTATATTTGCAAAAAATTATTAACTGTAATTGCCTAAAAAAATTAAATAATAATAATAATACATTTTATTTATATAGCGCCAACATATTCCACAGCACTGTACAATTTGTAAGGTTCAAGTACTGACAAAAAAGATACATTACAAAGAAATAGTCAATTCACACACTGGGACTGAGGGCCCTGCTCGCAAGAGCTTACAATCTATGAGGTAGAGGGGGTGACACAAGAGGTAGCAGGGGCGGCAACAGATGTAGCATTGCTTATACAATGGTCAGACAGTTCTGTTCATGGGAAAAGCCCTTCAATGAAAAATTTCCTACCATTTTGCTTTACAGCTCTTCAGCAGGCTAAGTGTCTCCATGGTAACAAATAAAACAGAAACAGTTTAGGCTAGGTTTACACTTGCGCCGTGCTCGTGAGACCCGAACGACGGAGATCCCATTCCACTAACCCTATAGACTATAATGGGGTCCGTCGGGTGTCCACCAGTTTTATACTGAAATCAGCAAAGAAAAAAATTCCTCCGCGCAGGACTTTCTCTCTGCAGAATCTGCAACGGAGTCTTTTACAGAGACTCGGACACAGATGTGAACGAAGCCTTAGTTTGATCCTACAGTCACATTGCCTTCTATCTGTGCCCTACAACTAACTAACCTACCAAAAGTATCTTAGCACAAAGCAGGGGACAAATACAAGAAAGTATGAGACTGCAAGACTGCAGTATTAGACTACACAGAGTTTGTTTTGCTGTCTGTTACCATGGAGACGCATGATCTGCATAGGAGCTGTAGAAATAAAAAAAGATAGCAAAGAGTGAATTAAGAGCTGTTACAAAGTTGCTTAATTTTTCATTTTAGATTTATTGAGAGATTTGGAGAGTGATTTGGCAGTGAAGGTGTACTTAGCCTTTAATTCTGCCTGCAATAATTGCTGCTTCGTCTTTCAGAAAGATATCTCAAGGTCTTAAGAGGAGTCATCTCTTATGTTTATAAATTGCTGCTCTCAATGAATGATAGATTTTGAAGTATCATATTAAAATTGACTCCATTAAAGGATGTGGCAGGAAACCAGTGCTGTGAAAATGTTCTTGAATGGGAGCCAATATACAGTAATAAATTATCTCTCTGGCACCAAGTGTATTGGTATCTCTGCTGATTCTTTACGACTCTCCCTGAAATAACATGGCCCCCTCAGGACTTGGCCTGTAGTAAGAACCCAAGGCCATGTGCTTTATATTTTCTAAGAAATGAGAATGTTTTATCAGTAAACAGAAATACATTAATCACTGTTACACTGTGTTATTCTTAGTGCCTACAATATTAAATAATACCTTCTTTATACAGATTCTGTGTCCTCGAACAAGAGAAGCAGAATACACAGAAGACATAAAACCAATCTAGACAGAAACCGGAGAACTTGCCGAGAAGATCCAGTGGATTTATTGCACCAGTTTAGGTTAGACTCATACCACTGAAGGATTTAAGCGGTTTTACCGGACTTTTTTAATTGATGACCTCTAATTAGAAAAGGTCATCAATTGAAGATCCCTGGAGGTCAGACAACTGGGATCCCCCTGGATCAGCTGATTGAAGCAGCATTGGTGCTCTTGGAGCACTGCTTTAGCTTCAGAGGCCATATGATGTCATGTTCATCAGTCATTTTGCAGCTCAGTCCCATTCTATTGAATAAGCTGAGCTGTGATACCAAGCACAGCTGTCATACAAATGAACGGTGCTTTGCCTGATAAGCACTGAAGAGGGTGCAGCCTCTTCAAACAGCTGATCAGCTGAAGGCCAGAGTATCAAACCCCTTCCAATTTTTAACCGATGACTTGTCCTAAGCATAGGTCATCAATTAATAAGTCACGGACAATCCCTTTAAGGAAATCACTGGTCCTGGGCCGTTCTACAAACTTGCCCTGCCTCCCTCTGCCACTCTGCCACATTGTGTTTATAAACCTCCCTATCCATTGTCGGTCTGGGGTTCCTAGGGCCAACAAGTAGTATTCATTCTGTGGGCCTAGTATGCAACTAAATGCAAATATTACCTGCCTCTATAGGCCTACTATTTACTTTTCTTCTCCATGCAACCCATACCACCTTGACAACGTCTCTTGATGACTGCAGAGTTTGCTTTTGAGATATCTTTGGTCCCTCAATTCTGCAGCCCATCTAACCTTTAAAGTAACACAAATAAATTCAGACCATAAAACAGACCCCCAAATAAATTCAGACCACATCCTGAAATAAAATAAGCCCACAGGTCAGACCCCAAAAATTCAGATCCCAAACCGGACTCTTATATTACAAATTGAGCTTGATATTTAGTGCAATAAATACCCAATACCAGCAAAGTTTAAAGAGGTTTAGGATAGATCCTTGATATCAGATCAGTGGGATCTGCTGATCAGCTTATGCAGGCCTCAGGAAAGTTCTGTGGCCTCTTCATTGTTTAACAGGCACAGCCCTGTAAGCTGCATATTGGCTGTGTCTGGTGTTTTAGTTCAATCCCATTCTCTTGAATGGAACTGAAATGCAGAAGAACTACAGTGACAGCCTCTAAGAAGAGGCCGGAGTATTTGCTCGGTCTATCCAGTGAGTGGTGGAACTCTAATGATCTGATATTGATTACCTATCCAAAGGACCCCTGACCAGGTAATGAATTAGGCCTTTAAATTAATACAGATCTTATTCCAGACCCCCTAAATGCAGACCTGCTGAATAAATTCAGACCTGTCCAAACTCATAATATATATTTAAGACCATTACCTCTAAATTATCGCATAGCTCAGTCAGTTACATAAAGCTACTTACCCTTTGACTCTCTGGCTTCAGGACCAGCACACATGTCATATAACCATATCTGTGCAGGTCCTTCTACACGTCATTGAAACATATGTTTACGTGTGTACAGGTCCTTCTACAGTAAGAGGTCCTACACAGATTTATACCTTCAGAGATCACTGCACTTCTCAATTTTGTCATAACTGCAACAATCTTTGGCCACTTCCAGCAGCTGCTCAACCTGCTCAGGGCTTCATCTGTATTTCTGCCACTTTTGGGTGTAAGAATAACATAGCATGCGGCACTATTTCTGTTGTCAAAACAATAGAGACCACAATGGAATGCCATAAAAAACCATCCTTCCACTTTACATGTGATGCTTTAGAGGATTTTTTTTAAGGATCAGTTTTAGAAGCCCCTAAACATCTTATGACTGCAACAGCAGGGTCTTATATGGTTCATATTTAGATCACTGTAGAAGGTGTTACAGCTGCATATCAGATGCAAAAACTCCAACTGCATTACTAGTATCTGATATGGTAGATATTCCTAAAACTACATAATAACAAATGTGTGGAACAGCATGTAAAATGTAATGCTGTGCATGATTTTTTATATGGGATTTTTATTTTGCAGTAGAATCGAGGGTGGTTTGTTTTACACATTGCTTTTTTATCTTTCTAGATAGTATAAGTCTATGGGGATGTGACCTAAAATTCATTTGAGTGCCCTTTTCGGATATAATACTGACTCATATTGCGTATAGATCTCATTGGTCCAGTGTTAAAGCCTGCAAAATATTGTCAGCACATAACTCAGTGTGGTTGGCAATCCTTTATTAGTATAAATTGTATCCTCCTCTGGTTGACTGACCTGGAACTGAAAGGAGTAGACCACCAATACATTCCAGACGTCAGGACCACCTACGAAGCACTAACACGGTTGGCCTTTTTATGTTCCTAGTCTTTAATAATATTATGCTTAGCTGTAGTCACTGGTTCATTTTATTGATTTGCCACGAGAAATCCCAGTTTTGTGGAGCTGTAAAATGCTGACATTCACTTTAACCATAGTTGTATCTTATGTGTGGTCATGTTTCATGGTTATTGTGGTGATGTTACCAATTTTTCCATATTTCGTCTCCCTGACATTCTGTTTCATCTCAGCAGAGCAGCACATGTAGATATTCCCATAGGAGACTAGCAATCGAATACAAGAAGCAGAAGCCTCACATGAATTCTGTGCAATAGCCAGCATTGGTGTATTTTTTCATTGATTCTTACTTAACGTAGACACATTTGCATAAAATTAGTTTGAGTAAAATTCTTAAAAAAATAAAATCAAGAATTCTTTCAAGCTTTTTATGTAAAAGCTTTATTAAGGGGGTTGTCCGCGATAAAGTGATAATTCTAACTTACCCCCACCCCCCTCCCCCCAGCTAGCTTCTAAATTATTTACTGTTACAAAAATCTATATTTACCTAGATCATCGGGGTGCCCCAGGCACATATTCTGATTTTCCAGTGATGTTACAGGGAACTTGTAGTTCCCCTTCCAGAAACGGAACATTACCTTGCTAACTCAAGTTCCTCCACCCCATCATACTTACCTGTTTTCCGTTCTGAACCTTTTGGGCCTGGGACAGCACTGTGTAGTAGAGTGAGCAACCGGCATATTATGCACAGGGTAATGCACATTCTACTACGTATGCCGGCAGCACGTCAAGAGAAGGAGAAGTGACGTTCTGTGCCCAGAAGGTCTAGACTGGAAGACATGTAAGTATGATGGGGGGGGGGGTTGAGTTAGTTAGAACAGGAAGATGTCCATGTAAACAAATGCATAAGATGCCAGGAGCTCACAGAGATCCCCAAAATCACTCAAAACACTTCTAAAGGTATTTGGGTACCCTTATTAACCCCTTAATAGCACTAACAGACATTTTTTGAAAAATGATTTTTTGCCTGGAAAACCCAGAAAAATTTAAGAGTTATCTAATGTGTAGGTGATAAATGTATAATCACTTGGGGCCCCACCATTCACTAGAACAGCGGCCCCAAATGGAGTAGTAGTCCCACATTATTCTTATTTTTTCTCTTGCTTATATAGCGCCATCATATTCCGCAGCGCTTTACAAACATTGTTAATCACTGTCCCATATAGGGCTCATGATCTACATTCCCTTTCAGTACATCTTTGGATACATGCACACTGCCACTCCATTCAATACCTGTCTAAGAAGTAGATGTGTAGAAAATACAGTATTTAAAGAATAAAAATCAAAAAAATATTTTTCTTTGTATTTCAGGGAAAAAGCTTAACCTGCCAGCACTTTCTGATGTCTGTAATAGGTCAGGTAACAGGTCAAATGCTGCTTGAGTTGTTTTATTTAGTAAATAATATGCAACAATCTGTATAAAAGCCATGTAAATGTGAGCTCAGAGAGCCCTAGGGTACATATATTCATAAGCTGGGGCTTTCATTGCTCATCTGCCTTTGATTGACAGCTTCTCTGCATCTACAATGCAATATGTGTATCTAATAAATATACATATTAGTAAAAAACATGCTGAATGGTGGCTCAGTGGTTAGCACTGTTATTTTATTTTTGGTTTAGTTAGTTATTTATTATATATATATTTATAGAGTAGAGAAATCAGAAATAATGAAAATTAGCTTAAATAAAATATAAAAAAATAACTAAATGCTGTTATAAAGAAAATAAACAAATTTTTCTGACTCCTGTAAATGACACGAGATGCGGAAGGCTGGTGTCTGATTATACAAGGTGGCCATGATGACATTTATTCAGGTACAGGACTGTTTTTAATTATAATAAGAGGCATATTTAGTGCATTTGGTATAACCTCTCGGTTTTCAGGGACGGGTTGTTCTGACCTTTAAGTTTTATTTTATGCTTCTACATCCCTGGGATTTCCAAAGTTTCACGTGGTTCATGATGTGAATCTATGCATGATAAATAATGGTCACAAGGTCTCTATATCTTTCTGTTTGTTTTGCCTGCTCTGCTATAAAATATATTACAAGTGTTGCTCATAGCACCCAAGCGAATCCCAGCTCAAATTTTACATAGGTAGCTTTAACTATCAATAGCATACCATGATCAGATGCCTAAGGGCATGCTCACTTGGTGGAAATTGACGTTAAATTTGAGGCAGATTCCTCCTCAAAATCAGCTCCAAATTCTGCCTGAAACCATCCTCTATTAATTTGGGAATCAGACACAGAATTTCTTCTGATTTTTTTCAGGTAGCAGAAAAAAATAAGTGTCATGCTCGATCTCCAGGCATTTTTCCACTCCTATTGAAGTGAATGGGCAGCGGAAAAATACCACCTGGCGGGTGCAAAATTTGATATGGAATCTGATCAAATTTCTGAAGCTGGATTTTTAAGCTAGGAAACATTAAGCTGTTTGAACCTACCCTAAGTCTGCATCAGAGTCTCCATTAAAGAGACCGGTCTTCCTAAGACCTAAGACCCGAAGAATGGATCAAATGATGCAAATGTGAACACACCCTGAGTCATTTCCTCCAGTATCCAGTTGTCCTTAATGATAAATCTCCATCCTAAAAGCTGTTCCTCATCTGCACACTTGAATGGACATTACTTATTTATTTTTCTTACTTGTATAGCACCAACATATTCTGCAGCGCTTTTACAGACAGTGTACAATACAGGGCTCACAACCTACATTTCCGATCAGTATGTCTTTGGAGTATGGGAGGAAACCCATGCAAACACGGGGAGAACATACAAAATTCATGCAGATGTTGTCCTTGACCCGATTCCAAACTAGGACTCCAGTACTGCAAGGCTACAGTACTAACCACTGAGCCACCGTGCTGCCCATGACGTGTCTTAGTGACCACTGTGCAATACTTTCTGCTGTGATGACCTGCCAATTCACACACCCGCCAGAAGTCACTGGTTTCTATGCAAGTCTATCAGATTGTTACAACCAGGCTCTCACAGACTTGCATAGAACCAGTGACTTCCTAGTGGTGTGATAATCATCAGGTCACTTTGCCGATCACATGACCAGCCAGGAAACCCATTCAGAAACAGGATACAGTGAAGGACAGGTGAGTGACTGCACTGTACACTATATATCAGTATGCCCTATAGCCAGGGGTGCACCTCTAATGAGGCGAAGCAAGGCGGCCACCTCAGGCGGCACTATCGTCACTGCTTGGAGGGGCGGCATTTTTACAATTTTTTTTTTAACATAAACCAGCCCAAGACAGGCCGCTCTGAAAAAAAAAGCTGCGCGGTACCTGTCCTGAGCTGGCTTAGGATACGTCTGCTGCTCGGCGAAGGCAGCGATCCTATGATGTCATTGCGCATCCTGCACTGAGACTCAGACGTCTTATGCACGGGTGAAGAAGAGCTGGCGGCTCCATCAAGGAATCGCAGGTAGGTGAAGATAACTTTTTTTTTTTTTTAATAGGCCGTTACCTGCTGGAGTATCCCCAACTGGTAACGGACCTGATTTACTTACCTATCCCCGCTCCTGACTGCCTCTGCGTCTCCTTCTTCTATAGGATGCAGAAGAGGGGGCAGAAGCGGCTGTGGGCAGGAGCGGGGATAGGTAAGTGAGGCCGTGGACCCGCGAACCCCAACAAATACTACTATTATTATACTCTGGGGTCTTTCCATACCCCAGAGTATAATAATCGGAGACCCAGGGGAGGGGAGGGAACATAAAAACTACTGTTACTTACCTATCCCGGGTTCCAGCACACTCCCTGCAGCTTTCGGCCTTCTTCAGAGTCGGCACAGACGTTGCAACACCGGCCTGGCCCAAGTGATCCACTATAATAGAGTGTGCAGGGGCCACTGTGGGGCATAATAGATTGTTCAGGGGCCACTGTGGGGCATAATAGAATGTGAAGGGGCCTCTGTGGGGCATAATAAAATGTGCAGAGGTCGCTATGGGGCATAATAGAGAGTGCAGGGGTCACTGTGGGGCATAATAGAGTGTGCAGGGGCCTCTGTGGGGCATAATAAAATGTGCAGGGACCGCTGTGGGCCATAATACCGCGTTATGCAGGGGCCGCTGTGGGCCATAATACCGTGTTGTGTAGGGGCCGCTGTGGGCCATAATACCGGGTTGCTAAGGGGCCACTGTGGAACATTATAGTGTGTGTAAATGGGGTGTTATACTGTGTGAGGGCGAGGAAAGGGGATGCTATGCTGTGGGGGGGCCCAAGTCAAAAGTTTGCTGGGGGGCCCAGTCTTTGCTAGTTACGCGCCTGATAAGGGGTCATTAGGAAGGGGCATATGGGGGCTTTATGAGCTTAAGAGGTGTTATTTATATAAGGGCATTATTAATACAAGGGGGTTATTTATATAAGGGGCCATTAGGGACATTATATATATAAGGGGGTGGTAATTTATAAAAGCATTCATTAGGGGACATCAATTATATAAGGGGGCATTAGGGGACATTATGAATAGAAGGGGCATCATTTATGTAAAGGGTCATTAGGGGAGCAGTATCTATGTCCGGGGGAATCAGGGGCATAATATAAGGGGGCAATTAATTAAAGGGCTTGTTCAGGATAATCACTTTTTTAATATGAGATCGGGGGAAGTGATTAAAAAAAAAAAACCCTACTCACCTATCCCTTGTGCTTCGATGTCTCCCACCACAGTCTGGTTCTGCTGCTCCGGTGTTTTCTTCTGACAGAAATCCTCATCGCACATGACCGCTGAGGTCGCTGACATGGGATGCCACAAGGCTGTGGGGCAGAAAATACCGGAGCAGCAGGACTGGAACGTGCTGGAAGACACTGGAGCACCTTCTCTTGCCTCATATTAAAAAAGTGGTTATCCTGGACAACCCCTTTAAGGTGGCAATTGGGCTTTAATAAAGGGACTTTTCAGCTCATTTTTATTGATGATCTATCCTTAGGACAGATCATCAGTAGAGAGATCAGTAGACCCCCCCCCCCCCCGGATTAACAGTTTGAAGGGGCTATGGTGCCTGTTTATATCACACGCTGTCTTTTTATAGTGACCGTGTGATGTAATTACAGCCTTGTCACATAGACATGTATAGGACGAGGCTGTAGTTACATTACATGGCCACTATGAGATGAATGACACCATGTAAACAGAGAAGCGGTCATGGCGCTTGCACAGGTACCGCGGTTTATTCAAACAGCTGTTCAGTGGGGGTCCTGAGCCCCACTGATTATTTTATTAATGACCTGGAAAACCTTTTGATTAGGAAACCTATGGGGCATTGATAAGGGGCACTATTTATAGGGGGTACACACAGACATTTTTAATAAGGGGCATTATTTATACAGGGTACAGACGGACATTATTAATATAAAGATGCACTTGGGGGTATTATTCATTATGGGGTGTGACAACTTGGGGAATTAGACTCAAATGGCGGCAGGCTCCTGGTCCCAAAAGCGGTGGTTCATGGTACTGGGCGCCGGAAAGATAGCTTTCAGACGGTCCAAGTGTAAAATAAAAGTGGCTTTATTCAGCTTAACTGCAACATAACAAAAACAACAAAAAAACCTATGCCACAGTTAGGGCCCTAACTCACTCATAGAGCCCCTCACTAGCCTGACTCTTGCTCAACTCTAGCAAAAGTCCCCGGTGGACCTCAGCCCTCCTGGCACAGACCGTCTATCTGTCCAGCTGGGTCCACCATCTCCTGCTCCAAGCAGGATACTCCAGTCCTCTGGAGTTACACGCCCCACCCAAAGGTGTGGCTGAAGGCCTTTTTCAGGGCTGGGCCTGGGTCGCTCCACAGCGCCCTCTGGCTCACATACTCACATACCCTCCCCCTCAGCTCTCTACCCATGGGGTGAGCTACAATGGGATGAGACATCCCATGATGAAGTCCCTCTTCAATCAAGTATGCCTGTCCAGTGTAGCTCCAGAAGTCCCAATCTGGCGGTCTCTTCTTCCAAATACCACTCCGTCGAGTTCTCAGTTTTCTCCTTCCTTTAAATGCCACGCCAAGATCCTGGCCATTCTGTACAAAGGCAAGTTTTGCTTCATCACCTTCACAATTTGCCATACAGTGGATCACCTCATTTTCATCACATTTCTCGCCATAGTCTTCAGCCATCCCATTGCGTGACTTTGATTCCTTTAGTGAATTACCGTAAGAATCTTCATCTTCACCTATCACAAATCTACAGGAGCTCAGAGACCAACTAACATGTACTTCATGCACATCAATGTCTTTAGAGTATGAATATTTCACGGGTACCTTTTCTGTAACCTTCATCTCAAAGCAAACTTTGCCATCACCATCAAGGCTTAAAAGTTTAGGAGACATAGGCCGCTTGCTCTCCTCTTTGTTTGAGATACACAAGCTCGGTACCGCAGTATCTTCTCCTTCTGCACGAGGGCCATACAGTACACCCTCACATAATAGCTCACGCTGAACTACATTTTCTGGTATGTCTTTAACAACTGTCACATCCTTGGTGACATGTAACCATCTCTTACTTCTGCATGCAAATGACAGCTGCTCAGTCTCTGCATTAGAACCTCTACCACGGTTACTTCCATTAGTTAGAGACATAGCAACATTGTATCTCAGCCTCTTCTTGTTGCTATTAGCATCAGGCGGTAAAACAACTTCTGCCTCTTCTCTTCTTTTTGGGTTGACTGTATTACTTCCTGACTCCCCCTTCACAGACAACATGGAGTCATTATTCACCATTTGTCCACGAGACATTTGGCTAGAGACAGGCACAGCAACACCTTTATCCGCAATGGCTTCAGACACTTTAGCTGTTGGGACAACATATGCGTGGTCAGTCTTCTTACGGACTCTTGTTCCACACTTTTGATGACCCTTCACCTTATTTACCATCTCACAGCCCTCTAGGCTTTGGACCTCCTCAAATTTTGCAGGAAGTCCACCTTTAGCAGCATCTAACTATACCCTCTACTTGACGTTTTACCGAATCACGTGGTTTCATCATAATCTGATCATTGCTATCAACATCAGTGGACAGGTCACTCATGTCTGTCTGACTTAATGATTCTCCTTTCTCTGCCTCTATGCTGGCAGATTTCTCCAATTCTAACACCCTCTGTAGCGCGCAAATCTCTGATTCCAGCTCCAGAACTTTCTTCACTGCTACCTTTTTCTGAGCAGCTTCAATCTCAGTTTCTACTATTGCAACTTGCAGATCTTCCTCAATCTTCCTGACATCTTCTATGGCAGTAGATGTAGATGCCATCTCTTTATCCACTATGTCTCCTAGTTCTAGGATATTCTGCAGCATTCTTCTAACATTTGTCAGGTCAGCATCCTGGATGATATTTTCTGCTTCCCTCACTGTTCCCTGAACTATATTGAACTGACCCTCCAACATCTTCTGATAAAGCTTCTGCTCATCTGCAGACTTTTTCTCAAGTCTTTCATTCAAGTCCCGTATCTCAGTGGCTCTCTTATCTTGCTCTTGGTTGAATAAAGACTCTCTCTCTTCAGTCACGTTTCTCATGGATAACAGCTCTGATTCTTTAGAGGTTAACAGGCTCTGCAGTGAGTCCTTTTCATCTTCTAGTGCTGCCAGCTTAGAAGATAGCGCAGATGCCGACTGTTCAGTATTGGATAAAGACTGCTGCAATCGATCCAATTCTTCTCTTTTAGATTCCACTTCGGTTTTTAACTGTTCAATCTGAAAAGTGCGCTCTTCCAACTTTATTTCTGACTCACGCTTCACTTGATCCATCTGAAACTCCAGCTGTTCCTTGATGCGTGCAATTTCCTCCTGCTTGTTCACTTGCACCTTTAGTTTAGCAACAAGCATTTCTAGATCTACAATCTCAGTAGATAATTTAGACAGGTTTCCCTCAAACTGAATCTTCATGTCTTCTATCTGGAGGTACAATTCTCTCCTGGCCTTTTCCAGCTTGTCATAAGCATTAGCTTTGTTCTCATACAATATCTGCACAGATTCCAGGTTTTTCTCAGCTTCATCCCTGGAGCTAACCAAATCCTCCATTTCAGTGCACAGTTGCTTGTTGAGCCTCTCTAACTCGGCCTTCAATTCAAGGGCCTCTGCTTCAGCACGGTCACGTTCTTCTGCATAGCTAGCAGAAAGAGTCTTCTCTTCACCAAGCAGCTGATCAAACTTTTTCTGCTTCCTTTCCAAATTTGACACAATCCGACGTTGATGATCAAGATCTACACCTACATCTTCTAGTTCCTGCTGAAGTCTAATTTTCGTCTTCTCAAGTTTGTCATAAGCAGCAGCCTTCTCTTCAAACCGTTGATTTGTAGCTTCTAGCTCCTTTTGCAACTTTTCCTTTAGTTCTTCAACAGAGTCCAAGGACACAATACTATCCTCCATTTTTTTCTTCATATCAGTCGCCTGAGCCTGTAGTGTTGAAATCTGCTTTGTCAAATCTCTTTTTGCTATCTCCTCTTCCTCTAGTTGCTCAAGGAAACCATTTTTCTCATCTTCCATTTGTTTTAGTTTTGTACTAAGGTCAAGCTTCTGACGGGTTTCTTCTTGCAAAAGTTCCTGAGTGTCCTGAAGCTGAGATTCTAGTGTAGAAAAAATCTTTGAAAAGTTTGATAAACTTGTTGTCTGCTTGAGAAAGAAGCCCTGTGACATTATCCAATTCCACCTGCAGACCGTTTGCCTTGTCTAGCAGTTCTGCTTGAAACCTGTCCCCTTCTGTGACTTTTAGTTGCAGCTCTTGAAGTTGAGTCTCTACTTTTTTGTGATTCTCCTGTAAGGCTTGCACTTTCTGAGCATGGACAGACGACATCCCCATCAATTCTTTGTCTTTATTTTGCACCAAAACAGACAATTTCTCTTTATCTTCACAAGATCCTGACAGCGCCCTCTCCAGGCTGCATATTCCAGCTTTGAGTTCCCTTTCTCTTTGTTCCAGAACTCCAGCTCTGCTTCGCCATTCATGGATTTCACTATTTAGGCGAACCTGCTTTAGTTCATGCAAGTTTTGCTCTGACTGCGATGTCTGCACCACAGATTCTAAATCAATCTCTTGGTCAGAGACATGTTTCCTCAGCTCTGCAATTTCATTTTCTTTGTCAATTAATGCAGCCGAAAGTTTTTCACACTTCCTCACTTGGTCATCCAGACATTCTGACTGACACTACAAAAATTCACTTCTCTCACGTTTAGCAGTTTCAAGGTCATCTCTTAATTTTTCAATGACACTCTCTTTGGCAATGGAGATGGACATGCTGCTCCTTTAAATCCTGCAATTGCTTCTCAAGCACTTGCTTTTGCTCTACGCTCTGTACAACTTTATTAGATAGAGCACATTTCATTTCAGCAAACTCCTTCTTAGTGACACAGTCCATTCCAGGCAAACCCAGTACCACATTTTCATAATGACTAGGATATGAACTCTTTATAGTTTCAAGCTCTTTCTTTAACTTAAGGTTCTCTTTTTCTGATACCTCAAGTTGCCATTTCCAATCAGATATTTCATCTTCATAAATGAACCTGATGGTTTTAATCTCATCTTGAAGCTGCTGCACCATAATATTTTCATCTTTGGCGCTCTGATGCACTCCAGTATGAGACATAGTCATAGTCATAGACATACAGTCAGCAGGGACATATTCTTTCATAGAACAGAGGTGCTTTAGAAAAACTGAGTCACCATCATGCAACACATTATCTTTACTTGCATTCCACATGATCTGTTCCGGGTTTTGTATCTCTCTGCATTCAGACTGCTGCACTAATAAACCTGTGCATAACTTCTCTGCTTTTTTACAAGCTGAAATTCTCTTTTTCTTGCCCATGGTTTACTAACAAGATTACACAATATTCCACTGCAACCTTGGGTTCAACCAGCAGCAACTTTTTTTGCAATCTTAAGCAGTCACATGTATTCAAACAATTAACTTATGTGGCACTACAACAACCAGCATTTTCGTCTGTCTTCCACAGAAAACACCAACATGGCACCATAGCCTTTCACATAGACTGTTTGCAATATCCAGCTTCTACACACATTGCTTATTTTCTTGCCATCAGCAAGCACTTTATAGACTTCTGTACCACAGTATACACAAAGTCCATTCCCTGGATTCCTCTTCCAGAGTTTTACTTTCACCAGTTTTTACACACACTTTGCTATGTTGCAATTCACTCACCCCTTCCTGGGTTTCTTCAGTTGAAATCACAGATTTCTTCCAGCTGTAGGCCACAATGCACACTTAGCAGTACTGCAATCACAAACCACTTGTCTTCCAGGACTTGCGTGGATCTCTTTATGCGCGCGTTCTCCACCATATGTGACAACTTGGGGAATTAGACTCAAATGGCAGCAGGCTCCTGGTCCCAACAGCGGTGGTTCGTGGTACTGGGCGCCGGAAAGATAGCTTTCAGACGGTCCAAGTGTAAAATAAAAGTGGCTTTATTCAGTTTAACTGCAACATAACAAAAACAACATAAAAACCTAGGCCACCGTTAGGGCCCTAACTCACTCATAGAGCCCCTCACTAGCCTGACTCTTGCTCAACTCTAGCAAAAGTCCCCGGTGGACCTCAGCCCTCCTGGCACAGACCGTCTATCTGTCCAGCTGGGTCCACCATCTCCTGCTCCAAGCAGGATACTCCAGTCCTCTGGAGTTAGACGCCCCACCCAAAGGTGTGGCTGAAGGCCTTTTTCAGGGCTGGGCCTGGGTCGCTCCACAGCGCCCTCTGGCTCACATACTCACAGGGGGGTTAGATCATATATTTTATAATTGGGGTATCAGCAGGATGGGTGTGTAGGTGTGGACAATGTTGGTCAGGTGCCTGGAAAAGGGAGGAGCCAAAGATATCTGTGTTGCAAACTTTACAGAGACAAGTCACAGCTGGAAGAAGTGGTCATGGCGGCCCAAAGGGAAGAGAAGGGAAATGTGACCGATTAGTCAGAGACGTCACCTGTAAGTCACAAAATGTTACTGCCCTGTATACACCTAAATGATAGAGGATAAATACCTGATTGATGGGGGTCTGCTGAGACCCCACTGAGCCTGAGAATTGTTTTTTTTTCCCCTCCCACTGGGTGGGAATTCAGCCTTGTTGCAGCCAGGCTGAATATAGGCGTGTTGCTTGGTGGATGGACGAACCTGCGTGGCTCTCATTCACTTCAATGGGAGTGCCAAAGATACCCGACGTCCAGTACTCAGCTATCTGCGGCGCTCTTATTATAGAGAATGTCGGCCACGCGGGCTCGTCCATCCACCAAGCAGAAGATGTGTGAAGTTATTGTCATTGTTAATACCGTGTTGTTGATCTGATACTGAAGTAATGCAGTAAGAAGAATTTTTAAAAACTGTTTTTACCACTTTGTGTATTGTGTATGTTTATTGTGCGATAATAGCAGCATGTGAAGCTAGTAGCAAGGGAACTCAATTTTTTTATCTTTTTTTTTTCGGGGGGGGGGGGCGCCTTTCTATAATCCACCTTAGGCAGCAAAGAGGCTAGGTTCACCATTGCCTATAGCATAGTCTTTTTTTCCTTTCCATTTGTGTAAATAAAGATATGCGATTTATTTAAAGGGTGTGCACTTTTAGCTACATTTCTTTTTCTTTCTTTGGGACATAAATTTCTCTTTCACTGCGTTACACTACATACACACTAGCGTTGTGCTCTATCATGTTTGGGTCCTTTTGTCTCTGCTGATTTTCGGTGGTTTCTGCACAAATGTAAATCCAGCCTTAGTCAGGTTCCTTATTAAGACTGGCGTACCATATGCCAGTCTTAATAAATATGCCCCAGTAAAGTCTAAACCATTATCATCTAATACTTGCATTTTATATTTACAGGTCTACTTTCCAAATTTGTAACTATAAGGACAGTGGTGTAACTTATAGGAATGGCTTGGCCCCAAGGCGAACATTTGACATGGGGCCCCCCCTGAACCGGTTACAGGTACCCAAAAAGTAAAATATGCTCAACGTCCCCAGATAGTATTATATGCTCAACATTGGCCCCCACCCTGTATTATATGCTCCCTGCAGTGGTCCCCATCCAGTATTATATGCCCCCCACAGTGGGTCCCACCTGGTATTATATGCTCCCCACAGTGGCCCCCCACCCAGTATTTTACTTTCATTCAATTTTATTAAGTTTTAAAGATATTATATCAACACATATAAAGTCATTAGCATTTGAACGATTGAAGTAGCTTTAGGTTACAATAAACACGGATTCAGCAATGAAATAACACGCAGAGGAACCATCCTCTGCCGCCCAGAGGACCGAGATTCCTCGACTAGCTAAAGGAAATAATGCGAATACATAGCAACATAAGGTAACAATAACATTATTCAGAATGACAGTAATGTGATACTACGGGGCCAACATGCAGGGTGGAAAAGAGACACTCAATTCTACAGCGGATGTTTACGGGTAGATTGTGTCCATGGGAGCCAGATCTTTTGAAACTTGCTGTCTCCAAAGACTCCATGGGAAAGGATCTTCTCATACTGGTAGGTCTGCTCCACCATGTTCACCAAGTCTCTCCTTGACGGAATAGTAGGTGATTTCCAGTTGCGCAGAAGAGCCAGTGATGCTGACAGTAAGGCGTGACCAATCATCACTCTGTGAGAAGTTGGGAAGGAATCGATTTGTAGGAACAACAGTGCCAAGGCTGGTGAGAGAGGTATATAGAAACCAACTAAGGATGAAATCCATCGGAAGACGTCTTGCCAGTATGGTCCGACTTGAGGACATGCCCACAATATGTGAAATAAAGAGCCTTCCCCACCACATCCCCTCCAGCAGAAATTCGAGGTCTGCGAGTTCATTCGGTGGAGTCGCTCTGGGGTATAGTACCAGCGAAGGAGAATTTTAGTGGTGGTTTCGTAGTGGGTCACACACCTGAAGGTCTTCTTAGTGAAGGTCAAAGCTACTTGCCACTGTGTGGCCGAGTAGGATCGATGGAGCTGATTTTCCCAACTCAGCAGTGGAGTAGATTTAATCAAATGATCCTTAGTGCCTATGATATTGTAGATTGAGCTGAGGATTTTGGTGGAAGGATTGGGGATTTTGAGGAGGTCTAATAGAGACTTATTGTACGTCACTTGTTTGTTGTGGCTGGTGGAAAGAAAGTGTTTAATTCTTAGGTATGTGAAGAGGCATTTAGAGGGTAGTAAGAAGTTAGCTTGAAGAGATTGGAATGGAATTATCGAGTCTTCACTCCATATCTGTGAGATAGAAGTAATTCCACATGTTCTCCAGATAGATAGGTCAAGATCAAGGATGGCTTGTTCCAAGAATTCAATCGGAGCCCGTTTGATATTTAACACCTGTTTCTTGCCTGTTGCGCGATGAATATGGCGCCATATATCCGTGAGGTGCTGCAGAATTGGGGACGGGAAAGAGGGTACCGCTTCGGTCCAGAGGGAGTATAGTAGCCAGGATTTGAGATTGTGGTGTGGTGTCATATGAGCTTCGATGTGTATCCAGGATTTGTAGATATTGTTGTGCCACCAATCCTTTAAGGTAGAAAAATGAGAGGCCAAATAATAGTCAAAGATGTTTGGCACCCCCAAGCCTCCCACACCTCGCCTCCTATACAGGATGGAGGACGGAAGTCTTGGTTTCTTGGAATTCCAGATAAGTTTATTGAGCATAGCGTTAATCTTTTGAAGGAATATGGGAGGAGGTGCTACAGGGATGCTTCTGAAGAGATATAATATTTTCGGGAGTAGCATCATTTGAAAGGCAGAAATCCTACCCAGCCATGACAGGGCGTGTTTCGCGTAAGCTTGAAATTCCTTTTCTAGCTCAGTCAGTCGAGGTATGTAGTAGGCCTTGGACACCTGTAGTAATGAGGGAGTGATCTTGATCCCTAGGTAATCCAACTCTATTGTTCTCCAGTCGTAAGGAAAATCCTTTTTGAGAAGTCCCAAAAGTGGTGTGGGGATGTTTATAGGGAGAATTTGTGTTTTAGATTAGTTGATTTTGTAGAAAGAAAGGGCTCCGTATTGTTTGAGAATTTCGACAGCAGCTGGCAAAGATGTTTCTGGGTGAGTTAAGGATAGTATGATGTCATCAGCGTATAGGGAGATGAGATGAGAGGAATCTGCCACTCCAACTCCCCGAACCCTCTCATTTTGCCTCAAGGTCTGTGCTAGCGGTTCGATGGTGAGTATGAATATCAATGGGGATAGGGGGCAGCCCTGCCTTGTTCCATTTCTGATGTTGAAGCTATCCGAGAGTGTGATATTGGTAAACACCCTGGCCGAAGGGGAAGAGTAGAGATTCGATATAGCGTTGAGAATAGGGCCAGAGAATCTCAACTTCCACAGGACAGAGAAGGCGAATGACCAATTAATCCAGTCAAACCCCTTCTCGGCGTCCAGGGCGACCATGAGGGATGGGATCTTCTTGCGTTCCAGTAAATCCACCAGGTGCAGAACACGTTTAGTGTTGTCTGGAGCCTGACGTCCCCTCACGAAGCCCACTTGATCCACGCCAACCAGTTCTGGGAGGATGGGAGCCAGACGAGATGCCAGAATCTTTGCATATAACTTGAGATCTGAGTTCAATAACGAAATTGGTCTGAAATTTTGCGGGACATCAGCTATTTTGCCTGGCTTAGGAAGAGTGACAATTAATGCGGCCAGAGATTCGCGTGGAAGCGGTTCCCCCGACATGGCTCAATTAAAGAAGTCCAAGAGAAATGGAGCAAGAATTTGTTGGAATTGGAGTAGATATTCGTTGGAGAAGCCATCCGGTCCCGGGGATTTACCTTTAGGTAGAGACTTTATGGTTTTTAACACCTCCGGAAGGGTGATGGGAGCGTTTAGAGCCACGAGATGGTCGTCTGGTAGCGTGATATTGTTTAAGAAGCCGGACACCAAGGAGGAGTGGTCTGGTGGGAGAGGGGTATGTTCCTGTAGATTGTATAATTTCTCATAATAATCTTTGAAAGAGTTAGCAATATCTCTAGGATCTGTTAAGTGCACTCCGGTAGAAGGATGTTTGATGTATGGAATCCTTGATTTAGTTGCCTTGGTGCGTAGTTGTCTAGCTAATACTCTGCCTGCTTTGTTACTTTGGGAGTAAAATCTTGCTTTGGATTTTTTCAGAGCTTTTTCGTAGTCTTGTAAAAGCAGTACGCGTAGCTGTTGTCTAGCTTGGTAAAGCTGTTCAGAAGTAACCAGGTTAGGGCTTGTTTTGTTTGCGGCATCTAAGGTACGAAGTTGTGTCATCGCCTCTACAATGGCTTTCTGACGCTCTTGTTTGTTTCCATAGGCGATCTTGATGAGGGTACCACGGATATATGCTTTATGAGCATTCCAAAGAGTATAGGGATTGTCTGTGGAGGTGGAGTTAGTCCGGAAGTAATCTTGGAGGTCTTTTTCTATTGTTGGACGGTACTTAGGATGGCTCAAAAGGTATGTGTTGTTTCTCCAGAGTCTAGTTGCGGAAGATGAGATCCTTTCTTCAATAGTAAGTGTGATGGCTGCGTGATCAGACCAGGTGATCGACTCAATTGTGGATTGTTTCGAGTGCATAAGAGTGGGAAGGTCTACCAGAAATATGTCGATGCGAGAGTAGGAACCATGTACCGCTGAGAAGTACGTATAGTCCCTTTCGCCCGCATGTTGCGCGCGCCATATGTCATGAAGATTTTCTTTAAACGGAAATTGGTGTAGGCAGGAGGTGTTATCTCTGTTAGCGTTGGTCGAATCCAGAGAAGGGTCCATTATATTGTTGAAATCTCCACAAATGATCAACGCGCCTTGTTGAATGTCTCGAAGTTGTCTTTGGACGTTATGTAGGAAAGTCAGGGTCCCTCGATGTGGAGCATATATGTTAACTATGGTGTGCAGGACATTATTAATGAGACAGACGATTATCAGGAATCTGCCTTGGGAATCTGATCTTTGCGTCAGTAATGAGAAAGCCACTGTGTCTTTAAAGGCGACAAGAACTCCACGCTTCTTTGAATGGTGATGTGCGTGATATATTACAGGGAAGGAGGGGTGTTTTAGTCTGAAGGCATCCTTTTGTAGAAGATGTGTTTCCTGGGCACAGAATATATCCGCAGATAGCGAGAGAGCCTCTTTCCAGAAGTAAGAACGTTTTTGAGGGCTGTTGAGTCCACGGGCGTTGAGAGATGCCAGCCTGAGCACCATGCTGCCACTTTAGAGTAAGGATATCGAAAAACTTCTGGACTCGGTAGAGGAAGGGGGAAGTAGTATCACAAGTAGTATAGTTAATAAACAAATGTATGAACGAACAGTTCAAGGACAAATACAGATTCACTGTATATTTCAGGGGTTATAGTCAGAAACTAGCCGGGCAGACTGCCGATGCGGGGGGTGTTGTGCACCATAGAAGAAAAGTGGTAACCAACTTGGAATATCATTTGCGGCTGGCAGGAGATGTGCGCCCAGTAAGTGGGCGAGGAGTAGGAGTTTCCGCGTCTTGAGGGAGAGATATCGGTATCTTCCAAGTTAAAAGCAACTCCTTACCCTGATTTAAGTTGTGTTTGGTAGTAGTGGTCCCATCTTTGATGATAAGTAGTTTCACAGGAAACCCCCATCTGTATTGGATTTTATTTCTGCGAAGCGCTGTTGTAACCGGGAGTAGTTCTCTGCGAAGACAGAGGGTCGTTGCTGAGAGATCTGTGTAGAGATGTACGTCTTGGAATTTAGGAGGCCAATTATGCTGTTTGCGTGCGGCGTCTAGTAATTTTTCTTTTACATGGAAAAAGTGGAATCTCGCCAGCACATCCCTCGGAACATCCTCTCCTAGATGTTTAGGGCGAGGAAGTCTATGTATTCTGTCAATAGTGATATCTATAGTGGAGGAGTCAGGTAGTAAGAATTTGGCATATTCCTGCACGTATGAGAGCAGATCTGCTGTTAGGATTTGTTCTGAGATGCCTCTGAATTTTATGTTGTTCCTACGGGAACGGTCCTCCATATCAGCCAATTTCGCCTTAAGGTTTTCGACGTCTTCTGCAATATCGTTGTGTGCGTCGATAACTTGGTTGTGGGATGTAGCTAAGTCACCCATCTTGGTTTCAATATGTGTAACTCGCCCATCCAGAGCCTTGACAGATGACTGAAGTGGTTGAAGTAGTTGTGATATATCCGTTTGAAGGGAACTACGGAGGGCCAGAAGCATTTCTCATAGTGTATGTTCAGAAGCCGGTCCATTAGTAGTTTGGAAGTTATCAAGGTCATGCATTGGGACTGGCGAGGAAGCTTTAGAGGGAGTTTGATCCTTGGAATGTTCCATTTCTCCAGATAGCTCTATACGTGGTTTTTGTTTAATCGGGCTTGTGCTTGGAGATGGTGTGTATCGAGGGGGTAGGTACTGTTCCTTGCCAGACTGAGAAGTGGCGCTAGAGATTCGTGGTGCCACTGAACGGATATCTTCAGGGGTGGAAGGTAAGAGCAAAACCTCTGTGTCCGTGGAGTAGTTAGGAGCCTCTTCGATTATTTGTGTTGTCGTATTTAATACGACAGTTGTGGGCGATGGAGGCGTGAGCTCTATATGGTCTGAATGCGTGAGGTTTGGTTCCCCCTCTCCGCCACGATCCCATTCAAAATAGTTAGTCAGATTGTTGTCTGGTCTTCTTACAGATTTCCTACCCTTCACCATAATGCCAATTATGTGTACCCAAAAAGTAGCGTTACGGAGGAAAGCTATTCCAATACAGGCTATTAGTCGCTTATAGTTGCTAGACGGTGCACTAGGTCCCCAAGTTTATGTCGCCATCATCTGAGGGGAGGAGTATCAGTGATGAATCCTTTGTGCCTCTAATTGGGGTAGAGATGGAGGTCTATGCAGGCCTAAGTGTCGCAGAGCTGAAGTGGGTTTTGAAGGCCCGCACCAGACCCGTATACTATATATAGTTGGAGTAGGAGTGAGGGCCCGTGCTAAGTCCAGATGCACTCAGGAGGAAAGGAGGAGATATGCCAGCACCTGGCCCGAACCCCACTGACCTGCAGTTGGAGCTTCAGGCCGCGCTAGACCTCTGCGCTGCAGGGTGAAGGATGTGCAGACTGTAGGTCGGCAGAGGCACAGCGCAGGCTCTTCGCTCGTAGCGGCAGGGAGGGGTGAGGAGTCCCCCTGGTGTCTGCGTAAGGTCTCGGCACTCCCCCTCCCTGTGTCCTCCGCGATATATCCCCTACCCGGGAGCCGCCTCAGGGATCCGTGCTGCACGAAGCCGCTCAGAATAACAGGATCGCCTCCGCCAGTCGCCGGTGTTCCTACCTCCCGGAGTCTCCGCGCAAAGGCCCAAGATGTCATCCTCCACAGCAAGTGACCCTCAGTCCTCTGCCTCGCACCGTAGCTGGTACCGGTCGGAGCCTCCGCTATCGCAAGCGTCCGATCCCGCGAACAGGAGCGCCGGCTGGATCGGTGAAAGCAGGTAAGCCAGCAGAGGCCTGCGTTTAGTAGGTCCGCGAGCCACTCTTTAGAGACGCGGTCAAAATGGTGGATGAGGAGAGGAGACGAGGTAGGCCCCGGCCCTAGATCGCTGTTTAGGTGGCTGTAAGTGCAGTCTAAGCACCCTAATTTAACTGACTGGAGCCTGGGGGAATGCCCCTGGGTGCTTAATTGTGCGATGGTTGTGGGATTCTCCCGATGTAGGATAGATGCCAGTAAGGACTACCCCCACCCAGTATTTTATGCTCTGCAGTGGCCCCCACTCAGTATTATATGCTCTACAGTGGCCCCCACCCAGTAGTATATGCTCTACAGTGTCCCCCACCCAGTATTAAATGCTGTACAGTGGCCCCCACCCAATATTATATGCTCCACAGTGGCCCCCACCCAGTATTATATGCTCCCAACAGCCCCCTCCGCTTCGGTGCTATTATTACACTCTGGGGTCCCTTCCAATTGGCAGCGAAAAGAGATTGCCACTGCTGCAGCCTCTTCGCTGCTCACCAAGCAGAGTTCTGTACATTGTATAGGAGTTGTGCTTGGCATTGAAGTTCAGCCCTATTGACTTGAATGTGACTGAACTGCACATAGCCAGATGACTGATGGGCATAATGTCACTGGCCTATGAAGTGGAAGGTCATTGGAACCCCTCTACCACTTCAATCGCCTTACCTTTGGGGTTCCAGATGTTGGACCCCCCACTGATCAGATACTGATGTCCTATCGTAAGGATTGGTCATTAATATTTAAATAGGACCTTTCACCACCTCCACCAAGTCAGCCTCTTCGCATCGATAGGCACTGCTCCACTGATTCCATAGTTTTTTGCTAGCCCTCACCATTCCTGAACAATAAGTGCTGTTCATTTTGGTGCCTCATATGCCATTTAGACTCTCTACTGTCAAGTGGGCAGTGTCAGGTGCAACAGGCAAGGGGTGTCATTCAAAGCATTCTGATATTGTCATCCTCTGATTGGAGCTCTGCACCAAGCACCAAAACTAACAGCACTGATTGCTCAGGAATGGTGGGGGCTAGAGAAAAACATTCCAGTTGTGCTGGACTCAGTGGAGCAGCACCTATTAACAGATGCTACGGTAATAACTGTAGTTGGTGGAGGTGGTAAAAGGTCCACTTTAAATCCCAGAAAAGCCTTTTGATGAAAGAATTTATATATGGCTTTACATGTGACTTTACATGTTGTAAATGATCACTGTTAAGAAACATTTTAAAAAATGTTGTGTATAAAGAAATGTTACTAATAAAACTTGACGTTTTCATTATTTGATCATCAGAAAAATGTTCTTACAGCAAAAAAATGCAAAATATTTGACTTTTGATCAAGCAGCAAGATCATCAAAAATTCCATTGTGTAAGCTTGCTCTTATCCATTAATCAAATGAATTTCCTCCACAAACATACCCACGTTTATACAAAATTCTCCAAAACTGCTGGGAACGTAAATCTGGATCAGAGGCTAATGTCGAAAAAATGTTCTTTTCAATTAAAGTTTTATAAGCGGGCGAGTAATTTCCTTCCCATCACTAATAAATTGTAGACAGGTGGATGTTGTCACTTGTCATAACGCAGCACCAGTCTCCATTACTCATGTAGAAAAGTTGAAAATATCTAAGGGAAAATAAAATATATAAGGTTGACCGTCAGTAATGGATTTTAATATGGCCTTTCTGGGTGTGTGCCTAGGGCCATGGTTGCCCATAGTGTTCTTCCTGGCATAGTGCGGGAGCCTACTGCTCTTTCCAGTAAAGTCTTCCTCATGTATCCTGTGGCCAGTAAAAATAAAATTGTCTCCATCTAAACCCATCCGATCCCTGGGTTTGGCGGCAGCATCCTGAAAGCTTTATCCTGGTGGGGGGCCACTATCGTCATACAGCCCAGGGCCCACAGTAATTTTAGTCAACCCCTGGTGAACAAACATGTCATCAGGTAAAGCACATTAAAGCCACACTACTGCTACATGTACACACCCTAATGGATGTATCACTAAAGGGGTTGTTCCACCATGACCTATACACAGGATAGGTAATAAGTGTTTGATAACTGGGGCTCCTGCCGATTACAAGTATGGGGCCCAGGTCTCCTATTTGAATAGTACAACAGTTACACATGTGCATTGCAACTCTACTCAAAGTCTATGGGACTAATGAAGATGGAGGAGTCTGGTCTCTATCAGTCCTATAGAGGTTAACTGGAGTGGCAACACAACCAAGTGGGGACAGGTTTTCTTGTGAATAGTTGGGGGTTCCTCAGTCGGACACTTATCATCTATCCTGTGGGTGGGTGATAAGTTATAATGGAGGGAAAACCCTATTAACAGTAGTCTATCACTGCCCCCTTTAAAATTTTAAATCTGCCATAGTGCTGTAAATGCTGTTAGCAGAATAAAAGCCATACCTTTCTTAAGTTTCACAGCCCCAGAAATGCGGAGAAAAAGCACTTTTATTCTTTATTCAAATGAGGATCTTGGAGCACAGGGGGAGTTTTCTTCTATTACTGAGCTCTGCTGCATCATCACTAAACATGCCCATCCTGCAATCAGCTCCTCCCCCTGACACTGGGAGGATCAAATGACACTGCCCAGGGGGAGGAGCTGAATGCAGGATGAACAAATTGTGGAATATGTGATAGACCACATAGCAAATTATGGAGCAAGACACACTAAATCTAAAAGTTCTAGAGTTGTCCAATATGCTTTTTTGTATCAGTTACTTATGGTTTTCTAGATCTCTGCTTGCTGTCATTCATTCTGCTTACTTCCAGTGGATAAAAATCAGTCCATGGTCATGTAATATACAGTTCATGGTCATGTGATGAATTACACAGGTGCACATCTTGTTACAAGACAGAGCTCCAATTACCGTGCTAATTACCATGACTTCATTGATCTGTGCACTTGTGTGTTCATCACATGACTATGGACTGTATATCACATGACCATGGACTGTACATTACATGACCATGAACTGTATATCACATGACCATGGACTGTACATCACATGACTATGGACTGAATATCACATGACCATGGACTGTACATCACATGACCATGGACTGATTTTTATCCACTAGAAATAAGCAGAATGCATGGCAGCAAAAATAGATCTAGAACACCACGAGGAATTAATACAGAAAGTATATTGGAAAACTGTATAACTTTTCATTATACAAAAATAAGATTTACTTGCTGAAACTGGACAGTGCCTTTAACGTAAGGTTTTTAAGCTGATCTATTCTGTCCCTGCAATGTCCATTTCAGTGGGAATGTAGATGTTATATTATATTATTAATCACCTGTTTATTTTGAGGGGTTATATCTGGTTATCTTTACAAGAATCCAGCCTTGGATCATTTACAGAAAGCAGACCCTTCAGTTCCTATAACAAAATCTTCATGGAGAGTGTTCCTTCTTCATTCTTACATCCTGCTGCAGTCCATGTTTATTTTACACTGGAAATGTTCCTGATGCAGTCCAGTCTTGTCTTATAAAGCTGCAGAAATGTTATATATGATGTTAGGAGATCTCACAGAGAGATGTAAAATCTAGCTGCTACTTCTTTTACCTCTGCTATGACATTCTTTAGAGAAAAGTATCACCTTTAGTTTGTCTTTTCTCACATCTAGAACAGCAATTCTAATCTCTGTTTGACTAGTTTTTGAACAATTTTACACATTTAGCTCATGATGGGCACATTGTTAAGCCTGTATGACAACACACAGAATCCCTACTGCTCCAAAGTACAGAGTCCTGAGAACTGCAGATTGTACAGCCCAGGGTAAAAGATTTGAAACTGATACATTTTAGTTTTCAGAGTTTAATGTCTCAGTGTTTTACAATCTTTTCATCAGATGTTTCTATGGTGTATTAAAGAACAATTATAAGAATTTCATACATTTTTACACTTTTATTGATAAATACATACAAGTTTATACAAAGACCCATTATTTACAGTCTTAACCCTTAATTTTCAAGATTTCTGCAATGTGCCCTGGCATGCTGGATATCATCTTCTGGGCCAAATTCTGACTGATGGCAACTTAACCCTCCTCCAAAAGTCACATATCAAAGGGCAGATGCAAAATATATGATAGAGCGTACCTACTGCAGAGAGACACCTCTAGCATACTTGGGGAATTGTGGGATTTGGGGAGTGCAGCAAAGAAGGTGTATGGTACCAATGCATAAGAAGTTTGTACAGCATCTCCTGGAGTGACGACATGCTGCGATTTTCAGAAATGTAGATATTTTTGAAAATACAGCTTTTCCGCTGGGGATATTTTTCTGTAATGTGTTGATGGGCTTAGCCAGAATCCCAATCCCTTTGCAGGTACTGTAAAACGCAGCGATTTTTGCTCCGGCAATTTCTGCATTTTCGCAACATGGGGCTTCAGCCTAAGAAGAGATTTTTCACTAACAGGATTGTCAGTAAAACTATGGTAAATAATCTGTGGACAGATCAAACTACTCTATTGCAAAACAGAGTTAGACAAAATTAGATTATTGTCAATGAAAGAGTTAGCTGCCTTTTGTCTGTCTGTATTACTGCTGTAGTCGGGCTCACACAGTACAGATATTGTCTCTCACTCCTATCTATGATTTCTATCAGTAATTTGCCTGTAATTGATTCAATCTGTGTTTTAATTCTATTCAGAGATTCTCTAGCTCTGCTTTGCAGCACTCAGTGCTCTGTATCATGCAATGATAAATTACACGTCCATCCCTACATCTACCATCACTGATATTCCTCATACTCCAGCCCACACAATCTTATATACTGAATATGAAATCACTACTGTAAGGTTTCCGCCTATCATTGTCTATTGGCTGAGAGGCTGTCAGTTGTCAACAAAACGTGACAGTGACTGACAAGACACATGTTTTTTTCTTTTAACTGTGCAATACATGTGGTGGTGGCCATTTTAGTTCATCTAAGACAAATCGCCATTTATCCAGTTTTGTTAAAAACTAAACAATTTGGAATATTCGGGTCAAACCTAGTTCTTGACAAATTGGTTCACCCATGTCTAGTGGAAACCCATTCTTGTCTAACCAGTGCTTGGAGTTTAACACATTTTCTGTGTTTTTATCTACTTGTTTTTTGAGGATTTACCACAGGTTCTCAATGGGATTCAGATCTGGGAGTTCCCTGACCATGGACCCAAAATTTCAATGTTTTGTTCTCTGAGCAGTTATTACATTTTCCTTGTAACATGGTACTCCATCATGATGGGAAGAGAATTAGTCAACATCAAATTTCTACTTGATGGCTAGGAAATGTTGCTCTTGGAGGATGTTTAGATACTATCCTTTATTCAATGTGGTGTTCTTGGGCAAAATTGTAATGAAAAGCCACCCCACACAGAAATTTTAAGGGAATTTCAAGTTGAGAAATTCCCCAGTGCTGCTGCAGAATCCTGGGGAGAGGGGCACGACAAGACAGTGAGCCCTAAAGCTGACCCCCCCCCCCCCACTGGCCCTGCCTACTTGCCTGACTGTCCTAGGTAACATCTGACAACTTGGAGCCGATCCCTTCACTAAATAAGTGACACACAGAACAGGACAAGACAAAACAACACAGAAGCAGAGTAAGCAAGCCAAGGGGTCAGTAACAGTCGAGCAATGCAGTACCAAAACGAAATCCAAGAGAGTAGTCACAGTGGGAGAAAAAGGTCAGAAATACAACAATAGCAGAAAAAGGAGCTAGCAGGGACAAAGTCACAAGACAGAATCTCAATAGCCAGCGACCATGTGTGAGCTGATGACTTGTTTATAGCAAGTCCAGGATCTGCCCCAGACTTGATTGGAAGACAGGCTGTCAATCACACAGGCAAGCTGAGATTAACTATTAGAGGAGCAGAAGAGACAAGGTGCAAGAGACGGGTGTGGCTGAAATTCAATTACATAGTCTAGGACAGTGTTCAGACTGAGCAACAAGAACTGTAAGCAAGGAATCAAACTGAACACATCTCCTTCACCGCAGCGTGCTAGCGTACGATGGCGCAGAGACCCGAACAGCCAGAGACGTTACAGAAATAGATACTTTTTATCCAAGGGAGTGGGCTCAATTACAATTTTGCCTAGTCTGCAGCAGAAGTGATCTCTACAGAAGTTCAGCTGGGGGCATCAGTCATGTCATTAACCTTTTTGTGAGCTTCCATATGCTGAGGATCTTATAGTTTGACATCTGTACTAGACAGTCTAAAAATGCCTAAAATGTATCCCAGTGGCTAATGCTGGATAATAAATCTGGCACATGTTTACACTGTTTAGTCTATTTTATACTGCCTATTTGTTGGCTTACTTTATGCCAAAATTCTGTTCACCATTTGTCTACATTGGTTTAATCTGTGCCGCTGACTGTACCAGAATCATACATTTCAGCTTTATAAATGTGTCTACACCCACATTCAAGTCTGGAAAAAGAAAGATGTAGAGGATGTCAGAAAATCTCACACTCAATCAGATGTGGGCCACAATGTTCTCAAGTAGTCACAATATCAAAAATAGATCCATAATACTGGAACATAGCTAGGAGGCTTTGTACCTCAGCCTTGAAGCATATGTATTTTATAAAATTCCTAGTTACAGAACAGAATATCCGTAATGCTCTGCATATAATGAATTGACATTGACCTTCCTTTAAACTAATTCAAAATAAGATCTCTCTATGTTGCCCATTTACCACACAGCCAGGCTATACATTACAAAACAATAAAAAGCATTTGCTCTCAGTCTATGTCTTCTATACAATAAATGCAAAAGTCACATATTTGTTCATAACTGTTGAAGACCTTGATGTATAGCAATAAGCTGGAAAAACTTTTTACTGGTAGTTTATCTGCTTGTTATTTTGAATCATTATATCCTGCAGAATTGGATATCAGCTATATATGCACAGGAGTCCTGCAGTGTAAAGCATGGAGATGGACTGGACAGCAGTATGAGATTAACAATGTTTTGGAGGTGTACTGAGGTGTCTGTCCTTACCCTTCCTCTTCGCTGGACATATTAAGATATTAATTTAAGAGATGATAAGCTCTTTGCAATATGCTATCACAGAGTGATATATATATATATATATTTATGTACAGTATATATCTTTGTTCAGCCACCCAGTGGCTGTGTTGTTTATTGCAGCCCTTGAAGGTTTTTGCAAGAATGTTGTGATATAGTTTTAAACAGGTTTCATAGAAATTGGAGTCCTTAACCAAATTAGAGCTACGTTAAGGGTGTACACATCTGTATTTTTGACTCCCATTAGACAATGCACCTAAACTGTGCCCTAATGGTTATATCCACATATAATAGTGATCACATGCTATAGCATAGAAGAAACATTTCCCTGCCAATTGGTATATTCTGACACAGTGCTTAAAATCAGTTGAGGCTGCTGTAATCACAGGACCTTATTAACTGGTAAGGTCTCAGCACAGGTACAAATATAGAATTTAGTTCCCTTTTTGTAAGAAACTCTAGTTCTTTTAGCTATACCATTCTCTCTTTCTGCTCCACAGGTGACATTAGCTGTGAAGGCCACAGAAATTCCAGTCTCCTTAGCTTAAAATGAAATAAATATGCAGCCTACAAGTAAATGAAGCTACAAAACAGCATAAGATACTCAAAGTAGAGCTAAGTTATGGGTAGACACACCTGTACATTAGGCTTCCATTAGACAATGCAGCGGCAGCTAAGCTACAGTCACCCACTAAGCTTTGCCGCAATGGATTCTAAGGGTATATCCACATAGGACATGTCTATCATGGAACTGCAGTTCGAAACTCCACAGCATTTTACAATAGCAGGAAAGTGGATGATATTTAAGCAAATAAACCACATTGTAGATTGTAAACCTAAAGCACGTCAAGGTATTGTTTGGATTTTTACAACGCATAGGGTAAAATCTTCTGCAAACCTGCAGCAATTACACTATGAATTTTGCCTCCCGCCCCATATATGTACTGTGTAGACACACCTTATTCACACATCAGTGATTTCCGTCCTTGGGCTCGCTGTGTTCTCCACAAACAGCACACAGATTATTATTATTGTTTATTTATATAGCACCATTAATTGCATGGTGCTGTACTGTATTATATTAATTCCATGGTGCTTTACATTTGAGGGTTTACAGTGACCAACTGGCCCAGTGGGATAGCGGGCCCTGCCCACAAGCAGATCTGTTGTATTTTGTCTGTTTATTCAAATGTCCATTTCTTTTCACTAACAGTTGTTTCACCGGAAAAATATGGAACAATTCGCTACTTTTGTCTGTTCTTTGAACAGAACATGCTCATTCAAGTGACCTTATTGGTATAATTTTTTTTTCCTCGCCAAAAGCCAAAAAAATCCAGTGAAGTAATATACATTAATAACACTGCCTCTTTTTTCCCTAAAAGTCTAATTAATCAAAAATTTGCCTGTTTTTTTTTATTGATAAACATTAGCTACATACAAGTTACAAAACCCCTAGGGATTGTGAAGTTATACACTAGCTACACAACAATAATGTGATCCGTTTTCCTCTGTGTTATAACTAAGTTTACTCTGCATAAGACTAGGACTTTTGGAAAAAATTGGCCCAATATTTTCCATTGATAAACATTAGTTACATACAGTGCCTTGCGAAAGTATTCGGCCCCCTTGAACTTTTCAACCTTTTGCCACATTTCAGGCTTCAAACATAAAGATATAAAATTTTAATTTTTTTGGTGAAGAATCAACAACAAGTGGGACACAATTGTGAAGTGGAACAAAATTTATTGGCTATTTTAAACTTTTGTAAATAAATAAAAAACTGTAAAGTGGGGCGTGCAATATTATTCGGCCCCTTTACTTTCAGTGCAGCAAACTCACTCCAGAAGTTCAGTGAGGATCTCTGAATGATCCAATGTTGTCCTAAATGACTGATGATGATAAATATAATTCACCTGTGTGTAATCAAGTCTCCGTATAAATGCACCTGCTCTGTGATAGTCTCAGGGTTCTGTTTAAAGTGCAGAGAGCATCATGAAGACCAAGGAACACACCAGGCAGGTCCGTGATACTGTTGTGGAGAAGTTTAAAGCCGGATTTGGATACAAAAAGATTTCCCAAAGTTTAAACATCCCAAGGAGCACTGTGCAAGCGATCATATTGAAATGGAAGGAGTATCAGACCACTGCAATTCTACCAAGACCCGGCCGTCCCTCAAAACTTTCATCTCAAACAAGGAGAAGACTGATCAGAGATGCAGCTAAGAGGCCCATGATCACTCTGGATGAACTGCAGAGATCTACAGCTGAGGTGGGAGAGTCTGTCCATAGGACGACAATCAGTCGTACACTGTACAAATCTGGCCTTTATGGAAGAGTGGCAAGAAGAAAGCCATTTCTCAAAGATATCCATAAAAAGTCTTGTTTAAAGTTTGCCACAAGCCACCTGGGAGACACACCAAACACGTGGAAGAAGGTGCTCTGGTCAGATGAAACCAAAATCGAACTTTTTGGCCACAATGCAAAACGATATGTTTGGCGTAAAAGCAACACAGCTCATCACCCTGAACACACCATCCCCATTGTCAAACATGGTGGTGGCAACATCATGGTTTGGGCCTGCTTTAATTCAGCAGGGACAGGGAAGATGGTTAAAATTGATGGGAAGATGGATGGAGCCAAATACAGGACCATTATGGAAGAAAACCTGTTGGAGTCTGCAAAAGACCTGAGACTGGGACGGAGATTTATCGTCCAACAAGACAATGATCCCAAACATGAAGCAAAATCTACAATGGAATGGTTCACAAATAAACGTATCCAGGTGTTAGAATGGCCAAGTCAAAGTCCAGACCAGAATCCAATCGAGAATCTGTGGAAAGAGCTGAAAACTGCTGTTCACAAACGCTCTCCATCCAACCTCACCGAGCTCCAGCTGTTTTCCAAGGAAGAATGGTCAAGAATTTCAGTCTCTCGATGTGCAAAACTGATAGAGACATACCCCAAGCGACTTGCAGCTGTAATGGCAGCAAAAGGTGGCGCTACGAAGTATTAACTTAAGGGGGCCGAATAATTTGGTACGCCCCACTTTTCAGTTTTTTATTTTTTACAAAAGTTTAAAATATCCAATAAATTTCGTTCCACTTCACGATTGTGTCCCACTTGCTGTTGATTCTTCACCAAAAAATTAAAATTTTATATCCTTATGTTTGAAGCCTGAAATGTGGCAAAAGGTTGAAAAGTTCAAGGGGGCCGAATACTTTCGCAAGGCACTGTACAAGTTACAAAACCTCCTAGGGATAGTGAAGTTATACACTAGCTACACAACAGTAGTGTGGTCAGTGTTCCAATGTCTTATAACTGAGTTTTTGTTGCATGAGATTCCTTCATGAAATATTAATTTTAAAAAGCATAAAAAATCCCATGTATTTTTAAGTAGACTGTTTCTAGTGGCTACCATCTGCTTACCTATAGCCATATCTGTTGCTGCTACTTTGACCTTACTAAAGCTGTGTATGAATTAGACAGCTAGAAAGGGGTGACATAAAATCCTAGGAGCTCTCAGAGTGTCGTACACAATCCGATTTGTAATGAACCGATTCAGACCCGAATTGAACTTTTGGTCTAAACTGGCAAATCCAAACAAAAATTCCCTCATCTCTAGCAAAATCCAAATGTTTTGGTTAAGTAGCTCTTTTTAGGCTTGAGCAGGACCAGCAACAAACCGGTTGCCTTAGGTTCTGGCTTCCCACAGGGATCAGCTGCTACGACTGGAGGAAGCTGTGGTCAGCCATACATTAAAATGCATTATAACGTGTGGGTCATATGCCATATTACATGTGGCTAAAATTACATTAATAAAATATGGCACCTCTAAATTTAAAGGGGGATATCCATTATATCATAAAATTCAAATATCAAAAAATAGGACGTTGCATTCCCTGTTTTTAACACAGACGTGGCAATGCCAGTTACGAAAGAGCAAGAAACATTCGGGTGAGATTCATCAAGACTGACATCTTTTGCACCACTGTTGCTATCCCCTATGCCGGCAGAGGGTGCTCTTAATTTATGATGAGGCTACCCCTCATTAATGAATTAGGGGCTTCCAATCAGTAGCTTTGGGGTTGCCATAGATTCTAGCATCATTTACACCACTTTTGTGGTGTAACTGATACTGAATATGGGGTATCGGGAGCCCCACCCATGCCGTGGCCCTGCCCACTTCTGGAAGTCGGAGTCGGTGCAAAAACAGCTACTGCAACATTTTTATGCCACTTTTGTAGTTTAGGGGAGGGGATGAATCCCCATCTGAATCTTTTAAGTGCTGAAATCATAATCATAACATGAGCTGTTGTGAAAATAATTAGGATATCGGGCTTTATTCACACTATCGCTATTACTTCTGTTTATAATGCTACTATGATAGTTATGCTTGACAGTTTTTGAATGGATACCTGTGACTCCTGATAGACCTCATTGATTTTAATAGGATCCGTCACAGTTCTGCCAGGGCTTCAGTATTTTTGACAGCAAGAATACCAATAGTGTGACTGCACAGTCCTTATCATAAATAACACAAAGCCCAATGGAAATCCAAATAGACCCTTATTATTACTAGTGTGAACTGACTGGAGCCCTAATAATATGAATACATTCACAAAAGAATATAACCTTATCTTCAGTGGTAAACTCCTTGCTCTTAAACTGGTTATCTTGCTTATGAGCATTTCATATGATTTGTCTCTGAGTGACAAAGGCAGTCAATGCTCCCGGTATAACTATTATATGTATTAGGATTTTATTATGAGGCAGCGCTTCAAACCACACTCTCATTTTATTACTGTCCATCAACTAGAACATCATTCTTGTTTTGGATTGCTTGTTACCTTGCAATCATCCGCCGCATTAATAGTTTAGCTATAGTATTTCATTGCTTGGTGGGGACTTTGCCTGCACTCATAAAAAATTTTTCAGCATGGTTTTAACAAGGTGCTGGGAACATTCCTTAATATTCTGTTCCATTATGATATTATAGTATCATGTAGTTGCTGCAGATTATTTGGTTACATAGTCTGATTGCTAATGTTCTATTCCATTACGTTAGACTAGATGCTCCCTGGGATTACTTACTTGGGTAGGCTGTGATAGTTAGACTTTAAGTGACCTAATAATATGTTCCAATAAAACATTCCCAAAACCACACTACATGCTGGTACCATCAACAAGATGCCTATTATATGAAGACAGGCTATAAATACTGTTTATTTACAACAACAGCAAAACATTTGTAATGCGCTTGTCTCACAATGGACTCAAATTGTACCATCTGATCACAAGGAAAGGCAAAGTGGTTTGTTTCTATTTGTTGAATAGTATTATTCTCAGATTATATAGCATAGAACAAACATTTCAGACTCAATTAGTATATTCCTACACTGTACTTTGTATCAGTTCTGAGGCTGCTGTAATCACAGGAACTTTATAACTGCTAAGGTATTTCCACAGCTACCCAGACAGAATTCAGTTTTCTATTTGTGTAAGATATTCTAGTTCTGTTATTATTACCTTTCTCTTATTTTGCTCCTGTAGGTCATATTAGCAGTAAGGTCTTCAGTCTTCTGCATTGTTTTTATAATAAAATAAATTAGAAACCTGAATTGAAATGAGTTTTTTTTTAAGAGCATCACTGGTACATGTTACATTTACCATTACTTTATTTCTTGCAGAAGATACAATACTCAAGCAACCAATTAGCTTTCAACATATAGCAACATTTCCAGACTTACATTATATGTTGGTCTATATAGCCAAAACCAAGCTTGCATTGGCTAGATTGGGGTTGGAAGCCCTAGTTTTCACACTTGAACACTGCAAGGAAGTAAGGACTACAGTAGGAAACCCAGATCACATCTGCCAGATTATTCACCAGTTAGCAGCCTGAAGACTGGACAAGGAGTATGGAAAAGGACCATGGAGCTAGATCATAAATGGTTAAAAGATGATCACAGGAACAGGACTAGAATGTGATCACATCAGCAAGACTGGATTTGCTCACAGGAGCAGAACTGCAATGTAGTCCCTGGATTAGGACTGGAAGTTGGTCTAAACCGGAGCCAAGTTTCATCAACAAGACAGTTCAGGAACAAAGTGTAGCATCTGAGAAAGTCATTATTGCAATCAAGAAAAGCCAGGAGTTGGTACTACAATAACTTTGAGCAAACGTGGAAAAGAATTCCTAAGAAGACTTAGAACAGATATGACTAAGAATGCAGATATGAATAGGCCACCAGGATCAAATGGAATCCTACCCATGGGGGATAGATGGGTAATAGCAATAACAGTGTAGTTCACGACAGTACACTTTAAGATATATAACATTACAAAAGTTACTAGATATTTTTAAATCTTCTTCATTACTGACCTTGGATCAGAATCCATTGGGAATGCATGATAATACTTAGACATTCCAATTGGATTTAGTGTACAGAATTTACTGTAAACAACATCCATGTCCTACCAAATATATGTATCTGTCCTAGACATCATTCATTCTAGTAGGTGAATTACTTTTATAGGTCAACCATCACGTGCACAAAAGGTTATATCTGAACTGGGAGCAATCACAGGGACGGCATATTTCACATTCCTCTTCACATATTGTGGACACTACTTTTAACTTATTGATATGTCATGGTGACAACTCAAGCAAACTTGGTTTTTAAAAATCTCTGTTTCAGGTTTATTGCAGCCATACATCAAAAGCAGATGACATCTTGGTGTATGTACCCTATTTCACACATGATTGATATGACCATTGGAAACCTGGAATGGGTTTTGGTTTATGTAACAAATGTGAGGACTGCAGCAAGTCTATGTCTTTGTGAACAACAAGACAAGTCCAATGTTTTACATTCGCTTTTGTTTAGTTAAATTTTTTATATTCTATATAATTTTGTATCATATAATACACACCATGTATTTCCATAATTTTATAATTTTGTATTATAGCATACAAACCATTCAGGACCATACCTGATGTATTTGGATAACACAACTTATTTTATTACATTATTTTTATACGCATAAGTGCTATTAAAGATTTGACTAAATCCTTTAGGATTTTAGTAAAGTTTAATGGGGTTTTCTTGGATTTTACATTTTCTGAGTGTTCTAGGATTTTACATTGAAGATCTTTCCTTATGCTCTGGATCCATAGAATGAGGGAGCAGCAGCGCTTACTGGCAATTTAACTGAATGGGGTTGATCAGTAGTGCTAGACACAGCAACATGAAAGCATATGCAGTGTGTTTTTTCTTCCAGTGAAGGAGTAATAGTAAAGTTGTCTAGGTTAAGGGACCGAAGAACTAGACCTTGATCAGCATGCATATGATGCTTCTGTACCACAGGGTTGTGGTTATCTTTTAACTGAGCTGCCCCTTTAGTAAGCTTATAAGGACTCGCTCTAATCTATAGACACCATAAGCTATATACACTACGAATCATGTATGCAAAATACCATGCAAACCCAATTAACGTCAAAAACCAATATAATTTCCATAAGGTCCTATACGGTATCTACTGTACTATGTAAAAGCTTTAGGTGTGGAAAAAATGCTGCAAAGTAAGAATGCTTTCAAAAATAGAACTGTTAATAGTTTAGTGTTGTCAATTGAGAAAATGAAGTGAATGAAGAGAAGAAAAATCTAATCCCATCAATATTTGGTGTGAACTTTGCCCTTTGCCTTCCATCAATTCTTCTAGGTACACTTGCAGACAGTTTTTGAAGGAACTCGGCAGGGAGGTTGTTCCTACCATCTTGGAGAACTAAGCACAGATCTTCTGTGGATGTAGGCTTGCTCCAATCCTTCTGTCTCTTCATGTCATCCCAGATAGACTAGACGATGGTTGAGATCAGGGCTCTATGGCAGCCAGGACGCCTCCTCCAAAGGTTGGTCACACTAAATATTGACTTAATTTAGATTTCTCTTTTGTTCATTGGCTTAATTTTGTTACTTTTCAAAAATAAACTATTCTATTCTATTCTAAACACTTCTATTTTTAAAGCATTCTTAGTTTGCAGCATTTTTCCACCTAAAACTTTTTCCTCCCCAATCACTTATGATTTGTGCCTTCCTCCTCCTTGTTCACAACCTTCCATATTTGTGTACAAGACTTCTCTTGTGCTACACTCATGCTCTAGAATACTTTATATTTCTCATACAGTTTTTCACAATTCAAAGTTTCAAGCTCACTCTGAAAAGCCACCTATTTAGGGAAGCTCCTGAAACATTAGAATAGAAGGTCAAAATGACAAGTAAGTTGTCACGCAATAAGGTGTCTCCATGGTACTACTTAGTGTATAGTAATATATCTACGTTATGTGTAGCTGTTATTGTTCATGTATATGAAGATTATGTTAAAAAACAACTTTTACTATAACAAATACACAATATACCAGTATGGCATACAAGTATTGTGCTAATTCAGTCAATTTATACCAAGGAAATCATAAGTCCACATAGTGAATGTACATATTGTAGGTTCAAGATAGTTTTCCACTTGTCATGACTTCTACAATCTACAATCCTCACCTAGCTTAAGGTTGCCCTCAACCTAATATTGACCTTTAAAGGGGTTGTCCACAAATTTCAGAAATCTCAGAGGAGACCGAGGAAGGTGAAACAAAACGAAAAAAAAAATTCAAAAAAATTCTCACCTGTCCATGGTGTCACTGGTTCCTTGTCCTGTGTCACATGCAGCACAGGAGTTCTGGCAGTGGCTTCATGGCATGCATCGGAACAGACAGTGGTGGCATACACCAGAGCACTGGGGACAGGTGAGTATGATTTATATTTATCTTTCACTTTCCCCGGCCTCCTCTGGAATTTCTGAAATTCTTCAACAACTCTTTAACAGACGCTTTAAGCTTCTACAACAGAGTCTTGAAAATACAAAATCTTAAAAGGGTTTTCTGGGCTTTAATTATTTATGCCCTATCTGTAGGATAGATTATCAGTATCAATTTGGTGTCTGAAATCTGGCAGCCCCACCAATCAGTTGATATTTAGAGGCAACAGAACTATACAGTGGACTGAGCCAAAAGCAGACAGCTCCATCCATTGTGTAGTGGCAGTGCCAGGTTACTGCAGCTCAGCGCCCATTCACTTAAATAGGAGCAGAGCTGAAGTAATCAGAAACAGCCACAACACAGTGGACTATTCTACTTAAAGCTCCATCCACTGTATAGGGCCAGCAGCTCCCGATATCACCTGATCGTTGGGGATGCTGGTTACACCATGTAACAATTTACAAAAAAATATTTGTTCCCAGTTAAGTGTGTTTTCCTGATTGTTTGTACCTTAAATAAATAGAAAAAAGTTATTATTCCCTGTAAACTTTGCTTTTGTGGTCAGCACAATGATATTTTGAAATTGATCTATTTTTAAGGATATTCACAATATTTCAAGATACTTAAGAAGCTTCTGGAATTGTGAGAACTATCAAGAAGTTTCTAGAACTGCCCAGAATTATCTAGAACTTTCTGGGACTGTACAGAATTGTAGGTAGCTGTATAACTACAGTTATATAGGGCCACTATAGCCCTTCCTGAGAGACGGAGAGACAGGATCTAATTGATTGGGATTGCATAGTAAGTGGGCAATGGCCATCACAGACAAAGGGGAATTGACCTAGACAGACAGGTGTGAATTCAATATCTATTCAGATTCTGATAACGACAGTACTCACACTTCACCCCACACCCATTACAGGAGGAGCTTAGGAATGTAAATGTATATATTGTGTGTTACTCTGGTACCGGGTGATCAATCGTGCTCTGCTGAATCCTCAGTACACTCTTGAACTTTAATACTGCATGGAATAAAGACAGTGTCGGACTGGGATGTCTAGGGCCCACCAGTGGAATTGTTTCTAGGGGCCCACCATCAGGACCCCTGCAGATCAGCGGTACCGAGACAGGGCGGCTAATGGTAATAACATGTCGGGAGCCACGCTGCTCACCCGCTATACCATGTGCACCACTGCACTACCTAAACCTACTGCTACACCTTGTATGGCAAGTAAGCAGCGTGGCTCCAAGAATTGTTACCTTTACCTGTAGCCGCACTGTCCTGGAAAAGCTGATCTGCAGAGGTCCTGGCTGTTGTATCATCACAGATGTAATATTGATGGCCTATCCTAAGGACAGGCCATCAATATTAGAAAGATGGATAAATCCTTTAAAGAGGTTGTCCAGGCATTGGAGCAACCAATGTAGCTGGCGGGAGGTGTAAAGTAAAAAATAAGTAAATTAAAAAGCATACTCACCTGTCCCTGGCGCTCCGTTGTCCGCTGTCAGTGTCCATTCAGTCTCGTGCCGGCGACTCCTTGCTGGGAGTCCTGCACCTCATGTGATCGCTAAGATCAATTAGGTACAGGATTTCCAGAAATGAGGCGCTGCCATGAGACCGAACAGACACAGGCAGGGGACATCGGGGTGCTGGGGACAGGTGAGTATGCTTTTTTTTTTTTAATTTTCTTATTTTTACACCTCCCTGGCGACTGACACAGTGGTCGCTCCAGTTTATGGACAACCTATTTTAAGGGGTTGTCTGGGCCAAATATTTCTATGCTCACTTCACTGGTCCCCCCACATAGTGGCCTCTTCACTGGTCCCCCATACTGTATGGGGAACAGTGATGTGGTCATTATATTGTGTGGGAGCAGTGATGGGGGCTAACATCCTGTGGGGGGACATTAAACTGTGTGGGGCATATTAAAGGGGTTGTCCAGGGTTAATCTTTTTTATGGCCTATGCTCTGGATAGGCCATAAATACCTGATCGGTAGGGGGCTGACACACGGCCCCATCAGCTGTTCGGAGCCACTTCCGGCACCTGCTCTGTACACAACAAAGGGCCGGAAACAGAAAGCTCCATCCGCTGTATAGCAGCCTGGCGCCTTCACTGCAGCTCAGCTCCTACTGACTTCAATAAGTGCTGAGATACAGTGAAGGTGCCCGGCTAATATACAGTGGACAGAGCTTTCTGCTTCTGGCCCTGTATTGTGTACAGGACGGGCATCAGAAGTGGCTCCATACAGCTGATAGGTCCGTGGTCAGCCCCCTAGAGATCAGGTATCTATGGCTTATCCTGAGGATAAACCATAACAAATTATGCCTGGACAACCCCTGTAATATACCCAACAGGGCCCCCCTAATGCGCCACACTTTAAAGAGGTTGTCCAGTATAATTTTTTTCTTTTTTAATAATTAGTCCGGGGGAGGTGAATCCCCCCTACTCCCCCCCCCCCAAAAAAAAAACCACACTAAACATACTCACCTGTCTCCGGTGCTCTGGTTTCCTCCCAGCACAGTCCGGTCCTGCAGCTCCGCTGTCTTCTTTTTGCCGGAAGTCCTCACTGGCTGTGACATCCCACGTCCCTTCCCTTAGGCCGCTGATTGGCCTCAGGGGTGACGTGACGTCACAGGTAGTCATGTGCAGGGGGAACTTCAGCTCGAAGAAAACAATAGAACTGCAGGACCCAACTGCGCTGGGAGACACTGGGGACAGGAAAGAAAGTTTGGGGTTTGTTTTGTTTTTTTCACCTGCCCCGGTGTAATTTAAAATAAAATGAAGAAGCCACTGTATGGAGTATAAGCTCCACAGTGGCCCCCACTCAGTATTATAAGCTCTACAGTGGCCCCCACCCAGTATTATATGCTCTCTACAGGGCCCCCCACCCAGTATTATAAGCTCCACAGTGGCCCCCATCCAGTATTATATGCGCCCAATAGCCCCCTCCACTCCGCTTCAGTGCTATTATTATACTCTGGGGTCTCCTCAGGCTCCAGAGTATAATAATCAGTGGCCCAGGGGAAGTGATTAAAAATAACAAACTCTCATACTCACCTTGCTTTACCTTTCCTTGGCATCCTCGCTCCATCCTGTCGTCTTCAGCGTCTTCAGGCCCTTTTCTGACGTCGCTGCTGAGGCCTGTGATTGGGCCTCAGCGGTCACGTGGGGGCGCACTGATGTCATTACGCGGTCACGCCCCATGTGACCGCTGGGGCCTAATCACAGGCCTCAGTGATGACGGAGGAGAGCCGGAGAGGACGCTGTGCCCAGGAGAGGTTAGAATATGTGTTTATTATTTTGAGTCACCTCCCCTGGGCTGCCATCTATTGGAAAGGAGCCTGCAATATGCCAGGGCCCCTTTCCAATAATAGTATGTTATGGCTTTCCCCGACCGCTATCACAGTGGCCCGGGGCCCCGGCCATCTCCAGCTGGCCGCGGGTCCCATACTCCGCTGAGCCCGGTCGCATCCACTGCGACCGCGATCGTTACGCCTCTGGTCAGGGGCCCGATCGGGTCCCCATGACATGAGGACTAATAGTCGGGGCTTGGGGCCCACCGGTGGATTCACCGGTTCCCCGGTGGGCCAGTCCGACCCTGAATAAAGACCATTTTTATGAAGTTTGGAGAGACATCCTTTTTCCTTACAGTTCACAGCAACTTAGTCAATTTAGATGGCATCAAGAGGTTGCATACATCCAGCAGACGCATTTTGCTACGTATGTGGCCAGTTTATAAAGACAAGAGCGAAAAAGTACTCTGTGGAAGCATCTGCTAAGATGTGTGAGGCCTACAAAGCATACTTCGGCATGCCTGTTGGTGACCAAGACAAACCATGGGCTCCTCATTTCACATGTGAGCACTGCAAGAAAACTTGCAGGTAAGTGGATAAATGCTACTCTCTTAAATAGCAGATTAACTGTGTTAATATTGTAAATATCACTAGTCATTAGTGTGAAATAGGCCTAAATCAAATTCTCAATCCAAATATTATTTTGTTTGCTTATAGGTTGGTACAGGGGAGAGAAGAGAGCCATGCATTTTGCTATCCCAAGAATTTGGCGTGAACCGACTGATCACTCAACAAATTGCTACTTCTGCATGGTGGACCCTTCCAATCGTCGCACTGGCAAAAATGCACCTCCTGTAACGTATCCTGACATTCCGTCATCTATTGCCCCAGTACCACACTGCCCTGAACTTCCTGTACCAACACCTCCAGACAGAGCTACACCACCTCCAAAAGAAAGCAGCAGGTCAGACATCGAGGAAGGCGTTGAAGATCACGATTTCTCTTCATATGCAGATGAGGAGCGGAAGCCATGCTACCCTAACCAAAAAGACCTCAACGATCTGATCAGAGACCTTGGTCTCACCAAGTCCAACGCTGAACTTCTGACATCAAGGCTCAAGCAATGGAACTTATTAGATGAAAGCGTCCAAGTCACAGATCAGAGGAAGCGTCACCAAGTTTTTTCCATCTTCTTCAGTCATCAAGATGGACTGTGCTTCTGCAACAATGTGGCCGGTCTGTTCGAGGCTATAGATATCACCTGTAACCCGAATGAGTGGCGCCTCTTCATAGACAGCTCATGCAAGAGCCTCAAAGCCGTGCTGCTTCACAATGGGAACAAGTATCCGTCTCTTCCTGTAGCTCACTCGGTGCACCTGAAAGAGGAATACACCAGTGTCAAGATGTTGCTAGGTGCCTTGAAGTATGGTGAGTACGGCTGGAAAGTTATCGGAGATTTCAAAATGGTGTCATTCCTGATGGGCCTCCAAGGTGGTTTTACTAAGTATCCTTGCTTTATTTGCCTTTGGGACAGCCGGGATACTGAAGCGCACTACCACAGGCGGGACTGGCCTCAGCGGACAGAGTTCACTGTGGGGAAGAACAATGTAAAGTGGGAGCCACTGGTGGACCCACGCAAGGTGCTGCTGCCACCACTACACATCAAGTTGGGGCTCATAAAACAATTTGTCAGGGCTCTAGATAAGGAGTCGAGAGCTTTCAATAACCTCCAAGATTTTTTACCTAAGCTGTCTGAAGCAAAGATCAAAGCGGGTGTCTTCGTCGGACCACAAATCAAGAAGATCATAGAGTGCAGTGAATTTCCCAAGAAGCTGAATAGGAAGGAGAGAGCAGCTTGGAACAGTTTTGTCGCAGTGGTTCGCGGCTTCCTAGGCAATCATAAAGATGAAAACTATGTACAACTGGTTCAGACTCTGATAAAGAACTATGCTGCAATGGGCTGCAGGATGTCACTCAAAATCCATATCCTTGATGCTCATCTTGATAAGTTCAAAGAGAACATGGGAGCTTATTAAGAGGAGCAAGGCGAGCGCTTTCACCAGAACATTATGAACTTTGAACACCGTTACCAAGGACAATATAACGAAAACATGATGGGCGACTATATTTGGGGATTGATTCGTGAAACTGATTTGCAGTATAGTCGTAAATCTCGGAAAACCGCATACTTCTGAACAGTTTTTGGTAATCTGTGTAAATTTGCAATGCATATAGTGTTCTTAGTCTGACTGTATAAATGAGAAGATGCAAAATCGTCTGTTTCTATAGTAAAAATGCATAATTTTCGTTGCCGTAGTCACAAAAGCGAAGTTTATGATGAATGTATGCAATTTTTAATTTGTTTTAGACATAAGCAATTGGAATATAACATTTAAAAGCTGGGAACAAAATTTGTGTTACATAGTGTTATCAGATCCCCGCTGATCTGAAAGAGCCCCTACCACCTTAGGACTCTAAGCTAAAACAGCAACATAAATAGCAATGATTAAATGTATGGACAATAGCACCATATATATAACAAACTAACATATTAGTGCTACTTAGTCTTGTCCCAGGAATGGACTCCCCCTATTGATACACATGCTATTGATACTCATACTACTGCTACTAATAATAATTCCATATTTTATATTATCTAATATAAAACTTGGAAGCCATGACCCTTCCTCTTATTTCCAGGAAACAGAAACTTGTATACAGAACAAATACTTTGCAAGCAATTCAACCTAGCAATTACATCTTTATGAAATACAGTCACAGAAAGAGCACATATTGGGACACATGTGACAAGCAGATGTCAGCTACAAAGACAATGTCAAGCCCAGTCCATAAAACTCTCCAGGGCTTGGTGACATCAATAAAATTATAATATGATTGAATTAGCAGCTCACATGGTTATTATATGTGAGACCATATTGCTTCCATAAAGCTTCAGTGCTTGCTGAAACATTGAGTAATTCTAATCCATATCTGAGATTGTATTATCCCTATAAAGCTGCGAGCAGCCCCTGGTATAAGTCTTGTATAAATGTATCTATGCACTTGTGTTTGTGAATGTGTTAGTTAGTGCTGAGAATATATTGCCTGCCTGTCGCCAGCGTTATTCAGTCCCACCGAGCTATTGCAGAACATCCAATTTAATCTTCTTACTATAAAGTAATACCTTTGTGTGCTTAATAAATCATGAAGGTCTGAAGTGAATGCAAACATAAATTTACAATCTCTCTCTCTCAGTGGGCCGCCATGTGCAATGTTATTTATTCCTGAGCTGCCCAGCTGTCATTTCCTGTAATGTCTTGAGCTGGATTGTTGCGTGTGTCACGCCATGGGGATTGTAAATTCCTATTTTTGAAAATTGCAACAAAAAACTATGAATGTTTTCTGTTTATTCTGTTTATCGAAGACTGTGAATGTAGAGGATACTGTAACTTAAAGGGTAATTTCAACGAAAATTGAGAAACAATCTCAGGTGTAATATTAAGTCTAAACCTCAAAGCCTAGTTATCTTAAGTCAGGATGACTATGGATTCTAGACTGGCAATCCAAGTGGGAATTGGCAAGATCATTTTTCAGAAGAAGGCTTGAAGTCAGAGTCGTAGCTAGACTTTCCTTCACTTGGGTCAAATATTCTATCCTAATTATTGTACAATAAATACAATGGCCACAGTTGTCTTGTTAGCTGATATAGAGCGCCCAAGCCAAGCTGATATCCATGTACACGACAGGTAATAAACACATTTCTATAAGTTTTTTAGGTAGCAGGTAGTTTATCCACTTCATGACCAGGCCATTTTCTCTCATCCATGACCAGTCACATTTTCAGGTTTTTTTTTTTTTTGTACATCCATTTTTGAGGGCTATAACATTTTTTCATAGCTTATCCAAATAATAGGGCTTTATTTTATGTTACTTTTACTTTTGCTTGTTTCTGCTTTTTTGGAATATCCGGAAAAAACAAAAAGGGAATGGAAAAGTGTAAAGGCACAAAGTGCTACTAAAAACAAATTAAGGCTAAGACCCCACAGAGTGAATCGTTGCCAAAAAATGCTGCGGAAAAGCCTGTGACGGAAACGCAGTAGCGTTTTTCACAGAAAGTCTGCAGAGTATTTCTTTGCCCTATTATACCTATTTGGAAAACGCTAGCATTTTCGTAGATATAATTGACATGCTGCGATTTAAAAAAAAACGAGTGTTTTTGAAGTTGCATCATTTCCACTGCAGATTTTTTTCTGCAATGTGTGGATGGGATTAGCCAGAATCCCATCCAATTAGCAATTAATGTAAAATGCAGAGTCCAAAACGCTGTGTGTTCACAACGTGGGACCCTGACCTTAGAATAGTTTATTCCTCTCTGTTACATCGGCGACACATAGTTTTGTGTTACCTATGGTGGGGCTAGAACCTGCAAAATGGGTCAGTTAGTGACATTATTTTTTTAAATTTTACTTTTAAAATATTTTTTTTGCCTTCCTTTATACTTATTCATTTATTTATTTATTCATATTATTATATTATTATTTATATTACACATTGTGCCCCCTATAAGTTATAATAGCCTTTTGGGGGCAATGCTTTATTTTTGTTGATTTCCCCTGTACCTGAGGCTGATACATTAGCATACAGTAATACATACAGCCTTCTATCACTTACTGCAGAGCTGATTTGGATCACATGACCATTGGGCCAAAACAGCAACATCATGGAGCTCCTATAGCTGTATCAACTGCTGTCATTGAGCACTACATTGTCTATACAGCAATAGGGACGGGAATAAACAATCTCTGCCCTGTCTCTGGGATGTCCAGCTGTTGTAAGAGCTGGCTCCCTGCTCCTGCAGCTCCACAATGTCATACAGCTGCTTAGCAGCAGACCGCCTGGACGTATATAGTCTATGGGCGATCCAAAACTAATTAACCTTTTCCTGATATACACCGTCTACAGCCAGGTACCTGCAGCCAGAATCTACCCAGAAACCATAAATTAAAAAATTGTTTGAGGCTAAGGCCCCTCATAGTGGGCCGCAGCAAAAAAATACCTGCGGAAAAAACCGTGGTGGCAACGCATCACAGTTTATCCCGCAGCACTTTTCACAGAAAGTCCACAGAGGTCTCCTCTGCGGACTTTCTGCTTTTATTATACCTATAGGAAAACCGCCGACATTTCCATAGGTATAATTGACATGCTGCGATTTCCACTGTGTGCAGATGGGATTCGCTAGGACCCCTTCCACTATGCATTGACTGTAAAACGCCGCTGTATTTTCTGTAGTCTTTCCTCCACGGCCAAACTGCGGTGCCCTGGACTAAAGCATCTGGAGTGCATGTTTATAATGTGCCTACAAAAAACCTTGCTCCCCTATTCTTACATGTTCTTGCACATGAGCATATTACTTCCAAGTTATACCATGCCATAATGCACCTATTATACTGTAATTCCATATGCCTGTTATTTCTTTGTAGACTTCACAGACAACCATATAGGGGTGCACAGAGTGCCTATGGCTTTTTGTAGTTTCTGCTTTCATTATCAATTTATTATTTTATATTCTAAAAACTGTATTAAAAATTTACTTTAATAACATTTTACTTAGTTCATGAAATTAAAGGTCACTAATGAGGATTTCTAAATCAACCAAAGTTATTACATCTTTGAATAATCCAAAGACTTAAAAACTAGAGACATGTTATAAATAATTCCCTTGTAGTGTCTATATTACGTCTTACCTTGTGTGCCAGCTACTGTATACTTTAGCATCATCATTAATCATAAGACAAAACCCACAGCTAAGATCAATACATGGAATAGTACATTGATTTTTATATATTATTAAAAAATGTGCACTCTGTAAATGTAAATGGTTCAGAAAAAAACAAGCCTGTGCAAAAATGTCCAAAGTAATCGTGATTGATAATTGCTCATGTAAGGTATTCATATGGTAAGTAGCAAGTAGTCTAGTCAAGTAGGTAGTATACTCAAGCAGAGCTGGGAGGGTTAAAGCCTAGCTAGTAAAATATCCTCAATCCCATACCTCCTAAGAATCTCAGATTCAGCTGGTCAGTTCTTAAATAGCAATCAGTATTAAGTGTGGGTTTTTTAACAGATATTATAGATATATAGCACGAATGCCAGAAAATAGGACTTATCAGATCTCCTGACACTTCTGTTTTAGTAAATATTCACATTCCTATTGAAATAACAATTATGCAGCATCTTTTCTAAAAGTATGATGTTCCTCTCTTAGGCTATTTTCACACTGACTTTATCTTGTCCATTGTTCTAATCCATCATAGGATCAGAACAACGGACTGAAAAACACACAGAATGATATATGCGACTGGATAACCTTCCATTTTCATCTGTAATCATTCACTCTAATGTTTAACCAAATACAGAAGCTTTCTTCCATCATCTTAGTCCCTACAGTCAAAATCCACTAGTCAAACATTGGAGTTTAGTCTACAGAGGCTCCTATTGAATGGCACCTTTTGCAGGGCCTCCACCAACTTTCAGCCTAGCCCTGGCTATAATACTATTTGCATGCATCAAATTTCAAGGTTATAGATTTTTATGGCATTGGTTGTATTATGGAATGAAAAATTTTATTTAAAATTTTTCTTATTTTGTCTTCTGCGGCTTGTATGTTTTCCCATACATTGCAGGGTGCTCAGTTCCGATCCATATAAATCCCATCAGACAAGCTCTCTGATAGCTCAATCTGTAGCCCTTATGTCCCTGAATCTAAGGCCGGTTTCACATCTGCGTTCGCCTCTCCGAACAAAATCAGTTTTTGAATCTGTCTCAAAATCCTCAAAAGCTGATTTCAAACGGTTGTAAAAACCATCAGTAGGTGTGCATTTGGAGCATTTCCGTCTGATAACCGCTCTTTTGAACGAAGAAAAAAGTCGGACTTTCAGTACTTTTTCTACGATCAAAAAATAAGGATTCTAGACGGACAGCAACCAATCCGTTTTTTTTAACATTGAGGTCTATGGAAAATGGATTGCGAACGGATTACAGATAACCATCTGTTTGTGTCCATTTTGCAATCCGTTTTTCCCTCTGCGCATGCTCATAATGAAGAAAGAGGAAGAAAAAATAATGGATTGGTCAAAAACGGATACAAACGGATTACAAATGGACACAAACTGACACAAACCCATTGACTAATCCGTCTAAAAAAACGGATTTGGGTATCCGCTGTGTAACCGTTTGGAATTCTTTTTGTAACAAACTGTTTTTCTCTTAAAACAGTTTTCAAGCGGATGGATGCCAGACGCAGGTGTGAACCTAACATAAGTCTGTTTTCACATCTGTGTTTGCTATTTCCATTCTGCTTTGTTATAGGAACAGAACAGTGAAAATAATGGAAGTGTCAGATCCTTGACATGATGGGTGTCAACAGTGCCTTGTGGACCAGTGCCTCCATTTCTTTAAGTCAAAATGCAAATCAGCTCTTTGGAGAAAAGAGGGAAAAACATTGTTTGATTCAGGTGACCCTAACCTACCTATCTGCTGAGCTGTGTTGATAGGCTAGGTGTCGGTGATAGGGTTGTTAGTGTTATGTGACTGATTTCAGCTGGCGGACGGATTGCACACTGAATGAGGCAGGGAATGTATGAGAATACACGCAAGTTGCCAAAGACAAATAGAACAACATCTATAATTTAAAAAAAAATACAATACAGATGTTGCCTTCTTTACCTTTTCATGTGTTTTGGCCAGATTGGGTAAAAAAAGAAGTTGTGAGTAATATAAAATCTGCCATCCAAAAGCCCAATGGTGCTCCTTCCTTTCTGTGCCCTGCCATGTGCCCAAACAGCTTTTTACATCCAGAATTAGAGTATTGTAATATTCAGGAGAACTAGTGCAACAAACCATGGGGTTCTTTTTCTCCTTTAACCCCTTGTGAAAGTGAAACATTTAGGACTAAAGCAACATTTTATTGAAAGAATATCTGAATTTTTATTTACACAGGTCAATTCTATGAAATCCAGGCCCACAAGAGGACATCAAAAGCAGAGGCAGAGGTCAGGAACGTGGTGTGAGATGGGGCAGTGTGAGCGGTAGAGATTTTTTAGATCAAATGTACTATTTGAGGAATCGGAACCCAGCTCCCCTGAAGTCCAATCCCACCAAAAACATAACATCCAGATAGTTAACCTGTCATCTAGGTCATCTAGAACTCTCATAGAAGAAGAGATGTGCATTCTTAGTAAAGGTCTCTTTTTTGTCCCCAGTTCAGATTTTAACATCTTTGAACGTATAAAAGATGTGAACCTGTTTACACCTAAGCTGCAGTGTAAAAAAAAAAGACTTGTTCTGAACTGGGGATACCTGCTGACCACTTTGCATTTAGGCCACAAAGTTCAGCATTGGTCTCATCTGACCAGAGTCCCTTCTGCCACATGTTTGCTGTGTCTCCTACAGTGGGGAAAAAAAGTATTTAGTCAGCCACCAATTGTGCAAGTTCTCCCACTTAAAAAGATGAGGCCGGCCTGTAATTGTCATCATATGTAGACCTCAACTATGAGAGACAAAATGAGTAAACAAATCCAGAAAATCACATTGTCTGATTTTTTAAGCAAGATTTCTGGCTCTCACAGACCTGTAACTTCTTCTTTAAGAGGCTTCTCTGTCCTCCACTCATTACCTGTAGTAATGGCTCCTGTTTGACATTGTTATCAGTATAAAAGACACCTGTCCACAACCTCAAACAGTCACACTCCAAACTCCACTATGGTGAAGACCAAAGAGCTGTGGAAGGACACCAGAAACAAAATTGTAGACCTATACCAGGCTGGGAAGACTGAATCTGCAATAGGGAAGCAGCTTGGTGTGAAGAAATCAACTGTGGGAGCAATAATTAGAAAATGGAAGACATACAAGACCACTGATAATCTCCCTCGATCAGGGGCTCCACGCAAGATCTCACCCTGTGGGGTCAAAATGATCACAAGAACGGTCAGCAAAAATCCCAGAACCACACGGGGAGACCTAGTGAATGACCTGCAGAAAGCTGGGACTAACGTAACAAAGGCTGCCATCAGTAACACACTACACCGCCAGGGACTCAGATCCTGCAGTGCCAGACGTGTCCCCCTGCTTAAACCAGTACATATCCGGGCCCATCTGAAGTTTGCTAGACAGCATTTGGATGTTCCAGAAGAGTATTGGAAGAATGTCATATGGTCAGATGAAACCAAAGTAGAACTGTTTGATAGAAACACAACTCGTCGTGTTTGGAGGAGAGTGAATGCTGAGTTGTATCCAAAGAACACCATACCTACTGTGAAGCATGGGAGTGGCAACATCTTGCTTTGGGGCTGTTTCTCTGCAAAGGGACCAAGACGACTGATCCGTGTACATGAAAGAATGAATGGGGCCATGTATCGTGAGATTTTGAGTGCAAACCTCCTTCCATCAGCAAGGGCATTGAAGATGAAATGTGGCTGGGTCTTTCAACATGACAATGATCTCAAGCACACCGCCAGGGCAACGAAGGAGTGGCTTCGTAAGAAGAATTTCAAGGTCCTGGAGTGGCCTAGCCAGTCTCCAGATCTCAACCCCATAGAAAACCTTTGGAGGGAGTTGAAAGTCCGTGTTGCCCAGCAACAGCCCCAGCATATCACTGCTCTAGAGGAGATCTACATGGAGGAATGGGCCAACATACCAGCAACAGTGTGTGCCAAACTTGTGAAGACTTACAGAAAACGTTTGACCTCTGTCATTGCCAACAAAGGATATATAACAAAGTATTGAGATGAACTTTTGTTCTTGATCAAATACTTATTTTCCACCATAATTTGCAAATAAATTCTTTAAAAATCAGACAATGTGATTTTCTGGATTTGTTTTCTCATTTTGTCTCTCATAGTTGAGGTCTACCTATGATGTCAATTACAGGCCGGCCTCATCTTTTTAAGTGGGAGAACTTGCCACTGTATATGGCTTGTTGCAAACTGCAAACGGCACTTCATATGTCTTTCTTTCAACAATGGTTTTCTTCCTGCCACTCTTTCATAAAGGCCAGATTTGTGGAGTGCACGATTTATAGTTGTCCTGTGGACAGATTCTGCCACCTGAGCTGTGGATTTCTGCAGTTCCACCAGAGTGACCATGGGCCTCTTGGCTGCTTTTCTGACCAGTGCTCTCCTTGCTCAATCTGTTAGTTTAGGTGGACGGCCATGTCTTGATAGGTTTGCAGTTGTAGAATACTTTTTCCATTTTTGGATGATGGATTGAACAGTGCTCCTAGGGATGTTCAAAGCTTGGGATATGTTTTTATAACCTAACCCTGCTTTATACTTCTCCACAAATTTATCTCTAACCTGTCTGGTGAGTTCCTTGGTCTTCATGATTATGTTTGTTCACTGGTGTTCTCTAACAAACCACTGAGGCCTTCACAGAACAGCTGTATTTATGCTGAGACTAAATTACACACAGCTGGACTCTATTAACTAATGAAGTGATTTCTGAAGGCAATTGTGTGCACTGGATTTTATTTAGAGGTTTCAGAGTACAAGGGGCTGAATACTTTTGCACGTCACACTTTTCAGATTTTTATTTGATCAAAATTTTGAAAACCATGTACCATTTTCGTTCCACTTCACAATTATTTGCTACTTTGTGTTGGTCTATCACTTAAAATCACTTAAATGAAATTCCACCCTTTACTCTGTTAACTATCCTCGTCTGTTTAATGAACTCCGCTCTCTCTTGGACAAGTGGCGCCCTCTTCATATATCCCTCATAGGTCGCATCACAGCAGTTAAAATGACCCTCCTCCAGAAGCTACTCTATTTCTTCAAAACACTTCCAGTTGTAGTGCCCCGATCGGAATTGCGCTCCCTTCAAAAATCGATTTTTCAGTTTATCTGTAATGGTAAGCGCCACCGTATCCCCCACTCAGTGATGTTATCTGGCAAGAACGAGGGGATTTGGCAGTCCAACATATTCTGCATTATTATTGGGCGTCCCACCTTCGTTGTGTTCCGTTCTGGGCTGCGCCCCAAGCTTTGGATAGCTCCGGTCCACTCTAATGCATTTTTTGTGGTCCAGCTCCCCCCTCCTCCCTTCCCCTCCATTTGAGCGCTAGCTTTTTTTTTTTTTTCGAAAAACTTTTCTTGCAAAACCAATCGTCCAAATGCCCAATGACACCCCTTCTGTGCCCCGTCGTGTGCCTAAACAGCAGTTTAAACCCATATGTGAATCACTTTTATACCCAAGAGAAATTTCACAACAAATCAACAAATTTGGGTCACATTTTTTTCTTTTAACCCCTTGTAAATGTGTAAATTTAGGATTAAATCTACGTATTATTGAAAAAAATTTAAATTTCACCTACATTTTCGTTTAATTCCTGTAAAACAATTAGGGGGTGTTCACACTACCGTTGGTGACCGTCAGTAGTGTCCGTTGCTATTGTTCGTTACAAGATTTTAGCATCGGAAACTAGCTAAACCGTCAGAAATCCATTAAAATTTCCATTCATTTCAATGGGTTTTTATATTGTGTCCGTTAGTGTCCGTTTGTGTCCGTTTACACCAAATCCGTCAGAAGTCCGTTTTTTTTCATGCAGGACTTTTTGTCCGTTAGAAAAAAACGGATTCTTGACGGATAGCAAGTGTCCGTTATTTTTTTAACATTGAAGTCTATGGGTAACGGACTTATAACAGACAGTAACTGATAGCCATCAGTTACTGTCCGTTATTTTATGTCCGTTTATTTTCCCTGCGCATGCTCAGAAAGGAGAAACAAATCAAAAAAAAAAACTAACAGTGTTAAAGAGGACCTTTCGTGTCCTCAGGCACATGCGGTTTTACATACCACTAGAAAGCCGACAGCGTGCTGAATTCAGTGCACTGCCGGCTTTCCCGGTATGTGCCCCGGGGCTGGAGGTATCGGCGGTGTAAATTACATGGTTTACTGTCAGAAAGGCATTCCTGACAGTCTAGCTGCGCTCCTTTCTGCCCGGCGATGACGCTGAGCTGTGAGGAACGCTCCCTCAGTACAAGTCTATGAACGAAGAGAAGTGTCAGGGAGGGCGTTCCTCGCAGCGCCTTTCTGACAGTAAACCATGTAACTTACACCGCCGATATCTCCAGCCCTGGGGCACATACCGGGAAAGCCGGCAGAGCGCTGAATTCAGCGCGCTGTCGGCTTTCTAGCGGTATGTGACATGAAAAGTCCTCTTTAAAAAACGGACACTACCTGATGCTAACGGACACTAATGATGCTAATGTGTCCTTTTTTTTTAACTGAACCATTAATTGGATTAGTTAAAAAAATGGACACATTAACATCAGTTAGTGTCCGTTAGGATAGGTGTCCGTTGTTTTTTTTTTAACAGACACCTTCATAACAGACTCCAACGGTAGTGCGAACCCTGCCTTAAATGGTTTAACAATTTATGGGGGATTCAAGGTGTGCTTTAATATACGTGCCCTTAAAATCCCCCAGAACTGAATTGGTCACTAAGAAATTGGTTTTGGAAACTTTCTTGAAAATGTTTTGACTTTGATGCCCTAAACAATTAAAGTATATCTAAAGTGTGACAACATAAATCAGAGATATGATAAATAATATGTAAGAACTAATTTGGATGGCCTGACTGTCTGAAAAGAATAAAATTTCAACATATGAAATAAAAAATTTTCCCCCAGTTTTTCAAAATTTTCTCCAAATTTCCAATTTTTTTAAGAAATAAATGCAGAACATTTTAACCACAATTTACAGTCATGGCCAAAAGTTTTGAGAATGATACAAATATTAATTTTTACAAAGTCTACTGCTTCAGTTTTTCTAATGGCAATTTGCATATACTCCAGAATGTTATAAAGAGTGATCAGCTTAACAGCAATTACTTGCAAAGTCAATATTTGCCTAGAAAATGAACTTTATCCCCCAAAACACATTTCAACATCATTGCAGCCCTGCCTTAAAAGGACCACCTAACATCGTTTCAGTGATTGCTCCATTAACACAGGTGTGGGTGTTGATGAGGACAGGGCTGGAGATCAATCTGTCATGATTAAGTAAGAATGACACCACTGGACACTTTAAAAGGAGGCTGGTGCTTGCCATCATTGTTTCTCTTCTGTTAACCATGGTTATCTCTAAAGAAACACGTGCAGTCATCATTGCACTGCACAAAAATGGCCTAACTGGGAAGAGTATTGCAGCTAGAAAGATTGCACCTCAGTCAACAATCTATCGCATCATCAAGAACTTCAAGGAGAGAGGTTCCATTGGTGCCAAAAAGGCTCCAGGGCGCCCAAGAAAGACCAGCAAGCGGCAGGACCGTCTCTTAAAAGTGTTTCAGCTGCGGGATCGGGCTACCCGAAGTGCAGAGCTTGCTGAGGAATGGCAGCAGGCAGGTGTGAGTGCATCTGCACGCACTGTGAGGCGGAGACTCTTGGAGCAAGGCCTGGTCTCAAGGAGGGCAGCAAAGAAGCCACTTCTCTCCAGAAAAAACATCAGGGACAGACTGATATTCTGCAAAAGGTACAGGGAGTGGACTGCTGAGGACTGGGGTAAAGTCATTTTCTCTGATGAATCCCCTTTTCGATTGTTTGGAACATCTGGAAAACAGCTTATTTGTAGAAGAAGAGGTGAGCGCTACCACCAGTCTTGTCTCATGCCAACTGTAAAGCATCCTGAAACCATTCATGTGTGGGGTTGCTTCTCAGCCAAGGGAATCGGCTCTCTCACAGTCTTGCCTAAAAACACAGCCATGAATAAAGAATGGTACCAGAATGTCCTCCAAGAGCAACTTCTCCCAACCGTCCAAGAGCAGTTTGGCGCTCAACAATGCCTTTTCCAGCATGATGGAGCACCTTGCCATAAAGCAAAGGTGATAACTAAATGGCTCAGGGAACAAAACATAGAGATTTTGGGTCCATGGCCTGGAAACTCCCCAGATCTTAATCCCATTGAGAACTTGTGGTCAATCATCAAGAGACGGGTGGACAAACAAAAACCAACAAATTCAGACAAAATTAAAGCATTGATTCTGCAAGAATGGACTGCTATCAGTCAGGATTTGGTCCAGAAGTTGATTGAGAGCATGCCAGGGAGAATTGCAGAGGTCCTGAAGAAGAAGGGTCAACACTGCAAATACGTCCTATCTGTCTGTCTGCTATTAATGTAATGCCTCTCACCTTGGAACATTCCTGTACATGTTGTATTTGTATTTGTATCTGCTTATCTTATCTTATCTTTGCTGCTGTAACACACTGAATTTCCCCATTGTGGGACTATTAAAGGACTATTATTATTATTATTATTATTATTATTGACTTGCTGCATTAACTCATTCTAACTGTCAATATAAGCTTCTGTTACTCATAATATGTATGCAATTATATTTCTGTATGTGATAAAAACATCTGACAAACACACATAAAAACCAGAGGGCAGCAGATCATGTGAAAATATAATATTTGTGTCATTCTCAAAACTTTTGGCCTTGACTGTACTACTAACATGAAGTAAAATGTGTCATGAAAAAAACATTCTCAAAATCACTTGTCAATGCATTATGAAGTTATTCTCACCTAAGGTGAAAGATGTCAGATTTGAAAAATGGGTAATGAGACTTACGGCCAAAACTGACTGCACCCTTAAGGGGTTAAAAAAGAAACAATTAACACTTCTATTTTTGACAGCATTCTTACTTTGCAGCATTTTTCCACGTCTGCTGAAATCTTTCACATAGTACTGTATACTTTGCTATAACACTGGTCTACAACCATATTGGTTCAGACATGAAAACAGTTGATCTTAACTAATTTTGAGGTGCTGAGATCGAAAATGATGTTCAAATCTTGAAATTAGCTCTAATTTTCATGATACAGAGGTGCTTTTGATATTTCTCACAGTATTTAATACAATACTGGGAAAATTTTGCATCATCAGTATTGCATCATCTATTAGAATTGCATCATCTCAGAATGACCAATAGAAAGATGCCAATAAAGGCCAGGTGATGCAATCCTAATCACACAACTTTATATATTCTCCCTCTATCAACCATTCAGCACTTGTTACAGTTCGGCTTACATTGTTCAGTCTATATACGTTCAGCGATGCCTGGGACTTGCATTAATAAAGCCGATAACTTCTGCTATATATGTGGCGAAGTGACTTTTGCGTCACAAAAGCGAAGTTTGACTCCCCTGGTTAGGAAAGCCTACCATCTGTATTTTGGCTGCAAAATAGGAGATCAGGGCAAGAGTTGGGCTCCACGCACATGCTGTAATAGATGTTCATCAAACCTCACACAGTGGTTGAACGAGAAAAGACAATCTATGCCTTTTGCAGTGCCAATGGTCTGGAGAGAGCCAACTGACTATACTGTCAATTGTTACTTCTGCATGGTGCCTCCAATTGGGAAAGGAAATGTCGAATAAAAAGAAGTAGACTTTACAGTATCCAAATATTCCATCTGCGATACACCCAGTAGCTCATTCAGAAGAATTGCCAGTTCCAAAAGCACCAGAAACAATCTCACTCAATTCCACCGAACCACACCTTATATCGCAAAGTGAACTGAACGATCTTGTTAGAGATCTAGATCTGCCCAAGAGTAAGGCAGAGATCTTAGGTTCCAGGCTTCAACAGTGGAATCTGCTAGCAGATGATGTTCGGATTTCTTTGTTCCGGGACCGTCAAAAGCATCTTGTCCAATTTTTCTTCAAGGAGGGTGATCTTCAGTCGCGTAACTAGGAATGGCTGGGCCCCAAGGTGAACATTTGACATGGGGTCAACCGCCAAACCACCGCCCCCCCCCACAAACCGCATTCCTGCACTTACTATTATGCACCATAGTGGCCCCTGCACACAGTATTATGCCCCATAGTGGCCCCTGAACACAATATTATGCCCCAGAGTGGCCCCTGCACACAGTATTATGCCCCATGGTGGCTCCTGCACACAGAATTATGCTCCATAGTGGCCCCTGCACACAGTATTATGCAGCATAGTGGCCCCTGCACACATTATTATGCCCCAAATGGCCCCTGCACACATACACCAGAGTATAATGATCGGAGACCCAGGGGAGCATGCAAACATATAAAAACAATGCTGCTTACCTGTCCCTGACTCTAGCGCACTCCGGTGCCCTACTTCAGCCATCTTCAATGTTGGACCAGATCTCGCGTGAGCCAGGCCGGCATTGTGATGCATAATGACGTCGGCTGATATCTGGGATGTCACCAAACAGGTCCGAAGCCTGCGGAGCGCAGGAAAGGTAAGTTACAGTGTTTTTTATGTTCCCTCATCTCTCCTGGGCCCCTGATCGTTATACTCCGGGGTCTTTTCAGATATATAATGATAGCAGTGTTTGTGGGGTTCACGGTAGCGGCTACCACAGGTCTCCGGGTCCCTTAATGTCCCGGGCCCTGTGGCACCTGCTACCACTGCAACCCCGGTATTTACGCCCCTGGTGATCTTGTTGCATGCAATAACCTCTGCAGTTTAATGGAAGCTCTCAACATCAGCTATAAGCCAGATGAGTGGAGGCTATTTATCGATTCATCCAAGCTGAGTCTTAAAGCTGTCTTACTGCACAATGGCAATGCACTACCATCTATACAATTTACATAACAGTAAAACAAGAATTCTTTGATATCATAGAAACTAGAGCCAATTGACAGTTTTCCTTGTGATATTTGAATTCAGCACATGAAAATCATTAAGAAATGGCTCATTTTATTTCTGAACCAAACAACTTTTGAAAATTTGTAGACTTGTGTAATAGTAGGCATAAGTTATAATATTTTTTATATCATACTATGTAAATATTACACCAGATAAAGGCATCATGGGTAAAACTCTGCTAGTGAGCACTTTATGTATACTATAGGTAAATCCATATACTGTATTTTGCATTTCGGTGATCTCCGTGTTAACAGCTAGAAGCACATTCCTTTTCTGATTTATGGGAGGACATTTTTTGCAAAACCATTTTCTGTCTCGGAAAGGAATGTCTGAACAAGAAAACAGTAAGTCAAAAATAAATGCGCCATAATTTTAAGTACTGTACAAATGTTCTCATTGTTCTTATGCATAAAATGTAATAAACATAATTGGCAAACTGTGTCTGTTGATATAATTTTTTATCTACTAATATATGCTCATTTTTACATTGTGGGTGAAAATTCACTTAGAAGAGAACCCGTCATGTTGCACATACCAAGCAATTGGCAGGCATCCTGTTATAGAACGGATGGAGTTGAAGACATTGATAGTTTTGAGGAAAACGATTCAGTATAACCTGTCATTTATTAATTGAAATCTCTGATACATTTCTGGTTTAGGAGTCCGGTGGGCAGTTCTAGATTGGCAGCCTTCCCTGTAGGCAGTAAAGCACTCTGGGGCAAACTTGCAGTATTGTTGAGAAAAATATTTTGGCATTATTTCATCAGATAGGAATGAACAATATGCCTAACCTTAGTCTAACAATATACAGATTAAAATCTGCAAAATCTGCTGGTGTCCTAATAAGCATATACATGCTTAATTCTAGAGATGGGCGAACTCATACCAAGCCGGATTATATTATGGGATCTCTTTAGACAATAGGTGGAGGCCAGGGGAGGAGACAAAAAAATAAAACAATCATACTCAACTTCCCTCTCCTCTTTTGGGCCTCCTCACAGAGTCCAGCGCTCTCATGGTGATGTCATGCACCTAGGGTCACCGCTGAGGCTTGTGATTGGGCCACCAAAAGGCACATTGAACGTCATGACACTGGCCATGCCCATGTCATCTCTGAGGCCCCATCACAGGCCTCAGCGTTGACCAAGAATGGCGGAGAGAGAGCTCAAAAGAGGTAACAAAAGGTGAGCATGAATGTTTTTAATTTTTTACACCTCTCCTGGGCCTCCACCTATTATATTCTAGGGTCTGAAGAGACACCAGATTATAATAACATCACTTTCACTTTGGCATAACTTCGGTGTGTTTGCCGTAGAGAGCTAGAAATTGGATAGATAGGTTTCTAGGAGCCCTGACAGCATTCTACATGATGTTGTAACCCAATTTAAGGTGTGTTTCATGCTGAACTTATTCAACCTGAAACTAATCTTGTACCTAAGCCACCTGATCCCAAAACTAAATCAATCCTGGGAATAGAGAATCCCATCTCTACTCCATATCCTAAATTATATTGGTTTACCTTTTTTTTTTTTTTTTAAATCAAAAATAGCTTTAGTCATCAGTTCACAAGCACACGTGGGGCCATAACCAGTGCAAACTAAATCATAGGACAACATGTAATATCACATGTATACCAAGTAAGGCAGAAGCACAACATACTGTACAGTAAAGACACAGATGCCACATTATACATTATACTCTTGCACTACACCCACATTCCAATAAAGATTCATATATCAATTAACAAAACAACAGGCTGATAAAGAATGGGAGGTGGGAAATCACAGGCCCAAAGCTTTATTCCCTGTACTATTATTGATTTTGCTTATTTATATATCATCATATTCTGCAGCACTTTAAAGATATTGTCAGTCACTGTCCCATATGGGGCCCACAATCTAAATTCCCTATCAGTATGTCTTTGGAGTGTGGGAGGAAACTTGGGTACCTGGAGGAAACCCGCACAAACACGGGGAGAAACTCCTTGCAGATGGTGTACTTGGCAGAATTTCGAACCCAGGACTCTAGCACTGCAAGGTTACAGCGTTAACCACTGAGCCACCATGCTGCCCATCTTAAATCTTTTAGAAACAGAAGTGTAAATAGTTTTTTTTTGTCAATTAACTAAATGAAGTGAATGAACAAAAGAGAAATCTAAATGATATCAATATTTTGTGAAACTGCCCTTTGGAGTAGGAGTCCTAGAGTCCACAGAGCCTTGATCTCAACCTTATCCAGTCTGTCTAGGATTACATGAAGAAACAGAAGGATTGGAGCAAGCCTACATCCACAGAAGATCTGTGCTTAGTTCTCCAAGATGGTGGGAACAACCTCTCTGCCAAATTCCTTCAAAAACTGTCTGCAAGTGTACCAAGAAGAAGTAATGAAAGGCAAAGGGCAAAGGTCACACCAAATATTGATGGGATTTGCAATTCTCTTTTGTTTATTCTATGACTTTTGTTAACTAAAAATTAAAAAGAAAAGGGGCCAATTGTTGCTACTTTTTTCAATACTCATCCTTAGTCTAAGAATACTCAAAACTAACAAAACCAATTGGTGGCCTACTTAGTATTCACATGTTGAGTACCTTACCTGATATTGATTTACTCATCAATCAACAAAACAACCAGCACATGATAAGGGATGGGGTGAACAAGAAAGGGTAATTTTTGGACTGGGGTGTCTAGGGCCCACCAGTGGAATCCTTTCTGGAGGCCCACTGTAAAGATAAATGAAAATATTACCTGCTTCCCGTTTTTTTTTTCATTATTAACCTGCTATCTAGCCTTGCCTTAGACTAGGTCCTCTTAGCTCTGTAAGAAAAATGATTGGTTATGGGGTACACAGTGACTCAGGGTCCAGGAATGGGGATAGTGGTCGACCAGCCTCTGTGCCTAGATGTTTGTTAAATATTCTTCCCAATTGATTATATGGGCGCATAGGCTGGCTGAGAAGTTGTATACTTGTAGGTTCCTTGAACCAGTGTTGCAGTTGGTGGGCCAGTAGCCCACAAGTCCCCCTGAGTCAGGGGCCCACCATGGGACTCACCTGCTCCCCTGTTGGTCCATTCAAGTCTGCACAGGCCCAAAGCTTTATTGAAAGATTGACACACCAGGGGGAAAGGGGGAAGGAGAGGGGTATCAATCTTCTTCTTCATTGACATCCAGGCTGTTCATGATGAAATAGTCACGAAGCAGATTGTGGACTGGCATGCATGAAGGTTTTCCCTGGATGGCCATCCATTTCAGGTCTTTGTGACAGTTGGTTAACCTGCTAGAAGCCATATTTTTCCAGACGATATCAGTAGTGACATCAGGGAAAAGATTCTGGTAATTGCTTCACTGAGATGAGCTTTACTCATTTCCCAAAATGAGGATATATATTTTCCATTTATGTTTCTTGTGTATTAATGCCTGAGGGGATAGATTTGTTCTTTAGAAGACCTCTAACTTAGCATAGAAAGACATCTAGGGTAAGCAATTCCTGCTGGGAAAATGCGTATGTAAACTAGCTCTACAGCAGTCTGAAGGAAAACTGGCTAGAGTTGGGCATCTTCAAGCTTCTCCTTTAACCCCTTCCCAACATCCGCTGTAATAGTAAGACGGATGTCGGGTATTTGAATATGGCAGCCACTCAGCTTCTGGTGCTAATGCCCGTGGTCAGTGTCTGCACTGATTGCAGGCATTAAGGCCTTCGGCATCTTGGTCAAAGCTGATTGATGCGCCATTTTGCCAGCTGCGCCTGGGCGCCCCCATTTGGCCGGCACCCAGAACGAGACCCGGGGCTGGCGTCCCGTTGCCATGACAGCAGGGAGCCTATTGAAGGCTCCTAGGCTTGTCTGGCATATACTTCTAGCAGGCTTCTCTATGCAGCCTGTAATAGAAGTGCTGGTATTTTGCAATTGCATAAGTGATTTAGACCACCTCGGGTTCAAGGAAGTCTAATAAATGTAATAAAAAGAAAATATAAAAAAATAAAAAGAAATAAAAGTTCAAATTACCCCATTTACCTAGAATACATATACAGGTGCATCTCAATAAATTAGAATATCTTTGAAACATTTCTTTCTTTCAGTAATTAGATTAAAAAAGTGACCTCCTATATTTTCTAGATTCTTTACACACAGAGTGTTCTATTTCAAGTGTTTTATTTCTGTAAATGTTGATTATGGATTACAGGTAATAAAAACCCAAATCTAAGAAAATTAGAATATTGTAAAAAAGTTCAGTATTGTTAATTCAGTGTGTCACCTGCCAAGGTTTCCTAAGCCTTTAAATGGTCCCTCAGTCTGGTTCAGTAGGACACACAATAATGGAAGACGCTGATTATGGATTGTATTACTGAATTACTGAAATGAATGAACGTTTCAAAGATATTCTAATTTATTGAGATTCACCTGTAAAAGTTAAAAATTACTGTGAAACACATGCACATTAGGTATCCCTGTGTCCGATAATGCCTGGCCTACAAAATTTTTAAAATATTTTCCCCGTACAGTGAATGCCGTAGCGTGAAAAAAAAATCAAAAGTGCCAAACCACCGTTTTTTTGCTGTTATACCTCTGATAAAAATTTGAATAAAAAGTGATCAAAGCAATAGACATTCCCCAAAATGGTATAACTAAAAATTACATTGGTCCCTGCAAAAAAGACGCCCTATGCATCCCTGTACACGGAAATTTTAAAAAGTTACAGG